>CM052136.1:8093831-8693831 GCA_028454255.1 Halictus ligatus
TTGGCAGGCCGTCTCGGCCGGATAACCGTCAAAATTTCGAAATTTCAAAATCGTGAATGGGTGTGTCGGCGGCGAAGGGGATCTGCGACTGCAATGGCACCACCGGCGGCAACGGCGGCCATGCCCAGAAGCCGGAGGCCAGCCATTTCTCCGGGAAGAGCGTTCTGTCGACGTGCAAGCCGGCGCTGAGAGCGGTGGTGAAGTCGAGATGCGGCTTCCGACCCATGTTCATCTGCATCCTCGTCATTCTGATCGTGATGGCGGCTATTTACTGCTGGACCTGTCCCCGGGTGACCGCGTTTAGAATGTGCCTGCAGAACCAATTCCGCCACGAGCAACCCCGCGACACCGAGCCCGCGCCGGTCGAAGACGACCTTACTCCACCGGAAGAGGTTCAAGAAGAGGTTCCAGAAGAGGTTCCAGAAGAGGTTCCTGAAGAGGTTCCTGAAGTGGTTCAAGAAGAGGCTCCTGAAGAGGTTCAAGAAGAGGTTCCTGAACAGGTTCAAGAAGAGGTTCCTGAAGAGGTTCAAGAAGATGTTGAGCAAGCCGAGGAGTAAACCGAAACACCTTGAGATCCTTCGGTTGGCTCGGGACGAGAATCTTTCTTTGCGACCCCCGCGACCTTTCCAACCCCTATCGACAGCTGTACGCCCCACGAACGGTAGATCTTCTGCAAAATTCAAGGTTACCTCGTACCGACTTTCGCCCTAATGGATCAGTTTTCTTGTAGAACCGTCGGCGCGACGAAAGTGGCACAAATTGATAGACCGGCTTCGACAGCAAAATCGTTCGAAGATCGAGGCGACGTTGACAAGATCCAATTGATCGAGCGCCCAGTATTATTAGAACGGGGCAAACGGCCGTAGCTTAGGACAAAAGAGGACTGTTTCATTTCCAGATACGGGGAACTCTGTATTCGTGACTGACTGTGCTCGAAGACGAACAACAACGACCTCGAATGACCTACTCCGATGCAATTTAGAAATACAAATGTGCCGATCTTTGGTAACCAACCTTCGCAGAGTAAAAGCGACTAATTTACGCCATTTTATAAAAATAACAAAAATTTGTCCATTCAAAATTGTTGACATTTCTTAACGCTATGTACCCGAAGAAATAAACTTGTTGACTAATTCCTCGTGGACGCATCTTAACAATCTCGATACAGTCTTTCCTCGATATGTGTCGCAAATATCTAGCCGATAAGAGTCCGTCAATCTACCGGTGACAAATATCTTCATTTCGAACTTTAATTTCACACTTTGACCGCCGAACTAGAAACCTCGAAAATTCCATAAAATCAAAGTAAGTTATTATATGAAATAAAAATTGCATTTTACAGTTCCTAATCAAATTCGATACGATGAACACATTAACGTAAAAATTCATTTCAAAACCTGGACAAATAATTCCGTCACCCACATATGGGTGACATCACGTATACCTTTGTTATTTACGTAATTTTCTCATTCTCTATTTCGTCCTTAATACACTGCTTTTTGAATTATGTAAATATCGCTTTTCGTTTGGTTTTTATCAGCGTTTTTCCAAATCCTAGTAAAATCGTGAAATTCATGGGCACACCTCTTTTTCTCCCGGCGCTTTTTAAGCTACACCCCTGAATGTTGATTTACTGTGGTCCACAGGAAACGGATCTCGGCTTGCAGCCTAAGCGGAGTTGTGTCCGAAGACTCTTGACGCGTGAACGCAGAAAGCGGAAGCTTTGATCCCGGTATAACGAATGCGGTAGCGCCGGAACGCGGGAGCGTAACGTATGCACATAAATCCGTGTCCGAAACAGTGAGGTCGAACTGCATTTTTCATCCGCGGCATTATTCGAAGCAAAATAATGTTAGCTTTCACGGTGCAGCGCCGATAGCGCGCTCGCTGTCGTAATGGCCGCGGCTCGATGGCCCGGAACACCATGGTCCAGGGAAGCTGTTACGGCATAGCTCGCGATAGCGATGCGCTGGCCGAGTCCCTTATCTTCCGTGGGAAAATGCTCGTTGATAACTTAATATGCGCTAAAACGAACGAGTCGGACCGATAAGGCCAACGCTGAGAAACTATCGTTTCAAATGGCTTTTCCCGGTGGCATGGACGAAATAAATTAACGCAAGACCTGGCAAGTGAACAAACATAACACTAGAACCACCGAGCAATAAATGACGTATATCGCTTCGTAACAGCGACAAGACTATGCCCATACAGACTTCATACAACTTTTACTTTTAATACGAGCTTCAATGAAGAGGTTCGTTAAAAAAATTCCGATGAAAACAATTTTACAGTTTCGGTAATTGTAAAAGAAAAAATTAGGAACCAATCATTTTGACCGCTCCGGTCGTTCTAGCGTTAAACGAATAAATAATTAGAAACTTGTGGCTGCGAATGTATTGTAAATTCACAGACGTCTCGCTAAAGAGATCTAATTGTAAACTTTATGCTATAGTATAATGTATAGTACAGTATATAGTATAATCTATAGTATATTGTATACTACAGTACATTGCATACTATAGTACATTGTATAGTATATTACAGAATATTAGAATACAGTATAGTATATTGTATAGTATATTGTATAGTATATTGTAGAATGTACTATATTGTATAGTATAGTACATTGCGTGGTATTTTCGTATAGTATATCTTTTTTGCAGTTAAACTATAAACGATTTCGTGCCCATTAACTGCGCGATGATTGGTTGTGTTCGTCGTTGTGACATGTTTCAGGACGAACGGATACACGTGTTTTCTCTCGGTGTTTAATGGCGGTATAGTTTGGAGAAGGAATTCGTCACGAAATCGAACGAAAGCTATAATTACAAATGACGCCACTGATTGGAGCTTCGTCGACCCGACTTTCGAGCACCATCGACGCTCATGGTTTTGCTGTTTTACAGGCGCCGCGACGCACGGAAATCATGCGAGGACAAATCGTCAATTCGGTACGCGGCCTCGAGTTGATCGCAATTTAAAGATGGCCGACCAGATCGTTTCCCAAACGTTGGAAATAAACTCCGTCTCTCGATCATGAATTTATTACTAACTGTCCAATCGAATTTCGTTGATATCGCAAAAAATAAAATTGTAAAATGACGATTTCAACTAATTCCCCCCTCCCCCCATCCCAGGCAAATTCCTGGCCACGCCCACGGACGGAGGGTCAAAATTCATCGAACAGCGTGCACAAATAACGCACGTTGCTACAGCTCTTCAAGTATCGGTGTGAAACGTGCGAGGTCGGGGGATCGGCGACAGTTAGATTGTAGGTGGAACGTTCGAGGACGTTTCGATCGCTCAATCGAAGATGCTCAGTCGTTCGGCCTCCTGGATGATCCGCGCGAGTTCATCGTCGCTGATGTGCTCCTGGAAGGACAGGATAAGACAGGCGAAGAGAAGCTTGTCGAGGATGTCCTCCCTGAGTCCTTCGCCGGGTATGTCCGGGTGCTCGGACCTGACGGCGTCCACGTAAACCGTCAGCATCTCCTCAAGTTCGGCCGGCCCGTTCTCGTACTTCATGTTGTAGAGGAGAATCGGCCCGAGATCGACCGCCGGCGAACAGTACCTGATTGTTTGCCAGTCGATCACCTTCACGTCGATCGGTTTCTCGTTCTCGTACTTGAAGAGCACGTTGTCGTGCGAGAAATGACCGTGGCATATCGTCGCGAGCTCGTTCACCTCCGACGCGATGCTCTTCACCGTCTCCATCGGGCTCTCGATCAACTTCGACTTCACCTTCTCGGCGAGCGTCGGGTCCGCCATCCCCTCCACGATGTCGATCAATCTGCAATCGTGTTCAGAATTTGTTACCTCAGCTCGCACTATAATTTCTTATCCATTTCTATGAAACGAACCCATCCCTTCGCGACCCCCACCACCAGTGTGCAGGTTCCCCCACCACTTCATATTGACCTACTTCTATCTTCCCTGAAGACCCCCACACTCCACAGCAGCGACGCACAGTGGGTAATTTGGACAAAATCGGATTCAAAATCAAGGAACTTAGGAATGAGGTAGAGCGATGAAATTTTTTTTAAATTAAAGCTGAAACTTTGTAGAATGTGGGAAAAATAGGGACCTCATTCCTATCGAAAGTTCCTTGATTGTGAATCCGATTTTGTCCAAATTACCCACTGTACGGCGTCAGACCAAGACTTGTTCACCCACTCTAACTATTCCCCCACCCTTCCGCCGCGCCCTGGTCACGTGACGCGTTCCGTTGCGGTCACGTGACTAACCCGGTACTGGCAGAGAGAGAGGGTAACCTTCTCCCCTCGCTTCGTGCTCCCTCGATAAACCTTGGATGTTTATTTGTTGCTTTTTCGCATCGCACGAGTTAGTAGATTTGTATCGGAGTTAGTCTCGAATGACTGCGTGACTAATTGTGAACTAACACGTGCACCCCATAGTAGTCCAATTCTGACGGCAAGCTCGATCAAAGTTGTCAATTATCGGGCCATTTGTGACGGATGACTATAGTTCACCTGCAGGCTACAGGGAGCGCCGGACGTTGGGTAATTATAGTCACTTTTTGAATCGAGAAGGTATTACCCTTTCACAAAGGGTGCCACCGAAGTAACCCCCTCGAGTTTTCACGAGGGTTGGGTGTAATATAAAACTCGCAAAAATAGTCAACGCGCGTGTGTGTCTGTTCTTCTTTCGGGTCTGTCATTTGCGTTCAAAGGGGTTGAAACAACCCTGAAATTTAGGGTTGCGAAGTGTCACAAAGCTCAATCTCGGAAGCCGTTGATTATAAACAAAAATCTATATGCGCGTGTCTTTTAATCCTGGATCTCGTTAAAAAAAAAAACTAACAAAATTAAAAATCCACTCAATTTTTCCAATCTCGTGTCTTGCATAAAAAAATTGACTCCGTCCCTGGTTGTTTAAACGTCCGAAAGCGTACGGTAATAGAACATCAGCATTGTTAACGAGCACGCGACGATAACGAATCTGTTAATCGTCTTCGCAAGTTTGTTTGATACAGGTTGTTAGGCGGAGCTTATCGTTATTCGGCTCGTTATCAATGACGAATATTTCTGCATGCAAAACGGCAAGACACGCTGCAAAACGTTCGAGTAACTCCTGTCCGAAGGTCCACCTTTGACGAATCACTGTAACCAGATTCCGGTACCTGTCGCTAACTACTCCTCCCGTTCCTTTGATCAACTGTTATGGTAGCCAAAGTTTCCGCCTTCGTAATACCTAACTAACAGTCTCGGAAAAAAGAGATCTTCTACCTCGGAACCAGTAGAAGCACAGATCATTGTCCAGTGCCGGGTTCAGACCTTTACAGTCACCGAGCACTTCGTCTACCGGAAGCCTATTAATAGAATTTGCAATAATTGTGCTGTACAAGCTTAAAGACACCGAAAAGCTTTTTCAAAAAATTCCTAAATATTCGGTATAATATTTAACAATTTTACAGCATAAAAATTGGAAAACAGCACGTAATATAGAACAGCACGTAATATACAACAGCACGCAATATGGAACAGCACTCAATATAGAGCATAACAGCATCTTCTTTCTTTTAGACATTTACGTCTGACAGATTAATTACTTTTAGAGTTTGTCGCCTCTTTATCGAGATGCTGCGATGATCTATATTAAGTGCTATTCTATATTACGTGCTATTCTATATTACGTGCTGTTCTATATTGCGTGCTGTTCTATATTAAGTGCTGTTCTATATTAAGTGCTGTTCTATATTAAGTGCTGCTCTACATTAGGTGCTATTCTATATTCCGTGCTGTTGTATATTGCGTGCTGTTCTATATTAATTGCTGCCCTACATTACGTGCTATTCCATATTGCGTGCTGGTGTATATTACGTGCCGTTCTATATCACGCGGAGCGGGAGCAGATTTTCTGACAAAACTCGCAATAAATTGATCTCCGTCAATCTGTTGATATCCGAAACCCAATCAATTTTCGATTCTGCCCGCCGCAATTGTGCGCCGATTATTCCGCTCGCGCAATACCATCGGCATCGACATCAATAACGTCGAAATTACTGGAACGTAATGCGAAACGGCACCGCTAGACGTCATCGTACGACGAAATAATTGTAACGCCGTCGCTTTATTACCGGCTGTCCAAGTTCGTTTCGTCTTGTAACGGCACTCTGCCACGTAAATGGAACCTTCTGATACAGCCGGACCCTATTTAATCGTTAACCGGAATCATTAACCAGCAGCTAATGATACTTAGCTCGTAGAAGTGCCATGTTATTTACCTCTCGCACAACCGGACTGCAAAATGGACATTTTCTTCATCGATTGCGACAAACGGGAGCCAAATTTTATTCCTTCTTCATCAATAAATCATTCTAATTACGAATCAATAAATCTTCAGTACAACAAACTGTCTGTTGACGACATACGAACCGAACAGTAAAAATTCCGGTAAATATTATGTTCAGCGGACGCAGCCGACGACCTTGACCTTCGGAAATGTTGATAAGATCAAAGTCATTGCAGCTAGGTCAGCTAACCATGTTTACCAACATTACTTCCACATTGATAATAGGTACTATAGAATATAGTTCATTGAAAATCTTAATAAAAGTGACTGCAAATTTATTATTTGCTACTTCTTAACAGAAACGTGTGCAGGCCCTTATCTAACTCCTGCTTTCGCCGTTTAATCCCTAAAAAGGTGAATCTGCATGAAGTTGTGCAGTTTGCTAATGACTCTAAGGGAGTGCTCGATTTCGTTAATGTTATTTCACTCGAGCAGAGGGTTTTATAAGGGTGGCTCGTTTGTCGAAACTAATTATCGGAAAACTGTCGCGGGGGAAACTTGCGGAATAGATTATTTCTACGAATGGACTTCGGTGAATGAGGATGATAATGTGTTTCCTCGGCCGCTAGAAAATTTATCGATAAAGATAAACTCGGGCCGGAGGAAGCGTAAACTTCTCGCCTGAAGTCCACGATACTCTTCAAAGGTCAACCAGCTATCTGGGCCCTTGCGAGTCACGTATCCGACGCTTCGAAGAAACTTCTCCGAAATAACAGCGTCTCGTAAACATCGTCTAAAAATGTTCGCATGTTGATATTATTGATGCACAATTTCCCGCCACGTAATTTAATCCGTCACCGTGACAACGTGCCGCGGGTTACGTCACTGGGGGGGCTGAAAAAAAAAATCTAGAACATCCGCGGTGAATTTTCGTCGCTCGCATTATTTATCAATGTTGCCCAGTTAATATTCGTCCGGCTAATACCTCCGCGCAAATACTTTTCAGTGCATTTACTACGATTTACGGCTTTTGCGCAGGCAGCTTTTAACATTTTAAAAACATCGAGCGAGCTCGCTTGACCGAGCATATCAAAATGTAAATGAACTCGGGTTCTTCCTGGAATCGATGAACACCCGCGATGGTAAAAAGACGAACGAAAAAGGGTAAACAATGCCATTTTAACAGATATATTCATAAAAGTATTATAACAGAGAGAAGCATCGAGAGTGGGGCAGAAATTTTGAGAGAGTCTTCTTCTAAATTTTAAGAATCCATCAATTTAAACAAATTTTTGATTAATCAGCCCTCAAGCTATCTCCCCGCCACCCCGTCTCCAAAAGCGAAAAATTACCTGGAGGATCGTTACTAACTCACGATAGTATACTAAAAAGACGAATGAAAAAGGGTAAACAATGCCATTTTAACAGATATATTCATAAAGGTATTATTATAACAGAAAAAGGCATTGTGAAAGGTGGCCAGAAATTTTTAGGGAGTCTTCAGCTACCCTGTTACCGTACAAAATTTTAAAAAATCGTTGATTAATCAGCCCTCAAGCTATCCCCCCGCTCCCAAAAGCGAATAATTACCTGGAGGATCGTTTCTCGAAATGCCGGACGGACTCCTCGGTGAGGGTGACCTCGAGGAGCTTCGCCTCGAACTCCCTGAAGATGTCGGGCTCGGTGGCCTTCAGCCTGAGCCCTCTGCCATGAAACTTCCCCAGCAGCTGCACGCACAGCCTGAGCTGATCCTCGTCCAGTTCTCCGTCCGCCTGCGTGTAGCCGACCGCTTCAAGGTCCTCGAACACGAACACCGGTCTGTCGTACCTGCCCAAGTCGGCCAGGTAACACTTCGGCACGAAATCGGCGCCGTACTTGCCGGTCATCTTCGAGTAGAACATCTCCTCGTTCTGGTAGGCGTCGAAGCTGGCCGTCTGCGAGCGATCCTCGTCCTCCGGGAACAGTTTCACCAGCAGTGGGAAGCTGGTCGGCTCGCCGGAGAACCTGATCACCGCGTCCACGCGGTAGATCTCGCTGCTGCGGCTCAGCTCGACGAGCCTAACCGTCGCCGAGTCGAACTCGACGAACTCGCGGGAGCCTGGCTCGCAGAACCGGCGGTCCCGAGTCATTTCCGGGATCAGCTCGTTCTCGATGAAATCGATGCTGTGCTCGCTCGCCTCCTCGGACTTCATCGCGACGCTCCGGCAACAAAAAGTCGCCACGCAACGGCGCACCAAATACGGGCAACACCGATCGACCGTTACTCCAGTCTTCAAGGTGGACAATCGGGTGCCGACAGTTGAAACGGTTTCCTGCGATTTTTATATCAGAAGATTGAAATGAAGACATGCTATGGAACTTCAAGGTAAACGAATTTTAGGACACCGATTGACCGTTACACTGGTCTTCAAGGTAGACAAATGGGTATCAACAGTCGATGCGGTTCCCTACGATTTTTATATCACAAAATTAAAATGAAGACATGCTATGGAACTTCAACGTAAAATAATCGTAGGACACCGATCGACCACCGTTACTCGAGTCTTCAAGGCACACAACTGGGTGCCAACAGTCGAAGCGGTTCCCTACGATTTTTATATCACAAAATTAAAATGAACCCCTGCTCTGGAACTTCAAGGTAAACGAATCGTGGGACACCCATCGACCACCGTTACTCGACTCTTCAAGGTAGACAACTGAGTGCCAACAGTCGAAGCGGTTCCCTGCGATTTTTATATCACAAAATTAAAATGAACCCCTGCTCTGGAACTACAACGTAAAATAATCGTAGAACACCGATCGACCACCGTTACTCGAGTCTTCAAGGTAGACAACTGGGTGCCAACAGTCAAAATGGTTCCCTGCGATTTTTATATCACAAAATTATAATGAACCCCTGCTCTGGAACTTCAAGGTAAAATAATCGTAGGACACCGATCGATTGTTACTCGAGTCTTCAAGGCAGACGCCTGGGTGTCAACAGTCGAATTTTTCTATCACAAAATCACTGATCTGGGACTTCAGGGTAATCGTATGATCGACCACCAGTCTTCAAGATAGACAACAGTCTATACAGCGGTTCGGTTCGACTTTTGTGATATTTTCAACATACCGTGATATCTGGAGCTCCTGGTCTTCTGGAAGTTCGGTTTCCGGAACTGCTTCTGGCCGGGCAGGAACTCGAAGTGGCGGACGAACTTGTCCGTGAGATCGCACGGAGGCGTGGATCGTCGGCAGGAAATGTACCGTGTGCCGGGGAACCGCGACGGAACTCTGCCCGATCGATTTAGGCGAATGACAGAGTAATCCGCTGGCCGGATTTGGACACGTGTCGTGGCACTGGTGATAACGCGGCACTTATCGGCACTGACTTCGGCGCGGCTCGGCGCGGTGCATGCGTCGCGAGCAGACAGCCGCAAGTAACGAGCCCGAAGTATTGTAGGGAATCATCTCGCGTGCCGGCTCCCCTCGATAACAATCCTCTTATCTCGTAATGACGTCACAGACATGTTTATACTGGTGTACGGCGACCCTGACAGCCGGAGACGGTCGTCGACACCGAGCGCGGGCGGGGTTTTGATCGAGGGACTGCGAGGGGAGTGGAGGGGAGGCTCCTTTTCATTCGGCGATTAGGGGAATACGTGTGGGCCGGGCCGTCTCGCGTCATTGTGACCCCCCCGAATGAAATATTCAACTCCAATTCGGGCAATTAAATATTTCCGAGGGCAGAACGCTTCGGCCGGTCGCTATTTCTCCGATGATCTCGTAAATAATTATTAGAAGACGATTTTCTGCAAAACAGAAATTGTTCTGCGACACGCAAATAGGAATTTATTTATACCTCGGACGGACAGCGGATCCTTTTGGGAAATAAAAATGGCTTGCGTCAACTGCAGGACCGAATTTATTTCTGTCTTTAGTTAACGGTTTTATGAAATTGTAAAAATTGTTTTGGTGTTCTTGGAATCTTTTATTTTGTAGAGTTAGCCGATTCAGTGAATTAGGGGCCGAATTGTATCGCAACAATTGGGCATTTTCGGATGTTTTACGTTTGTCTCGATTTTTTGTAATACATTGCAAATCGTTTAGTACTCGTGGTCCAACTTTAACTCGGAAAGAATTGAAGCGGCAGAGGTTAATGGGGATGATTAAGAACGGCTTGTGCGCTGTTAGGAAAACCATGAAGATGCCGGTATCCGACGAAAACCGGCCCGAAACGTAAATGCATCCGGCGTGTATAAAAGAAAAACAGCGTCGTTATAAAACTTAATTAAATCCCGGGGGACGAGCGCCCTACGTGTCACGGCACGCTGTTTCGTTTAATTAATTAAGTAAATCACCGAGTCAAGATCGATGCCGCCGGGCGAGCTGCGAGCAAAGATGGAAAATTAGATAATGATGGCGCAGCCAGGGACGCAGCAATTATAATAATAAGGAAATCTTCGAGGACGCGACTCGTCGAGTTTCATCGGGCATCACGGTACGGAGCAACTCCAAAAAGGTCTTTGTCCTCGTCCCGGTGCTGTTCGCCGCCCGCCAGGATCATTTTAATTCTAACGCCCCGGGATGAATTAGGATAGACTCGGAACTCGTTTGCTGTTATTGCTGATTGCATAGGCCACGATACAAAATTTATTCCGGACCCCTTCTAGAAACCTGGTAACCTCGTATTTTTCAAGGCTCCATAAAATAATATACAACTACTATAATTCGTATTATTTTTACCTCATAAAAATCACACGCGTATTCCAAACACCGACAAACCTTTACGCAAAATTCCAGCGAGAAAGGTTCGATAAACTTCCTGGAAAAAATTCCTAAAAGTTTCCCCCCTCCAGAGAGGGGAATGTATTCCAAGGAAAGGTTTTATTTTATTTTTAACTAGAAATGGCAATGGAAAATGGTGCTTAGGAATTGCTCATTTCTGGGTTTTCGCTGGACAGGCTGTATCAAGTAAAAATCAACCAATTTTTAATTAATGAGAATCCTAATTTTTCGGAACCGATCGGGAACAATTTCATTGGCAAGAGTTCGCGCGACTATTAATTAATCGCGGCAACTTCAGGCGGCGGGTCACGGGGAATTTACCAACAGGTTCCACCCGTCCGGCGAACCCGATCCCCCCCAAAATTCGACGATCCCTCCAGGACTTCGGTAATCCGAAATTCCAAGTGACAGGACCGCGCGCAGCTTGCCGGCGAGACCCGTGCGACGACGAGGAATCGAACGCGGCACGGAAACGGCCGCGAACACCCCGAACAAAAGGACTGAGAAACCGGGCGAACCCTAACCTGTCTGATCGATGATTAATTTACCGTATAACGTGCCCCTAGTCGCGCCGATTATGCCGACACAGAGCATACCGGTGCAGACGAGTCAGAACAACTTGCAGCCGTTCCAACAGCCGCAAACAGTCACCCAACAAATGCAAACCAGCCCGGTCGCTTTCCTCGGCAATCCGCAAGGTACTCTCGCACAGTGTTATTATACGTCAACAACATTTAAAAAATATCGCAAAAGCGAACCTAAAGCCTATAATATTTAAATGTTTACTGGTCTATTAAATACAAATTTTGTAATATTTTTTGTAATTTCTTTGAAATAATGCCACAACAATTTCTAGTGATGCTTCAGAGTCACCACTCGAGTGCTAAGGGTTAATTTTGTACGTACTCTTAAAGCGCAATAAATATTTAAAAAGAGATATTCAATTTTTCCATTTAAATGCGTTACATATCTCTTTTGTCAATATTCATTATGCTTTAAAGCTAAGTAGAATTAATATAGGCACAATACTCGGGTCCCTTACGTTTAAATGTCACACATTACAATACTCAAGGTCACCTTTACATCCCAAAAACTATTGACCACATTGAATGTCTCATTTGATGTAAAGGTACCTCTGTTTGGAACCTCGAATTGAGGGGAAAGGTACTCCCCTCTCTCTGCACACTTCACGTGACCGGGCCGCGGCGGAAGTAGGGGGATAGCGCGGTGGAGGGAGAAGTTAGAGTGGGGACGCAAGTCTTGATCTGACGACAATGCTAAAATAGGACGCTCACCGAAGCCTGTTGCCCCTGTCAGCAACTGTCTTCCTCCTTCTTGCAGATGCCTACAAGCCGTACTACCAGCTCCACCAATCGGACGTGATGTTCGCGAACCACCAGTTCATGCCGAACCCGCCGCCGCCGCTGAGGAACCCCTACCACCTGATCTCGCAGGCACAGGCGATCCCGAACCCACCTGTGGCGCAAATGCAAGCCAGCTGCGGACAGTTGCCGCCGAGCATCGTCGAGCAGATTCGCAGCGCTGTGAGCAACACGGCCCCGATATTCATTTTGCCGGGCGGTTGTCATCAGTCGGGCGGCCACCAGCAACAGCCCCCTCCGGTGTATCCGTCGAATCAAGGAGGCGTGTCGGCGCCGACCGGGCCGTCGACAGGCTTCAATTACCCACCGTCAATCTACTGTCCACCCTCGTTCGTCCCCTATCCCATCCCGTTGCCGCTTTACGAGCCGTTTGCCGGTCAACCGCGCGGCAAAGAGAGGTCGCACGGATGCGGGTGCTGCCATCACCGGCGCGACTCCTCGGCCACCAGGAACCACCTGATCAACTCGTGCTGGAGCCCCGGCGATTCGCAGGAGCACCATTGCACGCTCACCTCGGACGACACCGTCTGCTCGAAGCGAAACTGTCCGGCTTCCATCAGCCTTCAAGCTCTGGCCTCGCAATTTTTGTCCCTGCCCGGTATCGTTTCATGCGCGGCCACCAGGCTGATCCTGAGGAAGGTCCACGGCTCGAACATCACCAACAGCACCGAGGAGATCATGGAGAAAGCGCAGAAGGCCATCGGCATGCTCGACAAGGATCGGCTGCTCGCTGAGTCCAGGAACGCTCAGCAAGTGAACGCGTTGATCAATCTTCACGCGACCACCAATTTGCCGGCCAGCATCATACCGCTGCTGATGCTCGTCCAGACGAAGGTGAACGTTCTGAAGGCGCAGATCGAGAACTTGGTGAACAGGAAGGTCATGGAGTGTCAGGGGTACGGGTTCGAGGTAACTTTTTAGGTCGCTGATGGACGCTTTACGCTTTGGAACAGTGGTGGGCGCGGTAGGGGCCCCTGAGGTGCCTGCTTCCCCCACCAATGTGGACAGACAGCATAAGCCGCGCACGGATTGGCTACGGTGGGACGTGGGAGGGGAGAGAGGGACGCACCGCTGCGCGGCGACGTTGGTGGGGGAAGCGTACCCATCTCTGCTTTAAAAATCACTGCTGTATAATTAATACACACGACAACCTCCACAGTAATTACCCTAACTCTTCCATAGACGCGTCTCTGAACTTGGTCGTGTTGTCCCCCACCCAATTTCCCGTTTCAATTTTCCATAATAATATTTTTTTAAACGTGCCACGTTTGCTCGTTCCGCTCTGTCCCGTTCCTCCGAGATCTGTGGAACTTCTTGTCGCGTTTCTCGTTCGCGTGTCTGGGCGCGCCCGTACGTACATCATCAAGCCAGAAACACAATTAAGATAACAAACTTTCTGTCGCCGTGCGCGCCGCGTCGCTAAAACCTCCATCGAGCAATTTCGAGGGTGAGAAAGGGGACCAGACGGGAAACCGGGGAGGTTATTATCAAAACACGTTGTTGCTGTAGACGTGAGGGGGTGGTAGAGGGATGCGTCATTTACGTGCGTCTTCATTTACATTCCACTTGGGGCGAAACGCTCGCTCACCGACTCTTTGTACAGAGTTCACCCTTATCTCGCGAACGAAAGGGTGAAAAAGCCGTTTTTCAGGGATCCGTGAACTATGCTCATCGTGTCAAGGTCCCCCCCCCCCCCCCCCCCTAAACGATCTGGTTCTGGCCATAGTTGACAACCGCCCCAACGATGGCAGGAATCGTCTTGTCATTAGGGGGTTGATATTGGCAACAGAGAGATCGAGGTCACTGTAGGACGGATCTCCAAAACAGCATTTTTCCTCTCAATTTCGCACAAAGCTGTAATAAATTGTTGACAATCGCTCTAACGATGGCTGGACTCTTCCGGCCCCTTAGACCTTGACGATACGAGATCAAGGTGACTTTAGGCCGGATCTCCAAAACAGCATTTCGATTTCGTACTGTAATAAATTGTCAACAACCGTTCCAGCGACGGCTGGACTCATCGGGTCACTTAGGGTGCGACCTTGCCGACGCGAGTAAAGAGTCAACGGAGATGTGCCCTCCGAACGTCATTTCTAGCGAGCAAAAATGAAAGATAAAGATCTTGATCGGTGGCTGCGCGTGTTCCAGGTGGAGACAAGCGGGCCGATCGACCCAGCGGTGCTGGCGTTGAAGTCGAACGCAGAGCTGCGACAGCTGTTGGGCGCCCTGCGGCAGAAGGAGTGCGACGAAAGCGTGAACGTGAACTTCGCCCCGTACCATTCCCAGCGGGTGATCGCCGAGTCCCGTCTGCACAACGTCCGGGCGAAGATTCGACAGGTGGAGGTCGAGTTCGACAACCGGAGGCAGGTCACGGTGCCAGGGCCGACGCTCACCTCGCAGATCATACGACAGTTTTCAGAGTCCCGGTGCACCTTCGGCTACGCCCCGTCCAGGCTGTTCGACCCTTGCGTGGTCCCGGATTCCCCGGACCCCTTCTCGCCGTCGACCCGCAACCCTAGGAGGCTGTACATCAAACCCCATCAGCCGGAACCCCCGTCGACCAGCGGCACCCGGAAGACCCCGACCAGCAAGGACACCGGAACCGGCGAGGGAACCGTGCAGTGCGACACGAAGGACCAATCGGTCGGCCGACGGTGCAGCAAGGACTCCTGCACCTGCGAGGAGACCTCCTCCGAGGACAGTCTGGACGAGGACAAAAAAAAACTCCGAGCGATGATTGATCGGGACGAGGAAGAGCATTCGAGCGTTGAGGATGGCAGGTGTCAGGCGCCCTGCGAAGTCCCTGGAACGGTGGAGGAGGATGGCAGTGAGGAACCTGAAGAAGCTGGGGGGTCGTCGGAGATAGATGAGAATTTGATTGTTGAGAAGAGCGAGTCTAAATTAGCCGAGGGGACCGAAGTAGAACATGACGAAGAACAGGTCGTCTCGCAGTGTCCCGAAGACTCAAGCGAGTCCAAAGTAACAGAAGCTGAGGGGACCGAAGAGGAGCAAAATGGCGAGGAGGAACAGAGTTCCTCGCAGAGTCCCGAAGACTCAACGGTAAAGGAGACCGAGGAGGGTACCAAGAAGAACCCGAAGAAGAAAGGGTACGCAAATATACGCGTGATCAAAGCGATTGAAAGGTCAGGTAAAACGGTGGGAAGGTCGGATGAAAATAACTTAGGGGATGAGACCAAACCAGAAAACGAAAACGTGCAGATCGTCTCGATGATGACTAATATCGTGTACGACAGAAGTGCCGGCGATTTCGGGAGTTATATGACAAACAATGGCACCGATAGAAAGTTTGAGGTCATGGAGAATCCTGTGGACGGGGTATTCGGGGTTGACGATCCAGAAAATGCGAAAAATGCAGAAAAAATCAGTTCCTCGAAGATATGCAGTATAAAAGAGGAGAGGGAGCATGAGAGTGGAGTAAGCTCGTGTTTGGGAGACCTAACTGAAAGGCGGTCGACGTTTACGGAAAGTCCTGAGTCGCATAGTGAGTGGAGCGTGTGCTCGTATATTATTGAAATTTAATTGGTCACTCTACAGCAGTTTCAATACTCCCGTTCATTTTTGGCAAATCTCTGAACGTTAATTTTTACCAATTTTTGAAGAATTTGTTCACGATCAAAATTAATGGTAGATCAAATGCAAAGTGGGAGAAACATTTAAAGAATATAAAAATCCGGCGATCACAAAGTAGAATAGCAATAACAAACTGACCCGACCGTTTCTGTCGAAACTCTTATCAATCGATAACGAATGTAGGTTGATTAGGCACACTGAAGTGTATCAATCACTATGAAGTTTACTTTGTGCTAATCTTATCCAGTTATTTACCAATAATATTTCCAAATAGACAGTGCTGTAAAAACCATTTCTCTATTAATGTTTCACCACCGATTGAAACGCTTAATGGTCTTAATGAGGTTTTATTTCTTCAGTTATTACATATAACAAACTAACAATAATGTGTACGAATTACAGACCGAAAAGTCACTGGAGATTTCAAGCATTTCCCGCCATTCAGGCGAGAGGAGTCCAACGTGGGGCTGACGGGGATCTCGCAGTCTGTTCTTGATCAAGATCGGCTGGATTCCTCGAAGATCGATCGCGACGGAAGCACTTCCGGTCAGCAGGAGGCGTCGTCCCGCGTGGCTACCGCGATTCGCTCGATCGTCGGAGATCGACTCGACTATGTCGGCTCGCTGGTTGATAACGTGCCGGACTTACGGACTATCATCTCGAGCCTGTACTCGAAGCGATTATGGCAGGCGGACGGCGCTGTTACCTCGCGCCGGGCCAGCATGGAACCCAATAAAACAGCGATTTCGCGAAAAGATGACTGGATTTTACTTCCGACGGATATAGATCGCGAAACCGAGACGCGGACACGGGAACGTTACGTTCCCGTCGGCGACAAACTGTACAGAGTTCGTAAAATAAGGCACACGATAATTAGCAACAGAGCGGACAAAAGTTACGCGCTGATAGGGGGATCGACTAGCGGCCAATTAAGAGAATTGTCGGGGATTAGGGTAATAAAACCGTCGGGTATTCGCAGGAGCCTCGTGATCCGAAGCCGATTGAAAGATCAAATTGTTAAACAATCGCATCCTCCGCCGGTCGTTTCCCTGAGGCGATTCAACGCCGACAAAATGTCCGCCTCTACGAAATCGAAAGGATCCGACGGTCGTTTGGAGCCTAGCGAGAAATTTTGTTCCCTGTCCGATAAAAAGGAGGACAACACAGACAGGAGAGTCCCGTCGCCACCGGAAAATCACGCCGCGAACTATAACCGCATTTCCGACGATCGCTCCGAGCAGATTACGAACGTGTACGACTATTCCGCAGAGCAAGAACAATTAGGCGTGCAGTCGAACGGACATCACGAATTTATTAGCATTTGGCAGTAAAGCGTAACATTGGATGTTGAACAGGAAAAAGTATTCGGACAAGAACAGGCGAATTTATTATAATTGTCGCGCTTCCGTTTCGTGTGCGGAATCAAACTCTTCTTCTTCTCTTGCGCAGGGTGTTTCACAAAATGCGGAACTTCCCACGAAAATGCTAATGATTATTGCGAGAGCTTTAATGCACTGCGGATTTTATGCATTTATAACAAAAGATTCGTATTTATGATAGTATTGCATTTGTAACATCAGAAAAATTTGATACGACTAAATTATTATCGATAGAAAAATCTATGTCGGTAAGATAGAAAACGTTGTGTCAGTAAGGTAGGAAGTGATACTAAAATGATAACAAATTTTCTTTCGAGTCGCCAAAAATCCTTTCGGGGAATATGTTCTTAACGCAAAACGGGGCTGTGTGCGAAATTTGAGCTCGGCACGATTTTACCGATTTTCGGAACTTCGGCAACCGAGAATGTCCGCGTTCTATGAAACACTCTGTACACTGTGAAACGCCATAGCAAACACCATCGCGGACACGTGAGTCACACGCTCGGCCCGTAGCTGGAAATAATTAGAACCGGTAAACGAATGCAGTGTAACTTCAGCTCGTTGATTAACCGTTAATTCGCTTCGTTAACTGTCGCCTGGCTCTTATAGTAGTTGTCCCTGGTTGAGAATCTTTAGAATTGCAGCGGAGTAACAACACCGGGAGACCGCGGTCGAACTATACTTGAACATTCTCAGATACAGACCGGACTGTATTTCTTTCTTTTTTTTTTCTCTTTTATGGAGGCCAAAAACACGAAATACTCTTCGCAACACACCGCATACTCCATACGTCCCGCCGTTGCGTACACTTCTAGTAACATTCATTCTCGATTGCGGATCCAGATGCACCCTTATCTTATAGCTAACGCTCTCTCGTGTCCATGGTTACCATGTACATATATATATATATTAAACTTCTTACAACCTAGAATAGATTTGTTTAATCCTGAATAGAAAGTAAACGAATTCAACACACTGCTCAAGTGCAGTGTAACACGAATACAGCGTTCCAAGGTCGCTGCTTTTATTTTCCCCGTAACGGCGCGCAGTATTTCCCCCGTAACGTCGCGTTTCGTAACGCGATCTTTCCAACGAGTAGAAGCCAATCTCAGGATCCAGATCCAATGCTCCCGAGCGTATCGCTGTCCTCGAAGTCGCGCGACGCTACGGAGGGAATACTGTATTTTCCATGTCCACATAGATCCTTGACAAAAGGAGCGGATCGACAGCCAATCGGCGCAACGACGAGATAGCTTTCATTGTTTTCGCCGTGTCTCCAGTTGGAGGACGTTACGGGGGGAACGTACTGTACTCGCACGCACGGTGGCTCACACGGGAGAAGTAACGGTTGTCGCGCGCCGCAACCGGGGACGACGAATCATGCTGCCTGATGGGGGACACGACAAAATGGGGGGCCAATGTCCAGATGCGGAAACGTAAAAAAGTAGCAAGCAAGGGCATACTCACGGGGCGCCTAAAAACAACTTCGTAACGCGGGCAAAACACATTTCAGAGATATAATTGTTCGGGAACGTTAGGTTCTGATTAGAGCCATATACATTATGTTACATAGCGTCGAAGTTATAAATGGACTCGCACGTTTATAAATACGCTACACGCTTATGCGGCGGCTACCTACTACTTTCGGACTATAGTCGGGTCAAGGCCAATCCGTCGCCCAGGGCCAATTGCGAAACCGTCTTCGACCAACCACAAGAGGATCCGCGAAATTATAAACTTTCTTTACAGCACCATTTTGAATGGCAGGAAGAACATCCTTTAGCAGACAATATTCGAGCGAAATTATGAACACACGAAAGAAAAATAGTATCGCGTTAGAGAAAAATGATTATACCTTCACCAAATAAATGATTATAAGATATAAAATAGTTTACAGAGGACGCCATTTATATTTTCTTTATATATCACAAGTTTCACGATTGCACTTTCCTTTTGTAAATATATAGGCAAAAATTTCCTTAATTTCTTATCCTTTCTCGATCATTCTAGTGCGTTCGTAGTCTCCTTGAATTCTTCTGACGTTTTTAGCGTTCTTCTGTTCATTTTATGCTTTTATGGGACGCAAAGGGATGTTAGCAACAACCCTAACGAGGATGTGATAATTTCCTCGTTTTACTTATGGTCAAATAAAATTCTTTATACACGCAATAAATTATTCACTAATTTCAACACTTAGAAAATAGACTGGAAAATCTTTTTAGATCTGTTTCTTCGAATACTTGGTGCTAAGGGTAGTATGAACTGAACGATGTCTGACGAAGCCTGGTGCAGTCAGTCGGTCTTTCTAATTATCTCTAAGGTATAGATTAATCGTACCCTTTGATTGTGCTAAAAAGTTTTGTTTATTAACTAATTCTCTCCACCGCATATTTCATTATTCTTAAACGTATTACAATAGTGGAAGTCCATCATTCTGGGAAGTGTGGCCTTGAGTCGTCGATTGAAGTTGACCAGACTGTAAAAACTTGCTCTCTCTCTCTCTCTCTCACACACACACACGCACGCACGCATATATGCACCACACAGACGTGACAGAGTAGCTTAGCAATTAATTATCGTTACGAAGCATATTCAGTCGCGACGATTCTTCTTCCAGATGCTATTGCAAAACAATTAACAAATGCGAGGAACTGAGTACATTGCCATATTTTTTTTTTCTTCCTCGTTTTCCATCTCTGTTTAAATTTCTAACGATAAATTGTCTCCGAGTGTAAACGACTCTGACGAAAAGCATTACAGACGTCCCGTTCTCAAGAAACTTTTGTGCTTAAAAAGCGAGAAACTTTATACCGATATAATACCAATTTATAATAATCATCTTGATAATCCAGGATACTTTATCTTAGAGTATTCGTTTCACCGTAACTTTCTCTCTCTCTCTCTCACACACACACACACTCTCTCTCTCTCTCTCTCTCTCACTCTCTCCCGCACGTTCTCACCCTCTAGCTCGTCGAAATCCGACTACCCTCTATGAATAAATATTCTTAGTCCGTTAATAACTGTTGGAAAAAGTATTAAATAAGTCATGGGATCCTATATTACAGAAGAAAGAGATAGATTAACACGAAAGTCTACGATTCATTTAACTACTTCAAACATATATGTATATACATACGAGGCGTGATTCAACAAGACCTCTACAATTTCAAAAACTCGCACAATTGTTGTTCTTTCACAGATGTAAACAGCTGGAATAACATTTATTTAGAATGTAAACTATCCAAACGAACAGTGAAGACCTTCAAGATCAGCTTTGGGTCTTGAAACGATGAACCCGTAGACTGTAATAGTGTTTCTTGATCGAAAAGAAGAAGTTGCGAGGTGTAAGGTAAGGAAACCAGTTACTGTGGGGGTACCAATTGCTGTGCTTAATTAATATAGGCACAGTGATTGGTACCGCCACGGTGATTGGGTCCCTTACTTTACTTTAAACTTTGTCTTATTTACTTTTTGATCGCGCCACGTATATGTACAATTGAAGCATATACATATATGTCCGAATTTCTGTGTTGCGTTACATTGCGTTAGATTGGTGCGATTGCGCGTGGACAATTCGACGTCGCGGCAATAAATCAATACCTTACGAACTAGAATAAAAAAAAAGAGAACGAAATCCCGAAGAATTATGGACAATCCACGACACGAAATTTCCTGACCAATATCAACTGTATTCGAAATATTAATTCTTTCCCCGACAAATCGGATATGTACAAAAGTATTTACAGATACATTTACACTACGATATACGTATATATCTCTATATATATTTATATATCTCGCAGGTTAACTTAAATAATCCGTGTGCACATTGGCTGCAATAATTTAGTATATAGAAATTAATACTTCACTATGACGAATCTTTGATTAAAGAACTTAGACGACTAACTTGTAATCTACGGCTTGCTGCGACGCGTCCTCGAAACGCGTGGAGAAAAATAAAAACATCTCTCCACTCTGAAAAATCCTCTAATTCTTTTCTACTGTTTTTTTTTCCGTCCGGTTTTTGCTGTTACGTAACAAAAAAGAAAAAAAAGAAAGCTCTCTCCAACCTTACGAGTTTAAGTTCGAAAGATTATTGTATAAGTTGGGGGGTGGTGTTTATATAGCGACCGTTCCCTATTCGCCGACATTAGGCTGCGGATTTTATGCAATTACGAAGAAGAGTATGATGAAGTTTATCAACCCTTAACCGGTGCTCCAGGGTCTCCCGTGACCCCAACGAAACTTGTGCACGCTAACTTCCGCTGCTGTACTGTACGATCGTTACAAATATCGAGTTTCTTTTACTTCTTTAGAACGTTTGGATTGTTTAGCCTTCAGTTATGCGCTTAGAGGTATACGGGAGAATTTATGCAGAAGATGAGCACCGTACCGCTTAAGGGTCGAAGGAAGAAGAAGACCCGAGTGGCTCCTGATTATCGCAACAGGTGCGAACAATTCTTCTTTCGCGCAAAGATCCGCAGTCTAATCGTCGTTGTTTTAATTCAGTTCAACGTAAGGCGCTTCATACACCCGGAAAGATTTTTAAAAATCTGAAAACAGAGCTTTAAGTAGTAGGTAAGTATTTCATATTTTAAAGAATCTTCGTACTCTCTCTTTCACTCACACACACTCACTCACTCTCTCTCTCTCCCACTCACTCACTCTCTCTGAACCCTCTTTCTCTAAGTACTACCTGAAGTACAAGTCAATAATTCCTTTATTCGATCGCTCTATCCCTCTCTCGTGAACCTCGACTTGGCCAAAGGCACGGTTGACGCAGGTGAATGTGTACGCAGAATATTTTCATACGAAAAAGGAAGAAAAAAAAAAGAAAAGAATAAAAGAAAAACAAACAAACAAACAAAAAACTGAAACAGGCTCTATCCTTAGGAAATTAGTATAACAATAAATACAAGCGACGTGGATACTGTTTTGTACAATGAAAGAGAAAGGAAAAATGTACAATGGAAGATGAACACGGTTGCGCATTCTCGAGGGAGAGTCGTTTTAGAGCCGGTACCCTCCTTCGTCCTTTGTTTTTCGTTTTTGTTTTGTTTTGTTTTTTGTATTTGTTTTTTCGGACGAAGCCCATCGTCCCCGGGGAATGCTAGTCTCGTGTTTCCGATCTTTTTCTAGATCGACTCTACTAAAAAATAAGCGGCGTCTTTTTGTTTAATTCACACCTTTGGTGTACTCGGCTTTCAGTTGACCCAACACTATCTTTATATCGTAAAAAGTAGGTCGCTTTTCAGGCTGTAAGTCCCATGCCTGGTGAACAATACAGGATTAATTAACAATTCTCCCGGTATCTTTAAAAAGCGGCTCTCGCCGATTGGACGGACGTACTTACTTGTCTCATAATGTCGTAAACCTCGTGCGGACAACCGTCCGGTTGCTCCATTTTGTATCCTTTCTCTACGCACTTTACAACGTCCGCCAATGGCTGGAATAATGCAAGAACACGTTAACATCATTGTCATGATCATGCTGTCGCTGGACGAGGGGGAGGTTAGGAGAAGCTGGTAGACAATATCACTCACAATTCGTGGGTATGGTACACGCCCGAAGGAATAGATCTCCCACAAGAGTATTCCGAAACTCCACATATCAGACTTATTTGAAAACTTCTGTGAACAGAAATGTTGCAATCGTGAGAAAACCTGTCCGTCCTCGATTCGTTCCTAGGAAGAGAACCGCGCGAGAATTTTTAGTACAGTGAATTCCCGATATATGTCGAGACCACCGGGTCTTGCCGGGGTCGTTTATCGGTCCGGGCCTCGGCGACGTATATAGAGAAATCACTGTACGCAGAAGCGACTATTTACATTCTGCTTTAAAGCCTCTGGTGCAGTCCATTTGATGGGCAGCTTGCCGCCCTCCAGGGAAAAGTTCTCGTCCCGCGCCAGCCCGAAGTCGGACACTTTCGCGGAGTTGTCCTCCGCGACAAGAACATTTCTCGCGGCCAGATCTCTGTGCACTACGTGTCTGGACTCTAAATACGCCATGCCAGCGCACGTGTCGCTGAAACAGAACGGCAACAGGCACGTTAGGCACCGGGAACCTCTCTCTCTCCCTCTCTTTCTCCCGCAGGGGACGAAGAGGGGGCAACAACCGAAACTGTACGTACTACGCGAAGTTGATCTGATCCTTTTTGGAAACGTGCAATCTACCCCGTGATCTCAGGTAATCCACCAGGGATCCTTTGCTCATATACTCGGTAACCAGGTACATGTGTTGATTGTTGAAGACGAGGCCGAGCAGCTTGACCAGGTTGTCGTGGATCAGCGAGGTCATCAGGCTCGCCTCCGCGAGAAACCTCTGCGCCGCCTCGCTGTTGTCCTTCAGCATCTTGACGGCGACCCTCTCCCCTCGGTAGACGCCCAGCAACACGTCCCCGAACTCGCCCTTGCCGATACACTCCCTCAGCTCGAGCTCGTGGGTCTGGATCACCCATCCGGCCTCCATGAACGCTTTAGGGTCCACGCAGAAGTCCTGCTTGCCCTGCTTCGGCAACGACTTGGTCAGCTGCGTGCACAAACCGTCCGCGTCCTGCTCGTAGTGCTCGACCAGCAACGCCAGGTTCTCGAAGAACTCCTCGTCGTCGATCGTCAGCTGATTGTTCTTGTATTTGACGCGGTAGTGCTGCACCCGGCCCTGGTAGCACACGCACAGCGTATAGTCCCCCGGGAAGTTCGTCGACTCCCGGACCAGGAACAGCCCGTCCTCCCTCGGCCGCAGCAATCGCTCCGCAGTTTCCCGCGAGATCTTCCCGTGAAACCATCTGCAACAACCGCCGATTCTAAGAGGATTACGCGAGCCTCCGATTCCTCTACTTAGAAAATTAAATTAAAGTAAATGTTCCATCTAAAATTTAGAAACTTCCCTCGCACCCCCGGGGCTGCACGCAACCCTAAACCACCGTACTATAGCCACAGAAGATTATCAAGTGACCTATGCTAAATGGCAACTACAGTGAATTCTCGATATATGTCATCAACGCGGGCCTGAGCTATGTTTACACTCCTCGGCCTTCAAGGCCACTCCAGCTTCGCGGCCCCTCGTGGGACATACCCTGCGGTAGTGGGGATAATTCCGCGACGGTTATCGTCCAGGCCTCGGCGACATATGTAGAGAAATTACTGTATTTGTATGCGTACAACAACACCGACTTTTCTGCGTCCGTACGAGTTCGTACGTCGACATACACCGACACGTAAGCGTTCTGGGAGTATCTTTGACAAGTTTGTTGGTATTCCGTACGGCACGTCTGTTGCAAACAATTATGTAGACACGTAAGCTTGCGTGTGAAAGCAGGACGAAACGATGGAAATCCACGACGTTCAAAACAATTAAGAACATGGCCTTCGGATCCAGCTTTCCATGAAGTATCAGCGGTGCGCGCTAAATGTGTCGCTTGTGATTTTGTTCGTATTTTGAAATAAAAATTCTAGTTGTTTTATCAATTACTGTGCAATGTTTCAATCTTTATCTGTAGCTAACGACACAGCTAATAGTGTATGGCTGTGCCTTAGTAATTCTTTCTTTTCTTTTTTCGAGAAAGAGTCAGATAAAATCGATAATGGACGCTCTTAATCGTTTCGAACAATGTTTTATCACAACCCGATCATGTTTCAAAGCTTTGAACTATTCAGCAACTTCAATTGTGATGGCAATAATTATGATAGTGTTCCATTCGATAGAAAATTGCATAATGAAGTATATTTCATTTTGCATAAAAATGTGCTCCCCGCTTATAACCGTTTGTTGAATAAATTGTGAACAAATTGCTTGGACTCGATCTAATCTGCGTGCGCGCCGAATATAAACCGCAAAAATTTGCCATAAAAGTCGAAGCAATTTAATTAACGAGGCCGAAACTAGAAAGTTGAAATTCACCGCAAAATGGACGCCACTTTTCACGCTTTTGCTGCAGAAAATTTCTAGTCAAATTCGATTTGTCCGAGCGGTTCGGAACAGAAATGAATTTCCGAACCGGGCGAAAAATTAGTGTCGCCCATATGTAACCCTAAGTGGCACTTAACGCCGCGCCTAATGACCACTAAAAGCAACGGACATGTGTTCGCTTCTAAAAACGATAAGATTGAATCTAGTCGAGCTTTCCGGAAATCCGACAAAAGCTGTGTATCTATATAAAGATCTCTATAATCTCGATAACGGTAAAATAAAATATAAAAAACCGGTTACTCGACCGATACAATTACATTCAGCGTTAGACGAGACTAAACACTTTATTACAGTTTTTCGTTCTCACTCGAATAAGTCTAACTAACAATCCCAAATGTCAACGCGTACATTCTACGCCAATTTTCTTCGTTCGACGAGCAAACATTGCAATTTGTAAAATAACCACAGAACTCCCGTGATCGCGTACAATATTGTTCCGCACGGTTGCGTAAATTTGAGCAAGGAGCGAATTACGGATAATTAGAGCAACAGCAAATCTTTTCGTAGCGCAAACGCGTGAAATTCAGAACGTCGTTCGAGTATCGGCGCTTATCGGAAAAACGTGTGCAAGGAATGAATACGTACGGCATAGCGTTCAGTTTGACCTCGTGTCTCGGATTGACCGCTAACGCGGCGGGATTGCTAGGATTTGTGGTGTTCGTGGTGAGGATCACCGGCGGCGATCCGGTGTTCATGTGACTGATTAGATTTGGAGCGGTGACGTTCGAATGCGTAGTCATTGTCGGTGATACTGGTGGATGGGACGGAATGTTGCTTGCAGACAAGTTGGAAGGAACGTTGTGTTGTTGCGGTGTTGTTGTGCTGTTGTTCTGTAGCAGGGGATGGGACGTTACGTTTGAGGGGATCGTATGGTGATTCTGGTTGCCGTCGAGCTTCGCTTGCCGCGCTGGCGCTGACACATTCGGGTATCCGCCACCCGCATTGTGGTACGTTGGCATCGCAACTCCCGCAGTGACCTTTGTGAACCTGCAAACGACAACATGTGTTTAAGCAATCGGTCGATCCGAGCCTAATTAGCCGCTCTCCCGCACCAAACGAAACGCTACACCCCGCCCACGCCGGACCGTGCCCCTACAAAGGCTGTTAACCCTTTTGTCCCGTCGTGAAAACCTTCCGCGAAGGGACCTGTTCCGAAAACGTACTTCCCGTAATTCTTCAGATCATTTGAAAGAACTTTTTCCTTTGCGAAAATCTTCTACGCCGCTTTGTTGCGGAGTTATTAACGAAAAACGCTCGGCTAATGACAACGCTGCGCTCAGCGGGAGCCGCCTACGAGGCGGGGTCCATTCGATGTAGGCGCGCTCTGATTGGTCCGTGTTTTTCGTTAATAACTCCTGAACGAAGCCGAGGAGAAGATTTTCGCAAAGGAAAAAGTTGTTTCAAATCACCTCGGGAATCACGCTCTTCCAGGAAGTACGTTTTAGGAACACCCTCAAATATATCCATCTGCAGTTAATAAAACTGATTTGTTAAAGTAATCTTTAATCTTTTCGAATTGACGCTCTACTGTGATACGTATTATCTCTATAATTAAACGACATTTTTCTACGCAGCTTCGCATCCACGTGTCACGCGACTCAATTGAGGATAATAGCGATGTTCATTCAGATTGAATAATGTGTTCTAGGTAAACAGTGTGAGTCACTGCGACGACTTGCACATCGCGTGCTATCCTTCATACTCTATTTTTGCCTCGCCAATTAGGAAAGACGTATTAAGAAGAAAAAACGCAGCAATTTGCGGGGCAATAAAAAATATCTTCACACCACCGTGCTAAAAACGATCGAACAAAAGTAAACCGATGTTCGATTGCGTTTCGCTTCTGTTGTTTATTTACACGGTTAGGAAAAAATCGCGTGCAGACTCGTTTTTCTCATCCATAAATCACGGTTCCAACTTCAAGGTGAGTTCCCGAGTTACTGATCAGCCGTGTGAGTCATTCGATCCGCGAGCGTCATGCGAGCATTTCCGAATGCGCATACTTGACATATTTTTCCGTTTCGGTCGAAAGATGTTGACCCGTTAAGGCTCGACGTTGTTTAATTTATGTTATTGAATCAGCTTAGTTTGCAGATGCGATAAGGGACGCGATAACGTTAACCGGCGGATCTTTATGCGAAATAAAAATTGTTTGCATTAATTGCAAGCGGTAGGAACGAAATGGAAATTTTTTTCGCAAGTCGCAAGAAATTTATTTTTGAATTTTTCTCGTCTTTTCATTGTTTGGAATCACGCTCGCCCATTTTTGCCATAAATGCGCTAGGCGGAGATATTTTTTTTCGAATTTTGTGCGATATCGTGTCCGCTGAAAAAATCTTTATCACCGACCGAAAGCGACGCCAGAGAAACAAATCCACTCCACGAAGAAATATTGAATAATTCAACCGGGGTTTATCCTTGGTCCGGCGTCTATGACGAGCACGTTATGTCACGTGAAAACATATAGCTGCAGTCGGACATACTAATACGAGGATCGGTATTACGCAAGCCTCGGTATTCAGGTTTTCTCGTTCGCTTTTCAAATTTCGAGTAAAACGCGTCGCCAGCCGACGAGAAGACAAACTTTCTCGGCAGCCTCCACCGTTTTTCATTTTTCACAACCGTAACTGGCAACCGAAAAATCGGCAAAAATTCTCCAATGTGCGGCTTGTTCTCCACAATGTGTCGTATTTTTTTCAGAATTTTTAGACGCACTCCAAAGGAGAAAGTAAGAGGAAACCACGAGTCTTCTAATTTCATGGGAACCACCCTTGTCGACAGAACGGGTCTCGCGGTACCTTCGTGGTATACCCCGCTGTAGTGGGGATAATTCCGCGACGCTTATCGTCCAGGCCTTGGCGA
Source organism: Halictus ligatus (assembly GCA_028454255.1). NCBI lineage: Eukaryota > Metazoa > Arthropoda > Insecta > Hymenoptera > Halictidae > Halictus > Halictus ligatus. The sequence continues at coordinate 8,122,036 of CM052136.1, forward strand.
CATATATAGAGAAACCTATATAGTGTTCTTCAACTTGGTTGTAGCGTTTTAACTTTCCTCGTGCTTCTAAACCTCCCCGTTACGTTTCAATTATTTAATAAAACGCTGCTGTCCGGCATTGGGCAACTTCCCCCCGGATCATGGAAACACAACAAAGGAAAAAGACGCCTGTTCGTGCATCGGAGGAGTGATAAAATCAAACGCGAAGGGAAAGCTCGTGGCCGGCCATAGTTTTGATCGCAGGCGGTGTCGTGCATGCCTGCGGCACATTTTCGTGCGATGTAAATTCAATGTTCATAAACTCCGGGGCTCCGGCGGAGCCTCGACCGGTGTTGGTTATCGGCGAAAAGTTTTCGGGGCGGTTTAATGGAAAACGCAAGGCGGCAGAACGAGGGACCGGTTGGCTAGAATCCATTTATCGGTGGCCGCCTCAAAGGAGCGCAGCTTCCGGGTCAGAGCCGGGAACACATTAGCCGAAGATAAAGCGAACCGTTCGGCCAGCAATATGAAATTTTCATACGTATCGTGGGAGCCCTGCGCGTGTTTGCCCGCATGTTTAATGATACCCATGAAATTGGATAAGTGCTCGGCTACAGTTCACGTGCGAATTTATCGCCGGTTCTACGGAAACTGCACGGCTACCGCCGATGTTTCGCGAGTGACGTCATTTTCGGCACACATCTCGGGCCAACCCGCTCTGCTCCTTATCGACGCTAATTAACGAGCACCCACCCACACTCCGGGACAAACAAGACGCGCGGGATTTACATTTATTTTCACATTTCGACCGTTTTCTTTTTCCGATCATCTTTCTAGCCTGGAACAGAACCTGCGTCGCCTTTCTAGCCTGGAACAGAACCTGCATCATCTTTTTAGCCTGGACCAGAACCTGCATCATCTTTTAGGCTGGATCAGGGTCTACGTAGAACTCCAACATTAGTTGAAATCCGCTGCCAATGATGCAGGTTCTGGTCCAGGCTAAAAATTAGACTAGAGGCCAGCACTGTACCGGGGGGACTGAAACCCCGGGCGTGAGCACTCTCATTTCCTCTCTGACGAAACTATGTACCCTCCTTACTCGATACATGTCCAACACACGGGTCCAGGCACGGACAAGTATCGGCCAGGAGATTCTGTTCCTTCTGAAGGTCTCTCGAGCTTCTTGGGGTATACCCCGGCGGCAGTGGGGATAGTTCCGGGACTCTTAGCGGCTAGGCATTTGCGACATATACAGAATTGGACTTCCAAACGGTGAGTTTGGTTTGCAAAATGGTGGATTCCGGCGTGCAAGTAGACAGAGAGCTACCGAAAATATCATGGAACGTTAAGCGCGCGCGGCGCTTCCTCGTTTTGCCGGGGACTGTTGCTTAATTAGACGGCGGCGGTTCCGTGTTTTCCACGCGTCCGGTGTTACCGCATAATAAGTTCCTGAGTATCATTGTTCCCGGCCGTTTCCCATCGGAATCCGGATGGCGCACGATCTTTATTTACCTTGTAAATAAAGCGGCGAGCGGAACGTCGAAAAGTGAACGGTTCGCTGATGCTGGAAATCGGTACCGTGCGCGTTTCCACGGGGAGAGGGGTGGAGGATCGCGCGATTTGGTTGGCTCCCGAATTTCCGTTCGCTCGTTGGCCTAATTGGCCCCGGGCCTAACGAGGGGAACACCTGGCCGAGGAGGACTCGGCCCGTTTCCGTGCCGGCTTCCGGTCGAAGCACCGGCTCGTCGCGAGAAATTCGGGAAGCAACCGAGAAGGGACTCGCATAACCTTGTTTCTCACGCGCCTGATTTTATCGGGGCCAACGGTCCTCCTCGGGGTGCGAACACCCTCGAACGCTTTTCCCGGAGATAATTGGCCGAATGATTTTTTAACCGTTTTTTTACCGTACTCGATTTTATTCGGTAGCGGAGATCGTATCAGCGCGAGAACAACGCGAGGAACACTGTTACACGATGCAATTAGGAAGCATTTAATTATCGCATTATGGCCCGGCGGACTCGAGACGCGCGTTCCAAGGCGGACGCGAAGGGTTAATAATTAGTGCGCGCGATTTCAGATGGAAAAGATAAATATGCAAAGTTCTCTGTCTGCCGGTTATTTTAATAAGTGCCGCTACACAGGGTGTCCGAAGAATCCTGGTGCATCGCGGAAAACGCTGACCGAGCGGAATGTCCGTTCACTCGCGTCTCCGCTCGAGGAACGGAATAATTCATGGCCGAAAGGAAGATCTGGAATTTACCGATCTCGCTCGAAACGCTTTATTTACCCGTCGTCTGTGCCCCGACGGGCTTTTTACTCCGCGGGGCCGGCCGCAGTTTATTCTCGAGCGGCTAGAGACGCGAGAGATCCACTCTCCGGAATTACTCCCACGTGGACAGCCAGCGTTATTCCCCTCTCCCGCGAGGAAAACCGCAAGACGCCTCGCCCCGTTCCACGTGTCTAAAGATATCAACCGACGGGGCGAGAGAGAACGAGAGCCGGGAGAGAAAGGAGAGGAGAGCGGATTCGCGAGAGAGGATTCCTCGGCTGCGGGGCAGAACCGGCGGGACACGGGTGGTTCTCGTTCAATTTCCGACCGGATGATGTTCGGCCACCGTGTGAACTAATTGTATTTGTAATCCCCGGGTAATTAAACGTAATTATCGACTCGCGAGCGATACCACGGCGCTTCAATTACAGCGGCGCTGGCACGGGAACACCGTGAAAACCGGCCGGGAACCACACTTCGTCGCCTCGGGTGGATCCCGGTTGCTATAGTTTGCGAGTTCGACGGATATCAACGGACTTCGTGCATACTTCGTATACCGGAACCAAATTAACTAGTCTGAATATTTCCTTTCAATTACTTTCAACAACTCGCTGGCACCGAGTACTCGTTCTTCTCGCGAATGTCGCTTGTTGACGCTTACGATTTGGGGGGGGGGGGATGAATCGTCGACAAATCGGTGACTAATTTCGGTCGATTTGTAAAATTGATCGTCGGTCGTTTATTAAAAGAAAGTGATCATCAATTTCAAAGACTAAAGAAAGTCGATTGTCATTTGGTCGCACGGATACCTAATTTCTACCGCCTACTTTCTCAATTGGCACACAAAATTCGAACTCGTCGGTTCGGTGTGCTCGGTATCAAAAGCTGGAAACCAGAATTCCCAATTGGAACTGTTGCGATTAATTCATTACTGTACTTCCGACGAAAAGAAAGCAATCGGAACAGTATACCCCGCGGCAGTGGCGATGGTTCTGGGACTTTTACCGGCTAGGCATTTCGGACATACAGTGAGTTGCTAGCGACATGTATCGTCGAGGAGACGTGGCCCTCTGTTATGTTTACACTCCTCGTCGTCCGAGGCCCCTCGAGCTTCGCGGCCCTTCATGCTGTAAAACCCGGTAGCGGGGATAATTCCGCGACGTTTAGCACCGAGGCCTTGGCGCAATATATAGAGAAAATTTTCGTGGAAAATAAGTCAAGAATCGCCCCCAAATCGTCCCGGCTGTAAATTGTCACCCGGTATTGCCCGAAACGCCCCTATTTTTAGAACCCCTGTGACTCGATAATACTAGAGATAATCCTAGAGCTCGAGAATACACCGTCACAGTTTCTCCCCGCTATGAATCAACCGAATCGGCTCGTGCAAAGTGATACATGATTGCGGTAATAGCACCGCTGCCTGCCATAAGAAATTGGAACAATTTTGTGCGTGTGTGTGTGCCGCGGAGAGGAAGGATTATGTGGGATGACCCACTTGGATCTATAAATGGATTTATCTCGCGCGACAGGCAGATAGAATTCACTATTGTGCGAAACGCTGCGAAGCGAGAGAGCCACGGGACCTGGATTCGCCACCATTCTGCTGGCAACGAATGATCCCGAACTTGGAGATTCAAAAAATTATGAAACTCCGGAGAAAGTAGCCTGAATGTCTTCCGGTGTGCCGTGCAAAAATGTATCTTGGACTAAAATGAACGACGGAAGCTTTGAAACGAGCACAATATTATTTTTTAACAAAATCATCAGCTTGAATATTAGAAATTTCAAATTAAATGTGATTTTTTGGAGCCGCTGCATAATTTCTCTGTGTATGTCACGAACGCCTGGACGATGAACGTCGCGGAATTATCCCCGCTGTGAAGGTCAACCCGAGAGGCCTTGGACGCCGAGGAGCGTAAACATAACACTGTATAAACATAACATTGTACGTCCCCTGGTCGATACAAGACGCTGGGAAGACCCGCGTTGCTGACATATATCGAGAAACGACTGTGTCATTAATGTTCAACGATTATATTCATGATTTCGATCGAATCTCGTCTGCCAGGGGTGGTAGAAGTGTATCGAGGATGATCACATCGGATTCCCAAGCAATTCTCGAACCACTGAACAACGCTGGAGCTTCATCCAGCTCCTAAATAGTTTTCAGCTTTGAAATCCTCAAGAATCCCTATGACAGCGTGGTATCGCTGCACTACCCCAATTCAATTACTCGATTAGCTCCGCGATCTCGAACAGAGCCGCGGATGCCAACGGTATTAGCGTCCGGAATGGCACACACAGCGAGGTAAAATCGATTTCGTCTAGAGCCACCGGTTCGGAAAATCAAATCCCAAAGCAACCGCATGTTCCAACGGATTAAAGATCGGCGAAGGATTATCCGGCTGCAAATCTCCCATCGATCCATCGCCGTGCCCATAGGGACGCCCGGATTTCAAAATAAAACTTGATCATCCGACCGAATTTTCTCGCAAAATAACGAAATGCGATCGGTCAACAAGTCTCCCTCCAAAATGGGTTAAACTTTTTTAAAAGTGGACCGGACATTCTTATCCTGTAATGACAATTTTTAAAAACACGTTTAGTAGACGTCATTTGTACAGGGTGTCCCAAGAATGTCATTTGAAGTAACTTTTTCCATCGTATCAGGGTGTTTGACTAAACAGGGAATAAAAAATCGGGCCGTTTCACCCCGCAACTACCCTCCCGGTCTAGATACAGTCCATTAGCCTTGTAATTTGATCGAAGGGTATTTTTGACCGTCCTATTGGGCCACAGGCTCTCACAATTTTTGCTGCTGGTTAGGAATTAACCGGACGGGGATGGATTATTTCGAATTCGCCTGGAACCACCCCTGTTGTTCGCGTGATTTATGGAAAGCTCGTCCCGTGGTCGTTGTCTCGTAACCGGGCGCTATAAATATCTCCGGCACGCGAGGGGGGGAAAAAAGCGGAATGAAGAAAACGCGCGAGAAGAAGAATGGCGGGAGCAGAGAGCATGCTCGACCGATTTGCTCTGACGCGGGCACTCGCCAACAGTACACGTTACTGTACCGTGACCCGCCGTTTTCCATCTGGCGTTGCCGCGGCCCTTTTTCTGCCGACAGGAAAAAAGAATCAATTGTTCGAACGACCAAGAAAGTTCCTGTCGGCTCCTAACGCGAAACGCGTTGGCTCTCCCGGGCTCGCCCTATTTCCCCCGGGGGCCGGTGTTTCTTTTTCGGAACGCCTCCCGTATTTTCGGACAAAATAATTCCAGAATTAATGCGTTAACAATTCCGAATTTGACTCGAATCCCGTTGACGAGAGTCGCGCGCGAGAGAGGCACGGTTACTTTCCAGGACGGTCTATTACTTTCCACTCGCGGAGCAAGGAGAGGTGCAGCACGATTCACACGGGGGACATGTGCGCGCCGGGGGATCGGTATCGGCAAGCTGGCACGGAAACCGTGGCGGAAAGTATGACGTGACCCAGAAAAATCTCTGTCCGTGGGTTTGACGCGCAAAGGTTCGGGGATTAATCAGGGACCCGGAGAAAGGGAACGGGACAAGGGACGAACGAAAGATTTATCGTGTCGGGAGTGGGGGGCGAGCAATCGCAGAGAGAGAGAGAGAGAGAGAGAGAGAGAGAGAGAGAGAGAGAGACCGGTGCCATACGGAATACATAATAACGAGACGTTACAAACGAGAGCCTCGCGCACTTTATGAAGGCGCCCCTTGTTCCGTCGAGTAATTATATTTCTAAAGAGAACAGAGTGGGGGAGAGAGAACGCTCGCGCAATTTCAAGAAACTCCCCGAGTATCGCCAGTCGAGTCATTAAGTTTTACTAATGAGGGTCCGGCAAATATTGAAACGCAACGCGAACAACGATACACCGCGGACGCGATAAGAAGTTTAATTGATCGCCGAGAATGCACCTTTGATCGCGCGGCGAATCTTATCTTAATTCGCGGACGATTTTTGCGGAAATCGTCTCCGAGGTTGTGATCAACTCGAGCACGAGTACATGAGCTTATGGCAGAGATGAGTCTGAACAGAAAATACTGTTATTGAGCACGGAGATAAATTTCTATTATTTTAGCGATCATGTCTGTTTGCAATTCAGCCACGACAATTTTTATTTTCCATAAAGATCCGCCGTCCAGATGTTTGGTACAGTGTCTTCTCGATATATGTCAACAACACGGGCCCTGCCCGCGACTTATGTCATCCAGGAAATGTTATTCTCGATCGTCGAGGCCCCTCTCAGGGTAGTGGGGATAGTTCTACGACTTTTATCAGCCAAGTATTTGCGATATATACCGAGAAAAGACTGTGTATAGATCTACTCGAGAAAAGAATGTGTATAAATCCTTCAATCTACTCGAGAAAAGAATGTGTATAGATCCTCGAATCTACTCGAGAAAAGACTGTGTATAGATCCTTCAATCTACTCGAGCTGTTCGTAGTTCTTCCGACGATCAACTTCGTTTATTTACACACGGATCGAGAGAATTGAATGTTTCATTAAGCAATTACGCGTGTTCGTCTGACTGGTGAATTATACATTTTCACACAAGTGGAGTAACGGTGCCGATTACGAGACTCCAATTACGTTTGATTAGCACATTGCTCGGCGCTAATTATTTCAAAAATTTTCTAATTATCTATGGCTCACAGGTGAGGATCGCTTGATCAATTTTTTTTTTTATTAGCGGCAGCGATTTCAGCGGTGGATTAACAAATCACGCGGGGCAATTGAATCTGATTATCTCCCTTGGGATTGTTATTTAAAAGCAGATTTCGGATTGGAGTATTACCTATATTTCAAATTGATTGTCCATCCTCCAGGTATGTTCCCCTCTGAAACAGAAATAGAAGGAAATCCATTAGTCTATTGCAAATATAAAATAAACGACGTTCCGAAGATGTCGTGCTTGAAGGGGGTAGAAAATTCGAATTAACTTTGGAATTTCTAAAGAATTTTCAAGCCTTTTTTTCACTTTTCGGAACCGCTCTAAATATAGAAACATTCGTCAAGGACACTACGGAGCACGAACGCCGTGCCTGAAAGGTTAATCACCACTTATACATAACACAACGAATGTACGAGGCAACTATGTTTGTTTGAATCGATAAGTGGCTCAAGGTACTGTGCCGAAGAAAAGTTTGAACTCCGCGAAACCAAGGTAAAAAGTAAACGCTTATCGGAAGCAGGTACGTGAAGCTATTCGCCGATGCGTAATCGCCTGCTTGGAATTCTACAATTCCCTCCCTCTCCCTTCGCCACTCTCCCTCCCTAGAATTCGAAAAATCTGGCGAAACTGCTGCCAGGAGATTTCGAAAAAATCACGACCGCCGACCGAACGCGTTTTTAAGCAGCAACGCGAGGAGTGGGAAGCGTGTCGTAATGAATTTAATGAGACCGACTATGGACGGGTCGCTGCGTTTCACCGGGACGCTCAATTGCTAATTAAAATACCGAACAGAGCGGAGAACGCCGGGGCCCCCTCGCGGGGAACAACAAACTACGGCCCTTAACGTTAATCCGCCCGGACGTATTAGAATTTAATACGAATCGTAAAATCTGAATACCTCCGACGAGATCCGGACAGACAGAACTGCCCAACGTCGGGAACATAAGCGCGAGCATCAGGCCGCAATTACGGTGTTGCGCGCAAAAGGTAACAAGGGTGCGTTTGTTTGCCAAAAGAATCAACACTTTTTAAATGCTCTCACGCGTCGGTTAAACGTTGCGACATCGCAAACGCGTTCCGCGATAAACAAGAGAGTGCAAGGCGCGAGAGAGGCTGCGATTCCAACATTTTACTTTTCAGATTCCAGCTCCGTAACGTTCGAACCGGCGAATTCCTAACATTGAATCATAGATTTCTGGTACTTTCTCGTGAAAATCTACAGGATTACATAAACAAAGGTTAAACATTTCTGGGTTGCCAAGCTGAAGTTCTTGCATCTTGTGTATACGATATCGTTTATCAGTTAATGCTTGTTCGGCCGGCAAATTGCTATGCGACATTACAATAAAATGCCAAAAGGAATATTTACAATCGCAGATTTCATCTGATAAGATACGGAACTGGCCGAACACGAGAAGTACAGAAAAATAACATGAGTCATGAACGAAATAATCCGTCTTGCTCGTCGCCCGGTAGTATTATTTTTCAACGGACGGTATGTTTTTTCGCTTCGGCTATCAAACCGTCTTTCTGCACGGCGATAACGTCCTTTATCACGATCTCACCCTCAGCATAACCGTGAACTCGATAGCTCCCGAAGCCACGTCACTGTGGACCAGACACGGGCAACAATAGCTTGACAACAAAAAACAGTCAAGTTTTTATTGCATTACTTCAAATTGCTTCGCGTACCGAAAAAAGGAAATCATTGATAAAGCACCTGCATCACCCGCACGGGATCTCTAATAAATCAAAGATAGTTCTTATCAATCCAATTACCGTTATCGCTTGACAATTAATTATTTAGTCCACACATCTATAGGGGCAAGGAGAAAGGGGCACTCGCTCGCTCCGCCTATCCCCAGCTCTGTTAGGCTTTGACGTCACGCGCTGCATAGTATGTGCAACCGCCGTAGCCAATAGGGGAGCTAAGGGCGTGCCCCTTCCGCTCTGACCAATCAGCGCCGCATTCCTTCCGCGAGACTCCTTGCGCGACACGCACGGTACACGCGTCAACAAGACTACCTCTTGCGCGCGCCCCTCCAAGAATACATCAACTCGGTAAATTAATATTATTGTCATAAGCGAAACACTTGTAAGCCCTCTAGTATACGCGCTGGTTATATAAAACCCTTTTTTTTCGTGAGGAAATGCTTTGCGCATACGCCGACTCCCTGGGGTTATGTGGGGCTACCACGAAGGGCTACCCACTAAAACCTCACGCTCACCTAAGCTACAGGGGAGGTGCCTGGATCACGCGAGTACTCAACAGGACACCCCCCAGCTATCATCACACCCCGGGGGGGTTATATAAAATCCTTGCTCGCGAAATCAACCCCTAAACATCAGACTCAGCCCCAATTTTTGTGAAATCTCGAGTACGACCCATTTAACCAGTCCTCAATTTCCCGAACCGAAGCCGGCGAATGCAGGTATCCCCAGAAAACTATAATCCGCCCTACCTGGGACGTAACGCTAGCATTAGCGCCTGGGACAAGGACCAAAGCGAGACCGATCGCGATTGATCATCTGGCGCAAGCGTCTCGCAACGTTCGGCGCAAGGTTGCGGTCGTTCCCTCTCGCTTCAGGCTCCGTGCCGTAAGGACGGATTCATTAGGCGAAATGAAGATTCGGGACACCCGGGACACAGTCCGCTCGTCCGCGTTTTTCCAGCTGCGGACGACCATATCCGCGAGCAGGCGCGCAGAAACGTCTTCCGCGGGAGGAAGAGCGGCCCATTTGCGGCGCACAATTACGCATTGTGACTGAATTATTCGACGGGGATGCCCCGTGTACCGTTCGTTAACCGTACAATTAGCCAATTGTTAATTGCTCGAGTTCGCATGGGCTGTTTCGCTCGTCTCGGAAACCGTATTAATCATTCACTCGGGACTTCCGCCGTGTCCCCCGCCTCGTGGAACGAGCGCTCATCGTGCAGCTATCCTAACCAGCCCGAGTTTCCCACGACTTTGGGGATTCGCAAGGACGACGGAGGTCGGGAAGGAAGTTCGAACCTCAGCCCTCGAACGTTCCCGCAGATCGAGTCGTTTTGATTAACCCTTGCACACGGAGCTGCTTCGAACGGTGCTATGCAACCCTGTAATAATTAACGGTTGTTATTTTTACGGCTCACGTGATTGCGAAAAGTGTGCGAATACTGTTCAGATCCGCGCAACATCGAGATCCAATTGTACAATTCTCCGATAAGAGCGAATTAATAATTCTCCGATAAACCTAGTTTCGGTTCGAAACGTGTGACCAGTTGCTGCCCGGTTATTCGCACAGGAGTTAATATATAAGAAACACGATACTTGTTTCACAAACTCCAGGAGTGACGTTCGGAACACGTCATTCCCGGCGTTAATACTAATAGTGGGCGAATACTTATGCGGCCATATAAGTACGCGGTATTGCACTTGCTCGTATCGCAACAATTTCCTGTCGGTGGACCGCGCGGACTCGTTCCGATCATTTCCAAAAATGGTGGGGATTTGCGGAACAAGCGTGTACGCTGCAGGGACCTACATGTACCGACATATGTACAAAATAAAATGGTGCCGACACCGACAGCCGTTTTCGGATGGCTTAGTTGGAACGATGCTTGTAAACAGCGAGCACGAAAACAAATTTGATATTGGAATCGTCATCGCGATTAAAAAATATAAATAAATTGATTTACGGTACCGCTGATAACCCGTTAAGACCGGGTACGCAAAAGCCCGGGTCCGCTGTTCGAAAATGGCGAGGCCGAAACACAACAAAAACCGTGGCGGGAAAATTGGAATGCGAAGGGCACGTGTGCGTGTCGACGCGTTTCCATTATCACCCGGGGAACGGGCGGTGCCGTCGAAATTGGCTCGAAAACGTTCGCGTGATTCGATTAACGAACGCCGTGACACGAATCGCTCTTTCTTTCCTTTCTCTTTAATCTCCAGACACGATGCAACAACAGCATTTTCGGCCGTTCCGCGGCGCTCGAGGATCGCCCGGTCTGCGCAATTTTTGCGAAACGTTGTTCGCCCCTCCGAAGACCGTACGAATATTCTGTTCGATCGGCAAAATCCCTCATTACCCCGCTAATAAAGACGCCGTTACATAAGGGGTCATTACCGGCCGGGGGTAATTACATCGTCCGTCCGATTCGGACACGCAGGAAATATAAAGCGAGGAAATACTTTTTCGCCGTGTAGCGATAAAGGTCCGTGTGTACATTGCGTAATGCCCGAATGAAAAAAAAAAAAAAAAGAGCTTCCTCCTACTTTTCATCGCGTTTTGAATATTCGAGAATACGAAATCTGATTCGCGCAACGACACCCCACGGGGGTAGGGGGAGAGGGGGAAATTCCTCGTGTGCCTCGGTAATGTTTTGCGCATGCATGTGGAGTATTTTGTTGCCGATAAAGGTCTGTGTATACATTGCGTAATACCGCCCAAATGCGGCACGAAAAACAGTCTCTTCTCCGAGTCTTCATTGCGTTTTGAATATTGGAGAATACGAAATCTGATTCGCGCAACGACACCCCACGGGGGTAGGGGGAGAGGGGGAAATTCCTCGTGTGCCTCGGGACGGAGTAATGTTTTGCGCATGCATGTGGAGTATTTTTTTGCGGGGACCGAACGGTGTGCCAACGGGCGAGATGCGGCAATGTCACTGGCCGTCGATACGGAATGATCGAGAAGACAGTCGGACGTGTCGTTTCTCTGTCATTCGACGCGTTTTAAACGTAGCTGCGCGTGTCATTTAAATAACGCCCACTTTTGACTGTCGCCGCACACGCACAGACGGGGAGAGAGCGACAACTGAAAATCGGATCCTCGATCCGATTTAACCGCTCGCGGAATGCGAGCGACGATCGGCCTCGAGCGAGCGGCACGCTTCGATTATTATCGTTCTTGCGGATTGTCGATGGAAAACCGTGCTCGAACCGGGAATCTGGGAACGTTTTTCACGGTGAACGGAGCACCGCGACAGTTTCGTCCTGCACGCGAACCCACAACGAAAATCCGGCGCTCACCTTGTCGTATATAAGGTTTTCGCTGACGGGCCTGCGGGCGTACACAGGAGGCACTACGACACTATGTCACATGAACGAATATTCATAGAAACCGCACGAAACAACGATACAATCACCTCGCGAAACGTCACACTCACTTCGGTCGAACGGCCATTTTGCTACGCACGACCTCGAGCGAAGAACCTCTTGATCTACGGGAGACTGGAGCTTGAAGTTGATCCACTACGATCTGCTAGTGACTTTCGAGGTACCAACGCTGCGAAGTTGGAGTCAGATGTAGCCTGAATTTAGTCGCAGATCGTACCAACAGAAGTAACCAATTTCCAGAGCGCATGCGCCCGCAGATGGAATCCCGCGAATACAAATACTGTTGTCGAAAAGAAGTGGCGCGAAACGAAGCAGAGGCGAGAAGAAATTATGTCTGTTCGGAATCTAATTCATTAACCCTGTTACTCTATCCGATTGCAAAATTATATAATGACCAATCAAGCCCTTGGCCTTTTCAATCGGAAAGCGTATGGACGGTCTTTGAACTCTGCAGTTGTGCGCATGCGCTCGCAAGTAGTACCGCTTGAATACATGTGTACATGAATACAGGGTGTCCCAAAAATGTTGTACTTCCTTGGAAGAGGTGATTTCTGGGAAGTTCTTCATTTGAGAAAATGTTCGCCGCGGTTTTGTTAAAGAGTTATTAGCGGAAAACGCGCACCAATCAGAACACGGTTAGAGCGGTCGGATTTGGGCTCAGCCAATGAAAACGCTCAGCGGGACCCACGCCCAAGGTTGTACACTTAGCCACTTGGTGTACCATCACAGGCGAGGTACTCTATGGTACAATCGCAGACTTGGATCTGTTTACAGAACCCTGTTTCGTATCTAGTCAAGTAACCAGCAATGTTGTTTCATGACATAAACAGAGAAATGTCATTTACTCTGGTACCGAGTGTTACGAGAGTGATTGTTGTGAGAAAGATATAAATTGAATTGTTTGCTAATTAGTTGCGTGCAATTTCATTATGAAAGATTGTGAGCCTAACAAATTTTTGAGCGTATTCCTTTTTGACAAGCAGTAGTTGTCATAAACACGGCGTTGAGGTTAATGGGAGAAATAATCGGCACCCTTAGATAACAATTGGGTAAGTATTTGCACGTAATATGTGTATTTACTTGTTTATAATCTGTAACATGACGTAAGAAACATTCATAATACACAAGTAAATAGTTTTACGTTTTCTGAAGAATATATTTCTTGCGATTTTTATCAAATTTATATATCATCATCTCGTTGTACCATTTTTGAAAATATTGGTGTTTATTATAGAATTAGAAATGTGTCCAGCATTGTTAGAGAATGAGGAACGCTGTTTCGGTGGAATGACATTTTTCGCACAGAGCCATCCAATTGAAGTATGCGGTAGCAATGGTTTACCTCTCACGCCGAATTCGATAACTATATATGGAAAATCTCAGTTTTTGAAAACTATTCATCATCCGAATTTATCAACTTATCTTGACATAATAAGGAGTAAACATGGTAATAATATATTTATAATTTCTACATTATAATTAGCCTTCTGTAAAACCCTGTTATACTGATACGATGTTGTTTAATTTATTTTATAGAAAGGATAGTTGTAGTGACAGAATACAATGGGAATCCACTAAGCTGTAAGGAAAATTTAAATACAGATGATATTATGAAAATAGCGTTTCAATGCTTATTGGGCTTGCAACATATGAATACATTAGGTTTAGTGCATAGACATTTAAGTCCCGATAATATACTTATTAATAAAAGTGGATATGTACAGTTGTATAATTATGGTTTATATTATATGACAGATTGTGGAAAACATGTTTCTTTTCCTATAGGGTATATATGAATAAAAGTTTTATTAGCTTAGATATACTTTACGTTTAAATAATATACGTCAAATGTAATCTCTCTTGTGTATTTATAGTTATCCAAAGTATACAGCGCCCGAAGTATTTTTGAGTTCTGGCGTTAGTAGTTTGAAAGTGGATTCTTGGTCTTTGGGTATGATTATTGCAGAATTATTATTAAAGAGACCAATATGGCCAGGCGTGAAATTATCTCAATGTTTGAGAAAAGTTCTTAGTTTAATACACTGCGAAACTTCTGTATTTGAACGTCTGGCGAGAGAAAATAATTGCCACAACAATTATATGGTTGTCATTTTCGTTAATACTTTATTACAATCTTTTACTGGCTTATAGCATATTTTTCATTTATTATTGCAGGAGTTACCAGACAAAGTGAAGGAGTTTATAGATTCTTGTCTCCAAATCCATCCCTCGAAGCGTAAAATACCCGAGGAATTGTTAGAACTGCCAATATTTGAAGAGTTTTTGATAAACAACGAAAAAGAGACACAAGAAAATCTTTACAAGAATGTTATTGTTCGAAAAATGGATGAATTGTATTATCTATGGCAATTGGCGGGCGGCGACATTACAGTAGAACTCAAGAAGCAAGGACTTATCAGATCAAGACCACCTATTTTATCTATTCCAAAGTAGTTACAAAACTTTTGTGAATATACATGCAATGTTAGAAGAATGATCTATTAATTTTTGTTTTTAGTTTAGTTATACTTTTGGGTCAAATGTTTGGACACAAAGACACTGCTAGCTTACTTGATTTGCGCGTGATCAAAGTTTCTCTCGATACACTCAGACAACGCTTATCTCATATTCCGTACATAGCGAATTATCCATGGCTAACAAACGAGTGAGTGCAACAAAATTAGTAGTTAGCATTAGCTTTTATATGGTTAGTTTATTCTTTTGATTCAATTGCAGAATGCGTGTTCAGTCTCAAGAAGATTTAACAGATGCTGCCTCTCAATTACCTTTAATTATAAGAGAAAGGGATACTGAATATCAATTCTATAGAATTATTTTGTACAACAGACTGCTTCAGGTATTTATGATATTTTTCTAACTGTTGTACAGAACATCCTGTACCGATACAAAATGACTTTATTGCGAAGAGCAAATATTTACACGTTTAGTGATTTATCGTAACAAATATTATGAGTTATCGTAATTTAGGTTTATCCAATTACTAGAGAAGCAATTATAGAGGAGGCACATAAAGACATACCACCGCCTGTTCGGGGAGCTGTTTGGGCAGCGTTGCTTGGTATCACTGGTGATATTCAGAAGCGTTACGACATGATTGATAAAGAAACGCCCACCCATACAGATAGACAGGTACTACTTTGCTTCAATGTTATATTATGCTATTTACGACAATAGTGAAGGACATTAATAATCTCATAGATAGAAGTAGACATACCAAGATGTCATCAATACAGTGAATTGCTATCGTCCGGTGCTGGTCACGAGAGATTGCAAAGACTATTAAAAGCATGGGTACGAAACAATCCCCATTACGTTTATTGGCAGGGATTAGATTCCCTAACAGCTCCGTTTCTCTACCTTAATTTCAACAATGAAGGTAATAAATTGAATATACAATATTATACCTGACGTATTACTTTTGTATTTGATGCGTAATACTTTTATCGCAGCTAGAGCATTTGAATGTCTATCTGCGTTCATACCGAAGTATCTTCATAAATTCTTTTTGAAAGATAACTCTGCTATCATACAAGAATACTTGGGAAAATTTTCGCAGATCATAGCTTTCCACGATCCTCAATTGGCTAATCACCTCAGATCGATTAACTTCGTACCAGAACTGTTTGCTATACCGTGGTTCCTAACAATGTTCTCGCGTAAGTTATATGCTATACTAATGATTCGATACTTTCTCAAGGACCAATTCGATCGAACATTTGTTTCAGATGTATTTCCGCTTCACAAAATACTACATTTGTGGGACAAACTGTTGTTAGGGGACTCTTCGTTCCCGCTTCTAGTCGGTCTGGCAATATTGAAACAGTTACGCGACTCCCTCTTAACTTCTGGCTTTAACGAGTGCATTCTTTTATTTTCCGATCTTCCTGAAATAGATATAGAATTATGCGTCAAAGATTCTATGACGATGTATCAAAGCACGCCGGCTAGCATCACTTACAGAAAGCATCAGTTTAATCAACCCAAGGTACAAAGATTCGTCTGTTTACACTCGGGCAAAAAATGTTAGTAGACACCCTTTAGAAACTAATAACTTCCTAATAATCAATAAGTCCTTTAGTCCAGTTTTAGGAAGTTATTAATTGTAAAGGGTGCCCATTTATTACTCACTGTTTAAAGCTTAAATCATTGTATTGCCTTCAAGGACGTGCATTGGTCGGAGCCTGAGCCAGGCACTGAAAGAATGCCAAGGATTTGTGTTGATGACTTGTTAAATTTGTTAGACAATAACCCGGAAAGGTTAATAATTGTTGATATACGCAATAATATACAGTGAGTATCGTGTTTGTGTCCTGTTTAGGAAACGTTTTTGCGCGTAGTCACTAGTTTATTTTCATAGATTCGAGCGAGACGCCGTGGCGGGAAGTATCAACATTCCGTTCACAAGCGTGCAACTCTCTCAAACTCAGATCGAGACTTTAGGACCACAAGCTAAACGAATCGCGGAAAATAAGAACAGTATCGTTGTAATTATTGGACCCCTTGATCAAAATAACGCTTTGGTACGTATCTGATCAGAATATTAAACACGCTGTACGTTAACCGATTCATGAACGTAATCGTGATCAATACATTTCTTAAAGTTCGCAGATTTTCTTGTAAAGTGTGGAGTTATGGGAGTCTGTTCGTTGCAAGGGGGAATTGATGCCCTGCGTTCGAAGTCTCCAAACATTATAGTAGGTGCGCGTTAAAAAAAACACACACACAATTTAAGAAGTCCTCACGATTGTACGTGACGCAAAAAATGTCTACAATTTGTACATAATCAAAATATTGATTTTCGTTTCCGAAGAATTATCTGTTTCTATCTATTGTAAATAAGATATTGTAAGTATGAAACATACTTTATGACTATAAAGAAATTGTAATTTTGTTACACTATATAAAGTAC
This sequence comes from Halictus ligatus, assembly GCA_028454255.1. Taxonomy (NCBI): domain Eukaryota; kingdom Metazoa; phylum Arthropoda; class Insecta; order Hymenoptera; family Halictidae; genus Halictus; species Halictus ligatus. The sequence continues at coordinate 8,139,012 of CM052136.1, forward strand.
ACTCTACGGTACCTGTATCCGACCCGACTGGTAGTCATAGAAACTGAATCAAAACATAAGAATGTATATATACGCGTTCGGATACTCTTTTAACTGTTACTATTACCGCGACCGTCGTCGTCACAATTTTGTAAATATCTCTTAATCATAAGTATGGAACACAACATTTCTCCGTACATCCAGAAGTGGATGAAAAAGTGTCTGAAAAAGGAGTTTGAAGCTAAGATACAGAAAGGGTTAGAGGAGGATATGGAATATACCAATATCATCCAAGAAATCATACATTCGAGAGAAATGTCCGCTTTGCTAAGTTCAATGAGAGCTACGCTCGTTGAACAACCTGCCTCGAGATCATCGTCAACATTGTTTTCCGAATCACGGCCACAGTCGGCTCTTTCTTGCCTGAGTGATCAAACAAGCGAAGACTGGAATTCTCCGCTGAATAATGACGAATACTATAATATTATTGTTGAAAAGATCAGCAACGACGAGCCTGCTCACGTCAGATTAGCTGCCTACGAGGTTTTATTGAAAAACGATCTGTCAAATGTTAACAACAATCCGGTGTGGGATTCGCTTAAAAAGGCACTGTTGGACAGTCTCGTGGATGAAAACAGACCGATCTTCGAAGCCAGTTTACAGGTCCATGCAAAATTACTGACGTGCTTGCAATCGCACGACGTGTACAGCAATTTACTGAACGCCTTCACTGCTCAATACGATTCCCAGAAAACGTTCGAAATATTGCCTACTCTAGTTATTGGAATTAATTTTAAGTTCTTCCTACACGAAAGAGTATTTCGCATCACACACTTGATACTCCAGTACCACGAGGAAAGACTGAAATGCGTGAGAAATCCTGATAAATCGACAGAGGAGCTGATAGAACAATTCATGACGTTCCTTAGCACGCATGATTTCGGCAACGTAGTGCAATCTAAGACATTGAACATATTGAATATTATTTCCATACTGGACCCGTGCGCTAATTGGAGTAAAAAGTGGATTGTCAGCCTTGCCACCAGGAAATTGTTTCTAATGGCATTAGGCAAATCACCGAGTATCATGCAACATATAATGAGTCATGTGGCGAAGGGATTGGAAGATCCTCCTCATTTCATATCAATTTCAATTTGTGACGAACCGATGGAAGTAATCATTAATGGAAATACAATAGAAACAGTAACTTATCTGCATTGCCTGTGCTTTGTGTCGCAGCTTTGTGCTTACGAGGGTGGCAGAAAACTTTTACAGGAAACTATTTTCGAGCCGCCGTTCCAAGTTACCGACTTTCTGACTGCTTCTCTGAAAGCTCTAAACAAACTATCTGTTGACACATTAAACGGCGTGTACGATGTCTCTTGTTACGCTTTGCAAATTATTCTAGACGAGCCGACAATTTTGTACATTCACGAGTTTTACCATCTTGCGTTATGTCATTTGCCTTCCTTGTCCGAGAACAATATAAAAATATGGCCGCACACGTTGAACATCATCTTACACATGCTGGATACAACAGATGGTTCATTATTTCTTATCTCTGAATGCAAAGAGCACACTGTCAACTTTGAAAATAACGTTTCGAAGTGTCCCGCTATGTACATTACAGTGATAGCATCGAACATGTTGAAACAACCATTTTCTATAATGAATAACGAATATCTTCTCAAGTTATTCAAAGTACTAGAAAAGTTATTCGATGTGTTTGATGCGTATGAAATTGTACAATATAAAATAGAAAAGGAGTTCTATCCTGCTGTATCACATTTTTACAGTAAGCTGGATACATCCTATTTCGAGAACGAAAATAAAGTTCAACAGATAAATAGGTGACTCCTACTTTTCATTCTTAGATATTATTTGTTAATGAGACACAGTCACAGGAGACCATTTTACTTTTAGCGCTATCATATCGTTATTACTGAAAATGGTATCAATACCGTTGGGACTGAAAGCACTTGTTCAAGAATCGTCAGTGTTTCATGAACTAATCGCAGGATGTATAGCACCCTTGAGGATGTCATGGACATCGATGGAAGTGGTTAATTTTGTGACGCTAGCTGCATTTTTCCATCTGGGATACAACACACTTGCAAACCTCGCACCTCACATTTTGTCAACTTTGCTCTCAGAAACTTGTAAAATATTGGAGGACATACATTGCTTCGATGATCCATGGGATCACGAAAGTGTCCACACCTTCTTGCACATACTCGCTTTCTTCTCTCTTAATTTCAAATGTAAGGATGATGGTACAGGTGTTCATTCATTCTGCGTTAATATATTACAACGACTTAAGTATTTTAAATGTGCGTAGGTTTTTCAGCCTTCATGACCAATGTGAAAGATCTGCGCAGCAACGAAGAACAGAATTATCCTCTTAACTTGTTTGAACTTTTTAAGAATGCGATAAATCCGAATTCCAATTATCATTATCTAGGGCTGTTATCATTGTTGACTGTAATTTGGAATCTAAATATTCATGTTTATCTGATAGAGCTGCTAAACTTTCAGGTATTACTGAAATGCACTTCGAACCAGAAAAAGATTATTCCCTCCACGGTTCGTTAATGATATATGAATATTTTTAGGATATTTTGTTAGAACTTCAAAACTCGAATTCAGAAGAACTTGAAAACAAGGATACGGTGGCAGGAATCATTGACGAATATACTTTAGTACGACACAAAATTATATCCAAAGCAAACTTTATTAAACTCCAAGATGAGGAGGAACAGAGCAAATTGGAGGAATATGATGTGTCGATATTGCCAACTCCAAAAGTGTTCGTAGAGGCCTGTTCCTCAGAATATGACGACAGCACAGAATTAGATTATTTACTTAAAGAAAACACGCGTGGCTTGTTAGACAGCGATTGGATCGAAGAAGCTAGAGATGCCTATAAAGCGTCATCAGACTCGATCAAGGTGAAGAGTTAAAATTCATGCTGGAAATCTTCTAAAGAAAATTATAACTAAATATCCTCCTTATTTCTGTAGAGTACTACGTTAATACAATTGTTAGATCAGATGCACAAAGCAATTCCTACTGCAGAATGGATAGAAAATTTCGAATGGCAAGAAAGTGATTCGGCGAACACTGATTTTTGGTTTGCAGAGGAGATACATGGAATCAACTTAGCTCTACATTATGCAGAACACAACAATATCTTAAAAAATACCGTTGAAATGAAGAAGAAATTACAAGAATTTATTAGCGAATGTTATGCATTTATACAGTACGAAAAACCAAAGAAATTTGATGGATTCGATTGGTTTTTAGCGACAGTATTCATTATGTGCGAAGGTGATGTAGAGAAGTATGTATTAATCATTTTACAAATCTGATGATTTAGTTCAGACAAATTTAGTTTATGGAAACTATTTTCTGCGTATAATTATTGAAAGTAGCTTGCATGCTTCAAATAAATGCCTCAGCTGACCGCGAATATACCCGTTATTAACGAAATCCGATAGCTCCATCGAAATTGATTTGCGAGTAGTCACAAAAACATTTCAAGAGCAACTTTGGAATTGTTAATATCAATGAAGAAAGTAGGGAAACTCTAGCTGGTCGTGCATCATCATTGGCAGGTCTCAGATTGAAAACTTAATCACCATTATAATGACATTGCGCGTAAGAACATCGTGAATCATCATCGACCTTTGTGCACGTTATAATTGATTGCAGATCTAAAGTATTTGTCACGCAACTAATGAAATTTCCGGTAATTATATTTTTGTGGCCAAATTTGGGGAAAGTCCTAGATAAAAATACTCAGGAAGAATGTACCACTCAATTCATGTTTATGCAGCTTTTGGAATCTATCGTTAGTAGTGAGCTTCCACACATCAAATTTGCACTTAAGGTAATCAATGGATTTTTATGCAAAACAAAAATTGTCTGTATCGATTGTAAGGTGGAGGAGGTACACGTAACTGATAATTTTATTAATCAATTTATTTTCTAACGTAGAGTTCCTCCGGTATTAGTTGGTCTTTGGTGTGCAACTTAATGATTTCCCAGTGTTTTTGGGGTATACTATCCTGGACTCAAATTCTACATTTCTTTACTATTTGTGTATTGCATTCGCCCGATTATATAATATATTATTGTGTGTCACTCCTACATTATTCCCAAAACATAATAATGGAACACACGACAAGTGGAAAAATGTGGCCCGAACACATGGTACGTATATAGACTCGTGCAACTCTCGGTATTTCAATATGTATAAACAAATATGATTGCTTGTTCACAGACGTTAGACGATTATCAATCTCACAATTACATCAGATTTATGGATACTTTAGACAAAAGATATGGAAACAAAATTTTACCGAAACTATCAGTTAAAACTTTAATTCATTAGGTGAAACATCAACATGTAAATAGTTCACAGAATGAAATCGGTTTACATTAGAAATTGTTAAAAAATCTATTGTTACAGATCATTCGTATTACATATATTTTCATGACATCGTTTTACACAATACTCTCTATTAAATGCTCCGTATACATGTGCGTTATATATACAATAACATTTGGTATTAAACTGTGATTCAGTAACTAATGGAATAGATTTAATTTTAATCTCGCAATAAACATATCTGAACAGTTCAACAATTTTTTGGAAATACTTTGTAACGTAATATGTGCAATATTTATACAGGTCGTACCTTTTAAATTCAGGAATAACATGTCAGTTGTAGATCTTTTTATTCATAAAAATGATCCAAAATGAGTGGATAAATAACATTATATACATTAATGACACATTGTTGTCATGTATTCATCATCATTTTCGTGTCTACAGAATCAATTATCGTGAATTGTGAACAGTTTTGCTACTTCATTTAAATCATCGTATTTTGTACCTCTGGCGAGAACCTGCGTAGTAACATACAAAATTATATTTTTCTTCTTGGACTCTTTATATTCGCGAAACTTATTTTTCTATTCACGCACCTGCCTAGCAATGGACATCCGGTTGAAAAGATTCCAAAGAACAATTCCGACCACAATGTCGTCCCTTAAATAAAAAATAACGCCCTTCTCAAAATCATCGTGTTTCTTAGGCGGCTTCGTCTCTGTTGGTAATTTGGAATCATCACATGCTGGATCGGTTGAAGTATCATCTTCGGTTGAACTCGCTTGTTGCTCGTCGCTTTTCACTATTTGTGATACTAGTTCAGATTTTGCAGGACTTGTTGTTGAACTCGATGTCTGAACGATAAAAACATAGACATGAAAACCTCGAGAACATGAAACTTTGGCTTCGAAATGAATGTTTCGCTTATTACTAAAGGCGTGGAAAAAATCGGGCCAGGACGAGTCGGGTCCTAGAAAATTTATGGATTCTCGAATATATCAGAATTCTCAAGAATCTTACAAATTCTCGGGAATCCGGAACTTTTCGAGAATCCATCCCGGTACCGAATAAAATTTTCACACGTCCACTTGTTACCTTCTTCTGCAGGGTCTGCACGGTTTCGTTTGCATTCGAAACCGGTGTTGAACTATTCGAATCCGATGATTTAGCGAAAACACCTACAGTTGGCAGTGACGAGTCTACAATACCAACGGCTTCATAGCCAACTTCTGTTCCCAGGTCCGACCAAAACATCGACTGATGTACGTACGGTTTCCCTGGCGAAAAGAAAAATGTTAATTTCTATATTTTTCTTTTTCCCCAATTTTAACCTACTTGCGCCGGTCATATTTTCCCCTGCTAATCTTCCTGAAACTACTGCGTGATCATGATGTTCCACTCTTCTTCGACCAAGTCTAATGTCGTAGAAACAAGCAGCATCTCCGGCAACCCAAAGATTGCTTCTCGCTTCTAACTCTGCGTTTACAAGAAAGCCACCTATGTCGGGATCTGTTTCTAAGTGCGAAACTTCTGCCAAACCAGTATTTGGTTCAACACCTACTGCTACAATTACTTGATCAGCATCGACCTATCCGTAGAAATGAAAAAATAATATCAACGTTTCTCGTGACATGCGTACACAGGGTGTTCATTACTATACTTGAAAGCGAAACGTACAACAGCGTGGTCTCCAGAAAGAATGAGCGACAATTTTCCATTCTTATAGGAATAATCTACAACTTCGGAACTAGGAATGCAATGAACACCTTCTAACATTGCTTTCTTTGTTGCCCATTCGCTTAAATATTGCGGTAATACTTGATCCATTATAAACTTCTCCTTATATATTTGATATACTCTTTTGTCTTCGGGCACTGTATAAAAACGTACGATCATAAATATGCTATTATATCAAGCGGTTATTCGATTAAGAAATCATGAACATACAATTACGAGCTAATGAGCAAGCGAGTTCTGACCCAAGAAATCCTCCTCCGACTATCACTATATTTTTATGTTTAGCATTATGTACACTTTCTTCTAAGTCAAGAAAATCCTCTTTTGTTCTAAATGTTATAATTTTATCTTTAAGCTCATCCTCGAGTGCTTCAAAGACGGGAAGTTGTTTGGGCGTGGCGCCTAAAAGAACATTGTAATTAAATGTGTTTACCAGAAATGATTCTAACATCTCGATCGGATAAAGATTAGCATGTACTTTGGACATGAAAGGAACACGCATGCTTACCGGTTGCAATAAGACATTTATCGTATTTTATTTCAGAACCATCCTCGAGTGTCACAGTTTTATTTTGAACATCAATTTTCGTAACTTTCCAACCCGCAGCAATAGCTACACCACCTTTATCAGATGCTACTAAATTGTTGACATTTGCGTAAAACTCGTTTGGTTCATAAAATACACTGCAATACAATGAGTAGTAGAAAAATCGCTGTTCACCTGTGTAAATAATTATTAAGCAAATACCTTCGCTGTGTTCCGTTCCATTGTGTAAAAAGTAACTGCGAACTCGCGTTCCTATCTGTATTGTACCAAAGTTCCTTCGATAATGGCGGTCTCATGTAAGGGAAACCATTCTCTTCCATTATCACTAACACCTACAAAGCAATTGTTTAATTATTCGTCTGTTCTGAAAATGTGAAATACCAGAGAGAGAGATCCCTATCGCGTACCTTAGCTTTAGGGTCTCTAGATTTAATTGATCTAAATGCAGAAAATGCAGCAGTTCCACCACCTATTAAAAGGTAAGGTACTTCTTTGGGAATCGAAGAGGAATCGGGTGGTGATCTAACTTTTTCCAAGGATCTTCTCTCTCTTCTTCCATCCTTCTTTTCTAAATATTTAAAATAAGAAATGATTAATTACGATTCCCTGGGTTTCTTGATAGATTGAATAAACAGACTCGGCTCAACTTACTCGTACTTACATCCTTTCGAGATTCGGATTTCTTTGTGGAAGATAATGTAGAGGATATCTACAGAACAAAGACGTTGAAAGAAACGAAAAGAACAGAAATATTTGCGAATAACAAAACATTGTGACATCCACGTCTGGAGAGAAGATACTCCAAAGTATCTCTCGAAGAGAACCCGAAGTTCTCCTCTCCAGACACGGTTAACGGGAAGATAAAATAAAATTGTGACTTAATTGTGATCATTGAACAAAGTATAATGTTATACCGCGTATATTGTAACTCCTGCTATAAGTAAAGCTGCCAATATCTTCCAATAGGGTGGCGATGGTGGTTTATCAGGGCACTTCCCTGAGTCCGGTGGTTTACCGCAAACTTCATAACAAGACGGTGGACAAGATGCATTAGGATAAGATTCACAAGAAGGGACGTTTCTCTTTGGTTGTGAATACCTACTTTCGGGTACACATTCTTCCGGTTTTATAGTAGTGCCTGGAGACTTGTACGTTTTCTTATCACTAACATTGTTACTGTACCATAAATTATTATTGACAATTCCTAAAAAGCAATAACACATTTAAAGTAACGATTATAGCAGCAAAACAATATTATTAGAAGTACAATGATACGAAATACAAAAAAATACGAATATTGAGATTATAAAGATGCATCGAAGATAAGTGAATGTAATCATTTGATTAAATTGCACGTAATACAGGAAATACGTATGAATTGTAAATTTCTAACGTGTCTTAAATATTTAGAAATTTTACATTCCCAATAACATCAGTATACAAATTTTTGGGGTTACGTCGCGTGGTGTACGCTTCGAATCAGACACACCTCACACAAATTTCAAACGACGTTAATTAAAAATGTTAGCTGTACGAGTGCACGTACGTTGTTGTAATAAAATTCTGTTGTTCGATGCAATCATGCCAGAGTAATACAGGCAATTAATCGTGAATTGAGTGTGCGATGTGTCCGAGGTTCTGAAAATTAAAGTACGGTTTTCGATCGAAGTACCAAAGCGAAACGTATAAATATTTACCGAAATATTTGAGCGGGCCAAAATGACTAACGGGTGAATGTCTTGCGAGTTTTGGTAATCGTCCGACAATTCTGCCACAACTTAACATTTTCAACGAGCCAATTTTGGCCTTATGCAATATGGTGATGGCGCGTACGGCCGGCTCTGTTGACCGTGCATACGACTGGAAGTCGCTGTACAGTTTTCTGGACACATGTAATTGACACAAGACACTCCATTACCTAATTTCTTTTGCAATCCAGCTGTGGTTTATCTGTGAATCGTTAATTTTGGACTAGTCAATCAGAAATTTGCCGCGCGACGGCGAAAACCGTACAAATTTTTTAAAATCTGTACCAACACCACACATTGATAACGAATGACAGCTGCGCAAATTCGGCGCTAAAAATGGCGCGAGTTCATTCCAATTCAAATTCTGCGTACGACACACGTGCACGATCATCGTGCACATCGACACGAATATACACTATTAGATCTAAATATTACGATCCCGTTAGCATTAATTTAACCCTTTGCACTCGGCGCTATTTTAATTCTAAATTTTTCTTCCGTCTTAGAATGTTTTCGTTTCGATCGTACGAGACCGATCCGATTTCTACATATAATATTTAAACGTTTAGTAATCGGTTAAATACAAATTTTTTAATGTCACAAATATTTTGTAATTTCTTTGACATAATGCCACAACAATTTCTAGTGGTGCTCCAGGGTCACCGCTCGAGTGCAAAGGGTCAAAAAGTCATCTCGAAATGTTAAAGTCATAACATATGCTGACTGATGTAAAAATTCGAAATATCCGTTTCATTAACTTAAACATCGTTCACAAAGCTAGACGTTGCAGTGGTACATACAGATATTTTTAAATAAACAGTTCTAACAGGATTTTAGTCGAGTAAACAAAAATTAATATTTTATCTCGAGTACAAGCGTTCGATGTCGTGCATTTTCTGAATCTGTTATATCAATTCATATTTTTAAAGGTAACATAGTTCGGCAATTTTGGAAGTTCTAAACCTACATGTATATGACTAATATGTACTTCGTATGTTTTTTATTGAACAAAGAACATTCGACATATATTGCGGAACCTGTATAAGATTCGACAAGCCCAAGGTGGACAAGAATGAGTCAGAAGACCTTTCATGGGAGACAATGTCACGTGTACCTTGAAATTTTTTAGGCTTAAGACATTGTTATTGTCGCGATAGGACTACTCACTCTTATCTTCAGACGCAAAACATGAAAATATAATCTCTTCGACAAATTAAAATTTTCTCACAACAATTAGGCATACGTATACAGTAATACCTGGGAATACGGATAAAAATGGAAAATTCTACTTAAAAGAGGCTAAAGAGGAAAATTCTACTTAAAAGAGGCTAAAAAAGAGATTAGATAGCAGTGACTTTCACTATTCATGCTTGTACAATTTCAACCATTCTATGCATTATCAGATAATATTAGAGATAAAAAGAGAAACGATTACCCAAACATTATTATCCAGCTTCAAAATTTTATGAAGATAGAGTTCTAGTATATTTAAATATGAATCAACGGTACATTTTACAGATTTTGTAACATTGAAAAGTTCGTAGAAAGTAATGTAACAAATTTAAAAAAAAAAATGAAAGATAATATGTAGAGGACACTACTGTTTCAAAGTAGAATGTATATGTGTTCGCCTAACTTCATTATTGACCGTTAACCTAAAAAGTTGTACACATATTTAAATATACAACACAATTCATCGATATTTGGGATACTACTAATCATTTGACAACATGTTTTTGATAGAAAATCATAAATAAATTTACCATATAAACATGAATCTCGCAAGGAGAGCACAAATTTTTCAGTAAAACATTAGAATAGGTAAGATTTCATTTTGTTCGTTTCGAGTTTCTAGCGAAAGTGTACATAATCATTATAATCCCCATTAAAAATTGAAAGTAAACACATTGAAACAAGAAGATTTGCAAGGTTATTGAATCGTGCGATGAGAAAGTACGTCTTCGAGAAATTCTAAAACCAAACATATTATCCTTTCGTTTGTAAACAAATCAATATTTGCATGATCGAATTGTTTGGCCAAAAATTGCGTAGAAAGAAAAATCCAATACGATTTCTTATCAATGTATAACGAAATTTTCCGTCTTCCGATAAAACAGTTGACATTTTCTTTGTAACATTAAATTATTTTATACTACACAAATTAGGAATACAAACTGTCCGTTTTATTTATTTTTCGTTCAATTGATGTGTGAAATTTCGTATTCTTGTTTACAAACTATGCTATTGTCTGGAATGTAGACATATAAAAGGGAACATTGACAATTGAAATGTATTACTCATCAAATATATAGATCATGCAATATATATATATATAGAGAGAGAGAGAAAGATACAAGACAAGTTGTCCATGAAAATATTGTACCAGTCCTTTAAAAACAAACAGGAAGTGTAATTCTTGTGTGTATCTTGTAGATGTTCTTTTTATAGACAAAGATTGACCTCTTTCTGTTCAGTAACCAGTGCATTCAACTGCCAGCTGCTTCTGAGTGCAGATAATGCTGCAACAAAACATTTAAATCTACCATTAAAGATGCCAGACAGGTGAGTTTTTGTGCACCAATATTTAAAAATATAAAATCACATAATTTATTTGCTTGTTGTTTACATTTAGAATTATATGCTCTTCTCATTAAAAAATTGTATACAATTTTTAGAGACCAATTTCTATAGAATATTCATATTGTTCTATATATTTACATAGAATATCCATACACTTCGCATTAAATAGGTAAATATTGTTCTGTTAGGAATAAAGTTTTAGTCGGAGCTGGAGTAATCTGGGGTATTACTCTTTGTTGTTACTTCGTTACTCGCAAACTTCCCAGATCGATGGCTTTATTAAATTTTATTCCGGGTATTTTATTTCGGTCAGTGTATATTCGTGTGCGGACATTTTGTACTGTGACGATAATCGCTTTGTGAATTACATACAAAGTTTTAACTGTACTTACATTTGTTACTAATTTATCCTGGTTTAATTGCTGATTTGCTACATTAATTTGAAAATGCGTTTCTTAATGTATTGTTAACGTTTTGCGGATTATTGATGTAATAATGAAATATTTTGTAGGAATACAAAAATGGAGAACAGCGAAGAAGAAAAATGCAATATTAGCGAAGCTAGCACATCTGCGTCTGTAGATTGTCCGACTAGCTCGAACGCTGTCGCTGAAAATGACATTTCGAGGGGGTAGGTACTTCAATTATTTCTTAAACATGACATTTTATTATTCCTTTGACTGGGTTGTTGAGTTTGTTGTAAAGTTTCGAATGAATTATTGCGCAGAGGGAGTATGTATACGCCTTTTGCAGTCAAAGGGTTAATAAATATCACAAAAACATTTCAATGACTGTTATCAATGTTTACACTGTTGGTAGACAAAAGATACAAAATTTTATGGCCGGCGGAATAATAGGTGCTTCACCGCCAAAATTTGTTACCCTTGACGAAATAATGAATGCTGCCAATGGTATGAAGAACATGGCTTTGGCTCATGAGATTGCAGTGGATAAGAATTTTCAACTACAAAAGCTTGATCCCGAGGATGGTACATTTCATAGAAGAGTGAAAGAAATTATGCACAAAGCATTCTGGAACTTATTGGCTGAACAACTGGCTGAAGAAACTCCGAATTACACACAAGCATTAGTGTTACTGAGAGAAATCAAAGAAGTAATGTGACCGTATAAATTTTCATTCAATTTGGACATTCGTTTAGTAATTCTCGTTCTCTACAGATATTAGACCAACTGGTGCTACCACATCATGCGAAAATTCGAGAAAATTTGGAAGAAGTGCTCGACGTAGATCTAATTAAACAGCAAGCGGAGAAAGGTGTTCTGGACTTCCATCATTACGCGCAATACGTTATTTCGATTATGAGTAAAGTGTGCGCACCAGTAAGAGATAGCAAGATAATGGAACTCAGGCAGGAAACAGACGTTATTGAAATATTTAAAGGTATAATGGAAGTGTTGCAACTGATGCGACTCGATCTGGCAAACTTCACTATCACGATGATGAGACCGAACATAGTTGCTTTAAGCATCGAGTACGAAAAAGCAAAATTTTCTGAGTTCCTGAAAATCAATGGACACGATTTAAAATATACAGAGACGTGGTTGTTGAGACACTTTGATCCTGCAAAGGTTACAGGTGATTCGTCGGATGTCAACTCTGTGCGCCAAATCACGCATTGCCTTCTGACCGAAGCATATTTGGACATTTTGGAATGGGATTTCAATCCAGATGCAGAAGTAGGCTCGATATAATTTATCTCTATTGATATAATTTAAAATAGTAACGCGGTGGACGGTTTTTACCGAAATGTTTGTTTCAGACTTTGATGTTGGATCAAGGTAGACTGATAGAATTGCGTGATAGGACCAGTAGATTAAGTATTATGGGTGCTGTAATATTACTGGCAAATAACACGGTTGGCCCGCCAATTCATGGAGTATCAAGTTTCAAGAAGAGTATAAAACAACATCTTAATGTGCTATTGGAATCTGTACATTCGAACAAGTATGTACAGAAGATTTCACGGGTGTACACGGGTGTATACGGTCCCTTTTAGTTCTTAAGATATCGAAGACTACAAAATAAATTAATTTCGTGCATATGATTGATAGAGATTTGGAAGCTTTAATGCCGAATATCATATTGCAAGTTAAAACCGATGTAAAATCGACGTTAGAAGAGATTGGTGCTGGTCCGCTATCTCCAGAGTTGGAAACGTTATTGGAGGGACAAATATTAGAGCTCATTAAACCGGATCATAAGATTAGGAGTCTAATAAGTAAGTATCTCTTAGAAATTTTAATGATTCTGTTCGTGTTATTTCAAGGCACTTAATAATTATCGCTTCTCAGGTTTACGAATTCGACAGTTTTTGCAAAAAATAATACTGTCCCAATCGACAGCGCCAACGCAAGTCCCACCCGGGCTTTCTTCTCTTCAGGAAGAATTGACAGCTATAGTGGCTCAATTTTTAATCCTCATTTCTCATAATCGAAGTGTATTTGGCGAGTATTATCAAGAAATCGTGACTAACGCTCTGAAAAGAAAGGAATCCGACAATAATAAAGAGACAAGTGAAGTTCATTCCATGGAGTTGTAGAAAGAAAAACGGCAATTTTAATCTTTGTGAAGGAAACTTTAATGTTACGTGTTCATTAAATAACACATTAATTGAAAATAAGCGATGCCTGTATCTCGAACTAATTTTCAATTCGTTTTCATAAAGCAATTTTTTATAACAAGATGAAAGATATTTGTAGACAGAAATATCGAATAACAGTCATTTAAACATCTGTGTAAGTTATAAATGATTTCAGTAAGTTAGTATTCAAGTGATTAGCGTACACGAGGATGGACGAATTCAATACTTGAATGCATGAATACTAATTGGTTTGTTTTTAATACAATGTATGTACTGTTTTTAATACAAGTTGCTACATACCATATAAGCTAACTACATTTATTTTCGATAGTTGATACAAACTATTTGCTACAGTTTACTTTCTGTACTTGTTGCTTTGAACATTTTACTTTAAAATGTTATATGTACTGGAAAAAAAAATGTAATATATATACATATACATATTGTACATAGATGTGAATATTAAATCAATTTATAATCAAATTTGATTCTATTTCCAAAATGATTTTTACTTTCACGTCAAATTTTTCTTAAGGAATATATTATACTTTTACACAATGTTGCCATTATATATGTGTAAATATGTATTCCGAAACGTAGCTATACTAACTTCTGTGACCATGTGCATACACCGTATGCATGCATGTTTAGAACAGTATTATTTTTGATTATTCAATTATACAGCAGTATGTGAGTTTTTTACCAAAACGATTAAAATACCATTTGGGATAAAAGATTTACCGCAAACGAGGTATAGGAGTAAATCAATCATTTCTATGTCGTATCTAAATTACCATATATATTACCATTTCTCAGTCACATCCTACCGTACCGGCCGGAACAGATATGGAACTAATATCACAAATGAGATGTAGGAGTTGGTTAGATATGAAATACCGACATTACCCACATAGAACAACCAATTGGTGAGCTAAATAGATTCTGAGATAATTACGGATTTCCCTCTCGTTAAGAACGTAAAATCTCGAGTACAACTCATTTAACCAGTCCTCAATTTATGTTATCCCCAGAAACTATAATTCGCCCCTAATGGGACGTAACATGCACATATCCCCCATTTTCCTCCCTGGATTCTGATGTGGATCGTCATGGAAAGGAACTCGTCCAGACAAGAAGCATAAACAAACATTGAAACAATGAACGGAAGTCACACTGAACACAATTTATCTTATCAATAGTACAGTAGTAAATACAATGTTACGAAATGTTCGATCTACAAATTTCTCTTACGTCTGACCTTGTACGACCTTGGGAGTCATTGCGTTACACGTTAGCGAACTGGTCTCCGCCCACACTTTCGTATAACAGTAAAAAACATATAGCATTCCATTTGAGAACTGAAAGTCACCCTCGTTTCTCGAAAAAACAATGTAAATATGAAAAATTGACATGTGTTGTCGTGCCGTCAGTAAAATATACCGTTAGTTCTTCCTCTTGCATATTTCGTTTTTTAAATACTTACTGTTTACGAGAAAAAACGCTGGTCTAATTTATCGCGAACACCCTGTATATTGTATATACTCCTATATTTGAGATTTTAATCGCAACGCCGCACACTGGGCAATTTCGACAAAATCGGATTCAAAATCGAGAAACTTTCGATAGGAATGAGCTAGAGCGATGAAATTTTTTTTAAATTAAACCTCAAACTTTGTAGAATATGGGAAAAATAGTTTTTTAAGCTTGAGAAAATTCGTTAAACGTGCAGAAATTCAAGAAAATGTTGGTTTTTCAATGCCACGCACGGAAAGAATTTTTCTTTAACATGCTATACATCATTTCCCATAGATTTTTTCACGCTGATTACAATTCTGGTCTGAAAATTTGTCTCCCTATTTTTCCAATATTCTACAAAGTTTGAGCTTTGATTTAAAAACAAATTTCATCGCTCTACCTCATTCCTAAGTTCCCTGAATCCGATTTTGTCCGAATTGTCCACTGCGCGCCGGATGAGGTGTCTGTCACTGGGGACATATCTGGACATGTTGCGCTGCGCTGTCGCTGCTCTCTGGACGTCCCTCTCCTGTGCCCCTCGAGAGGGGCCTTAGGCTAATTTTAAGGCTAAAACGCGTACTAGCAGGGCCCGGCCACGGCCACGACTACGGCTGGCCGCGTGGCGGCAAGGTTTCACGAGGCCCCCCGTTTCTTCAACCCCCGCACGATGATGTCTCAGCGCAGGGAGTCGAAGGGATTTTTTACATCGAAACTCTTCTAGTCTTCTGCGAACCTGTTCACTTGCGCGATAGCTTCCACCGTGCCGACGCGGCGCCCCTTCCGAAACTGAGTTGCAAGGGATGAAAGGGCTCGACCCCTATCTCCCTCTCAATCCATGTTACGGACCCCCACAACTTACTAAAACCTGAGAGGATGCTGGAGGGAACAATGTAAAATTAAATCCAATTAAGAATACCATATAAATGATGGGACAATGATTATGGAATCGAAAAATCTAGCGGCGAATATGCTCAGATAATTAATTTGCGTCTGTCGTAGCAGTCAAAAGCCCTTGAACGAACTATTAAATATATCATTTTATTAGTACTTCGGAGTAGTGCAAATAAAAAATCAGAAATATAAGATGTCACGACTAGTGAACTAAATGTAACAGAATTCGAATGTCAATCGCTTCTTAAACTTAAATTTATTTTCGTTATTCCGTCTTAGCGAACATATGGATAATCGTCGGCCGAACAAAATGGTTTCGTTGATTCAATTTTGCTCCTCGCTGTATTTCTAAAGAAACACTTATGCTACCGTTTAGCTAGTCGGAATTCAAACTATACAGTCATCCGATGAGAAATGTACAGTGGTGCACACTTAAGCGTCCGCGGTCGGGACCGAATGCGGACGCTTAAGTGGGACGGCGAATTCAATCGAACGAAGGAGTGGGGATGTGTGTATGTGTGTGTGTGTGTGTGCGTGTACACGTGTAAATGAGATACCGATACCTAGCACGTATTAAATTTCCATTTCCACGCATTGAGAGGGGACAGCGGCGGACACTTAAGTGTGCACTACTGTAGTGCGTTTAATTTTTTCGCTATACGTTCAACAAAAGATAAAACATTAATCCCCGTAGCAGGCAACATTGTTATGCTCTCTCCGTTTATAATCTCGATATTGACAGACTTTTTTTCCGGTCAAGTTACGTAATAATAACTAGTCATCTTCTACTTCGGGACACTACAGCTCTGTAACACTTAACAATTTAACCCCTTAAGCAGCGTATTCGAAACTGGACGAGGCTGCGGTTTTACAGATCAACTGGCACCGGAGGAACAGACGAGTCTCGCAGAGAACGGAAAGAACAGATTCGATTAGGCGATTAGAACGTTCCAGATTCCTTCGAAATTCATCTCGATCTCGTTCCCGTTGGTTTTTACGCGTTTCTCCTTTTCGCTTCCAGTGAATCGGTGTCGCTTAAAGGGTTAAAGGATCAGTCAAAAATATAGCAACAATCGCGACGAGCGGCTTTACAAAAAAATAAATCTCTATTCACGTCGACTGTACGATTGTTGCGATCTCTCTGTTCGAGGACATTGATAGTTCAACGCAGGAATAAGGAACAACACACTGGACTATCCACAAAATTTGCATCCGCGCGCACTCCCGGTCCGTTTCGCCCTCCATTTAGCAAACCCCGTGCGAAGTTCCACTCGCGAGTCCTCGTGCGACGAAAATGCCCTCGAAAGGGGCGGGGGGGTGGTGGTGGTGGGGTGACACGTTGCACGTGTGCGGAATTCATGCAACGAACGCTACAAATTTAGAAAACGATTCTTTTAACGTTCTGAACGGCTCTAGGCGTCCGCGGAATCGAGATCCTCGTCTTTCCGGAGATTCTTCTGCGTCTGAGCTTTGGGCTGTCGCTTTTTCTTTTTTTTTTTGGGGACGTCGAAACCGTTCGCTGTACAATGCAACACGTTTTACCGCGGCGGAACCGCGTCTCGTTCTAATCGACGTGTCCCCTGACGCGCGCAGCGTTCAAACACTTTTGTTGATTCCCGATGACTGTACGTACAATCGAAAGCAGTGGAGTAGCGTAAAATCTAATGCTGTTGCATACGTCGCGCATACGTGTCACGGAGCGAGACAGCTTTTTTACTCGGTCTGGTTTGCTCTTGTTGAACGAACACTATTATAGTTTCACGCTTACAAGTACCGGTAGCTAAATAAACTTTCTCTCTCTCTCTCTCTCTCTCACACTCTCTCTCGCTCTTTTTCTTTCCCTTTCTCTCCGCTATTTACTTTCTTCGACTCGTGGTAGTGAAGTTACAACATTTAATGGAACAACGTGGAGAAGTTTCTAAATTGTAACGGCGAGGGAAATGCGATTAAACACTTCCCGGTTGCCCCTAACGAAACTGAAGTTCCGTTTTCCCGGGAACGGGAACCGGGAGCGTTCTCCGGTTGCTTTTCAAGTAGCGATTCTAAACTTTAGTTTGAAACGTTCCATCGACAGGGACACATACACACACACACACACGAAACAAGTGGTTTTTCTACGTAAGCTCCATGTAACCCTAGAAGGCTCGAATCGCTGTTCCAAAAGTGGACCTGTAAAACGCTTCTCGTTCCCATTTCGAACCCTCGTTCTCATCAGGTCGTTCTCCCGTCGATCGATCCTCTCACCGGATTGTGCACGGTGCTCTCTGGGGCAGCTACCTGTTTCATTAGCGCGTTCCGTTTTCGGAATTCGACTTCTCGGCAGACTCGTCTTTCGTGGTGAAGTGAACATCGTGTCAGACTTGTTGGGACGTGATCAGGTCGGTTTTACTGGAGTTCTTCAGGATCGACGGGCCCGGGAGCTTCTGAGTGGTACCGGAAGCGCCTGACGGCTGCAACATCATCGGCTGGCCGTTCACCAGAACTATCGTGTCCCGCACGGAATCATAGCCTCCTGGTGGTCCTGCGTCACACAATCGTCTCGTGAGAAACTATCGCAAATCAAATTCCAAAAAGGACAGCGGATAATTGTTGATCGGAACGAGGTATAGGAGTAGAGGCGCTGGATGTTGAACGAATTTAGGCTTGTTAGTCAGAATCGAGTGTTCCCTACACTCCATTCCTGCTACGGGCCTTTACCGTAGTCTCTCCGCAACTGTGTTTATCGCTTGACTGATTCCAAGGGGGATCTCCCCAGTGGTGGGGAAACAATTTTGACAGTTACGTTAGAGAGCTCTGCGACAGCTACAGAGAGAATACTCTATTATTTTATGCAATAGCGAAAAGAAAACTGACCGTGCACAGACAGTACAGTGTATTTGAAGAAATTCCAATTGCTCGGAGTCGCGAAGAAAATAACAAAATGTTGATTTATTTTTACTTGAACATATTTGAACAATGTTTGCGCACCGAATACGATGAAAAATACAGTTTCGTTTCTCACGTACTCAGTGTCCAGGGATTACCGAAAGTCAGTTTATTAAAACAAATTCGCTAATATTCGAATCCGGTGGTAAGCAGCTTAGTCGGAGTTTCGCGGATGATGCAAAATCAACCGCATTGATGTTGCGAACAGCTGGCGATTTCATTGATGGAAGAAAAGCACGATACCCCGGTGCAAACGGTGTCACACGCGTCCATATAATGCCTCCAATATGCGTCGTATTATATCGAAATTAATTATCCGCGGACGCGACACGAATCCGATTATAATGGCGGCTGATGAGCCTGGTACCGCCGCCGCAACGTGTTCAATATCGAAACACGTTCGCCGCCAGATGATCACGCCCGATCGCAATCGGATGATGTTTAACTCTCGCGTTCGTGACCAACAAATTTCACAATTTTTTGTTGCGGTACGCGCACGACAGAGGCGAAACGCGTCACGTGACCAACCCGTGGCGGAGGGGTGGGGGGAAAGTCTCAATCTGGCGACACTGACCCTCTACTAGAACTGAAATACTATCCTCTGTCCAATCCTATCCTCTATCCTATCCTAGCCTATGCTATTCTCTATTCTCTATCCTATCCTATACTATCCTATCCTCTACCTATCCTATCCTATTATCTACCCTATCCGGTCACGAAGGGCAATACGGTCCCCCGGTTATGCTTGCCTGGTGACGGCGTGTGGGTGAGCGTTCTCGAAGGTGTGGAGGCATTCCTGGACGCTGGACCCCAGTCCGGAGTTGGTTGCAGAAGCATCTTCGCCCGACACCATATGGTCTGACCCTTGTTTCTTTTTGTTCTGCCCTTCTCGTGCCTTTGGTAGGACGGCCGGCTGTCCATCTCGTCGTCCTCGTCGTCGTCGTCGTAAGCGGACCGCCGGCGCCGGTCTCTCAACTGATTCTGCGTGAAGACGTTACAACAGACGTTAGCGCTTGCACGTAATTTCAGACGGTTTCTTCATCGATTTGTCCCGCATTACGCGCAGTCATCGCAGGACACGTGCGATTAATTTAACGGGGATGATCAGGTTCAAAGCATCGCGCAAAGCGGGCGAAAGGATTTTATGGGACGCGGTTTTCGAGGAAGTACAACACAGCGAACGTTCCACCACGTTGAAAATAGAATTGTTCGATCAGAGTTACTTTCGCCGCGCGAGGTTGTTATTAATACAACCGGATCAACCGAATCAATACGGGAGCAATCGATATCCGGGCGACCGGCCTGTCCCGCCGGTTGCAACTTATGAAAATATTCGTTTTTACACAACTCGCGGGCGAGGAGCGGCCATGAATCTTTGAACATTCTGTGGATTATTCGTCTCATGCAAATTAATGCGATCCGCGTGCCGGCAGGTGGATACGTACCACGGTCACGGTGACGATCACCAGAACCGGTATCAACCCGATGGCCCAGCCGACGTTGTTCGCCCACGTCGGGTAAACGTAACCTCCGAAGGTGAGCGGCTGGTACTCGACCCAATTGAAGAATAGAATGAAGAACAGCGTCGCCGGGGTAACGACCCTCCACATCCAGGTCCAGAAGAATCTCCAGAGCCGACTGCGGGGTCCTATCATCTGCTGAACGTTGTCAAGAAACCGATCAGCACCGTAGATCCAACCGATCAGCAAGCACTCGCTTATGGCGATCAACAGCACCGACCAATTCGCCGCGTATTTGTCCATTAACTGCAGCCAATACACACCAGCCTAGGAACGTGTCAAGAAATTTAATTATTCGGCTGGTTCTCCAACTAGGCTAGAGTCAGGTTAAAAGTCCGGCGGGTATTTTGCAAAGGTATTTTGGTGGTAAACTCACGTTAGTGGTGAAAACAATTCCTCCTGCGTATCCCGAAACAGCCGCGGCCAGCACCACCCACACCTTGTAGCTTCTCAATGGTGGGAAAGCGTCCAATATTGCGGTAGTGACTGTCTCCATCAAGGCGAACTGGGAGTCAAGACCCAGGGTGAGAAGCATCACGAAGAAGAGCAACGACCAGACCGATGCAACCGGTAAACGAGCTACCACCTATATTGTATTAATATTGTTACGACTCACGAATTAAAAAGCAAAACTCCCCGGGCCCGGGGAGTTCCAGGTTGGGGGACCTCCAGCTAGGCTAATGTGAGGGGGGCTAGGACCTCGTAGCCTAACCTCACTGGCCCTCTCCCCTCTCAACATTCCCCCCGGGGGCAGAGAAGCTCCCCCATATGGCTGTGGTGGACCCTTTTTTGACAAGGTAGTAGTCCAGGTTATGGATTCCCCGCCCCCTGGAGGGAAAGAGGGGATATGTGGGAGTCCTCCGGGCCCGAGGAGCTCCAGGTCCGGGAGTCTCCAGCTAGGCTACTGTGAGGGGGGCTAGGACCTCGTAGCCTAACCCCACTGGCCTCCTTCCCCCTTCAACATGCCCAGGGGAGAGAAGCTCCCCCATATGGCTGTGGTGGATCTAACAGTTTCTTTAACAGGGTGAGTTGCTGGTTTTAAGTACTCAAGCACTCACATCGGGATACACGATGAACGCCAATCCAGCCCCCTGGTCGACGACAGAGGCGACCGGTACGTCGAGCTCGTGGGCCAGGAATCCGATCACGGAGAAGATGACGAAACCGGCGAAGAACGACGTGCCGATGTTGCTCACGGCGACGATCAACGAGTCTTTGTAACAATTGTTGTGGAATTTGTTGTAGGAGCTCAGAGTGATAAGACCGCCCCAGGCAGGGCTGAGGGCGAAGAAGATCTGCACCGCGGCGTCGCTCCACACTTTCGCGGACATTAGCCTTTTCCAATCGGGCGTCAGATAAAAGAGAATGCCCTCCTTCGCGCCGGGGAGCAGAATGCCTCGGATGAAAAGAGCGATCTATGGACAAAAAAGAAGCGATCTCGCTTTACGATTCCTTTTTTTTTTGTTTCTCGTCCCCACAGTTGGGGAAAAGTGTTTACCAAAACGACGTATGGGAAGAGAGCCGTGAAGTACACAACCTTCCCCGAGCTTTGGACACCTTTGCTCAGACAGATGAAGACTATGATCCAAGCCAGTAGAAGGCTTATTGCCATCGAGGGACGAATGGAGCCTGTCTCCTCGATTCCGCTGCTCATCCCCAAAACGAGGTTACTGCGACAAACAAAATAGACAAACACAATGGACGGTTCCGATCCGCTGTGCGGCGTCGATGTTCACCGATTAAGCGTTCTCACTTGAAGTATTCCTCGGCCGGAGGTTTCCTAATCGCGCCAGTGATGTTCTCAACAGTTATGTTCATGGACGCCATTTGGATCGAGTTCAAGCATTTGCTCCTAAAGTAAGTCATGTTCTGAGACGCGCACGCCTCCGCGGCTTCGGGCATGAAGCAATCCTCCGTGCTCCATGGTGGCTCGCACCTGCTCCACGGCAGCCTACCGCCTTCCATGAACGTCGCTGGAACATATTTCCTTGGTCAGGCAGAGTGTGCAACGTTCAGGCCACTATTGAGGGGAATACAGTTATCCCCCTCTCTCTGCTAGTACCGTAGTCACGTGAGATTGTGACTCATGCATGCCAGACACGCGTCGCGCGACCGGACCGTGGCGCAAGGGTGGGGGAACAGTGGAACGGGAAGGTTGGAGTGGGGGACAAGTCTCAATCTGGCGACGCTGCCTCTACTGGAACAGTTACGGGGATGAACCCATAATTGTTGACAGCACCTGACCACCGTCCGACGAAGAATCGGCGACTCACCGACGATGGAAACGAAGATGTAGTAAAGCGTCCAGGCGATGATCAGGTTGTAATAGAGCATCACAACGGAACTGACCAGCACCATTCCGTATCCGAGGCCGCGCAGCAGAGGGCAGAATCGTTTGTAAGCCGCCACTGGGCCAAGGCTCGCGTACTGCCCTGCGGGGATGATATTGAAACAGAGTAAAATAAAAATAAACGATCGATCAGTCATCGAATGCCCGGGATCAGGCATGATCGTGTGCGTGCGTGCGCGCGTGTGTGTGTGTGTGCAGCTGCGATTCGCGTGAAGTATCGCGTCGGCGGGGTCGATATCACGAACTGGTTCGCAGACGAACGCCTAAAAATAACGTTACGTAACCCTGTAACGAGCTATGATCGTTCATTGATCGTTCTATTCCGGTTCCGTCAGGGGGGCGAGAACAAACTTGACCTTGGGAACCGGCAACACGATCGTAAACGGCTCGCGTTCTTATCCGCTTAGTTAGCCGCTCCGACGATTTCCCTCTTTTCCGGCGCGGCCTACGACAATGTTTCTCCCGCTGACGTCACTATACCCGCCCCAAGACTCGTTAAACTGCTCTAGAGAATTTTGATTCCGGGTTAAAAGAGATTAACAAATGTACACACTTATTGTGAAATCCTGATTGCGAGTCGTGTCTATCGTGTATACTCGATATATGACCAAAACACGGGTCTAGCCGGGGACATACATCGTATAGGAGATACTATTCTTTGATCTCCAGAGACATGTGTGGAGTAAACACTGTATTCTGGATGAGAACGGGCGAATATTAGGAAAAACGAATCGAGAAAACACCTGAAGTCGGAATAGCTACCCGCTGGCACCGTTGCGAGCCTGAATCGATAGAGGCGAGCTGTTAGGATAGTTAGTATTTGAGGCATGTTCTTCCGCGAAACGGAGCGTAGCAATTATAAACCGTGCGTCGAAGTTCGGCGCGTATCTCGTGTCTCATTACCTAGGGAAAGTTCCATGAACATCAGAGGCAGCCCGGCGATGATGAGCATAATCGTGAACGGTATTAGAAATGCACCCCCGCCGTTCGAGTAGCACAGGTACGGGAATCGCCAGACATTGCCGAGCCCGACGCTGTATCCCAGAAGTGACAACAGGAAGTCGAACTTCCCCGTCCACGTTCCTCGCTCGGGGTGTTCCTCCTCGCTGACTTGCAACGGCGCCTGGCTGTTCGCCACCGAGTACTTGTCGTCGTTCGGCTGAAAAATAGAATGCAGATTCCTTTCAACCCTTCGCCGGTCCGAAGTGTTCCTCCTCCTTTCGAGAAATTTACATTTTTCCGATTTTTCTTTGGGCGGTTTTTCATTTTTCGTGAGCACAGTTTGCAAGACAAAAATCTGAAAAAATTCTCAAAAATCTGTCTCACGATCCGAAATATGCCACATTTTTCTTCAGAATTTTAGAAAGCATCAGAATGCGGAAAATAGGCGAAAAGCGCGAAATCTAATTTACCCTGTAGCTACCCTCACGGCCAAGATAGGGGGTTGAAATTTTGCTCAGAGAGGTTTTTCTTGGTCAGCTTTTAGTTTTGATCATCTTAATCGGCTAGGCCCTTTTCAAATACTGTTACATCATTTTCTATTAAACGCATTAAGAAAGAAAATCCATTTCTATTTAGCATTATTACTATTTAGTAGTGTTCCGAAGTTGTTTAACTTTATATGCAACGACCTAATAATAAATCGAGTTCTATTGTGCAACCGGATTTACCCTCACCTATTCGAATGCGCATAGACAGGCAGGGTTTCTCTGTTTCTTAAACGTTAATAGAAGACGCTTCGCGATTATTGTTACGACTGCTACGAGTTCGGATAAGGGGCACGTCGCCAGCCGTTAGCCCGTATAATAGGATCTCAGCAACGAGTGCGGTTAATTGAGCATTCTGACGATGATGGTTGGATAAATGGAAGTTCCACTGTATGCAGCTTTAACAAACCTATTTCGAACGGTTGAGAAATACTACAATTGTTCCGGCGTACTATGCAATTGTGACATTATCGGTGAACGGTAGAGTCTGGCGCATCCCCGTCTGGTATCATCTCGAAACATAACTCTCGAATTGCGGGAATCTTGTCGATCGAAGCAACGAAAGAAAAATTCAATTCTTTTTACCCGCTACCCCTCGATCGCACTTACGATTTCGCTTCATCTCTACCCGGGCAGTTCATAGAAATCAATTATAGCGGACCGTGTAATCCCCAAATAATTGGACACTTCGGCCCTGCACATTATTAAAACGGATCGATGACTATTTAATCGGCCCGTGTCCGCGGAGGATCGGAATGTTAACATCCTCCTCGGGGAGCACAGAAATTGAGTTACGAGCGCGCACGGGCATGTAGCGGTAAATCGACGGAAACGTGGAAAGTTGCCGCGCGAAAAATGGAAGAGGAGTTTTCTTTTTTCGCGGAAAATCTCCGACACAGCTCTCCTCCTAATGGCCGACAACGCCTCCCACTTGGCTGCAACGTTCGCGAACTTTCCGCCGGAATTACGAATGCTAATGACCATTGGGAAATCAGAGCTAACAAATTGATTCGATGTTTCCCCCCTCCCCTCGACTGTCACAGAAGATTGTTCTCTCGGACAACGGTGTTAGACCAGTCCCGTTCAGCGAGCCTTGCAATAGCAATGTGACGTCAGCGGGAAAAATATTGCCGTAGGCTGAACCGTCGACAGGAGGCGTGGTTCGTTGCCCGCACGGGCCACAGCCAGTGTCGCCGGACCAAGACTTGTTCCCCCACTCTACTTTCCCCTTCCGCCGCGCTATTCCCCACCGCTTCCGCCGCGGCAGAGAGAGGGGTACCTTTTTCCCCTCGATTCCTGCTCCCTCCCCTCATTTGGCGACACGGGCGATATCTGAACGGGACTGTTCTAGATCGGATTGGTTAACGATTATTAATTAATCGAGTACTCACGTCCCAGCAATCTAGGTAGTGGCGAATCCTGGGCGGGGACTCCTCCATTCTTCCGAGCTGGCAGCGGACGTGTCTGCGAAGTCAGTCGGCACTCTGGCCCTCTTCAGGATCCGCGCACGTATGGCAGATCGTGCTGGCACATCGATCGGTGAACCGCCTACTGCTAATTGTTAATTCGAAACCGGCGTCGGACCGCGAGCTACGCTATCTTTCATGTCTTCTAGTTTTTCCGCGGGATCACCTTCTCCCGACGATCACTCTTCGAGGTGTATCACTCCCGTTTCTTCTAGAAAAACACACACACACGGCCAGGATGAAGATCTCTCCTCCCCGAACTCTTAAATACCGTAACGCTAACGCTGCTCTGACACCGGGGAGGGGGGTAGAGAGGGGAGGGGGAAAACTCTTTTCGTTGACTTTTTCGACTCTTCGAGGCTCGCATTTTATTTCCCCCGCCTCTCCCCGAAGAAAGGGAGAGTAAAAGTTGGTTTCCCGCGAGATAGTTCGGTGGAACTGACGTTCCAGTGGTGATTCGAGGCCTGGCAGCGTTCGGCCGGTTACGAAACGGTCGCGCCGCTAAACAATAACTATTCACGTCCTAATTGCTGTTATCAAGTTCACACCAGATACATGGCCACGCAATAACGTGGTTACTCCTTCCAATGCTCCCCGCTTTGTAGCTGACAGTCCAGGTCACGCCGTATTTCTCCCCGCCCCCCATTTCCATCATTCCCTTTTCTCCGCGTTAATTGCGGAACACGACCGGCGATGGCTTCGATCTCATGGAAATGCCCCCTTACTCCCGGATAATTAACCGCTCTCCCGGTATTAACATCTTCCCCTGGCCGCTCTCTGTAAACCGATTGTTAATCCGCAGAAAGTGAAAGACGCAAATACTCTTGTGCGCCGTGCGAGCGTGAGTATTGGGCCACCCGTTAGATTGGGATAATTTTTGTTTCGAATTCAATGTCGCAACAGAATGTGGTGCCACTTTGAAAAAAAATTGGACAGCGAGCGCACGAAATTTAAAACGGATCGAAGAAATTTAAGACTGTCCGTGTGTCGTTTTCGTTTTGTTAAAATTATTGAAAAAAGAATGACAAGATTATTTCACATCCGTTTCTTGCGATCGATGCAGCGAATTTTTATTAGAAAGCTGTTCTATTGTAAATTAATATATTTTATTGAACTCTGGGAAGACCGACGAAACTGAAGCATGACCCCTGCCTGTCTGACTTGTGCGGTGCTATTCTACTCGCGGCAGTTCTACTTGGGAACACTTTGCGACAGACGTAATAATAGTCAATTAATAATCACTGAGACTACTCGAGGTAAAAGAGATACGAGGACTAGTAGATTATATGCGTTTCACATTTTTCACTATTATTTATAATCTGCATTCCCACCCCGATCATAGCCAAGACCTAACCAACAATTTTCTGCAAATATCTAATAAACTAAAGCCAAGCTGCAGTGACGTGTGTAGGGAAAAGTAGTTCGGCACCACGACCTTGTCAATATATTTCAAGGTCGCATCGGCGAGGAGGACTCGTTTCCAAATGATTACCTTTCTTCTCCGATTTCGAATGAAAAGTTCTAAGTGACTTATGGCGAGCTTTGTGTGCACATTGATAACCCACAAAATCATGAATTTCGAGCAAAAATCGAACTTGAGTCGGCGTTTTGGCGAAGCGTCCCGCTCGCGGAGATCGTCGAACAGAATTCGCGGGAAAAGAACGGCGCAATTAAGATTGATCGAAGGCCCGGGATAAGGATCGACGGGCTGGCACACTCGAGCGAGGATGGGCACACTTGTCCGGGAGAGGGTCCCGACAAATTGAACGGCGCGGCGGGAGAAAGTAACGAGCGGCATCGATCGCGATTAGAATCCGCCGGTGACGACTCCGGGGATGGTTAACGTTAACCGTCAGCTGTTGACCTTGTCCGGGTGCAGGCTTTCATCTTTAACCTTTCCGGTGGCGGAGAGAGCTGCAGTGCCCCCTCGCCCCGCCAACTTTTATATCTCATTATTTTTAATCGACCCCGCGGAAAGCAATTCGCCTCCGGGCCCCTTCGTTCCGACGAGACGTTATTCACGCTCGAACGTCCGAAAATTTCTACTCGATCTGAACAATATTTATTTATAAACCGAACTCGACTGCCTACTTTGTTTTTCTTTTTTCTCAAAGCGCGTACTAATTCCGACTATGTCACCCGCTTAAATGTCACCCGGCTGACCATGGCAGCGGTTCACTGGTCGCTATGCTCGTACAGGGTGTCCCGCTAACTCTGTTGCAAATTATTTGAACACATGTTATCATGGTAATAATCTTTTCAGCAAGCTTGTGTCTCACTAGATTTTAAGGTGATCCATGTTTTCGTATATGACCACATATTTCCGTTAGTACAACGCGATCGCATTTATGACAATAATCTGTAGCCACTTAAAAAGGCTATCGCACTATTTTCGATTCATGGGAACCGTAAAAGAGTTAATTCAATGTTACGTAGCTCCTGTGTCTGGCAATTGATGCGGACCATTTTTATTTTCCATATAACTCCATTGTTTGTTTGACGTTGAGTAGAAATTATTGGGACTCGACGCGAACGATGAAATAGCTACAAAAACAATCTTTTTGGCATTTCGCGTAACACAACAATATCGCATTGTAACCGAGTCAGTGGGATACCTTGTATACACCACCCCTGGGATCGCTGTTACATAAACCCGAAACCGGTCGTGCATGTATCCCCGAAATGCAATGTTCGTGTGTCACACACACACACAAGCATAAGCGCGCGCGCGCTCGCGCAAAGTGACCCACGTGAAATTTCCAGCCCCAGTGCGCTGCGTTTACGAGCATACCCCCGGTTGCATCACGCGACCATTCCGAATAAACAGAACAGCGACAACAACGGACAGGGGACGAATGCAAATTCGATTCGGCCCGGAGAAATCGGCCAGGGACAACGGCTCGACACCGAACAAACAATCGAACGAAAAAAAAAAGTCCGTGACATAATCCTGATACGCTCCAGCGGAAATTCATCCTCGCGATTATAATTGGCGCCGACCGAATCGGAGCTTCCCTGGACCAAGGCTAACAGGGTAGCAGCACGGCGTTCAAACAATGATATTGTAATATCGCGGCAGTTGTACTCCCGGAAAAATTCATTTTAAAACACAAATGTTTGCTGATGTTAGTGCCCAAACGATTCTCCGCAACATCGATCGAATCGGGGCTTCCCTGAACCAAGGCTAACAGGTAGAGCCACGGTGTGCCGAAACAATACCCTCTAAAATCCTATCAATAATTTCCGGTACAATAAAATTCACTGCAAAACACACTTTGCTATTCCCAGGACTCTAACGAATGACTCTCCGCAATAAGGGCCAAATTGTAGGACCCCTAAACCGAGGCCAACATCATACAGCCACGGTGTGCCGAAACAATACCCTCTAACATCCCATCAATAATTTCCGGTACAATAAAATTCACTGTAACACACACATTCCCGTTCCCAGGACTCTAACGAATGACTCTCCGCAATAAGGGCAAAATCGGAGCTCCCCTGAGCCGAGGCTAACAGGTAGAACCAAAATCCTCTGAATCCTATCTCCTGAAATTCACTGTGAAACGCACTTGACAGTTTTCAGTAACGAAATGATTCCCGAACGTCGCAACATCTGTTCCCAATGAGTTTAAAGGTCGAACGTGACAGACAACTGTTCGCTCGGGGCACGACGGGGGTGAGAATCGAATTTTTCGTAATGATCACCGGTGGATCGGGGACAACTGTTCGAATTCGCGCGGACCGTGGAAACGATCGAGCTGTTGGTAGTTTCGAGGGACACCTGGAGCGTCGAGAACCGTGAATTCCGACGGGCCGATTAACGATTAAAAGCCGAGACGTATCCCGGATCTTACCGACGCGGTTGTACAACCGTGTACCTGCACGATCACAGAATTTCGGGGCTGGTTCGGCCGACATAGCCGGTTACGTAACTCGGGGCGATAATGTCGTTCAACCGCGACGCCGCGAACGTCCCGGACACGGCAGTCAGCCCCCGAAAGGATCTGGCAGCATGACCACGCACATGATTATGCCTGGTGACGCAATCGGGCAACAGCACCAGCTGCACCAGCAGCAGCACGTCGTCGTCTTCGTCGGGAACACGGTTCGGCCGGTGGTCGATCAGCTGTGGCTGGTACCGCTGCTCGCGCTGCCATTGGAGAACTTGGTGAACATGGCGTGCCAAGGTCAGAGCACGCACTGTCACTGATTTTCAGGGTCACAGACGCGGAGCGCGCCCGGAGGACCGACCCGGCGCCGAGGATAGCGAGAGCACTGTCGGGAACCCGGGATTTACCCTGTCCCGTCGTCGCACACAATCCGAAATCCCGCCGAGCTGTGACGATCGAGGAGCATATCGAGAGAGGGAGGAAAACTGCGAGAGAGAGAGAGAGAGAGTAAGGGAGAGGGAGAGAGGGAGAGAGGGGAGGAGAAAGAGAAAAAGAAAGAGAGGGAAAGAGAGAGAGAGAGGATTGCAGGCTGGACTTGTGTGCGGCGCAAACGAGACGGGACGAGACAAGAGACGTGACGTGACGAAACGAGATAAGACGAACGGACGGACGGACGTAGAGACAGTGGAAACGATCCGTGCCCGGCCAGCCAGTCAGCCAGTCTGCCTGCCTGCCTGCTTATGGAAGAGCTTTTCTACTTGCAACACCCCCGGTCGACCCTGTCAAGCCTCGAACTCAACGGATCGATCGATATTACTGCTCCTGCGAGCTGCGTCCTATCCTAAACCTTGTGTCTCTCTAGGGTCACTTTCTCGGTGTACGCGTACCGACGCTGTTTCCGGTTTTCGCACCCGTCGACCACACCGCCGCGACCAGCCTAAACGCGATTCATAATTAACCCCTGGGCCACGCCGACACCTGGGCACACCAGGTGTACCGGCGCGAGCAAAAACCAGGGCTCCGGACGGCTCCGTGAATAACGGCTCGAAACGCTGTTATACAGGGTGTTCCGGTATCGATGGTGGAGCCATAAAGAGAGTGATTTTAGAAAATTGAATTTGAATATTCCAAAATAAAGGCGTGCTCCATTGAAACGGATTCCCAAGGTGATTTGAGGTCACTTTCTCCTTTGCGAAAATGTTCCACGCGGCTCTGTTGGGGAGTTATCGTCGAAAAACACGGACCAATCGGAGCACGGCTACAGCGGCCCGCGCGGAGCCTCGCGCTAACATTGGGCGGGGCCAGGATCCGCCCACCAGTAGCCGCGCTCCGATTGGCCCGTGTTTTTCGTTGATAGCTTCTCAACAAAGCCGCGGAGAAGATTTTCGCAAAGGAAAAAGTTACTTGAAATGATCTCAGGTATCCTCTCGGGTAAGCGTGAGATTTTTGAGACACTCTGTAGGCTTGTCTGTTCACGCATCGATCACACTCCTCCTCCGTCGTTCTTTTCCGAGTATTGTGCTCCTTCTTCGTGGCGAAGACACGGGAGCATAGTCGTCGTCGTCGTGACGCAAGAATAGAATTCTTCGTTCGGTGCATCAAAGGCCGAGCAAAAAATGGAGAACATCTTGCAGTGACGTCGGCACCGTTCGTCCATGCGAATCGGAAGGAATGTTTCGTGCCGAAGGACGTTTTAAATTCCTTTCCGGAAGATCGAAATCAAATTTCTCCTGTCGGTTTTCACCCCTCCCCCGGAAGATGGAATCTGGATCACTTCTTTATCCGCCTGGTCCGATCCGATTTCTTTGTCTCAAAAATCAATCGGACACCCTTTGAAAACTTCTTCAAAATTTCACCAAGCAATCATTCTGTTCGATCATCGATTCTCGGGTATTTATATGGAAAATTATTCGACCACCGTCAAATTACGAAAAGTAATTTCCATGGCCCAGATAACGTTCGCTGCCAGTCGGCCGACGTGAATGGAAACAGTCACGCAAGTATTATTGTAGGACCGGCAAGAATCCGTGTTCTTGCGCCGGTATTGTGCGAGGAATCGCATTGTTTCGCAGTCGATGTCGTACAGCGTTGCACATGACGATAGGCACCGTTTGCTATCGTCGGAATCATAGGTAGAGCGAATTATTGTGAAAATTCTGAGAAACGCGAAACGGTAAGATCGTCGGACGAATTTTACAACATTTGATCGCGCGATTGGAGGATAACGATCCCCGAAGTAGATGAGCAAAAAACTACACGCTCAAATCCTCCAAAGCGTGGAGGAGACGTCGCAGAGGATTCTTCTTTGTCCGGCGCTATGCTGCGATTTCATGCCGGCGTTCTTTTTGCGATTTCGTTCCAGGCTGCCGCTCACCTATGAGAACCGTTGTCGCTGCATGCCTACGCGTTTCGCTCGAAATAGACAAACCGAAAAATAGAAGAATTGATCGAATCTCGAGCTTATAATACGCGCGAATCAATTTAACTTCAGCCGACGACAACACCGTGTAAACACAACCGCTGGCGCGATGGATCAACGAACAGCTGACATGCCCGAGACTCGCTGCCGTCAACATTCTCGATTTGTGTCAACAACACGGGTCTTGCCAGCGTCATATATCGTCCAGGAGGCGTACCCGAGTTATGTTTACACTCCTCGACGTCCGTGGCCCCTCACAGGGTATACTCCGCGGTAGCGGGGATAATTCCGCGACGTTTATCGTCCGGGCCTTGGCGACATATATAGAGAAATCGCTGTATTTGCTGAGAGACACCACCGTCTTGATCATTTATAAACACGGGATGTGAAATGCTCGGAAACTGGAAAGATAAAGTGAAAAATGTTAATAAAATCTATCTCGTTCAAATATGATGCTATAAAATATATAGGGTATAAAACTATACCCTCTTTTCGGTGATCCAGTGCAACGTGCAATCGTTGGTGCGAGTTCAGCCAACACGGTTCCCATTATTTCGTAGATGTCTCTATTCGATCGTACAAGTCCTGGAATGCTCCCAGCCGGCTTTCGCAATTTCGTATTCATCAGTATCCCTCCGGAGAGCGTGCATCTATCCCGCAGCCTAGGTCGCGACAAGACGATTAATATCGACTTCCCTAAACCATGACCTAGGATCACTCGAGCCACGTGTAACGGTGAAACCGATGTTACCCGGAATTTCCGAAAATCGAGTCGACGTTATCTCACAGAACGACAAGCCGGTATTCTTTGTGCAGCCCCTTATAACGAGACCGGACAGCATTGTTTCTAGGCCGCATTGTTTCACAGTATAAACGGACAACCGAGAGAATATGCTCCATCGATTTTCTATAATTCCCATTTTATCGCTGGACACCGTAATTTGTCGGGTAACCTCGACGATTATATTATGTACATTGTACTTATTGAAATTCGCGAGTAGACGATTAGGCGGGAACCTGCAATTACCGACGATTTATTAAACGAACCGAGATCGATGTTCACGAGCTTTGTCGACGCGCGTGACACCGTCTTCGGTTTTCGATCCGCCGTTTAGGCTCCCGTGTAAAACGAGGGCTCGGTTGCCCGGTCTGATCGGGTGTTAAATATTTAATCGATATGTCAAGGTCACATGGTTCGTTCGGCGTCTCCATTATTCCGTGATCGGAAACCGATACGGGCCGTCAATTTTCAGATCACGATCCCCCCGTGCCAATATTTTCCAGGTCCTCGCATACGAAAGAATTCGTGCGGTTGATTCTCCGCGGACGAGATCAACTATGAACGCGGAGCAGAACGACATTTCCGGGGGCCATGCATCAGAAAGGATTTTCCAGGATGCTACTGTTATCCTGCGTGGCATACCGGGAATTTACTGCCCACCCACCGAGACTTCATGACGGAAGCGTTGACGTCATAATCTCGATTATACAGCAGTACGTCGCTCCCGTATTTTGATTTCGCCACCTTTCCCGGCGAGCTCGCCGCTAAATGTGAAACGTTAAACCGTCCCATAAGCCCCCGGCGTCGCATGAATCTTCAGCCTCTGTTGCAGACTCCCCTTCAACGTCTTATCTAACGGAAACCTCTTGGCGGGCATCGGGACGGCTGTATTTCATCAGGAAACCTCATAATCCTCTTTTAAATGATAACCCGAACGGGAACCGCCTACTTATTTTATTCCATTCGCGTAAACTAGGTAGCTTACGATTACCTCGCTTTATAACAATAATATTATTTTTTTTTTCTTACCGATTTGGTGGGTTTTAGAGATCGCTTCGTCAGTTGTAAACGCCGCAAGTCCACTAGGTTCCGCAAATCGCAATTCGCCACTTATATTAGAACTTATTAACTGAATCTTCACTGAACCTTCACTGTACTTTATTAAAACTTTATTGAACTTTATCGAAACTCTACCGAACTCTATTGGAACTGTAATGAAGTGGCGAATCTAACTGAACGAAACTCTATGATGAACTGAACGATCTTTGAAGGGTTGGCTCCCTTTTATAAGATGGACAGTTCATTGTTTCAGTAGGATGCTGACTCAGGAGTCTCTACCTTGCATTGTTTAATCAACTAATCTTCTTGATATTTTCTAGCTAATGTGTAGTCACTCTTACCATGAAATCAGCACCCCTTCTTGCAACTTAGTATAATTGGACACCCTTTCTGTTTATTCTCATGGTGTAACCAATCTTCACCGCCAGTCTTGCAGGAAGAAAAAATTGGAATCATTTTGTGCACCATCTAACTTCTTAGAATTTTTAACGCCTATCTTAATCTTATTTATTCTTCTTTCCTCGCGTGACATTATTGGGTTTGAACAATTGTTCACAATAATTCTTGATAGACCATCGGACGTGACGCTGTGAGCGACCTGGAAGTACATAAAATTTAACCCTTAGCACTCGACTATAAAGTATTTTTTACATTATTACATTTGTTTGTATTTAATAAATTACTAAACACTTCAGTACTGTACGAGTAAACTGCACCATTTTCGTATGTACAACATGAGAAAAGATATATAGAAGGGAAATATTCCAGGTCGAAAGGAATGTTTCGTTTTCGAGTTCAAAGGGTTAATATAAACTTGTAATTCGGATACTCTCTAAGCTTCAATGCCAATAAATGGTGACTGGAGGGCAGGATGACCCGCGCTTCCGTGACCTCTGGGTCGCATGGGCCGAGCCGCGGTGCTCGTTTGATTGGTTCGGCGTTTAGGATAAATGTATAACGGCCTTCGTCGCCGAGACGTGAACACATTCACCTTTCACAGCTGAACAGCCCGATTACCAGCCGCATCCCTGTGGGTGGTTCGCGGGGAATTACCAGCCGCGTTTAATTAATGAATCCGACGCGTTAATTATTCCGGCAACATGTCGAGGACACGCCGGGAGAGCGCCGATGAAAACGACACTTTCTCCGGGCCGCGGCTCGAAACGTTACAGCCCGGAGCCGCTCGGCAGTGGGGGACGGGGGGGAATTAAAGCGAAGCTTTCGATTGGTCGTCCGTCGTGGTCTTTTTTTCCACCGCGGCAAGTAGATTTCATTTCACCTTCAATCTTCCCCTCGGATCCTCGTTAATTTCCAGCCTTGAAGACCATAACTTTTTTTTCCGCTTTTGCGCGCGCCACTTTTTAATGCGCCGGGAAAACCAGTGAAACGAGAAGGTTCGTCGCTTCCTTAATGATCGTTTTGCCGGTTAGTATATACATTTCCTTGTTGCCAAACCTCTTTCGTTGTTAAGCTCTTTTATTGCTTGCAGTGGCTCACGAGGAAACGTCGGGGAATGATTTTGTGTGAACACAGTGATTTCTATATGTATGTCGCCAAGGCCTGAGTGATAAACGTCGCGGAATTATCCCCACTATTGCGGGCTATTCCCTGTCAAGGCCCCGCGATAGTGGGGACAATTATAAGCTAGATATTTGGGACGTTTATCGAGTAGAGACTGTACTCGCCACAGGAGAAGCGAGTTTTTTCTCCAAGGTAACTGGAAGGTTACTGGAAGGGGTAGTGGACGCCATGGCGGGGGTAGTTTTCCTCAATTCAGGCAAATTGTGGCCAACACCGTTCCACATAAACTGCAAGAAGAAAAAAAAATGAATGAAATGAATTGTCCGAACGTAGCAACTTCCTCGGCTTTCTCGACGGTGACGAGGGCCAGTAGGAGGTCTCGAATTAATTTAAGTGTCCGGTCGGATTCCGGTGAGTTATCGAACCCTTCCCATGTGTACGACTCCTCGCGGTTGAAGTTTCTATAAAGGAAAGTCGATACGTGCAGCGGCCCGTAACGCGGATACCGATACGTCTGATCGAGCATCGGCTATGGGATCATTACCGTCGGAATTAGAGGCTTTCGGAAACAATAGCCCGCAATTCGAACTGCCGAGGAAGGGGGAACAAAGGGCAGAGAACCTAAAAGAGAAAATAAAAGCGGACAATATTTTCAATGTACGATTATTGAGATTATGAAGATCCACCTACGTGGAATACTCAACGAATTGATCTCTAACCGAATAAAACAGAAAGAATATATTTCCGCCACAGACATTTTCCTTCTCCGTTCGAGAAGTGGAGGTGGATCTTGTTGGAAACTTCTCGAATCAGTTTTCAATTTGGCGGTCGGGTCGGGAGCGTCGAATTAATTGCAAAAATACTTACTCTTATCGCCGGCAGCGTCGGCCGTTCGAAAGTTGAATACGATAATACCCAACGGAACGGATGCACTCGACTGAGATCGCAAAAGGAAATCGTTAAACCCTCGCAAGGTCTCATTCAATTCACGAGACGCGATAAGGGCCGCGAGAGAGAGAGAGAGAGAGAGAGAGAGAGAGAGAGAAGCGATCCATCCATCTCGGGTTGAATCTAATCTGGCGGGCATAGTGAGACAATTCTTGCCGTTATCGTGGCGACAAAGCAACTCGGACAGACCGAGGTAAACAGTGTCGCTCCCCTATTCTCCGTGCCCCCCCGCCTTGGTCGAAAAAGCAGAACCGTTGGCGAGGGCGATAGTGATCGGAAAGCAGAAAGGTACACGGATTTACAGGAGCAGGGGTCGCTTGATAGGGGATGAAACTTCCGTTTAGATGTGGCCGAGTTTCGATCAAGGCCAACTTTGCCATTCGTTTACCACCCACCACCCTCTTCGCCCGCCTCCTCGTTCCTCCTCGTTCCTCCTCGTTCCTCTTCGATTCGCGCTCTCTCCTCTCCTCACCCTACTTGCATTTTCATCTTTTATTCGCTCACTCTTTTTCCCCTCCGCCGACACTTCACGCTTCTTTCTCTCGTCGCTCTAGACTCCCGCCGACTCCATCGCCGTTCACTTTTGTTCGTAGCCGAGCTTGCGCCATCGGCGCGAGACGCTTTGTTCGTCGCCGTGCTTTTTTCCCTCACTTTTCTTGCCTTTACACTCCCGGACAAAATGATTTGCATCTTCAATGGCTCGAAAACTCGACGACAACACGCTGCGCAGCCGCTACAGCGATCTCTCTGTACGTGTCGCCAAGATCTGGACGGTAAACGTCGCCGAATTATCCCCACTACCGCGGGGTAATCCCAGTGAGGGGCCGCGGAGCTCTAGAGCCCTTGGACGCCGACGAATGTCTCCTGGACGATACATGTCGCTGGCAAGACCCGTGTTCTTGACATATATCGAGAACTCGCTGCATACAAACCGGTTCCTTGGCCTTGAGGCTGAAATTAACAATGAATAATAAGAAAGAGAAAATTAACCCTTTTAAAATAAAATATAACCGGCCGAATTTCACATGGAATAACTGTGTACAGTATTTTTAAATAATTTTCTCGATCGCGTTACGCGATAGTCTCGCTCGAAGGTGTCCCGACGTTATTAAAACGGAGCCCTCGATCTCGATACGGGGATAAAGGTGAGGCAACGAAATAAACGGAGAAATTAGTTCTCCGGGCACTCTCGGAAACTGGGACGGGACACATCTCTTCGTTGGTTCTCCCGTGTAAGTGCGATTTAAGATCGCAGGTTGAATGATTTAGCGGGGTCGAACTTTTTCCGACAACGCCACTATTTCTCCGAGTGCAGCGGTGCGGTCACTTCACGCGATTGCATCGACTTCCTTAAAAATCATTTTCACGCTCGAGGAAGCCGTTTTCAGTGTTTCGTCCGCCGAGAAACCTTCAGATCGGAAATCGTTCCGAGTCGAGCGTCCGCGGACACACGCTCGGGCAGTATTAAATCGATATCCACCATTTTCAATCTGGTGAATACTATTATTACAATTCAAAAACGGACAGAACTTTCCGGTAAACCTAATAATTAATTTAAAATTTGGGCAAAAAGTCCCAAAGTTCGTAGTTTGAAATTTTGCCCCGATACCTCGAGTTCCAGTCGGCCGACGAAGTTAAAATTTTTAGGCGAGTTCCTAAAAAGCTTACTCCGTTATAAGAAACGCTTGGTACACGTTTCCTACGCACGGATATGATCGCGTATCATCGAGAAAAATCTCGAGTAGTTGGCTAGCCACCAAATTACCGACGACACCTTCCCTGCTGGAGTACCAATCTCTGTCTAATCAGCGACTTTTGATCATTCGGCTAAATGGCGCGAGCTATCTCCGTCCGAGAATGGACTTCTGAAACTTTAAATTACATTGTCGAGTTAAGAACTTGAGCTCGGTGACCGATCGGTCGGCCTGCGCTAGTTTCTCGTTGTACAATTATGCATACTTGTGCGTAACATGCACACGCTCGTGCACAATCCGCGCAAACTTCCGATCGCCTAACGACCAAGAAAAGCGGAGCCGACGAAGAACGTATCGACCTTGTCGGGCGCGTGAGGGAATATTGAAAAAATAATTGCGAAAATAATGTTCGCCAAAGACAGAACGGAAAAGTTTTCCTTAAACGAGGAGAAGCCGCGTCTCCTGCATAATGAAGTAATTCGAGTTAGCGCGTTTCGGTCCATTTAAAATGCAGATGCAAGGCCCCTTGTGAAATCGTTAAGCAAATTTTCTTCTTCGACCTGCACGCGCTCTTTTATTTTTATTCCAGAAATTCATAACGATGTTTCTGCGGAGCAGGACTCGACTAAACATTTTCATTAATAAATTCAGAATCCTACAACCAGCTGAGCCGCTGTTTCCTGCTGTTCCTCTTTTATTTTCCTCGCGTGTACAGCTCGGGGATTTTCCTTCTCCCCCTTCGACCTGTATTTATCACGAAACTTTGTTTATTAGTTTCGCTTTACCAGTTCAGAAGTTTCTCATCGGCGTGTATTGTTTTCTGGAAAATATCTGAAAAACCTGCTTCTTTTGTTTTCTTTACCGTTCAGATATTTCTTGCAGCTATCTTTTAACGATAAAAATTTATACCTCTTTTATTGCTGTACCATTTTTCCAGCGGCGATTCTGGTTATCAGACTACGCTTCCCGCTCACTGAAATGACCGCCATGATGCAGATAACCTGTTACTCAAAAAGAAAACGGAGAACTTCATGGAAGTTTGCGCGCGGTAATAACGAAGTGTACTGCGAAGTACGTTACAATAAAGGTACAGAAAGAATGGAAGATCGAGTTTGCGAAGTACACCAACTTACACACGACATGACCACAGACTTAACCTAAAACGAAACTGGCATGGTAATCTTTGAAGTTCGTGTTTCTAAATTACGTGACCTTGGGAGCAATTTAAAATCGGTGTTGTCACTCCTTTATAAACAATATATCTATATCAATATCATTGTCATTGTCTATAGACCATTGAACAAGCAAAGGGCAGACCGAAAGCATTGAAAAGCGCGGTAATATTCAAATCCCGGTATTACAGAAAACTGAAGTGCCTCTAAAAATGTAGAGTTTTGACTCTCGTCAATTACATACTCTATGCCGCGATTACAATTTTATTCGAATTCGATAGATCTCCGATAGAAATTGTGAATCCTTGAAAACTAACTGCTGACATAGAGAAATATTTCCTGTGCTTATTACGTTTGCTCCAATTTGTCGTGAACGACCAACATAATTTCATAGTTTGCGTATGAAGGTAGGTGTGACCGAGGGAGCGGCTTTATTCGCACGTCTGCTCGGCAATGGCGCTGCTGGCCACTGATCATTTCACCCTTTTAGATGCGAACTAATGGTTTCCTGCTCACGTCAGTCGTTCCTCTCGGCCCGAAAGCACAATTTCCCGTCTACGTTCCCCAGGAATCGATCAAAATTACCGAATGGCTCTCCACGCTCCACTTTTTGGTCCTCGTTTATTCTATTCGACAGCCTGTGGCAACGTGCGCTGGTTTCAGCGTGAAATCGATATTTCCATTCAAGAAGTTCGTCGATGATGCACAAAATCGATCGATCAATCGTAAATTGCATAATTTTTATATGTATGACATGAAAAATACATATATAGAAGGGAAATGTTCTAGGTCGGAAGAAATGTTTCGTTTTGGAGTTAAAATAGCATCGAGTGCAAAAAGCCTAAAGCCAAAAGACAAAATCAATCGATAAGAATATCGAATTCGTTTATGTTCCACGGAGCTAACTGGACTGCGAATGTTCATGCGATTTTCAATTTCTCTGGACAAATCTTAAGTCTTTTCAGATCCGAAATACATTAAAAAAAAAAGATGTTTACAATGTAGCGAATGGAACGAAGGGAGAATAATTTCGAAATTCGTATCTTTCCCGCACGATGTAAACGGATCGACAGGTCGAGCAATCGATACGTCGGGAAAGATCGACGTGCGATTAATCGAGAGTGTCGACACTCGCAGCTGGTTGTGTCCGTGTTGAACAGTAGACAGCAGCTAAGGGGCCGCGGAACCGATTCGTTTTTCCTGTTTTCACGGTGTTCTGACATTGACTTGAAAAATTCGCGTATCAACGGGATCGACCAGCCACGCGAATCCCGGACACTTC
Organism: Halictus ligatus; assembly: GCA_028454255.1. Taxonomy (NCBI): domain Eukaryota; kingdom Metazoa; phylum Arthropoda; class Insecta; order Hymenoptera; family Halictidae; genus Halictus; species Halictus ligatus. Next base: position 8,179,519 of record CM052136.1, read on the forward strand.
GAACTCGCGCAGCCGTCGCACAGTGTAGACCTAACCTCGACGCGGACGTTCGGTTCGAGTTACGGACAAATATACATCGGGCACCACAAGCCGAGCCTGCGGTTCATTTTCCATCTCTCTCCTCCTCTCTGTCTACCTCTCTCTTTCTCTCTCTCTCTCTCTCTCTCTCTCTTTCTCTTTCTATCCCTGTCTTTCTTTCCGTCTCTGTCCTTCTCTCTCCCGCCGTTAACTTTCCGTCTATTCACTCTGTCCCGTTCTACTATTCTATTTCGAAGTGTACACCGAGAGCAGTGCGTAATACGTAGTAACAACGTAGCCGAACAGTACCCGCGGGCAAAGTCTCCGATAAGAAAGCCCGCCCGAGGAGATTCAGCGGCTTCAGGGTCTGCGGTGCCCTCGAGGAAACACCGATCCGCTGGGAGGAAGCGGTCGCGGCGAGATTTTCCGTTACGACCGACCGACAGAAGCAAAATTTCGTGGATTCACGGTCTATGAGCTCCAAGGGCCAAGGGGACCCTGGGGAAGATCACGCTTCCAGGTGACATCTCGAACACGTCCGACACCCTCTGTCCCCGAGAATCGTCTCGACAACTCGCCTTTTAACATCGCCTCCCCTCCCAGAACCGGAATCGGTTCTTTTTCCCTTTGGTTTTTCGCGAAACGTAATATCGTTACGAATATCCACGAGACCACGCGGCTATTTTTAACGCGCTTTGTTTTGGTGCAACGACTCGTCCCGCTGCTCGACCTCGAGAGCCCAATCTCTCTTTCTGAACTGTCATTCCCACTCGGAACTGGCAACGTCGCGAATTCACCGACCAACGTGTCACCACCATGTGTTCCTAATTGAATGAATTGCGATTATTCGGATACGTATTACTTGGACACACGTATCTGCTCCGCTCTGGTCTGTTTACAGTCTAGTCCATCGGATCACCGATCCTGATGGATCAATGCCTAGAACTGTCTTTTCTTTAGTTTTTCTACAATACATTGAGACGTATGCTTTTTATGATATCTCACACGGAACGTTGGAGATTCTAAACTTTCTACAGAAAACATCCGACCAATGTTAACGCTTGTTCCTCGTGCGCGCTTTTTGCCAAACCAGTTTGGCGTCGTAGTCAAAATATGCTGCTATTAATAATTCTTGAAACTGCGAATGTAGGAATTGTGACTTTAGGTTATGATACAAGATTCCTAATGCATCAACATGTTGACTGAGCATATTATATATATATATATATATATTTAATTGTAACATTGTGTTGCTGTTTTCTCTATCGTTAGGGTAAATGCAGAGAGCCCTTGCAGCGACATGAAGCGTGCAGTTGCTAAGAAATTGATCGAACGATATTTTTATCAATTGACTGACGGATGCGGCAATCCTGATTGCGACAACCAAAATTGTGCATCGAGTGGCAAAGTATGTATCTAAAATTACTCTGTTCCCTTTCGAGATGATTTTACTAACAATGTCGTTTGTTTTTTTTTTGGATAGGTAACGAATCTTACTCCGAATCAAGCCGCAGCTCAGGCCATTCAGTTGTTCTCGCAAGAAGCAAGGCTATGCGATGGCACTCAACCGAGCAAAGTTGCTCGAACAATGTTAGAACCGGGTCCTGCGTCGTTGGCAAAGAGTTTACCAGTTAAAAGTGTTAATCCGACATGCTCAGACGAAGGTATTGCATCAGACACTAGGAGAAATCATGCTCCTTTAGTTACTGACTGGTTAGAGTACTCTGTAAGCGACAGTGAAAAGATTAAAATTAAGGGAAAATTAGATCGGCCTCTGTTACATCAAGTTGTTCGAAGCTCTTCTAACACAGCACCAACGATTAACGCTGAAAGTTTTACAGAAGCCGATTTCGGTAGAACATTAAATTTAATTTCTGAGAACAAGTCAGGAGCAGCTCATTCGGTATATCACTTTACAGAATTATTAGGTAGATATAAGATTCGTATTCCAAATTACGATGATTCTACTAAAAAGCAAACGAAAAAACGAAAAAATCTAAAGAGATCATCAAGAAAGCAGAAACCAAAGAAGAAGTATCCGTGTGAAACACATGTGCTCTCTATGAAACAACTTAAAAATACTTCTCGTTGCGTTACTAAATTGTTGATACTCAACTTGTACCTGAGATTTTTGCAGAAAGAGAAATACTCGCATCACGCTACAGACATAGAATAATTTGCCTGGTCTTCCAGCAAATTATCGTGTGAAAAAGTTGCGCTGCAAGTATTCATTAAATTCTTGCGTGGCTGCTGTATACATGTTAATAAATGTTATGTACTGTTCTCGCTTCTTGTTTATTCATTTAGTTGAAGTAGAATCATAATTTGTAACGAACGTAGGTTCTGCTAGCGATCGCTTACCGTTGCCATTAAACCGTTCGGCAAAACACACACGCTGGGTACAGAATAAGATTAATTTATTATCAACAGGGAAGCAGGATCCGTATCTCACAGAAGCAAAGCTCCTAGACATAATAGAAAGATGTAAGACAGAGGGATCGTACGCGCTGTTAATTCGTACTTTGGGAGAAGTGTTTTCCTGTGCGAAGGCACTCAGCCTTAGTTTTCAAAAAACAGTGAAAAATGACTCCCCGCTGGCAGCGCTTCTAGACAGAGCTTCGGATAGTTTGCTCAGGCCACCGGGCGATATGGACAAGGAAGCGATTCGATCCATTCAAGGGGAGGACAAAGAGGAGGACAGCAGCGAGCTATCGCCCACAGTTCCTAACAATGATGACACTAGTGTTGACCTACCGTCTGTTAGGAGAGCTTTCAATGCTCTCTGGTCCGTGCCAGGTGGTAATGTTCCTCTCTTTTTTTTTTATATCGTACAATCTCCGCGTTGTGGCGCACAGTGGGCAATTTGGACGAAATCGGATTCAAAGTCAAGGAATTTTAGATAGGAATGAGGCAGAGCAGAATGAGAAGTAAACTTTGTAGAATATATGGCAAAAGTAGGGAGATTGCGGTACAAACGAGATTTCGTCCAAACTGCCCACCGTGTGGCGCTCCCAAAGATATCACTTCACTTTCTCGCCTTTTGTCGTAGGTGCCTTCGAGTCTGCCTTAGTCAATGCACTCGTCACATTGGCAGACAATATCGAATTAGACTTACGAGTGTTTCGCATTAAGCCATGGGAAAATATGGACAATCTGTTGCACGTGTTTCTCATCGTGTTCGAAATCCCGATGCTAGGGAACTGTGAATACCTGGAGCTCGCTCTTCACATGCTCTGCAAAGCAATCAGCTGTTTGCCTATCGTCGCACAGGCCAAACTAGCTCGAGTGTGGGCGAAACATTGTAAAACACGGCTACCAAGTATTTTACAAGCCCTGCAAGAATTAATAACCGTGAAGGTGATAGGTGGATCTTTCACGCGGGATTATTGCGTACAAGATGCAGACACTATCACTGCTCCTACGAAAGTGATGAAAATTCTGTATTACGCGAGCATGCTCGCTGGTGAGTTGGACGAACCGGAGTTACATCTAGACGAAGATGCGGAAACTGCCGGCGTCGATAAATCTACCAGATCGTCACAAATTCCTCAGGTATTCGTACGAAGAGCAGAATTAGTCGAGGTGCGCGAGAACCCCTTCCCGGTCCCGAATAAAACTCTTGACCCGCCTCGACCCGACATTCCCGGATTCTCGCACACCTCCGGTATGCGTTTCATTACACTGACCTCACTCAGGATTTCCATTGTTCGAAGGACCCGCTAGCGAAAGAGCTTGGGATTACAGCGCTAGATGCTCGGAAGCCGTTTATACCGTTTACAGACTTTTACAATGAACCTCTCAGTGACGCCATAGAAATGGACAAAGACTTCGCGTACTACAAAAGCGAGGAGCCAATGAAATTTAGTTTTATGAATTACGCTTTTATCCTCACGCCTGCTACTAAAACACTGGGCTTGTATTACGATAACCGCATCAGAATGTACAGTGAACGTCGAATGAGCTTTATACAAACCGTGGTCGGTCAACCTACCAATCCATATTTAAAACTAAAGGTTCGTGTATAGTGAAACGGAGGGCAAGAATAGATCGCATTGCATAGGGTGAACTTATAAATAAAGTTTCTTGACGATATAGGTGAGAAGAGACCGTCTTATAGATGACGCGTTAGTAGAATTGGAAATGATCGCGATGGAAAACCCGTCGGATCTTAAGAAACAGTTAGTCATTGAGTTCGAGGGTGAACAAGGAGTCGACGAGGGTGGAGTTTCCAAAGAATTCTTTCAATTGATCGTAGAAGAAATTTTTAATCCCGATTACGGCATGTTCACGACTCAGGTAACTAGGAGTTGGTTTTAAACTATCTCTCCGTTAAGTCGTGGTTCGCCTATTTCATTCACTTTTGTAGGAAGATACGCAAATGACATGGTTCAATCCAACATCGTTCGAAAGCGGTGCACACTTCACGCTGATAGGCGTTGTTCTTGGCCTAGCGATATACAACAACGTAATCCTCGACGTACGTTTCTCTATGGTTGTCTATCGAAAGTTACTCGGCAGGAAGGGCAGCTTCGCCGATTTAGAAGATTGGAGTCCCACGTTGTACAGGACATTGAAAGAACTGATGGAGTATACCGGAGACGACATGCCGGAGACATTCATGCAGACTTTCAGAGTGGCTTACAAGTAAACTTTAATCAATAAACATTACAATAGAGGCGCGCGCGCCCCCGCATTAAGATGATTCGTATCTAATGGTTCGCCGTCGGATTTTAGGGACGTGTTCGGCTCAATATCTTTCCACGATCTCAAAGAAAACGGCGACGAGATATTCGTCACGCAGGAGAACAAGAAGGAATTTGTAGATCTCTATGCGGACTTCTTACTTAACAAATCGGTGGAGAGTCAGTTCAAGGCGTTCAGGCGTGGATTCCAAATGGTCACAGACGAGAGTCCGCTCGCGTTACTTTTCAGACCTGAAGAAATCGAACAAGTACGCTTTTTGAGGATGTTGCCTTAATCTCGTTTGCACAAACCCGGAAGTACTTCATTGATCCGGTGAACGTTATTGCAGCTCGTTTGCGGTAGCAAAATCTTCGATTTCGCGGAATTGGAGGCGGCAACGGAGTACGAGGGTGGTTACACGGTGGACAGCGAAGCGATACGTAATTTCTGGCGCGTTGCCCATTCGTTGCCGCCGGAAAGTCAACGACGGCTGCTGCAGTTCACCACCGGAAGTGACAGGGTGCCGGTCGGCGGTTTGTCCAGGCTTAAAATGGTCATTGCCAGACACGGGCCGGATTCCGATAGGTATGATATGCAGCGGACTCGCGTTTAATCATTTTTGAAAGAGGCTGTACACATCTTCCCTGCAATTTTTGCACATTCGAGGTCGATTGATGCTATCCGCACAGACACGGAACGGCCTCGTTAACCCTTAGCGCTCGAATGGCGACTGTAAGGCGCCACTAAAAATTGCTGTATCATTATTCCAAATATTTTCTACATTATCAACCCCTTGCAATACCGGGAAACTCTGAAAAAGCCGTGGCAAACTTGGCCGCCGGAATGTTAAAAAATATTAAGATCGCAAGGATGCGTAGACGAGAAATTATTTAGCAAATTTATTTCTTTCGTTTGTTTAATTGCCGACACGCGTCTGTGCCGATACGATACACCGTGTTTTCTGTTTTCGCCTACAAATGACCCGATCCGCTTTTTCAGACTACCGATAGCACACACATGCTTCAACGTCCTTCTGTTGCCGGACTACAGCACAATAGAGAAATTGCAGGACCGTTTGCTGAAGGCGATCAACTATTCGAAAGGTTTCGGCATGTTGTAAACGTGCACAAAGATATCGGTATCTCTCCCCCCCCCCCCCCCGTCTTTCAAAATTCTCGTCGAACTCTCTCGGGAGCATGTGGGTTCGTGAGTCCCCTCCACCCCCCACCCCCTTTAGCCCCGCCACGTGGACGTATTTATTCTCGAAACGTCAAGACGCGAAGCCCCGATTTTTTTCGGGGACGATCGAAAGAGAGAGAGAGAGAGAACGATCGATTCTATCCAGCCGATCCCGTTGATACCGAGCGTACCTCGCAGACGATCGTTGTCCTCCAAAAACGAAACGTGTTTTTATCCCCGGCGCTCGCGGCGACCGGAATTGCTGTACAAAAAGGGAACGAGGCACACGAGAAAGAAAAAACAACAACAACAAAAAGAAACAAAAAGAAATTCTTTCCTAACGCTGTCACACACAGACGATAACACACACCGACCACACACACACACACCGTACACCATGAAAAATTTCCTCGCACCGCTGTTGTATTAACCGATAATCTCGAACGCAGAGTAACGCAACCACCTCGACGAGTCAGGCTGCGGTGTCTTTTTTGAGCGTAAACGAAACGGCGTGCTTTCGCTGCTCTTCAAATTCACACGAACAATTACAGTGGAGAACGAGATATGTCGGTTTCCGTTCCGTTTCCTTTCGTATCGGCTTCGGAGCTGTTGCGAGACTCTCTTCTAATCGATGTTTATGTCCCCTCGGAACAGGAAAAATGATCAATGAAAACGAGAAAAGAAAAAGAAAACGAACGAGAGAGAGATAGAGAGAGAGAGAGAGAGAGAGAGAGAGAGAGGCAACAATAACGCAGTGCACCACAGCTTAAGATTTAAATAGTGAGACGCGCGACTGTGATGAGTGAAAGTGTACCCGAAGACCGGGGAATCCGGTCGGAATTTGTAGAAATATATATTTGTAGATTTAGCGAATCCTAGCTGATACGATGCTACGAATCAAGCCGAGAAATACCCCCTTGTACGACGCTCGGCGTTGTGACGCATGTACAAAAGATTGATTTTGTAATGGCGACGAAGAATCATCCCTCTTCTACCCCCCCCCCCCCCGCATCCCTATTTCCACCGTTTCTTGCTCCTCCGCATTCGTACGGACACTAAATACTGTTCTACAATATTGTTTCACGTTTTACACGTCAGATTTTGTTCCCGCGATTCCTGTTTGCATCGTGCGGACGGCAGCTTCGACGAACACGAGAACCGTCGATTTGTATAAAACGTTTACGAGCAGCGATGATGTTTCCGCCTGTCTTGATTGTTAGTCACGTGACAATAAAGTTCTATTGAATACAATAGGTTTTTAAGTGCGCATTTTATTCTCTGTTCTACGGCGAGATCGCGTGCATTCGAACGAACTCTGACGCGGCAGGGATAACCGGTTCGATGAACTCGTCGGGAGCGACGTAGCATGATCTTCCTGCCGGATATACTCGATGCTAAATTCAGACGAGATTTGCGTGCGTGCGTGCGTGTGTACTTCGTTGTCAGGTGACGCAATGGTGGTAGACAGTTCTCGACATGTTCTCGTCCTGATTTGATACGATAACATTTTTTTATTCTTTCTTCCTCTTCTTATTTTCTCTATTTCGGTCGTGTAGGCATGCAAATTAACTGACCGCTCTCGTCGTCGTTACGACAAGGAACAAATTGTAATCGGTGTTAAATCGTGTGTCGTTTTGGAAACTAGCATAATTATGCGTACCGAGGGAGGTCCAAGTGCGATCCGTGTATCCTGTTCGTTGAACATGAAAGATATGCAAAGACAGAACAGTTTCGCTTTTGTACCAAAGTCTGATTATAGCGAGAGGTGGCATCTGGAAAATAAATGTCTTTTTCATAATCAGCAAGTAAACGAGCGACTGTATTAACTCTTGATCTTTCTCAACTCCTTCTTCCAACATTTCTTTACGCGTGCACACTTCTCGCGGACTCTTCTTGCGTTTCATTCTGTTTCCCGGGGGGTCTCCAATGACCCCAATTTCCGTACGCTAACGTCCGCTGTTCCGTTGCGCGTGCAATCAAGCTTCTTTGAAACGTTCAGGCTCTTTGTACGATGCATCCATAAGCATCCTAGTCTTGTACAGAATTTTAGAATGGCTCCTTTGTGATACTTCCTAGCAGATATGGCACCACTCGAGGGTAGACGCGAACTAGTGATATTTATTTTATTTTTACGCTAATCTACTTAACGTCAAATGATTTGTACGTTTGTTTTACTGCCGACATGTGTACCGATAGCAGGCCATTTTTTAATATTTTGTCCTGAGAAAAATAAAGTTAAGAGTTGTGTTAATTGTACAGTAAAAGACCAGCATTTTTCCGACTTATTTATTATCCTTGAGAAAGAGGTGAAGGTCAAGGTGATCCACTCCTCTAGCGTTTTAGATGTTTCACGCATTTCGCACATTTCAATAGTTAACCGACGGTGAAAAATGCGAGATAGAAAGCAGCTACATGAAGAGCCGTTTCACCTGCGCAGCTTGTCCGTATTACAAGGACAGATACAAGCAGAAATTAATCGAGAGCATCTCGCATTACAAATCGGGCGATTGGAAGTACGACGATGAGACCGTCGAGCACTCCGCGCCGAGAAAATTGGTCCACGAGCCTAAGAGCTGCGCTTTAAAATTGAAGAATATCTACAGCATCACTGATCTCGACAAACCGTATTACAGGCATCAGCTCACGTCCGGTAATTCGCGTTCATAAACTGATTCGTTGCGCTTGAAAACTAAGTATAATTAATACAGGCACACTAATCGGCTCCCTTATTTTCCATAGAAACGAACTGTTCCACGAGTTCTCTGCAAGACGACTGGAAGGACGTCGACAGATCCAACAGTTCCGAAGAGATTGCTCGAGGAAATTATTTGCAGCGTGTTCGGGAATGTTTGGCTAATTACCAACAGTCTAACGGCATCCCGACATCGGAGTATTCTTTCTCGGCGCTGATCAAGACGATGGGCCAAGCCACTGGTCAATCTCTTCTCGCGCTGTTATACGTGATATTGAACATTATACCGGTCGCAGAGGTACCGTTTAATAACACTGTCCTGTCTTTGGTAAAGTGTGCAAAATCCTGATTAAAAAAGCTCAACAATTCCGAAGAGAAAAAGGGGGTGATTCTATGGGAAAAGACAAATCGAAAGTAAAGAATCAAATTTTTTCGTTGGAGGGTTTGTTTTCGAGAAAATCGAGTTTAAAGAACGGTCTAGTATGCGCAGGAAGTAGAATTGGTTGGTCGTGGTCAGACGTGTCTGGGACACCCTGTATAACTCCTGCGATTTTGGTTAATTTCTACTTGGAAAATATGACTTGTGCACACGAGATAGTTCTATGGTTAAACAAACAGTTTGAAATATTACCGATTGATGGGTTTTAGGTGTTCCTCTACGTGTTAAGGTTCATTCTGGACAAAATGATCAGTATAAAGGAGAGCGAGGACTTCTGGCAGATGCTGGTCCGGAGCTTCGTGTTTTTAACGGAACTGTCCAGCGTGTACATTTGCCTGTTGTTTATATTTGGTTTTATTATCGTGCCGATCGTGAAGATGGTGATCGGCATAACTGCAGAGATCCTGCTCTGCAATTAACTCGTTACGCCTCTTTAACCGTGAAGAACTGCTCGAAACGAGGTTTCTCTTCGTTGGAGAACGGTATGAAAACTGTGATGTTGATTTGTAGAGTTGTTTTATTTTGTGTAAATCATTTCACGGTGTTTCCGACTGTACGTTCTGTGGTCGTTCTCTGCGCGAAACGGCGCCACGGACGAGGGATTGTAAATAATAACGAAAGCAGCGTTTCCTGTGTATTTGGTGCAATTTTATTAAAAAAACGCCGACATCGCGAAAATCCTTTTACTTTCATAGACGGGTATAAAATCCGTTCACTGTCGAATTTAGTAGGGGAGACAGCACTCGAAAACATGCGGGTACAGGGTGTCGAAAAATCTTTGAAAACAAGTGGACCGCAGCGTTGACCTTGAACATAATTCTCCAGGTCAAACTCTGTTTTTTATCGCATCGTTTGGTACTCGTAGAGAGGAACAAAAGTCTCAGAGGAATCGTAGGCCGGAAACGAAACGTTCTCTTGAAAAACACCCTGTACCGTAAAGCTGTCGAGTCTTTCTCACCCGGAATACTTGCTAACACGTTCGGATAATTAACGGATAGTTAACGAAACCGTCGAGAAGCGCGCGTACAACTAAGATCTCGCGAACGAAGAAGAAAGGACGTGTATAAAAATCATGTTCGCCCGGAGAAGCGTAACGTCTCTTTCTGCGACTTAATCGGTTTTCCTGCGAAAGTTTGAGGCGGGTCCCTTTGGATTCGCGAGCCCTTGGTTGCCGGTCGCGGCGACCCGACGAAATGAAAAATAGGGGTGGGGGCGAGGTGAGGTGATCGTAAAGAAGAGTCGCTAGTCCCTACGAAGAGTGTGAAACCTCAATTCCTGTTGATCGCGACGATTTACACTTTGTACGAGTATCTGAACGTGAATGTGACAGTCTCATTGGTTCGAAGCGTGCTGTTCAACGCGAAGTGACGAGGGGATGTGCAAGAACTTTGTTTCCTCGGCGTCGCAGCGGATTCGAATGCAAACCGAACGAAAATTTCGTCGGCGAAGAACACGACGTACAGCGAGTTCTCGATAAACGTCGACGACACGGGTCTTGTCAGCGTCATGGAGACATACCCGAGTTGTGTTCGCACTCCTCGGCGTCCTAGGCCCCTCGCGGGGTATTAGGGATCGTTCCTAATGTTGCGAGAAGAACATCGTCGTCTCGGAACGAAAACTGTATTGGATGACGATCGATGGAGATAGAGTGTCGAGCGGGTTTGCACTTCGGACCGTTCTGTGCGAACCCGAGGAAAGGAACGGTGATCGATTCGAAGGACATGAAATGTTAATGGAGACAAGGCTTAGTAGACGGCCGCCGCAAGGACGACGGACAGAAGAAGGGCGAGCAGACGGGGTGGTCCGATGTAGCCCGCCGCGCCCCATCCGCATTCCAGATCAGTTTTCAACGCCTCCAGCACCGAGGCGTTGTTCTTGTTCAAACAGAACGACTCCCGAAGATCGTCGTCCCACTCGTTGTTCCAGCAGTCGAACACGTCGTCCTCCTCGTTCCGCTCGAAGTTCTTGAACTCGCTGAAGGTGCTGCAACGATCCTCCTGGTACTGTCTGTGCTTCCTTTGCCACGTCTCCATCCATCTTCGTTCGTTGGCGATGCAACGTGACAAACAGAGCAAGATCGTCGCGATTAACACCGGGCCGTGAGCATTGTCGCCAAAGTAATGTTCACAAAGAAATGTAATTTCTGCTAATTTTCACCCACGGAACAATAGTGGGGGTTAACTCACCCGATGTCGCAATCGCAATTGAAGTAGCTCCCCCGGACCGTGAGTCTCAGCAGAAACCGTTTCCCTGGGACTCCAGGCTTGTATCCGTTCGATGGATTGTGGAGTGTTCTGACGTCACTATGGTGAACATGAACCGTCACGTTACGGACCCATTCCGCGTTGTCGAACATCTTCTTCGGCACGGTGGCCACGCTGGTGTTGAACATCCCGAAATGAAGATGGGGACTTCTTATTCCCTGAAGAATTAATCATTTCGTGAGATCCGTAGAAACTAAAGAAACTACTCGTTCTCGTCGCAGTACCTACATGAAGAATATCCGTGTTTATGGTCTTCAGGGCCTGGCCAGTCAACGTTATGTTGAACAGCTTGTGAGGAAACCTTCCCTTCATCTCCTTTTCCAAGTCGGTGTCATTCTGAACCTGCAATCGGAGAATTTCATTTTTAACCGGTCAGGAACGATCCCCTGGCAACATCTGCAGATTTTAACGTGTACCAAATATTTCTCACAAAAACCACGGCGACCCAAAGATTTATCAAGATCCGAAGGGGAATGGGAATAGGAGAAACGATTTTAGACTTACGTCGATGACTAAATGCCGCAGCCCGTGATTGTACTCGAGGATGTTCGGGAAGTTGAAGTTCTTCACGCCGTTGTACGCAGTTATGTACAGCTTGCGAAGCTTGGTCGCTTTGCAGATAGCTCCTGACTGTGAACGAAGAAGTTGTTTCTCTTCAAATTCGGATACTCTTGGAGGTTTCGAGTATCGTAATCGAATAAGCTATTCAAGACCTTACTTCGAAAGTGGACAACGCCAACCGTCGTATGTCCAGTTCCTCGAGGCTGTCGGCGATCCCGAGGAAGCTGGTGTTGGTGACAGCGGTGATGGGATTATCTGCCAGACTGAAGGTTTTCAGTTCCGGTAGAGTGTGCGTGATCAATGGCACCACCGTTAGATCGTTCGCGCTCAGATCCAAGTAGTGCAGGGACGTCAAATTCGACGCCATTTCCGGCGGTATCGATGCCAGCTCGTTGTGCGATAAGTACAACGTTTGCAGCCGTCGCAGCGGTAAATCTGGCACCTGCGCACATTTTTCAGGACAATATCAGAGATCACTGGAATTACAAACGGGGTGCAAAAATTGTCAGGCGAGCCGCTCTAGCAGACCCAGCAGGAAACTACCATCGAATCAAGCTAACTTGAATAGAAGGATGTACATTCACGTACACTCAGAAGCGAAATGTTGCTCAAATCGAGATAAAGAAGAGAGTCCTCCAAACCGTGGAAAGTCCTCCCTCGCGACTCCAAAAGCAGCTGTTTATTGTGACTCAAGTCGAGATGAGTTAGATAGGGCATGTCAGAGAACACGCTGTCGTCCAGCCTGACCAGTCGATTGTAGGACAGGTCCAGCCACGTTAGACTCTGAAACGAAAACAAAAATTTCTCTGAAATCTTCCGAGTTTATAGTGCGGGACTGTCCTGTTTACGCTCGAAGGCGTGGATCAAAGAAACAGTATCTCCTATCCGATTCTTGTCCCTGGCTAGACCCGTGTTTCGGACATGCATCGGACAGGAGCGAAGGACTCACTCGCAATCTGAATATGGCGTCCGTGGTGTGAATCCCCGACAAAGTGTTCCAGGACATGTCGAGTATCGACAGTGTGGCAGCGGAAGAGATCGACATGGACTTGACAGGCAGTCTCATGAACTGATTATGCGACAGATCGAGACTCTCTATGTTAGCGTCGGCGAATATGTTGTCCGGAAGCGCCTTCAGTCTATTGTGGGACAGATCGACGATCCTCAGCTTCTTCAGGGGCTTCAGCGCTTCCGAAGGGATCTCCAAGATGTTGTTCCACGCCAGGCACAAAACCTGGATGTTCTTCGTGTTTCTGAAAGAGTCGAAATCGATTTCGATCAGCTCGTTGTGGCTCAGGTCGAGCCACTGCAGGTGCGGCATGTTCCCGAAGATGCCCTGCGTGACGTTCATCAGCTGGTTGTGGGACAGGTAGAGGTGCGTTAACGAGTACTCCACGGGCTTGAAGTAGTACTTCATTATGTCCGAGATGTTGTTGTAGCTGAAGTCGATAACCTTGATGTTTGACTGTATCGAGCCGCCGACTGTAATCAGGCAATTTCATCTTTTGTACAGTCTCGTTTCGATATAAAAGAATCTTTTGGCTTTTCCTGCCACATTTAATTCAATAGTCACAGTATTTTCTCCCCGACTGAATTTTGCACCGAACCAAAATGTTAATCCATGTAATTAACACTTTACCGACCGGTAGCCTACTTATCGACCTTTTGTCTGCGACGCTTACCGACCATTAATCGGTTGCCGAAACAGAACCGGGGTTGTGCGATCATAAGAATCGTGCGTCGATCTCCATAAAGGAGGCGCGGTGTCGTGACGTCAGAGTCATCCAACAACGCTGTACAAGCAGGACGCCATATTGAAATGACTCCTAAATCCCGAGACACGTTGCTGAGACGCGAACGTTGGGGATGGATTATGCGTGAACGGTCTCCGCGGTGGAGGATTTAGGAAGAGTTTGCAATCGCGTGACAGATTGCGTCAGTGAAGCACGGAGGGGGATCGGCGGACGCGACCATTCCGATTTGTAACAGGCAAGGGGTTTCATCGACTTTTCGTTCAGCAGGCTTAAGACAAATCTGTTTACGGACGTTAAGCGGGCTTTTGCCCAAAGTATTTAACGAGAGACTTACTGGTGGTCGGCGGCGTGAACGTCGTGCTATTGATCCACAGTTTCGGGATCTCGTTGTGGCTCGCGTTCACTTTGAACGTCGACAGGGTCCCAACCTGATCGAACGAGGCGAAATCGAACTCGGTCAGGTCGTTGTACGCGAGATCCAGGAACTTCAGATCCGGCAGATTCTTGAACACGATTAGTACAAACGGTGAAACACCTTCGTCTACCCCACCGTCGCTGAGCCTGTTAGGCTAACGCGTTTGCTGCCAACGTAATTATACTGCGGACTTTATACGTTTGTGCGCCGTATTTTTATGCGAAATAAAAAGTGTCTGTCAAACTTCGAAGGCCTGTGATTTTTATACCAATTCCAAACCGGAAAAATGATGACTTAAAACCCCTCTAGTTAGCCATTGGCGATGTCAAAATTGAACGGGGACTCGAATATTACCTGGAAAGCTTCGTCGGTGATGTCCTTGATCTTGTTTCCTCGTAAATTAATATACTTCAGCAGCTTCATGTTCATGAACCCCCGCCTCTCGATTCTCTCTATCGCGTTGTCCTCTAAATTGATCGTCGTCAATCGCGGCAGGTCGACGAACGTGTGGGTTGGGATCGTCTTGATCATGTTGTACGCGAAGTTCACGTCTTCGAGACTCGAGTGTATGTCACCCTGAACGCACAAGCAGCGTTCATTTATGGTATCTAAATAAATGATGTAGCGAATGAATGACCGCCCGGAACACCCACCTGGAACGTTCCTTTTCTGATGTTGTCGATTTCGTTGTCCTGCAACTCGATTCGCTTGATCCTCTTCATGAAGTGGAACGACGTGTCCGGCATCGACTTAATTTTGTTGTTGCTGAAGTCCAGGTGTTGCAAACTCGTCAGGAACTTGAAGGGCGCGTTTGGTAGCTCGGAGAACGACGACGACAGGCCGTGCGACATCCTCAGCGTCAGAAGCGAATGACCGACCTGGGAGGAATAATGCGAAATCTAAAATTGGCATTGCTATTTGAAAAATTGATGGAACACCCTTGGCTGTGTACAATGGCCCACCTAAAACAAATGATACCATATCAGAAAGAAATCAGAAAACAGGTCAGGCATCCATTACACAGGAGATTTCTAGAAGCCCGTTTTATTCGAGATATACGCGGCTCCCAAGGCCTCCACGTATGTGACTCGAATCTAGTTTAATTAAATATTAGGCCAAATTACTAATTCTTATTGATCGCGGGTATCGTGGTCTTGTAGGGTTGCCCGCTTGAAACGATACAAATTTTGTGGCATTGATTCGGGATCATCCCCTAAAGAACGCTAATCCCACAAACAATTGGGACAGCCTCGTTTGTCCATGGATTCATATCATTCTGCGCAAACCACAAATACAGAATAAAATGATTTCGAGGCAATAAATTTTGCAAAAAATTATATACTCAAAATTTGTCGAGGCTACGTACTAAACAGCACTCGATTGATGTGTTCAATGTTTATTTACCTCTGAAAACGCTTCGTTCTCGATCGAGGAAATGGCATTTTCCGAGAAGTCTATGTACTTGATCCCCCGGACGTGCATGAAGGCGTGACTCTTGATGGTATTCAGGTTGCTCTTCACGATACGCAGCTCCTTGATGTCCATTCCGAACTCCATGAAATCCTCTGGGGACAAGGTCGACTGTGGCATCCGCGAGAGCGACAGGTACCGCATGTTTCGCATCTGCCGCAGATCCTGAAGAGACACCACGCTGTTCTCCTTGCCGCTTAGATCCAAATTGTATAGGGAATATTGGAAACCATTGAAGACTTCGGCTATTAACAGCGAAGAAATAGTTAGCCCCCATATCTGTCCCCCTCATTTCTACAATCCCGTTTGTGCCTTGTTGCGAAATTCATTTTACCTGGCTGAATGGTCTGGATCTTGTTCTCGCGGAAGATCAGAGTCCGAAGAAAATCGTATTCCTGAAATATTGGACTTGGGAGGGTGGTGATGTTGTTTCCGGAGAGATCCAGCAACTCTAGGGACGACTCCAGGCCAACAAAGTTCACCGAACTCACGTCCATGAGGTCACAGTCGCTGAAGTAAAGTTCACGTATCTTGGAGTCCCGGAATGCTCCCTCCTGGAAGGCAAAGTTTCGTGCTCGACAATTGCTGTGCACAATTTGCATTGTTCTTAGGGGAAAAAAATCTTTCAGGGACTTGCGGAACAGGCCATGGACCTCCGTGTGGAGCTGCTATCTTAATGAAACGACCAGGAGAGCCTACCTCTATCATGCTCAAAGGATTGCCGTCGAGGTAGGTCCTGTTGACTTTGTAGAAGTGTTGAAAGTCCCCGGGCATCAGCAACTCGAGCTGGTTGTAGTCGAGTCGCAGCGTATCGAGGGACATCTGCAGCCCCCTGATTTCCGGCTCCTGTTGCGTGTTCAGCATCCTCGATATCCTGTTGAAGCTCAGGTCCAGGACCTTCATCTGTTTCAGCGCCGACAACTGGGCGTACGGGATGTGGGTCAGTTGATTGCCGTTCAGGTACAGGTGCACCAGGTGGGCCATCCCGTCCCTGAACACCGAGGGATCGATCTCTTTCAGATTGTTGTCCCGTAGATCCAGCATGTCCAGGTACGTGAGTCCGGCGAACGCGTCCGCCGGAAGTCGATCGATCGCATTACGTCCCAGACGCAATTTCTGCAGAGAATTCTCCAACCCGCGCCAATTATCCGCGGCTATTTTCGATATCTTATTGCCTGTTGGGAAATCGACCGCATGAAACAAAAATATCTTCGTTAGGCTCCCCTAACCAGTGTCGCCAGGTTAAAGCTTGTCCCCCACTCTATCTGTCGAGCATCCCCACGCTACCGCCACGGTCCGGTCACGTGACGCGTTTCGTCTCTGTCGCGCGTTTCTCACAACGTCACGTGACCAATCCGGTAACGACAGAGAGAGGGTAACTGTATTCCCCTCAGTTTCCCCGGTCTAGCGACACTGCCCCAACGCTTGCAACACCTAACATTGGACAGTAGCTATATATCTGTATTTTTTCATTATTTTTACTTGGAAAAAATTAATTTCGCGCTCCGAAAACTCATGACTACGTCTGCAAAATCCTAATGGAAAAGGTTCAATGAGTCTCCCGAAAAAAATTCTTAAAACTGGTAATGAGGGGGCCCGAAAACCAGAATATCCCCTTGAGTACCTGAAAGAATGTATAACTACTGCAATTTTTATTATTTTTACTTGGAAAAAATAAGTTTCGCGCTCCGAATACTCACGAATGAGCGTGCAAAATCCGAAAGGAAAAAGTTCAATGGTTCTCCCGAAAAAAATTCGTAAAAACCACCGCGCAAACCAGAGCATACCCTAATCTTTCGTAAGTGTGCTAGAATGGTCTCGAGGAGGAGGAGGTGGAGTACCTGTCAGATCCAGGAGTTGTAACTTTTGCAAATGCCTGAACGACCTGCTGGGTACCCTCTCGAGACGATTGTAGGGTAATTCGAGCTCCCATAACGATCTCTCAAGCCCTAGGAAAGCTTCGTCCGGGATGTCGGCCAGGGGATTATGCTTGATCCGTAGGTTGTATAGGCCTGAGAGATAGAAGAGTGCCAGGTAGGATGAAAACGGAACTGGCGTGTATCGTTTACCGATAACCTAACCGGTGACGCAATTGCTCGCGACGGCCGGTCGACGACCTTTAACCCTTGCGTCCCTGTTATCGTCGGATCGGAAGACGTACTGAACTCCGGAGGGTGGGGACGCGCGAACGGTGGGTCGATTGGTTTCGGGGAAAATAAATTGGACGCAATCGCGAGGACGTTGGTCGGTCCGCGTACCTGTGTTCATGAGGAATTGCGGCTGCAGGAACATCAGGCCATTGTTCTCCAACTGAAGCATGAACACCTTCGAGGAGTTAATCGGCTGGGGTATCCGAGGCATGGGCACATCGTAACAGGTGACTATGCCGAGATCGGGAATCGCTTTCGAACAGGTGCAAAGGGGATTGAAGAAGCATGGCGGATACTGCACGGGCAGCTCGTGCATCCGGACCACGGACGCCCACATCATCAACAACAAGGTGACGAAGACGAGAACGTAACCCACTTTCACCATTGTTAATAAATTCTGTGGATCAGTCGATGACCATCTTCAGTTTTTCCTTAGACGTCTAACTTTATATTTCAATCAAATTTATTTCCCAATGAAAAATTCTGCCAATGAAAAAGGCTTAGCAATTCAATTTTTGTTACAGTTTCGAATGGTTCAACAATGCAGGCAGCATCACCACCCCTCCGATGTTACCTTTATTTCTAGCAATATGGTAAAATGTATTGGATAAAATGATGCAACTCCACTATGAAAATGAGCTCGTATTTCTGTGTTTCGCGTTATAGTGAAGCTCCGAGTCGTATGCCGACAGTAAGCCAATTATCCACCGCCATTTTATCATTTTCCCGGTACACGTGTCGGCGCACGGGACCGCAGTTCGTTCATCCTCTATTGTGTTCTCTTAAATGCTATAAATTTAATATTAAATAAAAAAAGAATGGTGTAAAAAGATGGAAATAGTTTTCACGACGCTGCTGCATTGGAACCATTGCTATACCCGCGACAGAGTAACTCTTCATTGTCCGCGACACTTTCTCAAAATTACAAACGGTACTTTGTCGTGATAAAATTTGATTCGTTTCGATTAATTCTTCGACACGATACTACGTACGCAGAATTGTTCTAAGCGTCAAACACAGTAGGTTGTGCAAAGATAATTGAAGGTGGAACAATATCGAGGAATTCGGCACCATATTGGTTCGTCAACATTTTCCTCGTACACGTCGCAGCTCTAACGTTGATCAACATTCGCAAACTTGCAAACATCACACAATTCGATTCTATTTCCTCGAAAGGTCCGCGGCTTCTTCACTATCCTTTGCACATCCACAATGTCAACGGTCGAGGATCTGGTTTACCATTTTTTCGTTTTATTTGCGGAGCGAGACGTATCAATTGGAGCTAGCGATCGTGGGATCGTCGCGGCTCGATCGCGATGATCGCACTGAGGGATCTTCGAACCAAGCGGTCGCTGGTACCCGGTATAATAGGGCTTCCGGAGTGCCGGGCAGTTTCGGTGCTTCTCTTTACCCAATTATAACGACGATATTCCATTAGGCAACGAATGAAAATAGACGCGAAAATCATTAGCGAATGCTTATTTTGCCAATTTCGTTTTCGCGAAAGCACCGGACAAGACGAAGCCCGCGGAAAAGTTTTCCTCTCCTCCTAGTTCACAATGGCAAAGTAGAATTTTTAATCTGGCCCACATCGACAACTACATACTCGCCTTGATCGCAAAGCAAATTGCGAATTACAAAGTGCGATCACATTTACTGTACGAACAAAATTCACCTTTGATCTCTCTTTTTACGAAACTTTTATTAACGGGCCGTTTCCTCGAATAATATAATCTTCGATGAAAAGTGTAGAGTAGCCGCGATTTCGATGATTCTTTGACATGTCATACAACTCACGATCTCGAACAATCTTTTCCTCTACGTACAAGGCATTCACTCAGTTTCCGACACATTCGAAAAAACACTGCCGGCACTAACGCATTCAATCAGAGTCGCCAGATCAAGACTCGCTCCCCCCACTCTAATTTCTGCTTCTGTCGGCAGAGAGGGGGTGACCCTGCGTTAAAAATTCTGCCTATAGTTGTGCGTCACTTCTCGTTCGCTTATAATTGATCTTTCGATATCGAGATAAAAAGTACGTGTGTATATACGTTTCGGTAAAAAAGCGGATTATCAAAAGACTAGTTCGTTGCTATTTATATTATCAGTAAATAAATACTCGGGGTCGTTTAAAATGATTAGCATTATTATTGCGTTTATTAAAAGTATAAAACTAAAATCGTAAGTGAAACTCTTCGACCCGAAACTGCGTAAATGCGCCCTACGTGAATGTTTACAATCGATTACATCGTATCGTTTAGTTTAACGTTGCAAAGTCGGAAGGAGAAACGAAGAAACAGGGACCCGTCGAATGTCGAAGTCGCGTTGGCGTTGACGGCGAAAACATCTCTCGGGTGTTCTCTCAACATACACACAAGGCACTCATAAATATATGAAATACTCACTCGTATTACGTAAAACAATTAGACTTTTTACACCCTCGACATAGACTTTGTACCAGTAACACGTCATAACAGTATCTATATATATATATATATATATAATATATAATATGTATATGTACACGCACATGTATATACAAATCCCGGTGTATACGCATGAGCACGTGTGCGTCAAAACATTCGTAAAATATATGTTTCTCTCGCGACCAAAGGTTTTCGATCGCACCGAAAACCCGGCTTACATAGTTTTCCGCGTAGTCCCGTTGATCAGTTTCTGCGTAGCGTTACCCTCCTTGTCGCGCGACAGATTTTTCGGAAGACGAGGTGCCACGAGTATTACAGCGAGACCCACTATGTGCGGGATGAGGTACAAATACCTAAAAAGATAGATTTTTTTCTTCAGTTATCACCTGCACAGGCTCCCCGTTCAATTCTAAACATGCACAGTCTCTGAACCAGTGAATTCCTAACATTAGAACAAGGATTTTTGGCATTTCTCGTTAAAATCCACAGGATTACGTATAAAAAAAAGTTAAGAATTTCTGGGTTGCCAAGGTGAAGTTTAACCCAATCACTAAGTCTTGTTCTCCCTTCGTGCTACTTACAGGTACATTCGGATACTTGGTACGAACTCCAAGAGTATAAAGCTCAATGTAATGTAGGCCATTAAGATTCGCGTCGCAGTGAACGTGATCGCATCGTAGAGGTACTTTCTCGTTTTGTCCCCCATGAAGTACGGTCGAATATTACGACGAGCCTGTTCCAACAAAAAACGATTCGGTTCTTATCAATCCGTGGAACCTGGGTCGAACTTTGACCCGAAGTTGCAAACGTTTCGTGGAAATCCTAATGTTTCCTGGCAGCTGATTTCCAACTTACCGTGCGCGATACCACAGTGAAGAAAGCCCCGTTGGCGAACGTCAGGTAGTAGCCAGGGTAAAATCCGTGCCACAGCGCAGAGAGAGCGTACGTGTACACGAGCTTGTTACCATTGACCCTCTCGTACACAAGAGATCTGAGCCACTTATTGGTCCCTTTGTTCCAGTGTTCGATGCTGTCTCTCAGACTCAAAGACATCTGAAATGCGGAATATCGGTCACGATTTTCCGATAAGCGCCAGGGACAAATATTACGGTAAACACCCTGGGTTTGGAATAATATTTCCAACAGTATAATAGGGCAAACTACCTCGAAACCGTAAACGTCCACGTTAGAGAGCAGGTCCCATTTCGCCTGTCCTTTCTCGTCCAGCCCGGCGTAGCCGATGCCCGAATTGTTGCAAATGGCGTCCGCGAAGATCCACGCGTGGTAATACTTGAGCCGCACCATCATGGTCGCGATCAGCAGGAACCACATCTTCTGGACTACGCTCGTGTTCTGCAGGAAGTCGTCATCTGCGGGCGAAACGGTAATTGGTTAGAAATTGAGAATCGGTCGCGTGAACGCCGAGAGGACAAACATCGGCGAATCGAACCTTTCAGCTTCTGGATCGGGTAGCTCGGAATGAAAGTGACGAATGTGGCGGCGAACAGCAAGCTCGCGACCACCTTCTTCATCACGACCAGAACCGGCGACGGCTCCAGGACTATTTCGCTGTAGTGGCCGGAATTCTTGTCGCAGCCCTGAAGAGAACGTTTTATTACTGTTCAACGAGAACCTATCAGCGTTTCATTCGAAGTAACCACGCAGTCAGGCAAATGCCGGCAACATTGCGCCAGATTTGTGCGGCACGACCGCGGTTGGTCTGCCCATCCAGAAGAGGGAAGGGAGCAGGAATGGAGGGGAGAAAGTTACCCTCTCTCTCTGCCGGTGCGGCAGAGAGGAAACGCGTCACGTGACCGGGCCGCGGTGGAAGGGGAAATTGGAGCGGGGGAACAAGTGTTGATCTGGCGACACCGTATCTGTTTCCGCAACCTGGCGCGATATTGGCAGCAGAGCCTGCCGACAGACTAATCAAGTTAATTGCGAACTTCGTTTACCGTCAAGGGTTTCGGGGAGGTGAGCTTGTGTCCCTGAATGAAGTCTATGTAATCGCGGTACAGTATCACCGGGCCGGCCATCAGAGCTTGAAAATGGAAGACGTAGCTAAAGTACTCCAAAGTGGTGGGCATCTTTCTAAAATGAATCATGCGTAACAGCGTTTATCGTAGCTTACAACAGCGTGAGACGATGAACGTGAGTCAGTCGGTGCAACGGGCGATGCGATTCGAGTAAATATGAACGATGATGTCGCAGACACGATTACACGGCCGGCCGAACGGGGAAGCGAGACGACCGGCGGCGTAACGGCCGTTTACGAGCGTGCATGCGATCTACGCTTTATAGTCATACGATTAGGGTAGCGACGCGGGCAGCAGCCGCCGCCGCGTCGCTCGAAGAAGAAGATGCGAAACTCACTTCACGGCTTGGTCACGCTGCGCCGGCGTGAGATCCTCCTCGCTTTGCGATAATCCGTCGTGTATACTGTATGCGAGGCTGGTTACCTTCTGCGTTATCACCATCAGCGGCCCTGTAACGCATACCGTACACCCTGTGAACCTGCAAGCTGCCTCGTTAAACTCCGCTCGCCCCAGCAAACATACACCGCGCGTAAACGTGCAACAGCGTGTACGCAAACAGTAGGAAAAAAAGCGAGGCTCTCGGCTTGCATAATTTCAAGATTCGCCTGATGCGCTTACCTGCCAGAAACCCGTACAACTTTCGCACCAGCGAGTTCCTAACATCGAAGCTTGGACTCTTGCCGTTCTCCCGACAAAATTTACAGGATTACGTTTAAAAAAGTTCAAAATCTCCGGGTTGCCGAGGTGAAGTTTACACTATTTCACCCTGTCTTCGATTAACCACATCTCGCGACGAAATACCGTGCCTACGATAACTCGTCCGTGGTCGCGAAGTGGTTAAATTAAAGAAAGGGCTTTTATTACAGAAAAATTACCAATTACCGTTATTATGTTCTTTAACAATAGATCCAGAAGTATTTCTTTAATTTTGCGAACCGGTGCAAATGAATTTGATTCTCCTACGAAGTATCACCTCTGTTGGCCTTGCCCTTGTTCTAACAGTGTTTACATGTCTAATTGTAATATCAAATCGGCGGTCTGGATGAAATGTTGTGACCGGCGACACTTGATACTCGGCGCAGCAAATGAAATTGAATTCTCGCGTGACGATCGTCCGGATGCAATGCACGCGTACTTACCAGTGATATCAAGAGTGTACGAGCCGTAATTGTACATCTGTCGATGGTAATGCACGCACGATAAATAGAACAGCGCAGTCGTCAGTACAACCCTGAAACATGTTATCAGAATGATGGTTCATTTTGAGTAGGTTCAAGGAACGATCTCGTTGATCGTTGTGTACCGCGAACGCAACACGCGATAGATTACATCACAGCATTGCGGTATCGCCGCGCGTAAATACTAGTGATGGGTACGAATCTTTTTTAGAACAACTGTCAGACATTTTTCGAACCAACCTTGCGGTACACTGTTTCTTTCTTTTAGTTAAATTCTACTTATTATTTATTGTGGTCAACGGCTCCAACAGTGTATGCATGGTTGACACAAGAATCGAAAAATTTTGTGTCCACTCGGTAATTGTCCGAAACGCGGGTCTGCCCAGGGACAATTATCGGAAGGTGTATCATAAAATTTCTAAAATAACTGTTATTTATGGCGCCTGGCTTCACCGAATTGCTATTGCTAACCTTTAATCGTGAATCAGAGATATTTTGATGTTACTGAATAATCGCTGGGCGGGTAACGCGTTAGCGATCAGCGCTTTTTATAAGTCGCGCGATATAATGATTAAGATTGACTTGCCTTTGTATAATGTGAGGACTCAGCATGCGCATCGCTATGTAACATAATGCGGGAAGGCCAGCAAGATGTATCGTCTGCCTGAAAATACACGATTTCTTTTAGAGCAACACGGCCTCTGGTTTCGTGAACGTTCTCGAACAGGCTGCCTCCCGAGCAATTAACCAATTTCCATAATTGTTGACCTGATCGACTTACTTGCCGAAGCAGAAGTAGCCGAGCGCCAAACCGATGACAAGACCAAAAACATGCCTGGTGGCTGGTGTGACTTTGCGCGGGCTAAGGAATGTTCTCAAAACACCAGCCAAAAACAGCGCTGTGAACTGTGTCAGCACAAAGTTCATCTGAAACAAAAATGAAGACTCATTCCAGCTGCGTCAACATTTCGACTCCAATGAGCCGCCCGTCCGATTTTTCATTTTCAAAAAAGCAATTCCATTTTCGGCGGAACTTCCGAAAATCGGTCGAACCCGATTCAGCTGAAATTTGGTGAACAGCCCCATTTTGTGACAAAAACATGTTTCCCAAACGGATTTTTGGCGACTCCGGGAAATTTTTTCATCACGGTACTATCATTTCCTACCTTACCGAATAAAATCTCGCCCAATTCTACATTCCAGCAACTTTTAACCCGCAGAATCCATTGACCTTATAAAGTGCCTTGTACAGTGAACACTGTGAATAGTAATTGGCGACAATAAAACAGCTATGCATGACTGTGCAATATTTATATAATAGTTTGTCGTATCACCTAAATTAACCCTTGTTAAGTTGATAGCGAAAAACTTTACCATCGTTCTTCCAAGAGAACGATTGATTTTCGACCCATGGCTCCTTTTGCGATTTTTATCATACGATGCAATCCACCCAAAAAATACTGACCGTTTGACCTTGAAATTCAAGTCTTATAATTTCTTTACACATTGTAAAATTGGCAATTTGTTTACACGATCGTTCCGTCTATTGGCAAACGGCTTCTTCCGGGGAGACTGCGTCCTCGGGGAAGAACAAGAGTAATCTACATGCAGCGTATGCGAACGACAGCTGATATGATTAATTGTTATCTGTTGCGTCTGGGCGCATAATAACTGTCAAACGGCCCGTGACGTTTCTCGAGCGAACGGGACGTGCGAGCACGGCCACTGGGAGGCATAAAAATTCTGGGGAAACCCGCTTCCCAGGGGATCCCTCGATCGATCGAGAAAAATCAATGATCAAGCGCGAAGGCCGGTACGAAAGGGTACACGGCTTTGTCATTACCGTCGTTGCCATTGTTTCCCGGAGTAGTATACTTAATACATAATACACCGTGGATCAATTCGCACCTTTTTCCCACGTGCGCGAACATATGTACGATACGTACTTTACATATTACAATAATATGCACATGAAATTACCCAGCACACCAACAGAAGAACCATTGTAGATTAATTTATGCGTGCTGTACGTGTACAAATATCTTCAATATTAAATTAGCAATTTATGGTAATGTTACCTTACTTTATATTCAGGCATTATTCGTCATGTGTCCTGTTTACGATATAATTGCCAGCATTTTATCAAATCTGTATGTTTAATTGATTTATTTATATAGCAACCTCTGCGGAATACTGACCACTCGATACCATTCAAAATTACTTTGTCAGAGTGAGAGAAGATATTTTGGATTCGCAGTTAGGCCAGACACCCTGCACAGTAGAATGAATCGCAAACCTACTCCAGGTGTCCGGAGGATGACGTTCTCGAATAGAATGAATCAATCGCAATCAGTCCGAAATTAGTCGAACGTTTTGCTCCATTTGTAATTAATCCGAGGTCAATTACAAGTGTCGCGAGCTCGCGGAAAGTGACGTGTGCGCGCGCTGAGTCGAGCAGCGCACGATGATCTCCGGTGACCCGGCACGGGGAGTTCCCCGGAGCCCGAGCACAAGGGAAAAACGATAAGGAGTTGACGGTGATCCCCCGACAAAGATGTCACAAAAGAAACTAAACAATTAGTTCCTCGATGAGATCGGTATATAAGACCGGGTTTCTGCGGAGTCTGGCATCAAACAGTTCTCTCAGCTCGACTCGAGTACATTGGGAACCACTTCCTCAACTGTTCGAAGAGAATCAACAAACGCCGTCAACAATGAAGTTCATCAGCCTCGCACTGGTCCTTTTCTGCGCAGTCGCATATGCTGCTGCTCAAGCTGAACTTGAAGAGCCACAGGAAGATTACGTGAGTAACAGTCTTTTCGACTTCTTCATCTCCATTCGTCCCCATTTATTTCTTTTCTTCTTAACATTTGAAACAAGAATTACAGTCTTGTTTGTTGAGGCTTTCGGGTGTAAGCCGTGTCCTAAAGGAAGAAATTTCCCAACGTAGAAGAAATTGAAGAAATTGCTTCCTTTAGGACACGGCTCACACCCGAAAGCCTCAACAGACAAAACTGTATGATGCCGGGCCGTGAAAGTCTCAAATCTCTGATGAAACAAGAATAAGTTTGACGCTATAACGTCTTCAACGATTTTGGTCACTTAGCGGACCTTAGATGTGTCCTTTGTAGTTCCCAACGACGAACCCAACAGCGCAAGTGGGCGCCATAAATTTTGGGAATCATTCGAATTGGACCACCGTTTGAACTATCCTCTATCGTAAAAATTCTCTTCCAGGTCCTGGCCCGTTTTAGGCGGCAAGACAAACCCCGGGGCTCGGTCACCGTCGAAGCGACGAAACCGATGGGCGGCCCGGACCGTCGGCCATCCGTGGACATCAACTACAATCAACGAGTCTTCGACAGAAACCGTGCGACTGCTGATGCCTACGGAGGACTGAACATTCGACCTGGACAACGGCCGCAACCGCACATTGGCATCCAAGCCGAACGCACTTACAGGAACGGTTTCGTCAGAGGATTCGGGCAAGTTGAACGTGGCCAACGGGGTCGTCCATCGCCCACCATTGGGATCTCCGGCGGATTCAGATTCAGGCGAGACGTTGACTATGAGCTCGAGGACCAGGAAGAATACTAGATCGTGATCCGCGTACACTTGATCCGACGAGGTGAGTCAGTATGCCGTGCAGCAGTCCTTAGCTAAGGTCCTATTCAAACAATTTTTTGATCGCATTACCACGTGCATTTGTTTACCTTCACTGACTCGCCTAGTTAGACCAAGTGTAGAGACTCCCTAGAGAATCCGCCATTAATCGTCTGCAACTCCATCTTGCGACGAAGGAGAAAGGAAAGTTGACTTTCTAACGCATTTGTATACTCGGATTCGGACTGGTTTTGCTTTTTTGACTGGGAGTCCTTCGTGTTGGCCGACGTCGAACAAACTTCCTCAGATTGA
This sequence comes from Halictus ligatus, assembly GCA_028454255.1. Lineage (NCBI taxonomy): Eukaryota > Metazoa > Arthropoda > Insecta > Hymenoptera > Halictidae > Halictus > Halictus ligatus. The sequence goes on from CM052136.1 coordinate 8,206,700, forward strand.
ACGTCGAAATTCTTAGCTAATTCTAATGTTATTGCTTCTAGCGTTTAACAGTGTCGTACTCTTCGGAGCGTTGCATTTATTGTCGAGGCTATGTATTACCTATGTGTTATTAACAGTTGCATTTATTACAACGAGTGTTCAGCCTTTGAGGATTAGCGTTCTCCGGTAGAAATTGTTATTCGAAATTAACTTTAGGTATATTTATTTTTGTGTAATAGTTGGGCTTCTTCTAAATTGTAGTCGGAACCTCAAAGGATTAAGAACATCTTAGTCTAGAGAAGTGTTTGTAGTTTGTTATGCATAGCAATATTATGACTATACTGAGATTATAATTCTTGAACTCTTGTGAAAAGAATGAGAACCATGTACTTAAAACTTACGAATAAATAACTGCTGAAACAAAATAATGAAACAAACCTTGGTTGTATTTTATTCGCATCAAAATTATAATCAGAAAAGAAGAAAGATCTCTACCCCAAACGGTTAAGAACAACACCTGAAACAAAATATTAGAAAGTTTGTTCGTTCTGTTTTAAAAGATTGTACAACGTCCAGACGGTGTTCTGAAGTTCCTAACCGAATTAGGACTTTGTTAACGGGAGCAAAAACGTGCTTAATTGTTCGAAGTCGGCGTTCGTCTTGACAAGAAAACTCTGCCGCCATTACGTCATTCGAGTAACTGTTACGACTAAAGAATGCGGCTGAAGAGACCAAGACTTTATTTATAAGAGCTCCGCACAATCCAGTACCGTTACGTTAATTTCTACAGTGTATTGGTTTAACGGCTAGAGCCAGTTGAAGCAACAAACTCCTGGACAGTCCTGCCTCCTGTATTTGCATCCCCTGGGATTCAAAACGGAGAGCAAAATCACAGGGTATCACGCCGCGGTAGCGGATAGTTCTGGGACAATTACAGGCTAGATATCTCGGACAATTATCGAGTAGAGACTGTATTTATATCCCGCCAATTGATGGCATGATTATCGGTTGCATTTCATTCTCAGGAAGAAATTCCCTTTCGGCGTGCAAGATTCTTTAACAGGAAATTCTTGTGGTCAATGAACCGTGATAACGACGAGCAGCGAAAAAATTACTCGCGTGATTAATCCTGTAATCGCGTGCAGATTTCCCCTTTGTCGACGTTGCAGCACTTTCACGATTAACTGATTATCGGGAGCGAACTGTGCGCTGATTATAGCGCGCGTCATCACTCGGCGAACACCGCTTTCATATAATTCGAATCTATTAATTATAGGTGCCTGTTGCTTTTAATGGTCGATTTAATGCTAAACGACAGTGACATGTTGACGTGATTAAAGGGAATTATCATTGTTTCCATCTCACACGCAATTGAAACTTACAATCGAGACATTTGCCAGAAAACCGACTTCTTCCGGAATCGTTCCAGCAATCACCACACACATGAATTTTAAACAGACGTAAAAATATACAAATCTCATTTCAATTCAATAGCACTTTCATTTCACGGCTTGCGCAACGATTCTCCGTCTGGAGCAAAGTACATACATTCCAGACATTTTCTTTTCATTTTCGTATTTTGTGAGCTGAACTAGTAGTTCTCAACCCCTTGATTACGAATTTCCAACCCTAACCGGCAATTTTCAATCCTAACCGCGACATTTCCAAGCCTGACCGGCAATTTCCAATCTTAACCAGGAAATTCCAATTTTAACCGAGAAATTTCCAGCCATAACTGTCAAATTTCCATCCTAACCGGCAATTTTCAACCCTAACCATCAAATTTTCAACCCCAACCGCGAAGGTTCCAACCATAATGGGCAATTTTCAATCCTAGCCTTCAAATTTTCAACCCTAACCGCGAAGTTTCCAACCCGAACCGGTACATTTCAACCCTAACGGGCAATTTTCAATCCTAACCTGGTAAATACCTCAGTAAAAAGAGTAAACATTTGTCTGAGTGCAAAAAAGATGCATAATTTCCGCGTGCTAAACGAAAGGACGACATCTTTCGGTTTGCATGCGGATCAATTGCAGCGTTGTCATTAGTTACACAAACTTACGATACGTGCAGACTTCTCGTGTAATGGGATTTTCTGTCTGTCGTTCTGTCTTACCGGTATAGATACAAATAGCCCCTCGCTCTAGCGCGCCCTATTCGAATAGTATAGTCGGATCAACTTCGTTCATGCGGAACCGTCGTACGACAAGCAGTTGTTATAACTAGGCTATTCATGTAATAAGAATTCACTTAATTCTCCCCGCCACTTACGATACATGTCCACGACACGGGTCTACCAGGGACATATATCGGCTAAGAGATACTATTCTTTGATACTCCGTCAAACGTAGAAAAGGACAGCGAGGCTCGAGTGACCTCGGTCGCCGAGGAGTGTAACATAATACGTGTCGGGTGTATCGGTGTGAGACCAGGAGACCACTACTAATCCAATAACAAAACTTCTTTATTTTCCCTGATTTTTTCATGGGACTTTCACCGGCATACTCGTGGCATTTTTCTACTGAGAACGACACCAAATGTGATGTAATTCCAATTACATTCGCTTGTGCAATGAACGATGAAAGTGAGCAGTGTAGGCTCGATATTTTCAGCGGAGTAGAATTCAATCATGTAGATTTTCATGCGGAGGAAAAACGATGAGTGCGAATTAACAGTAGTTGTACACTTAGCACGTATCGCTCCCTAAATAATCTCGTATCAATATCGATGTGTTTCGCAGCGAGGGATCAGGATGAGCCAGCCAGTCATTTGACACGACATGTAGTCGGCCCACAGCACAGAGGCCAATGATCTCTGCGCATTTGCTCGGAGCTACGCACACCGTGACCTATGCCCGCGTCGCGTGCACTATTTCACCGAATCAACTGAGTTTACAAAACAAATCGCGCTTCGACTAATTGCTGTGTCATCATGATCGGCGGGAATCCTTGTTGGGCGAACAAAAAAGAAACACGTGCAATATTTTATTATTTACTATCCGTTTACGCGCGGAATTAGCATAATCGCCTCTATTCCAAGACTCATTTACGAGTTATGAATAATTCAAAAGAGCGAACTGAATTAGATCTGAATTATACTGGCCTGCGGACTTTTGCACAGCGACGCTATGCACCGGTTCGCAAAACACAAACAAACATTGGCCTTCATCGATATTAATGTCCTGTCCATTTTATTATTGATCTCAAAAATTTTACAGTATTAACCATTTTTTCCCCGCACGATTGCCACTCGTGGGGTAAGACCGCCGTATATGGAATATCGTATTGTATTTCTTTTTTTTTTTCGCAACAGCCGTTGGGAAAAACATCACTGTTTTTACCGAATATCTGCAGAGATATTGCTACTATTTTAAGGCCTGTCATGGCGGACGGCCGCGCGAAAGAGCAACGAGACAAATATACCTGAGCAACGTATTGCTGGTATATGACCGTGCTGGTTATAACTGGATGACTGGCCGGAGTGGCGAGAATGTTCCCGTAGATATTTGCTACCCGGAGGTTCGAATGAAGGGGAAAGCGCGATCGGTGCTGCCAGCGAAAGTTGATTCGATCATCTCCCCGTAAAGCGTGCATTCGAGTTTCCCATTTTCTGACGCGACAGGCCTACCGACGAAAATGTCTAAAAATCGAGAAAAACGGCCCCCAAACCAGGGACACATACCCCAAGTTGAACATATACCAAGTTGAAATCCGTAAGTGAAAAATGAGCTTGTTCCGTTGCACACGGCCGGTTCCTCCGAAGGATAAGAACAAACAAAAACGGAAGTAGTCTAATAGCATCACCCGTTAGACGATGGCGTACCAGAGGCCAAGCTTAAGTGCACGTACACCGAACAGACAAAGTGATCTTATCTCCTTCGAGTACGGTGTGCGTAGCAAAAAGGGCTTCACCGTATTTGCGACTCGACTTGTCCGTTAGCAACAGCACAGTAATACAATAATAATATTCGAAGTAAACAATAACATTGGACGGTTGCTAAAGTTCGTGCCGGATTTGGAGGTGTATTGGGTTGGAACTATGTTGCTCCTTGAGTCTTGCAATTAATTCAGACAACTTTTAACTTTACAATACTATATTTACTTTCTTATTCGCTCGTACAATTGAAGAATTATTTTGAAGTCGCATGCTGGTCTGAGGCTGAACGACCTTCGGGGGCAACAAGTGGAAATTTGCAGGCTAATGGAACGTTTTCTTAGACAATGGATTCTTTAAGACACCTGAGCTCCGAGGCACTGCTTATCTCAGTCCGATATCTAGTCGGTGCGAAAGTGGGCGTGGTAAATGCGAGCACAAGGATCGCTGATTCCAATTACATCCGAGCACGAAGTCACTAGGTTTACACACGTAATAAAGAGGTTATAAACGCGCTGGGCCTTGCGTATAGCTTCGGAGAACTATTAGTTCTACCACGTCTATTGATATATACTGTGATATACTAATCGGAGATGGCATAATTCAGGCACGCTAGGCGAGTTGGTTAGTTTTTTCATCTGGCTGTTACGATTCCAGTGGCTCGAGTAACGGTTTGCGAGCGTGGTTTGTTGCGTGGCCTCTTTATCAACAGCTAAACGGTCCAAGGAAACAAAACGGAATCCTAGTTCTCGAAAATAGAGGGCACCGGACTTTTTGTCACGGATTCTTCGAGTTACGATACAAGTTTAGCGACCGACACGTTCCTTCCGGAGCGGTACACCTAGGCGCTGTACTGCCGTCTCGATTACAATCGCGGGAACCGATTTTTCGGTTTCGCCGTATAAACAACGTGCATGGTTGTGAACCGATATAGAGACGAGGTCAGAACCGCAAAAACTTGTTTATCTTTCCCGCGAACGATAACGCCGAATATATTTTCTCCGTGAATGATCTCCGGGACAATAATATTGCTGGTTTCATAAGTGGACTATTTAATCGCGAGTATTATAATTGGATGTCGTTTCGACCTCTTACGTATCGCTTGTCGCTTCTTTTCAAGGATCCGTTGAATGAATGGTGTACCAGGAAAAACGCACAGCTGATTAACGAACATAAGAACCATCGGAAAAACCAATTCTCAAAGGCCGGCAATTACGGTGAGGCTCCCGATAACTGTATCCTACAGTAATTACACTTATTTTTAAAGCATAATAAATATTTAAAAAGATGTATATATATATATATTAACTGATTTTAATAGCTCTTTTTTAATATTCATTATGCTTGGAAAATAAATATAATTTAGGCGCTTACCCTATATTGTCTTTGGCGGTAACGTAATATTTTCCCACAAGAAGTAACTGCAGCCACGAGAAAGAAAGATGCAAAACATTCTGAAACGTCGGAGATTATGTTTGATCGAAGAATCGACGTAAGGTTAAACCGCGTGCACGGCTTATAAATTGCATGCGTATTGACTATCAAAGGATCAATAGAAGGTACAACCGATAGTTCGAGCGACAGAAATGCAAGCAACGTGAACAATATAGATATACACACATGTATATCGGTTACCAGCATTTCTACATCGAATTACGTTTGCTGCCGTTCGAATAACTACGGCCGCCACAGTGGTCTGAGATCGCGAATTTACTGGCCCAAAACTTAAAATGGCGGAGGATCTTGGAGTGACTCACAGCGGGCTACTGTTGGTCTGTTAGAAAAATTGCCGGTAAGTTAGGTTTAAACGAGCCGTGAAAAACCGTGAAAAAAATGCATGTACATTTGCACACGCGTGACGTCAGCCGGTCAATGCGAACAACCGCAAAAAAGAAACTCGTAATTTACGACTATCGATACGGCAAAAGAAAAAAAAAAGAATTATACACGAAAAGAGGACCAAGGACATGAATTTCTTAAGGTAATCTAAATTATTAGGTAAACGAGCGGTGTCTTTGGAACGTTATCGATTACGTTAAAAGGCTTACAAAAAGCTTGACTGGGTCAAACCGAATGATTAATCATTCCCGTTTTACGGATAACGGTTATCAATTTCAGATAAAGACAATCGTTTAATCGTGGACTTCATTCGTGACATTGGTTTCGACTGTTCGCGTCGCAAATTGAAAGAATGAATGACCCGAGGGGTGAGCGAAAGATAAAACCCCGGTGCGAGAAGTGCTTCGAGGCAGCACCTGTTGAAAATTGAACCGTTCAACAGGTACAAAAACCATGCCCGTTGCTCGTAACTACTACGCCAATTTTCTGGGAGCAATTGCCCTCTTGCAACCGGTTGAACGATTCCGACTATGGCACCGTGTAGCACGTTATTATGATTTACATACTGCGCCGTACACTCGGCGAATTCGAAAACAACTCTTTAAGTATTATAATTATTTCTCGTTAAGCTTATCAGCGTGGAATAGAGGACTAGGCGATCTCGTTCGAATATTGAACTAATCGCTGCTATCAAGTCGAAACACTTTGAACGATAATATGTATGAACTTTTTAATACTCGAGGGTTATTCCAGCGTAAAACGTAAAACGTTTTCTTCGGAATGATACGCATAATGGTAACATGCCATTTGGAAGAAAAATATGCAACCGATCTTTACAGCTACGTGTAAAAAAAATTGCTCTCCGTAACTCTTTTTCTATCTGCAAGAAACACCGAGTTACCGTCCGGTATAGATTCACCTGGCATCGAACAAGATGGTGTCAACAAACGTGCAGAGTCCGCAGGATATCCTAACTCATAGATTGACAACTAAGCTACTAGTTCTTTAGTTTACTAAAACAAAATATAGCTGAATTTGCTATATTTCTGCTCTCGATTTCGTCCAGAAAACTCGTCCAATGGCATGGAAACGCTTGGATTCCACGGCATACGTATCGTCAATTTCCGGCCTACTTCTATCGCTTATATTACCAAACATTTGCATAATCTCGGCAGCTCTTGACCATGGCGCGCCAGATCGAACCTTCCTCTTTCGAACGAGACCTTCACCAGCGACAAAATATACAAGGACGATAAGTTGCGGCACGTAAAACCATTTTTCGTCTATTTTCGTCGGTAACGTGGCCACCCTACCTTATCGCGAATCTACGAAAACCGGGCCCTTAAGGTTAGGATCTCCTATCCGCGCAACCAGCGTTCATCGTAAACACTGGTTACTCGCGCGGAACCAATCCACGTTGCGTTCGCGTTTTCCCAACTGTTGCATCCGATGCATCCTATATGTGTATGCATGTACACACGTACAGTTGAAATGGTCGTCGAATGCGCTCACCGGCGATTCTATTTCCAGCGAACTCCTATCCATTTGCGCAGATGTGATTACCGGTTGTACGAATTTCTTACGCGTACCCTAATTCCTCGTAGCGGTGATCGAAACGTTCATCGACGATCGTTCGAAGAAAATTCACTCGGATATTATCGGTGGCCGTTTAACGGCGCTGTAAACAAAGTTCGACCTTCGAACGATAGGAAGTCACTTCCAACTAGGGAAAGCTTAATATTCATTACACTTTCGAAATAGCTATAATTAAGATAGGCAGAGCAATTAGTACCTCCACAGTGACCGGGTCCCGTACCCTACTTTCACGCGTCATAGGTAACCTATCTAGGGTTAAGACGTTTCAGCTGAAGTATTTCATACTCGCGCTATCACTTGAAAAGGGAAAGTTCCACGGGTCCTCGGGCATCAACTATGGCGATTAGGCTATGATTCGGTGAAGCAGATTTTCTCCAATCTAAGCAAACATCTTAAATTGATAACAACAGTCGGCCGAATGGTTCCCGATAAGAGTAATGGCGAAAAAGTACTTAACTCCGAGCGTAAAAGTTCGTACAACACCAGGGATTGCGAGAAACAATTCCGTGCGTGTATTACGTAAAAATGATAGATACTGGAAATCAAGTTCCTTTAGGCTATCACCCATTAATTATCGCGGGCGCCTACGAAGCACCCTATTACGGCAGAAACGGCGATGGTGATCGCGTTTATGATCCAACGCGACTGGTGGGAGGAACAATGTGGAGAGACTACGCGAAAGAGATTTCAATGACGATGTTTATATCTGTCCCACGCGCGTACACCGTGCATAAGTTGCAAGACACACGCTGACGTACGCTGATGATCGTTCTAACGTACACAGGTTAACCGTTCAAATCTCCGGGCAGCCAATTGTCACGTCTTTTGCCATAGAACGCACCGCAACGTCGTCTTCACCGGAGAAACACGTCGGGAGGTTCATGTTCATGATCGCAAGAACGCGCAGAGTGGAAAGCCATAAGCGGCGGGCCTTAACCTTGACTGCTGTCGCGAGGAAATAAAGGGCAGCCACGGTCTACCATTCAGCGGACAAAAAATTCAAAACGTTTTGTACATCGCGGAACGTTATCTTGAAAACTGGGCCACGGTTTTCGCTGAATACGATTTGTCCTTGAAATTGATACTCCAAGTTTAACGCATTAACAGCACTTTTCGGAGGAAGATTGTTTGCCTCTGAACTCGACACTGTAGAACCTTCGAAACGGATAAACAATTTCTCAACTTTTTAAAAAAGTCGTTTCAATTGGTTTCTGCACAAAGATGCTGCACAAAGATTCCTTGTCTCAGGGATCTTTCTCCGAAACTTGTGTCGCCTTTCCGCCGAGTGTGGGCCTGCGTCAATTGTCATTGGCTGGTCTGTTTTCCCATTTCGAGACGGGACACTTAACTTTCAGCCGTGCCCACGTCCGTAATAAATACATAGGGTCAAGCATACCAATGAAGAACTCAAAAATGACAGTGTTCCACTCGATCGCAGCGCTCGAACCCAGACACGATGTCTGGACAATTCAAGCCAATATTATTCAAAAAACGGCTACAAACTGTGATCGATACATTCGTGTTATTTTTTATATAGCAGCGTAAAACAGCAGTTTTCGGTGCTCGGTAAACGTGGTGCGTTAATTTAGTCCCGGAAATCCCGGTAAGCATGGAACGCGTCGCGCCGAACCGATCGGATACTTTAATAGGAGCGGCAAAAAGTTTCGATCGGCGCGCCCTCGTTTTTCGGCCGGCCACCGGACAAAAATAGGGGGCGAGAGTGGTCCACGGGGGAGAGTAACAGGTAACCGGCAACATCTCTCTCGAGAGAGAGAGAGAAAGAGAGAGAGAAAGAGAAATAGAGAGAGAGAGAGATTCTCACCTGGTCGATCGGTATATTGAAGAAGTCCGCCAACCAGAAGAAGGTGCGGGAACCGTCGTAGTAATCTTCCACCGGCACGGTCATTGTCAACGATCAAAGAATCGGATAAATTGGACAGGCGCGCGCGCGCGCGCAGCACACCACCGTAACCTTTTCCCGTGAGGCGTACAGCATGAAACGCACGCGGCCCTCAGGAGAGACCACGAGTCCGCTGCGCTCCGCTCGATTTCGCTCCCTCGAGGGAGAATGATCGTTAGAAGCCGCGTCGAATTCTCACGAGCTGCGACAGCGATGACGCCGTCGACGACGGATCATGAAATGCAGCGCCGCTACGTTCCGCGCCGGCTAACAAACCTGCCGGCACTCAGGGCCGTATCCACAGGCGGCATGATCAATCGCGCACGTGATACCGAGACTTTTGATCTCTTCTAACGCCCACACTTTTGCGGTTTTTTCTTTTCTTCGGGCGAACGTATTAGCGTGCTGCCCGCGAATTGTGCCCCGTGCACAAGTGGCGTGACTCTGTCGCGATCCGCTAATTATTCACGAACATGACGAAACCGAAATTGGACATTGTACACGTCATTCGCACCGATTCACGCCCTGGGAACGTGCGGTGATCCACTTTCTGCCGATTGTTATTGAAATTTTCTATTGATATGCTAATTAAGGGAAATCGAAGGCGGCGGTAGCTTCTGTTGGGAAATTTACGGTTATTGAGAGAATGTCGATCACGGGCGTCGAAAAATGCTGACAATGGCAATCCAGAAAAATCTGGGCCAAGACACACGCACGTTGCGAATTTGTGTATCTGTTGTCATGCTTGAAATTAGGTGTACTGTTTTAGGAAGCCGGGTATTTTGATGTATGCTCTGTGGACACGCTGAACGAAAAGAAGAAATAAAGGTTTACTATACTGGAGGGGGAAGCTGAAGATAGCTCCCCCAGTCGAAAGAAACATAAGAGAAATGGCAATAGAGACGGTGATTGCCGTGATTGAAATTAATTATAGCGTAATCTTTCAATTTTAATAGAAAAATTGGAATTTTTAGTATATTATGCGTTATTTTTACGTTTTTCAAGTTTATATTTAACACCGTAAGTATTGCCTATATATGTATAACGAAGCACATAAGCTCACGGCCTTATACCGTGTATAATGAAGAACATATAAATAGTACCCCTTTTCTGAACTTTAGAACGACCTCTAAATTTATTATTATCTAAATTATAATTATCGAATGCTGACATTTCAAGTAACATTCCAGTAATTATTTATAAAAGGATACACTCCGACGACTTTAAAATATGTTTTCAAGTTCGACATTCCGAACAACTTTTCCGCAAAATATATTTTTGTTTTTCAGTGGGAGGTGCAGATTTTCCATGGAAATTGTATTCGATTTGAAATCTAATCCGGACCTTCGTGTCATCCAATGTCATCGTGAATGACTAATCCTGGTTTAATCATGCAAGAAGAGCATTGTTGTTCAGACCAGCCGCTAGACGGACTCGTGTCGGAAGAAAAAATTGCGTCATCACGGTTTACGGAAGGAAATTCTCTGTTACATCATGCACAGTGATCGTCGGAATTTTTTTCTATAAATAAATAAACAGATACTCTTTCTCTCTATATAGTATATAGTTCATAAGGCTAGTTTAAGTTACATATAAGTCAGGTTAAGTTAGAAATATAAGGTCTTTTGTATATATACGCTCTCTTTCCCTCTATATAGTTCATAAGTCTATTTTAAGTTACGTATAAGTTAGGATATGTTAGGTTAAGGCTAAGGTTAGGGGAGGCAAAATAAAGTATATGTATATAAACAGATACTTTCGTTCAAAAATCAACGAGTTCTCATAAATTGAAAAATACTCGCAACAGAGTCGGAGTTTTGTAATATTCATGAGAACATTATTGAAAATTTACTGAACAAAGTAAATATTCTGAATAATAATTTTGTACAATTGTGTAGTAACCAGTCACGCGTGGTAGTTGGTAACTATGAATCTTGTATAGAGAAATACGCTGAACGGTCGCATGATGTTTCACCACAAATTTGTGCAAGAGAGGGAACTGTACGTAACTATAAATGTGTGGTGACTATCAATAATAACGACCACGTGTATGCTGGAGTCAATACATTATCAATCTGAAAAATTATTTTATAGACTATTTTTGTAAAAAAGCAAGACATGTCTGACTTATTCGGAAGCAGCTCGTCTTTCCAGAACGAAAAGCCCAAAGTGGACAATGAACTGCAAGAATTTCTTTTGGCTGAAAAGGAAAGAGCACAATTTCAAGCCCAGGTGACTTTATTTCTATTTTAATGTTATGTTGATGTTAATCTTATAGCGAGCAACTTTTTATATTATTCCGTATCTGCACTCGCGTTGTCAGAGAGGTTATTTTTCTTATTCCGAGGTGAACATCTTGTTATCGAATATTTTTAATTGAAAGCTTTGCTTGATATTTTGTATATTGAAATTATCATCTATCTTGATGGTATTTGATGAATTAACTATTAATGGTAAAGGACCCGTAAACGTTATTATCCAACATTTTTAGATTCATGAATTCAACGACTTTTGTTGGGAGAAATGTGTTGATAAACCAGGAAGCAAATTGGACAGTCGGACAGAAACATGTTTGCACAATTGTGTCGATAGGTTTATAGATGTTTCTCTATTGATAACCAATCGTTTTGCACAACTTTTGCAAAAGAGTGCAGGAAGCATGTAAATTGATGATTGTAAACTAATTGTATCGTTATTGTAGAAAATTGGAAATAAACTAATTTTTTTATTTAGTTGCGTACACGCAATGAAAGAGTTGTGGTTAGCGTGTCGGCGTAAAACAGAAAGTTGTTTTCAGCGAAATAACACATTTAATCTGTTTCAACGATATTCTTCTAGTTTATTTATATAAACCGTTTGATCTATATGTTACACTAATTTATACATACACTTTACAGAATGTACTTCTGAATTTATACATTTGGAATTGTATAAGAAGCATAGCACATTTCAACATAGTAAATACATCTGTATAGAGACTTGTAAACAGTATGCGCATTTTTGCATTAAATTTGCAAAAGAGCTCGGCGTGTAACTGCTGCATTAAATATAAATATAAAAGAATGGTCGATATTTAAAATAAAAAAATGTTTGAAACAAATAACAAGTATCAATATAGAAAATTGGAATGAATATTTACATTCTATATAACATTAAATACTATGATTTTACTATTCATTTCCAGGAATCCAAGGAAGATGTTTGTAGAATGTAATTTGTTTATACTAGACAGCGTAACAACAATTTTTCCTATTCACAAACATTCTTAGATGGGAACTCTCGCGCTGCAATAACTGTGTCATAAAATATGTTACACATTCGTTTCAAAATTCAATATATAATTCTATACCACATTGCTTCCAATATATATTACTTGGCAACAAGTACACTTGAACACTGTTAGTGTGATGGCATTCGATTTTCTTTTAGGCTCAGATTCAACAAAATTAAATGCACAACGGCCTTTGAGGAAGGCACATGTTATAATAAGCATCTTTCTTCCAAAAGTCTTTACTTTTCCACCCGCACCAGCCCTTATTTATTACAGTTGGTAAATGATCTGATCCCGTATAATGTGGATCTAAAATTAAAAATTTCACATCACCGGTACTCTCGTCGCAGCTGACTCCCAGAATTGTGTGAGCTAATACACCTCCGCCTAGAAAATATTCGAATACGTATCAGCAACAAAAGATATCTTTCTGTAAGAAAAAAAGGATGAATTTTACGCACCAATCATTACGGGCGTGCCCTGTGTTTGAAAATGATGTATCAAATCTGAAGCTAATTGTGAAACTTCTTCGCCCGTGGATGCACAAAGTATTTTAACACGAATGCCTAAGAGACTTTCTAGCACGAAACCTACTTCTGTGGAACCGATCCATTGTTTACTATTAATAAAATTCGATGGCTTATCTCCTATATCAAATAAACACTTTTGTATCGTTTGATGAGAAGGTATCGGTACTTCGGTGTAACCCTGTAATCTAGAATATTAAACATACTTATAATATGATGTAAATTAAGATTAATTGCTAACGTAAATAGAACACGAATCTATCTAGTACCTGTACCAGGAAATAATCGTCTGTAGAGATCTGTACGCACATCCCCAACCATTGTCATTGAAATTGTCCTGCATGTAATGATGATATGCGTATAAACCTTCTACAATACCTACTTTTCTTATACTATTCAACATATCTATAAAAAAAAAAAGTAACATGAAATAGAACGCACGAAATCACGACATGAAGAAATTTCGTACTATCAAATATTTACCATCATTTTGTGGAATCGTTTCATGAGGATTTATAAGTATATCGTCTGTTTGTGCCGTACTAGAAAATCTCGCAGCGTTCCCATAACAAAAATAAGGTCTAGTCATATCCAGTGCTAAAGTTTTATGCAAAACTCTGCGGTACGCCACTGCAATTTAAAAATTAATTTAGATTTTGCTTCAGAATATCGGGACTGTCGCAGACCTTTAGAAAGTAACTTACCTGTTTCCTTGTCGGTGTCTCCTTTTGGATATACTACCGTAAACAAGTGTCCTAAACCTGGGGGTTTAAAATGAACGGGTATAGGCAGTTTTATAGGTTGCTCCGGTTGTTTCAGCTGATCCTCGAAACACTTTTCTATTAATCTAATATTCCTGCACATTGACTCCACCAGCATACCGTGTAAGTCTGTCGAGCTTACGTCGAGGTTGACCAAAGATAACGTATCAATAGGTAAATCGCATTCAAAACTATTGAATTGTCCTAAATTATGAAGATGATATCTATTATGAATCTGTAAACGTGTTGGGTCATTCCACGCGAAATTTATAAGTGTTTTCATAGGCAAATACGTACGTTTTACGTATTGGAGTACCGGAGTACATTTAATACTTTCTTCAGAGTTCCTATCTCCAGATAATTTTAGAAGTATATTAGCATCTGCAACATCCTATAGGATAAGATAAAATCAGCATCCCTTTTAAAGAATGAGAAACTACAAGCCGTTATTAAGTAATAAAGAAAAATATACCACAACTCCAGTCGGGCCGGTAATGTTTTTTTTTGCATTCGTGTGTTCTTGATTATATTCGTGTATGTCTATAAGTTCCTTCAAGGATGTGTCTTTTGAGTTACTTTCATTATTGAGGAAAAAAGTGTTTTTGGATGGAAAGTGTATGCCTATTTTTCCTGTTGCGATCTGTTCAAAAAATAATCTAACTTTACAACAGTTTTAGCGATTATCTCACAACATTCTTAACAAAATAATTACAGCTTACATTTTTTCTCAATTCATCTAATACCACCATTACATTATAATCCGGAGCAATTAACGGCAAGCTTCCTCTTAATCTGATATAGATAAATTCTTTTTGAACGTCGCTTTCATGAATGATATTTACACTATTAACAGCTTCAAGTTTTTGATGAATATAAAAATATACCTCTATTTTTTCATCTCGATTGGAATATTTTAGAAGTAACGGATTGTCTGTGATATCGATATCCTAAACAAATAGAAGAAGATATTAGGCATTCTGTATCGAACTTTAAACTTACAGAATTTATCCGCCTTACTTGAAACGTGTCAGGAAGCTTCTCCTGGCGTTCTCCAATATGTACGACACCGCAGAGATATATTTCTGCCGGCATATGCAATTGCAGAACGGTGTGATTAACATTAGCCTCGGTGTCGTTTTCGTTTTCTATGTTCACGCTAAATGTCAGTACAGTTAACGTGTTATTGTACATAACACCGTACAGATAACCTGTCACGTTCTCATCGACATTTTTCAGACGCTGAAAATCAAATATGTTTGTATCAACCTTAACGTATCTACAATCTTAAAACGCGTAACATTTACCTCTAAAACGTTGGATAAAATTCTTAAATGCGGTGCCATTTCCGTGATCTAATCCTACGCTAGCCTCCTTTAGATAAATTTATTCTGAATCGAATGCAGGTATGCAACCACCATATGGGAATGTTTAATAGAAAAGGCGCGTTGCACGAACTCATGCGAAAGAAAACAACTTGGAACACAACAAACCGAGTATGGAGCAAGTGCACACAATTGTCACATGAATGACAATTAGGCACAGTCACATTAAACACATTTCGAAAGTAATGACAGAATATTGCATATACACGTTTGTTGGACGTGTGAGGAAATTGAACGTCACTGTAGGCGTCGACCAAACAATTTTAGAATCACTGATCTATATAATCTGTTACTCTCTGCCTGTTATGTAGATCAGTGGTGGAGTGACACAGGAACAAGTGGAAATTATGTTTATTAATAATTTGATTCCTTGACATTGTCACTTCGTCCAATAGCGAAATGATATACAACTGACAACCAATCAAGCCGTCATTCTTTTCAGCCATGAAGCATGCAAACCTTTAACTCTGTACTCGAGTGCGCATGCGTACATAAGTTGTGCACCATGAACTGTGCAATCAATGAAGTGCTACCACCTTAGACTATATATACTTATAGACCCGGCACAGATATAGGACATCGTTAACAACAACTAGATTTCTTACGCCCTCTACTCTGGCGAACGATAAATGTTGCAACTAGATCCACGAGAACCTATACTCTGGTATATTATGGTATATTCTAGTATATTTTGGTATGTTATGGTATATTATAGAATATTCTGAAATATTATAGTATATTTTTTGTCCATCCTTTGCTAAAATTAAAAAAAAATTCTTGGGCGTTAATGGGTTAATAACCGAAAAGAGCTGCTGAAGCCAGGCCAACGGAAAACAAAGAAAACATCGAGGAACCCTTGGCCGATCCCGAGCCAGCTTAAAGTAAATTCATATACAATTCAATTAAAAACACGAGTTTTTTTTTTGTCAAAAATGGAAGGTATCTGGCTTTAACCCGGTTTTTCCTCTCATTTCAGTAAATATTTCGTTTCGATCGTTTGATTCTCGTCCACAAGATGGAGAAGTTACAACCACTTTTAGATCTCCAGGTTGATAAGGTAGTCAACGTCCACCACAATAGCCCATAAAATACATGGTCTTATTTTTATACCTCGTTCGCGTGTTCTGTTCGCAGGATCGCCACGTGGCACCGACAACCACCTGTTGCTTTAGGCAGGAACCAGCTGACAATACGGGAGTTAGCGAAGTCATCCGAGCGTGAAATTACTACTTGAATGCACTGTCTTTTCGAACGTTTCTCCCTTTGCTACGTATCGATCAAAACGACATTAGTTGGACACATGCGAGCATTGCAAAACTACAATGACTCATATACTCGATCATGGGGAGTTGTCGCGTTTAGGGGAATGTACCCTATATTCGTCCGTTTAAGCTACTTAAACACAATTTTTG
Source organism: Halictus ligatus (assembly GCA_028454255.1). Taxonomy (NCBI): domain Eukaryota; kingdom Metazoa; phylum Arthropoda; class Insecta; order Hymenoptera; family Halictidae; genus Halictus; species Halictus ligatus. Next base: position 8,223,241 of record CM052136.1, read on the forward strand.
TCCACAGGATGCTTATTGCTGCGCTGTTGTCTACCGGAAAAAAAGCTTTCCGGAATTTGGAAAAGCCGTGATAAATGGAGGAAACGTTAATTTCGAAAATTTACGCTGCTTTTAACCTGCTAACTGAGAAAGACTAGGCAACCCATTTATTAGATTTAGAAGGTGAATACACTGCGTCTAACTCAAAGCATATTTCGTTTGCTTAGAAAAACGCCTGATACCCATGGAATATGAAAGAACTTGAAAAATACAATTTTCCAGAACCTGATCTGTTTCTTTGGAGGTCTAATCCCGTTATGACTGACGGGATTTTTATTGGAAAGATCCTTCTTCAAGATCGATGGTGACGTTAAGTCGCTTCTTGACACGACTGATCCATCTACGAAGATCAACAACAGGTGTAAAACGATCAAGCCCCCCTGTATCGAAAGGCCGACCACCGTGCGTCGCGTCTCGCGACAGAATCCCGATCCGGATTCGCGAGGATCGCGAATCTATCGCGATCACCTACGGTCTCCCCTCTCGCCAGGTTTTGCGCGCTGCACCCCACCTCCTCGGCCATCGTTTCACCGTTTCCCTCTCTCCTTGTGCTGATGCACGGTGCAGGGGAGAAAGACACGCCGCCTTCTGGCCGGCTCGTAGTTGCTCGAAAACCTCTCTTACCTGTGCCGTGCGCTCGGTTTACACTTCGGCGAGCTTCCGATCCGTCCGGCATCGCGATCACCAGCTCGATCGTGCTCTCGTCACCGAAAACCATCTCGCCGCGAACCACCTTTTCAGGGTGTCGCGTGCTTCGGGCCACCCTGGACCCGGAAGCGTTTCGCTCGGCAATCCGGGATCGACACACGCGGCCGACCGAGGGCACGCTCGAAAACGCGCGGGCCCTCGCGCGCGCCTGCTCGCTCGCTCGAAACATGTTTTGATCCTGCGTGGGATCCACCGGCGTCCTGGGATCACCGGACCGACACAAATGCCCAACGGGCGCTTCCGTTGCACGTCCTCTTCCCTCAAGTTTCAGCGAATCCTCCGATAAATCCGCGAGGAGGTCGGAGGACGAAGTGGAATCGTTATCCCGGATTGCGGTAGAGCGCGGCTGGTTAATCGGCTCGCTCCTAATCACCGTCGTCGATTCTACAAAAGCTTCTGGCGCGGCGGCCTGTTCGAAATTGGAAATCCAGAAGCCGGATGGCCAAGTTTGGCCGGCGACACCGTTTCCAGACCGACCGGCCACGAAAGTGTAATTCGAACCGCGATTGACTAATCCCGGCCTGCGGCCGGAGCATCGCGCCGCAGAGATCTTATCCGCAAGCGTTCCGCCGCGCGGTGGCGCGTCCTTTAAAACCGCAAATAAATTACCACCGCCGTCTCCCCGGCTGGATCCGGCGAACATCGTTTGACGAAATCCGCCACGGCGACGTTCCCCGGACAAATTGCCGGGTCCCGATGGGCCCCGCGGGCCTGTCAACCGAGAATCATCGAAAGGATCAACAGGTTCTCTCCGCCGCGGTGGAACTGCTCGATCGGCCGGGCTATCTCGACAGGGAACGGCCCGGGGATCTTGAACCCGCGGTTGCCGGAAGATTCTATCGGCTCTCCGAGTGTTCCTCGATTGCCATCGACCTGTCGGCGACGTGAATCACGGTTACCTGTTGCCGAAAAGCCCGCAGCGGAATATTGGCTTCGTTCGATCGACTGCTGCGACGGAGTTCCCGAGAAAGTGATGTTGCCGGTCGCAAGCGCGGATCTGAACGGTGCCATAACAGAGTTCTATTGTAATTCGACGCAGCTCTGATCGAAGCCTGAGTACTCGAAAAGCCGCATAGAATTTTCATCGAAGGAACCGAGAATGGTTCGAAAGAATGTGGCTTATATAAGCCGTACCGAAGAGTGTTTCCATTGTTGATCTAGATCGATCTGGATCGTCGAAAGTTGCGTTAATCCGATTCAAGAATTCCTGGATTACCACTCCGGAGCAGTTTGATGAATTGGTGGAACAATTCATTCGGATAGGAGAAGTTGCCAATTAACTTTATGCTTTGATGGATTTATTCGTGCGGGTGTGCTGCTTGCTTTAACTACCTGGCTAATAGACTCGCACCTATAAAGTGTTGCCTTTTTCCTTAAATTCTTCGAGATACTCAAGCGTTTATAAAAAACATTTACGACGAAACTCGTCGCGACATTCTAACGGACATTGACATTTCTGGAACAAACCGGCCTCGCAGTCGTCATTTCACAACTATTCAAATCCGGGGACTATTTGCATTTAAAACGAACAACTTTCTCTGTTCAAGCACACGCTGCTGTACGAAATTGCGGGGTACAGTGTACATACCCTAATGCTCGACGATGCTGAAGAGGCGACTAGCGAAGATTCTAAAACGTGCAGAATTTTGAAACGTCACCGCCGCTGGCGCCGATACGCGACTCAAGAGGAAAGTGTCTGTTCAAGGCTCCGGTTATCTTGACATAATCGCGGCGCGCCGTGATCCCACAATTCCCAGCGCACATAATGTTCCCGTGGCGGGCGTAGATGGAACAGCGAATCGGGGCCGAAGTTCTCCCGAGCGCGTCCAGCCGGCTGAGAACTTTCGTCGATTGTCTTCCTGAAGATCTCCTGGCCGAGTGATTCATCGAGGCCGCCGGTTGAGCGGGTCAGGGACGCTGCGATTCTGCGGCTTCAGGTCGGTGCACGTCCAGCCTGGATTTCTGCACGATTTAACGCGTCGGGGCTTCGAAGGCGAGGGCCGGTAGTCTGCGGAATTGTTCGCGCGAGAAAGTTGTCGCGTCCCGATAACGAATGGTGTCCGTTTCGACCGCGTGGTTATCGGGCGGGCTTCTCCGGGGGCCCGTACAGTGCTAGCACCACGTGTGCCGGTGAATTCGACTGAATTTCTAAGTCGAGGAAAGTGAGAATAGGAGAGTGCGCGTGTCCTTCTCGCGGTGTCCTGTGCGACCCCTGCGCGCCTTGTGTGCCTGTGCCTCAGTGTTCAGGAGAAGTGGACCGACCGTCCAAGTGGAAAGGGAATACACAGGAAGAATAGAATGGGGTGACTGACCGGAGGAACTGGGGAACGCGAGTGGTGAGTACTCGGAGAGATAGATTCGTTTTGATGCTGGTTTCTTCGGCGCGTTTGACCCTTTAGCGTGGAATTCCACCCCTGGAAAAATGGCAAAAATGGTAGAAAGCTAATGGTAAAAATTTCTTTCCTTTTATTACTTTGTCCAGCTGAAAGCAACATTTTTTAAAAATATTCCCTTAGTATCGCGGTCACTTTCTCGCCATTCCTGGCACCGTTACACGGCGACGCGATCGGATCGCGAAAAGAGAAGATCGCGAGCGTTCTGGGGCCCGTTTAATTGCCAGTTAATCTTCTAACGAAGCGGGTTTGCAGTCAACGACAACCTGTTCCCTCTTTTTCACGAACGCAGATAACGTTACGCTTTTGATCGCGACCGGACGGTTTTTACTGCGCTTTTGCTTCCGCCTCTCGGCCACGGAGATCCACTCGATCCTCGAATTATGTCACGATCGTCCGAGGCGAACTGTCTTCCTCGATGGAGACGCGATCGGCCGCCTCTTCCACGGCACGGAACGTTTCACGCAGCGGAGTGTAACTGATGGATCGGCGTTGATTGCTCGACTCGAGGTTTATTAACTTATTCCCGCAACTTCGTTAGAACGGGATCCGCGCAATTAAGCTTGCTCCCCAACCGAGAAAACGCTTCGTGATACTCCGGCTGAGATCTCTCCGTTTCCATTCCTTTATCGGATTTTACATACAGGGTGTCCCGAAAACGTTCTACCCCCCACTCCCAAAGGCATAATTCCCGAGATCGGGCTGCCAATGAAAAGCACTGACCAATCAGAGCGAAATTCAAGGCCTTCAACAATCGGACCGTTTTCTTCTAACGCCTCAATAATTTCAAACATTTTTTGATAAAGACTTACTTTGTTTGGTAATTTTTTACCGACCCACCCTGTATAACGTGCTAACTCTTTAGAGCTTATCCGCTAATGGAGACTGTTCGCAACAAGGAACCAACGGTCAATTTGACGTTCTTTGATCGATAGCCGAACCGAATCGCAAACAAATCGTGAAATCGCTCGACGAAAGTCGAGGCTGACGATCATCGTGTTTGCTCGCTTGCTTTCCGTCGCGTCTTATATGTACAGAAATTTCAAGTACGCGACTCGAACACTGCGATTCCGAGTAAAACGGTTTCGCAAGCTCCTTGTCGCCGAGCCGATATGGGACACGGTTGATCAACATGGACGACAGAAAAAGAAAAGCGGCGATTGTCCGCGCGTCGTTTCCCTTTTCGACGCGGTGTCCCCTTGCGAAACTGCGCGTGCGCGTGCAGCCTCGTACCGATTGTCCAACAGCCAATTTTTCATTTCGCTCGACAAGTCGGAGAAGTCGAAGAAAGATTCAATTTTGTACACTTGTATGGTTCCCTTTTCGAACTAATTTGCCACCGTTTTGAGAGACCTCCGAATGAAATGTTATTTTAAACAATTTATTTATTATTTCAAAGTTGTGATTTCAAATAGAATCTACCCAGAATTTGGAATAGAATTTTACCCAGCGCTGTACGAGGGGCACTGTAAACGCAGTTGAGCAGACCGGACTTAGGCGAGCCGGACCAGGGAAACCGGAAGCTCTATCGAATTCCAAGGGCGAATTTGCATCCTCTGTTTAGGCGAGTGATCCTCGGGAAATCCAGTACCGTTAGCACCGTGCGAACTCGAGATAAAGATAGAAGCAATTCCTTGGCGCTAAGGGAACCGGTGACGGGATTAAATCAAAGCTTGCGATCATGGCACCAGCGGCGGCGCCTCACTTCCTTTAAGGCGCGTTGGGAAGATGGCGCTTTTGTCCTTGGGAATGCGATTGTTCGCTGGTCCTTGTCCAAAGCTTCGGTGTTTGCCGGTAATATTTTCAAAGTAAGCTCACTGTTCCACCGGAATACCCTTTGGTCTGAACTTAGTTATTTTGCTGAAACAATACCCAACCCGGGCCAATAATCTCGCGGCTCCCAATATGGCGGCGGCCTTGCCTGTCGAAAACGCTGAAAATTGCACGTCTCTGCGTAACTTTTGAACTAGCGATCTCCTAGGATTAAGACTTGGATTTCCGGAACTTTCTCGGCGAAATGTACAGGTTCGCGAAGGAAAAAATTGATAATTTCTGGTTTCAACTTTTGCGGTGACGCGGAGATCGGTTACTCGCACGATCCGCGTTATTGCTCCCAGCGGGCACGGTGTTAGTGTTTGACCCTCACACTATTAATTCGTTCGGAACAGCATGAATATGAAGATGTTGGTATAGCAGAATGATGTGCGTGTTATATAACGTAGCAGCTTCATCTCATCGTTTTCCTTTCGTATCTATTCAACATCGGCGCATGCATAATGTATGGGTCCCGCGAACGCCGTGAGTGTGCGTTGCAACTCTGTGCGAGTCGCTATTATTTCGTGTACGTGCATAGTAATAATACCACGCTCCGATGAGATGCACACATTCGCACGACACGCATCGCTGCTTCTCTTTGTACGCTTTGAAGAAAACCAAATTTATGGCCAGTTAGCTCGATCGACGATCGAACCTGCTATTATGGTCGTTGTTTGCTCTACGCGTGTTTCAATTAACTCTTTACCCTTCGGTTCAGTGATATAAATAATTTGCAATTCCGTCGACAGAGAATCGAAAATACTCGGCTTCGGTTTTGAGTCGTCGCGGGGACGCCGGGCGCTGCGCAACTCGACTGTTCCACGGGAACTGATGGTTGAAGAACTATTCGAGTCGAACGAGCAAGCCTTGCCTAAGTCCCCACCAGGTTTTAGGGGTTGCTTGCCCCCTCGAGGGTGGATTGACGCGTCGGTAACGTTTCTTTGCATAAAAATCGATACCGTTCGCGGCGATCCAGAACGCGAGAACGTTAGAGAATATTTTAGTAGGCCAGTTTTCAGAACTTTTGTGATCCCAGAAACGGATCTACCGGACAATGGCAAATATAAATAAATTTCGAGCACCGAGCTATCTGTGGTCGGTAAAGCTTCATTTTTATCATCGGTCGATGAAACGAGCTCCGCGAGGAATTTTTGTATTTCATTATCCCGAGCGCATCGATCCCTGCGACGTGTCTCTTTTGACAGATAGTCGCGCAACCTTTTACCCTGATAACGCCATCCGAAGGTCGAACAGGTAATTTTTAATTAATCTTTCCCGCACACTACGCAATAAACTAATTCTGTTAACGTTTCAACAGGACTCTGACGGTTTGATTCAATTCTAAAAGACAACCCCTAAAGTTCTTAAAGGGTGTGTACTTAATTTTGTGTACCACTTTTGTGTCCCCCGAGAAACTATACAACTTTTATCTAAAATATTTCTTTTTTTTCCTGGTATTTGTACAAAATAGCCCGCAGTAGTCGGGATATTTCCGCGACGTTTATCGTCCAGGCCTCGACGACATATATAGATACATGTCACTGTACATTCCGTGTCAGTGCGGTTCAGAAATATGAAAAATATTTCTAAGGTATATTTACCAGTTCCGCTAATTCCGGTCGAACGAGAATGATTCCGGGAATCCATCGATTTCTGGGATCGACCGATATTTTCCGGGAAGCACGTGCGCAATTTCCCGCGCGCGGCATCCGGGCAAAACGATTAGTGTCGTCCCTGGGACGAGCACAATTTTCTCGGCGAATAGCCGTTTTGCGATAAGCTGTGTATCGTGCTTGTCCGTCAACGATCTATCATCGGTACAGCTCCCCCCCTTTTACAATTTCCCGGCGCGACGGCCTGTCTTTCGCTCCTATTACAGATATATCAGCTCTCGTATTGATTATGCCAGCCGGTGTGTAGTCCGAGCGACGTGTTAATATCGATCGGCGATAGAGCTGTGGGTGGAACGTGGACGTTCCAGTTTTCCCGACCCGTATTACCTGTTTCTATTCTTCCCGTCCCGTGAAAATTCCTTGCCGATTCCAGCCTGTACCGTCCCGTCCGCTCGCACCGCCTACACTCGCCAATTTCGACAAAATCGGATTCAAAATCACAGAACTTTCGACAGGAATAAGATAGAGCGATGAAATTTCTTTTAAATCAAACCCCAAACTTTGTAGAATATGGGAAAAATAGGGACACTATTACCATCCAATCATTTCAACGAAAAAATGATTTCATTAGCTTTTCTCACAAAAGTCTATTTCTTGCAAAATCCTGAGGTCGTAGACAAATTTTCAGACCAGATTTGAAATCAACGTGAAAATATCTATGGGAAATGATGTATAACATGTTAAAGAAAAATTTTCTTGAATCTTTGCACGTTTAACGAATTTTCTCAGGGTTAAAAAACGTTCGTACCACAACCTCCCTATTTTTCCCATATTCTACGAAGTTTGAGCTTTAATTAAAAAAAAATTTCATCGCTCTACCTCATTCCTATCGAAAGTTCCTTGATTTTGTCCAAATTGGCGACTGTGCGTCGCCCTGCGAAGGTCTGCGGAACACAATTTCGCTTCCGGTTTCGTTCACCCGCAATTTCTGATCCTTTCAAAGAAATTCATTCGAAACAGAAAACGTCTGAAAGCCTGGTAAATGACCAGCAAACATTACCAGCAAAGTTTAGGAGAGTTCTCTTGCGACTTCTACCTCTAACTCGAGGGCCCCAAAATCTCGACCGCTTGGGTCCTCCGGTTTAGCCGCTACTGGGCTCACCCCTATTAGCCAAACAGATCAAAGGCAACATCCGTAACACCTACGCAACGTCGGCGAAAAAGCTTCGTAGTGGTCGTGCCGAAGGAAACAACGAACCAAAAAGAAAGAAGGAAAAAAGGGAATCATCCCTACAGAGGCGATCCGTTCACCCCGTTCAGGTGGACAACACCCCCGGAAAGACGATTCTCACCCGGAGGATTGCACCCCTCGAGGATCAGAAAACGAGTTCGACAAAGTCGTTGCTCGATTGTGGTAACCCCCTCGAGGGAACTTCGAGTGGACAATCCTTAAAGAGGTCGAACCCCTTCACCCTCCTCCCACCCCCAGACCGATTGCAAACAATTTTGCAACAGCGAGACGCGCGACAAATTACCGCAAACGTCGTCGGTCCGAGGCGTAGGGTTACCCCGTGCGGCAGGGGTGAGAGAACGAGAGGAGGGGAAGGAAGAGGGGTAGGAAAACGGGGGTAAAAACGAGGAAGTTGGTCCCGGTTGGCGGAGAGGGGAGGGGATGGGAGGGCAAGCTGTCGCGTACAGGGGATTCGCGGATCGGCGAGGTGTAGTTGGAGGGGGTGGCTCGACACGAAAAAAGGGGCGCAGTCGCGGCGAACGGCCACCCCCGCGGGCACATTTGCTGGCGCGCCGCCTCGCCAGTCCCGGTCAGTCGTCGGCGGCCGAAAGTCGTGTAGCAGCAGCAACATCAGGCCGGAAACAGAAAAAACAAGTGAGAACTCGCGGCCCGACAGGTGAGCGAAACAGGGAGAGAGAGAGGGAAACCACCACCGGAGAAAACCTCCGCTAATAAGGGACGAATAAGAGAGAAATAGGGAATGGAACACACAACACAAAATCGAGTTAAGGTCGATTAACCCTTTGCACTCGAAGCCATGTTAACTCCAAAACCCGTTGCTCTATTATTTATTTTGTGGCTATTAGAAAATTCTTCACTGCTCAGAATTTCATAGAAAAAGAGAAATAGAAAGGTTATTTCGGTTGTAAGAAAATTATTAACCCTTTGCGCTCGAGTGGTCACTCCGAAGCACCACCAGAAATTATTGTGGCATTATTTTAAAGAAATTACAAAAAATATTACAAAATTTTTATTTGATAGATTAGTAAACATTTAAATATTGTGTGTAGAAATCGGATCAGTTTCGTATGAATAACATGAAAATATTGCAAGACGGAAGAAAAATTTAGTTTTCGATTGAAAGTAGTGCCGAGTGCAAAGGGTTAACATGCACATTTATTGTAGTATACTCTGAGTGGTTTGTAGGATCAGGAAAAGTTTATTCGATAGGGTATATGAATTTTTTCAGTCCCCTGAGAATTTTGCAAAAATAATTAAAGTGACCATAATGTTTGTTATCTTTAGAGTACAAGTAGATAGGATTCGAGTAACCTTTATTTCACTGTCGTGCCACCCACAATCTGAATTTGCGTCAGGGTGAATTTGATTTGCAAAGAAAGTGAATTTGGTCCGTGTGAGGGTGAATTCGGAGTGCGACACCTGTACAGTGAAATATCTTCTAAAGGAATGATATTACGAAAAATATGTTTGAACAAAAATTTTCTCGGTATGGAGGGGGATGTTGTATGGTATAAATATTTTGTTTTGATACCTGTAATAGTGAGAGAGATTTTTAAATTAATTTAATTTTTTCGAAATAGAAAAATTACTTTCGTCCAGACGACAATGTGACAGTGCATTTTTGGACGCGTTCAACAAGGAGCTGACAGAGTTATTTTCTTTCGTGAAACGTCCTAAAATTACGTTCATAACTGCGTTGTGTGTCGCTCACTATAACAGACACCAAGAAAATATTTATACCACGTAACATCGCCCTTCGTGCTAAGTAAAACTTTTGTGTTGTAACATTTTTCTGATCATCCCCTTCGCACGTTGTCCCTATACTTCTGTAGCAGCTGTATACAGTGTATTCGCAAAAACTTCACCAGTGTGTCCTGCAGCTGCAAACGAGTGTTACCGATTGCAGTCGACTAAAAATTAATTCAAATCCGATTCAGCTGAGGTAAATAGGTTCATTTTGCATTAAGAATATGCTCCTCGAAAGGATTTCTAGCTACTCGCAAAAAAATTTCATCGTACTGTCATTTCTTACCTTACCGACGAATTTTGGTTATGTCTTGGACAGGTTCGGGGTGGGGGAGGGCCTCCGTCCTGAAACACGTGTTCCGTCAATTAAAAAGGGTAGGTCTCGCCGAAAACTCTCTTGGGAAATTTTAATGCAAAATTGTTCTATTTGTCAAACTCCAGCTCAACGAGATTTGACCGGTTTTCGGAACTACAGTCGCAAAATGCAGAATTGCATTTGCAGAAGTGCTACCATTGGCAGAAAATATTCGACCAAAAGTTTGATTGTTGATAGAATTATTTTGGTGTTAATAGGCAAAGTAAAAAAAAAAATAGTTTAAAGGAGAATAAATATTGAGCAGTCAAGATTAAGGTAAGGGAGGGTAGAAGGAGAGCTTGAAGAATATCGATGTAGAGCTTTGTTGAGGTAATTATGATGTTGAGAAATGAATGACACTGATACGAAAGAGAACGCGCTCGTATTGAGGTTAGTGGAATGAGGCAGGCAGAACGGAAACATAAAAGGAGGAAATTATAGCGTACGGAAGCGAGAAGAAGAGGGTTCAGGGGTGGGGTATTGATTCATAAATCGGGTATCATTCGATACCAAACACCAGACGCGGCCATTACCGAACTAAATGGTTCCAAAAATACTCGCCAAAACAATAATAATGTTTCATTTCATCTTTCACTCGACCAAATAATTTGTACTCTCAGCAAACAAAAATTGGAATAACTAAATTTAATAATACTTCAATAACCTCTCCTAATAAATACAAAATTCCTCAAATATTGATTGAAAATAATTTATTCAAAATCTCGTTCGCCATTCGACGGATAAAAGACACGAAAAGCTAAGTTTTCATCGGAAAAATGTTAGGAGAGTTTTCGTTCGATATAGGACGATGGCTGAGGACGGTTTTCGACGTATCGCGGACGAGAGGGTTACTATTCGGCTCGACGTTGTTGGTCCCGGAGTTTATGGCCACCATAAAGTTGTCCGGCAGAGAATAAAATGGTCGAATACGATATGGCTTCTCGTGGTGGCGATAAGCGGTCAACCTCAGAGGAGGAAGAGGAGGGGATTGTTTTGTTGCGAAGAAAACGTTGTCGAGGGCGAACTGTAACGCGAAAAGAGCGGCCCGATTGTTTAGATGGAGCGAGACACCGGTGACCGGGGTCGTTGGAAAGGGAAAGGGGCAAAGGGGGAGAGGGAAGGCTGTAGGAGAGGCTCGGGGGGAGCCCATCGCATCGGTACCGTGGTTTCCGTGGAACTGGACGGAACCGAGCGGAACCGAACGGTACGCCGCACACGGAGGAACGACACAATGCGACCGGTACCGAAGTCTCACGATGGGGCCCGTCCGGTTTTTCGTGTTCAGTTCGTGTGCCGAGCTCGGCCCGTGCACCGTTTCTCATTTCGTTTCGCCGTTCCCCACGCAGAAATTCCCCCGCGCGTCAACGATATTTTTAAGTTGCGATCGCCGCGCGACCGCGGACCGGAAGTAGCTCGAACCACGCCAGTGTTTCAACCTCCGAACCGGTTAACCGTCGATCGAGTTTCGTCCTCTGTGAACCTCCACCCTTTTCTTCCACTTTTCCGTCATCTCGAAAATCCCTGGAATTTTGTTTGTCCCTTTTTATTTGGTGTTTTTTCGTCTTCGTCTCGTGACCGTTGGATTTTATCGACTGTAAACGTCGGTATTGTTTCTGGCAGAGGTGGTAGTTTAGGTCACCGAGGTACATGCCAATTGCTTTTCTCGAGGCAGCAATTTTTGGTTTTTGTACTTTCGGGGAAGCGTCGAGTGTGTCCGACTTCTGAGCTTCCGAATTTTTGTTCTTTATTTTATTCGGCGTTTCTTCATCTTCTTCGTACAACTGGAACGGAAGATTTCATTCTCCGTGAAACGATATTTTCAGTGCTTACTGTGAATTGTGATCGAATTCGCCCCATGGTTATTTTGCATCGCAATTTTGTATCGCACGAACGTTTGTACCCCTTGCTTGAAAATTTCAAATATTTTGTTTCATCATGATATTATTGTACTGGTTGGCAATTGCGATCGAAATGGTTAAAATGGAAGTGTATTTCTGTGAACGAAGGAGCGCATTCAGTTCGCTTTTCCCTCTGCATTTCAACTGCGATTGAGTTAACGTAATATTAATTATGCGGGGAGTAGTCGCCACAATTGAACGAATCGTTCGGTCCAAAATTTGTGAACCGATATAACAAACGAAACGGACCCTGACTGAATTTAATCCAAACGGTTTAAAAATTAAATAACAGGAAATTCTTCAGCATATCGAGGCGAAACATGGGGCGGGAATTGAGGGGAAAAGGTTTCCCTCTCTCCCTCTGCCAGTACCGGGGACGGGACGCGTCACGTGACCGGAGCGCGGCGGGGAGTAGCGCGGTAGAAGGGGGAATCAGGGTGGGGGAAGAAGTCTTGATCTGGCGAAGCCTGGAAGAAGTAGCCCCGAGCCTGGTGTGAACAGTAGGTCAGCGTGAAAGAAAAAGGGACGCGTATTGCGCGAGGTTTCGCGATCGAACGAAGGAGAAGTGGAGGAAGCGAAGATCAAGGACACCGGGAAGGTTCTGGCGGGTCTTGGCACTGGAAGAATTCACAGATGTGTAGTGTATAATCGTGGATCTTGCAATGCCATCACTTGCTGGATACCGATTCATCGTGAACGCATCCGTTCTGATCGATCATGTCGCGACTAGACGCAATTCTCGTGGCAGACACGAGCACGCAAAATATTTCACAGCAACGTAAATTCAACATCTTATAATTTATTATCAACGGACGACTGCGGATCTTTATGCGAAATAATAATGTTCTGAATCGCAACAAACCCTTCGGAACAAGCATAAATTAACACCCTAGACCATCACACAATTGCGTGTATTTTGTAACTATAAAATTGTATTAATATATTTGTGCACACACTTGAGCACGACGAGAGCCGACTTGAATCACTTTAGAATTAATTGCAACAAACAGAAAAAATTGTTCTGATCCTGTGCGAAGTCTATATTTAATAAACTGTTCGACAAAACTTCTGCAAAAACAGCAGAAATAATAACCGTGCCAGAAGTTACAGTTTTCCTTCATCATAACTGTGATCTTTCCCTTTTTCTATCACACAGACCTCCCGGGAACAGTTTATACTTTTTCTTTTTTAATTGCAGGAAATTATAAGTTGCAGTAGGCGGTAATCGGCAACAGGTACGACAGAAGATCTACATGTACATAATAATGAGATAATGTATAATGCACGAGCACGATGAAGCGAACAGTGTATGTACAATAAATCAAACGAAACGAGCAATAAAGATACACTTTTAATTGAATTCATGTTTCTTTCATTTCCCGACGAATTCCGTTGTATGTTAATTATACTTATTTTTATCTTCAATATTTTTCATTAAAATCATGTTTTTTTCGTTTTAGAAAATAGCTGTAATTAATATAGGCACGGGTGTCCCCACAGTGACCGGGTCCCTTAATCTATTTTGCACAGAACTTTAGATATAGATCGCCAACTGGACGAAGGACTATGAAAAGACATATCGAAAAGTATCATCTGCCTAATACTAATCGAACAAGCCTACTGTAACGGTTTTCCCTGCTCCCACAAATAAGAGCTGTATTATAAAATATAAATTCTAAATAATTTGCACCTTGTGGTTATTGTTACTGATTTATTATCAATAATAATTATTATTTAGATTTATTATCTCGTGGCGTTCAGAGAACGAGAGTTTATATTTATTGTATGCCTTGCGTTTTCTAGTGAATCTAGTGTTAACCCTTAGCACTCGAATGGCGCCACTAAAAATTGCTGTATCGTTATTCAAAATATTTGTTACATTATTAAACTTGTCTGTACTCAATAAATTACTAAACGCTTCAGTACTGTACGAGTAAATTGCACCATTTTCGTGTGTATGTATAACATGAAGAAGAATGTATAGAGGGGAAATATTCTAGGTTAAGACAGCCTCGAGTTGCAAAGGGTTAATGAGACAATAAAATGGTACGGTGCAAGACGATTATTGGATAAACTATCGGTAGACGAAGTAAGTAGCAGTCGAAACGCATTTCTAGAGGATTGTGGCAGCCGAATATCAAGGTTACGATCAACGCGCCTGTTTCCCACAATGGAACGGTATAGTGGCGGTGCTCCAGCGAGCAACGAAAGGAAGCCGAGCACCTTGGAACGTGCCGCGCGTACAATTTCATTATGCGCCCACATTTTCTGAGGGACGCGCACCTGCCGTAGATAAGAAGGAGCCCCTATCGCGACAGGTTGCAAATGCGAGGGCCGCCCCGGTGAAATTAACGTTTCTCTCTTTTTTTCCTGCCTCGACTTTTGCCGCGCCGGATTAAGTGTCACGCGACTCTCCGAGCAGCTCCCCGGGAGGATAAGGGAGCGACAGCTGCGAGAGATCCTGCTCCGCCGGCTCCGAAACGTTTCTACGCATTTGCTATTGATTAGGCTAGCCTGCCAGTTTCACAGAAAATTATCCCCGCACCGGTTTTTCGCTTCTGCGGACCCTCCGTACAGAAATCATTAAACATTATTTCCCCTCCCCCTCAAAATTATATTTGATTAACGCTAGGTTTACGGTGCACCAAAAATGACTATTTTACATCACTTTGTAAAAGTAACATGAACGTATCGATCAAAGTTTGTAGCCGTTTTTTAAATAATACGTACCCCAAGAAATCAATTTGTTAAGTAATTGCTCACAGATGCATTTTTAGAATCCCAATATTCGCAATTTAAAAATATTAGAATCCGTCGTTTTGACGGGCCCCGTTAAAAAGAAAAATTGTAATCAATTCTATTTTACATTAAAGCCTAACCCTAACCACCCTCGACAATAAGATATTAGCTCGATCAAGTCACAGTTGCGATAAAGGTGCACATTTCACTATAACCTGCTCTACTTACTTATTTAGCCGTGTTAACGTCTTCAAGGATACCGGTTGTTTATGGGAACGCTTAGTTTGACGTTGAAGTTCAGTGAACACATATACGCTTATCGAGAAAAGTTCGGAAAGCAAATTGATCAAGCAACGACAGGCAGGAGTTGCGTCAATAAACTCCACGACATGTATAGTGTTCAATTCATGACCACGGAGAAAATAATATTAACAGATATTTAACAGATATTAACAGATATTTGTTTATTGCAACCACCGTTTCATTGCTTGCAAAAAGAAAATCTTCAAGGAAACCGCTAGCCAGCGTCACCCTGCGTACGCTAATGATGCGAATTACTACAAGAGTAATAAAATTTCCCTTCGTAAAATATCCATTAGCAGTTTAATCTAATCAAGGGATACGCTTTCTCCATTTATTTTTCCAAGTTAATTTTTACCGCTCGTTCAACACTAAACCATTAACATTATCTGGTAAATATTGCCTTATCAAAATGGCAACCCTAAACTTATCGAGATTGTCCGTAACTTATATAATAAATCCTCGGACAAGGATTCCACTATTTTCCATAATAGAATTTTTATAATTTCAATAAAATATCAAACCGGTCGCTTGACCTTGTTCAGTGTTAATTACGAGAGCACGTTAACACGTTGAATGCCACGTCACCCATACGTGGGTGACGGAACTATTTGTGCAGGTTTCAAAACGAATTTTGTGTTGATATATTTATTGTACCAAACTTGATTAGGCTCCGTCACATGAGCGAAAGTTGGTGGACTTACTCGGTACCATATTTTAATTATTGTATTATTTTATAATTTCATTTCTTACAATTTTGATTTCATTAAGCAACTTACTTTTGTGGTTGCTGGTTTCGCGATCAAAGTGTTCACAGGGGACAAGCGGGCTGCGCTAAGAAAATGCGGGAAAACGGGGACTGCGTAAAATCGCAGGCGGTTGAAATCGAAGGGAGCGGGTTAAGGGTGATTAGGGAGGGGTGGTTCGTCGATTGCGCCGGCGAAGAGGGTGTCGGGCGAGCGAAAAATTTCTCCGGAACGATTTGATCGTGTTGGCGGAGTACGTAAGAACGAACCCGGGCCGAATTGCAGGGATCGTCGGGGAATAGCGGCGCAGCCCGCGATACCGGCATGGCACGGCAGCATCGACGATGGAATCGGAAGTCGGTGCCGTGCCGGGCCATTTATCGACCCGGTTGCCATGCCAGCCCCGCGTGTACACAAGAACACCACCCGCCACCATTATGGATCACGCTGCTCGGCCAGACCCGTGCACCTATCGTTGCACGCCACCACCTGCGTTCCCTGCGCGCGCGTGCATCCACAAAATTACGCGACCAATCTATACAGATACGCACGCCCGTGATCCACCGATCGATCGGCCACGAATCACTCGCGACGCGCCTTCACCCTCCTTCGAGTCGCGGCAACCGTTCCCTCAAATCTCAAAGCGGAACACGCCCCCTTTCGACGGTTCAGCCTATGACAATAGTTTTGACGTCACGTTGCCCTCGGCGTTGCCCGCGGGCACCGGCGGGCGCCCTTGCCGAACGGGACCGGTCCGGGACAATTGTACCGCGGCGAAAGTCGATTTTTTTCCGAAACTCCGAGTTTGTTCCGCTTAGGCTAACGGTAAGGAAAATATTTAACGGCAGTGAGGATGCTTCCGTGTGCCCGCCGCGTCCATCATTTCTTCTGGACGCGTTGATACGAATCGGTACCGTAAAGATCGGTGGCGAATTAGGATTAAATTTAAACGCGCCGGCGCTTTATCTGGTATCTTAAGGAACTGGTGTTTAAAGCCACTAATTACTCGAGGCCCACGCTTAGCGTTATCTAAGTTATTGCCGCAATCTGAAATCAACATTCCGCCGGTACGCCACTGCTCAATATGAAGTTGTGACTGGTTCTCATGATACGATGCGAGGGGAATTCTTGGTAAAGCGAGCGATGTTTACGCTGATACATAAATAAATAATTTCCTCCATCGTTTCGTGGATATAACATAGCCTCGAATGCTTCTATTGTCGCCTCAGTTTTCGGTCCATCGACTTTCGGTCATAAGATCCGCTGTCTAGCGAGTAATATATCAATTGTGACCGGACACGCGGAAACGTGTTCGAAAAGGAAAATGGACGCCGCGGCGTGTTAATATAAATACGTGACAGCCGTGGCCGCTCGGTTTAATTCGAAGCTCCGCTCGTTAACAGACAAATGTGACAAGCTGTACGAGGTCAGGGAAGAGTCGTTTTATTCAGAAAACCGACCGGTTCGTTGGTCGCCATTGTGGTATTGCCTTTCATGCGGCTGCTCTGTGTGGAATGAATGAGAAACCAGAATGAACGCGCCCACCAAATAAAAAGGAAACGATATTAATGGATCTGAAAAAGGTCAGCCGATGATGCTTGAGATTATGCGTCTATTTTTCAAGTTCCTTTCAGACCATTCTATTCACTTCCGTTCAAAAATGCTGTTGCTTGCAATAAAAGATCGAGAAATTCAATCATTTCCATAGTTCCTTGTCCGCAGTTGATCATTATCATCAAAATGTTATAAGAACAACAACAAATCTTCCCCTTGGCAGTGGGATCTTCATCGGCTAGGTATCGGAGACATATATCGAGAGAAGACTGTATTTAGTTTTATCTCCATTACAGTTTTCTTTCGATATAAGACGATTCGGTTTGCCATTGCTCCTGAGTGGGCCGAGAGTGTGTGGGTATCATAAAAATGTCCGGCAGAGCATAAACTACCAACACAAATATTGGTGCCATTTCTCGAGACAGAACTGTACGGTGTTTCCTCGATATATGTCCTAACTATCCAGCCGGTAAACGTCATAGAATTATGTACACTGCCGCGAGGCCTGTAGAGCTCATATATATGTCCCTCGGGCTAGGCCCGAGTCGTGACATATATCGAGAAAAGACTAGCGACAAATGTCACTGCGAAGACAGACAGAAATCGTGCGCATCTTAACGTGTGCCATCGTTTTGCCGACAGAGCGTCATCGAATGACTGGTACGCGAATTGCAGCGGTGATGTCGGTCCCGTGACCGATCGAACATTTGTCCGAGCGATATTTTTAACCGTTTCGTGTCCCGAGCGACTGTCCTTAACCTGCTCCCACGTGCGCAGACACGCGACCGAGCTCGTTCTGTCTGTTGGTTCGCGCGAATTTTTGATGACCCCGATCGTTTCCACGTTTCTCCGCCCTGTAATTTCGATCGCGTCACCCTCCGAGATCCGATAAGATGGAAAAATCGACGGGAAACCGAGTTTTATCTCCAACGGTTTGATCCGACGGTCCGCGTGCCGGCGAGATCAATCGACGCGATGGCGAAACGCGCGGCCGATTTCAGAAATTCGTGCCGCCACGCAGGAAACAAAGAGGGAGAGAGAGAAAAAAAAAGAAAAGAGTCATTTCCTCCGACGATCAAAACGCTATCGCGAGAACAAACTCGGTCTCCCGAACAGTTACAGAACTTTTTCCATTTAAGGCGTTCCGGACGCCCACGCCTTTGCATTTCCACCGGCAAGTTTTGACCCTTCCACCACCCCCACCCCTCGAGTTCTAACGTTCGTAGTGCACACTCCCCGTTGCATTAGGTGCGCAATATAATCCTGGAAATAAACACGCGATGCACGAGCATGATATTTTGCATAAACTTTCGTGTCGAGATGAGGTGAACGATAGTTTCTCTTTTACGATCTTTCTCGGACTTTTTCCATTTTTTTATCCGCTGCTCGGTCGTTCGTTATCGACGTTTCGAGGAGCGTTTCCGTTTTTCAGAATGCTACTGTGATCGACGAAAGACAGTCCAAGATATAATTCACGCACGCACTATACTGCGTACGCATTTATTCTGCTATAGTACGTTCAAGTATAGTATCTATTCAAGTAAAAAATTCGTCAGACGAAAGTCGCTTGGTTTGGCCTGATCTCGTGTCAACAGTTTCTGGACGATCTTTATCGTGCATGGACGATGCGTTTTATTTCCCGCGTTACTGTGAACGTTAATTTCGAGCACTGAAATCTGCGTCATCCCTAAATGGAATTGTAATTAAACAATATACTCGTAAAGAAATAAATTTGTTGAGTAGCTCCGCGTAGATGGATCTTCACAATCTCAATAATCGTAAATTAAAAATATTAGAACCCGTCATTTTGACTATATACTTCTTGGAAAAAAATATGGATAGAGTGTATGTCGCCAAGAATTGGGTGATAAATGTCGCGGAATTATCCCCACTGCCATACCCCCGAGGGGACAAGATGCTTGACAGACCTCGGTCGCGTGGATCAAACAGTAGTCTCTCCTGCACGTTACATGTCCGTGGCAAGACCCGTGTTTTGGACATATATTGAGTAAACACCGTGCAAGAGCGAGTTCGTGGTTCTGCCGCAATTTGCCGCGAACGTGCTCGTTAAGCAAATGTTCGGCCGGCATGCCGCGTCGATAAAATAAGGTAACCGTGGGTAAAATTATTTAATCGGTTGTTATTCAAGGCCTCCCGGGCACGGAAGGAAAGTCCTTCGAGGGTCGCGCGCGGGCGAGCGCGTGTTTCGCGTAATCGCGATCGCGGCTCGCCGGAAATGTTTCGGATTTCGTGCCTCGGCTTGCTTCTGGAATTATTAATCACCCTTTGGCGTGTATTACGGCATCGTGGCTCTATTGTTCGACCGACGGAACCACCGGGCAAAAAGAAAACAAGAAAAAGGATAACGCTGGCTGAACCTGGAAGCGGAGTCTGAATGAACTGCGCGACCACGCGGCCGTACTTCCGGTTTATTCGCCTCTGTCTCCTCCTCCTTCTCCCGCCCCCTTTCTCTCTCTCTCTCTCTCTCTCTCTCTCTCTCTCTCTCTGTCTCTTGCTCTCCGTTTCGCTCTCACCCGCGCCTCTCTTCCACTACCACTACTTTCCTCCTCTCGTGATCGTTTCTGCCGCCTACACTCGAGAACTGGCCAGGCAGGATTTAACGCGATTAACGAGAGAGAGAGAGAGATAGAGAGAGAGCGGGATGATAGTTGAACTTGAGGAATCACTGTTGAACTAGTTTCTCCATCGAATAAATGCTGAGCAGTGTTCATCGGGTCATGGAGCAACGGAGAAAATGAATCAGTCGTTTAACTAGTTTGCCTTCTATGCTCTAATTGTAACTAGCACCTATATACAATCGTCGGTGGGCGTCAGTCGGCGAAATAAACATTTCAAACACCGTTCAACATTCTATATTTTACTTTCCTGAGGGAAAACAGTATTTTCTAAGTGGATATACAATTTCTAAAACGAAATATTTTCACTTCAACACAAAACTAGCCACCATTTTGTCGTTTCGACCGGGAAATAAAGTACTTCTATTTGAACACTCTCGGAAACCGCATTACTTACGGGTGATTTCATATTTCTCACCTTGGCGATAATTCGAAGGAGAGATGGTACTTAACACTAAGTTTATGGAACACTAAAAGTGGCTGTTTTACATTGCGTTGTGAAAATAACAAAATTGTAGTTATTTAGATTTTGAGCCATTTTTGTTCTATCTATTGAACAATTCTCCTCAAGCGCGTCCTCGCACTGTTAATAATTGTAAATTTAAAAATATATAAAAAACTGTACCATTTGCCGCATTTTCCAAAATTTATTCTGTTCAACCATTAATTAAATTAGTAATAATTCCCACTAAGCGGAACTTGGAAAATATCAGCTTAACAAAATAATCGAAGGGGTTAAAGACAGTTTTATCGATTTCATGTGCCTTGCAATCGATTTTTTCTTTTGTATAAACATCCGCGGTCTAGTTGTAAGCACATGGTGTTAGAGGGGGATTTTTTGCCGCATGCTTTCCGCGTTAAGGGTTGAACACAACGAAAGGCAAGGGTAAACGGAATGCGGTAGAAACTCCGGCGAGGAGGAAACGAATAGCTATCCGATTATCATTTCCTCGCAACATTATAGAAAAACCGTCGAACAACGATGCGCAGAGGCTATTTGTGATCTATAAATAGGATCGAACGCCGCCTCTTTAATCGAGCGCGGAGATCTAGATGATTTCGCGTTTCCTCGATTCACACCGGCATACCTTGTAATTGAGTAAATCGATTCGCATCCTAAGGCATAAATAAATTGCCACGGGAACCTCCCTCTATCTTCCTACCTTTTCCCCTCCCACCCCTCGTTCTCTCCCTCTCTCTCTCTCTGGGTCTCTCTGCCATTCTCATTTGCGTGGCAGTGTACACACGAAACTCTTGGTACGGGCTCGCGCGCGCGCGCGCGCGCCATAATTCCGGCGGCACACAAAATGATTGATGGACTTTTTCGTTGGCGCTTTCTCGGTAGAGGCGTATCGATTCGCGCCACTCATCCTTATGTATTTATTCACGTGCGTTCACGCATGCAACCCGAGCAGAATTTACATAAACGCGGCACGGTGGCCTGCGCTCGTGTTTGTCTCCTGCCACCGCGCGCCAAGCCGAGCCGGGGTGTCGGAGAAAAATGTTTTCGTAATTGAACCGGCAACCGCTTACGGAAAGGTACAGCTGTAAACTCCTGTAAAACCGAGCGCCCATTATCCGAACGCCCATTAACCGAACGGTCTACGGAAGAATGGGATAATGACTGGCGCTCGAGCAATAATTATAATAAAGTTAAAACATCGGGTGCAGTACTTTTCTTCAAAAACACGTTTCACCAACTGCAATTCTACATTTGTCTCACATTCGAAGATAACTCTTGGCCATACCTAGGCGATAAGAGTCACAGAACTATCCCCACTGCCGCGGGGCATAACCTGTGGGGGGCCATGTACCGAGACCCATGGCGGCGGCCATCTTGTGACGTCATACTAGCTTCAGAATTCGAATTTTCTGCCGAATATTACAGATTACTCCACGGTGAGGTAGAAATTCGGAATTTGGGCTCCATACAGACGTAGGTTGGACTTTTAGGAAACGCAATCGACCGCTTCTAAACTGCTCGTTGCAATATTGAAGCGGCAGTTTGTCTAAACTGTCTTGCAGGTTTGAGCTGACAGACGCGGCGTGGCGTCAACGTAACGCCTTACCGCGTGTTATAGCGTAGAGCGCGGCACGGCAACCGTGAGTTAAATCGTAAGCGGTTAAAGATTCGCTGGGAAGACCCGGAAGAAGTTGCGCGTACACGCGCAGAAAAGGGAAATTCGATGGGCAGAACGGTCGTAAGCTCGTACGCAGGCCGCGGCGGCCGATAAATGAACGAGCGAAAGCAGCCCGAAGCTCGTCACGTTTCCAGGAACATTTCGTCACGATCGATACGACCTGCCATTACTGCCGGTAGATAGGCTCTACTACCTTGTTCCGCGTTCTCTGTTCGTGCCACGGTTCCTCCACTCGAGCCTCTCCCTCGCGGGCCGCGCGGTAATAAGGGTTGTACCGCCGCCGCGGTGTAACGCCGCGGCACACGTTCAAATCACAAGGAGAACGATTTTCGCCCTCGTTTCCGGCCGGCTAGTTCCTCAACTATCGCCGCCGAAGAACCCTCCGCTCTCCTCGGATTTATGCTTTATAATTTACCATTTTTTACACGCCCCGTCGTCCGAGATTCGCCCTGTCAACACCCCCCCCCCCCCCCGACCACGGTAACAAAGAACACCCGGTCCCCTAATTATTAGGCCACTGTGCAATAAACAATCTTCCGTTTTTCCAAAGAAACGGAAACCCTTGGAAAAAGTCCCGATAAATAAAGCACCGAATCACTGCGCGCTAGATTTCTTTGACAATATTATGTAGCATCATTTGGAAAGTAAATAAGTTCCAATTTTGAAATCTCGTTTGTCCACCGCTGTGCTTGTCAGGTGGCATAATTTGACTCGGATGGCAAACTGAAATCAAGTCTAAAGCATGACGTTTGTGCACTTGATTATTTAACATGACTGTGTACGCCATACTCCCTACTTTTAAAAATAGTATAACTTTCTTACCGAGCGTGCTCAATGCTGCTGGACTTCAGTATACCCTGTGCTACGTTGTTGTAGCAAATGTTCACCCTTGGGCAACTGGGATTGTAAAGACAGTCTGTTATACAATAAATATTTTTATTTCAGCTTTGGAAGTTGTTCCCTCCGCATTATATTTGTATTTTCTACCCTCCGACGAAGAACAACGTATAGCGGTGCTCAGTGAATGACTGAAAATCACTTCAGGGTCAGTTAAGTATTTTAAATCATGCATGATGTGAAGGTGGGTTCAACGACTCTATAGTTGAACTATAACAACGAAACGTGAGCGCATTCGATGTGAGGGTGGGGGACCCATTACTGTGGGAGTACCACTGACTATATCTATATTACTTATATTTGTCACTGAATATTAAAAAAGAGATACATAACATATATATTAACTGACCTTAATGACAAAAGTTTAATATCCCTTTTTTGATATTCATTATTATATTGGCAAAGTAATTGGCACCCCTGCGGAAACTGGGCCCCTTACCCGAAATCTTAGCGACTTTGAATAATACAATAGAAATGCTCGTCGAGTTCGGCAAACATTCTTCGGGGGGTGGTCCGACTCGAGCACCGATTTTCGTTCCCCTGCAACCCCCTCGGTGCAAACGCCAACCCCTAAACGAAGTCTCGTGCAAACCGACTCCTGTACATACGTACGCGAGCAAACTATTGATCCGTGAGTAGTCACGCGATTCCCTCGTACAACGCCACTCAAGCCTTTCTTGTGCCTTTTTCCTACCACCCCCTTACTGGCGCTACCCTCAGCGCGCCCCGTTGGAAACCTCCTGGTTTTGTGCGGAGTCGAATGCTCGGACTGGTTCGCCAGTTGCCTTTCTTGGCAGTCGACCCCTGTCATTCCGCGGCCCGTTCTCACCTCGACACCATTCCTCAGGGTTCCTCAAGAAGAGTCCCCCCGACTTCGCAAAAATCGATCTCACCTGCAACATGCCCCCAGGTACCAGCCGTTTCAGTGGTGTAAGTCTACACTAAGCTTTAATCGTTATTAAATAAAATAATCGTTCATATACAGGGTGCTCTAAAAGGTTTTTCTTCCCTCAACGGGGGAGGGGGGATTCCTGAGTTCATTTGAAGCGACTTTTTCCTTTGCGAAAATGTTCTGTGTGGCCTTGTTGAGGAGTTATCAACGAAAAACACGGACCAATCAAGGCGCGGCTACGGTGGACGGGTTCCGGCTCTTCTGACGTCAGCGCCGCACTCGCCCGTAGCCGCGCTCTGATTGGTCCGTGTTTTTCGTTGATATCTCCTGAACGGGGCCTCGGAGAATATTTTCGCAAAGGAGAGATTTACTTGAAATGACCTTGGGAACCGCCCCTTTCAAAGAGGCACCACTGGACCAGCATAAATTAAACTATTCTTTGCAGAAGTAATTCATTTCTGTCGAGGAATCACGCCGCGAACCGGTATCCTAGTTAAAAGCAGAAAATGTTCCGGGTCGGACCAACCCCCGGCGCGCTGTCCTATCCAATTAAGCTTCTCAAACAGGAAGTATCGCGAGGTGTGGACAGAATGCAATATCGGGCCGGCAATATAACCTCACCCTTTTATTTCATTTCGCTCAGCTGCGTGGCTGCTAGGCCTCACCTCTTTCGTTAGGGGCGAGGGGGGGCATCGTCGGGGAGGCAGAAAAAAACCGACGGTTTCACCGATTTGCCCAACGCCATCATCACCTACCGCCACCCCTTAACTCACCCTATTCTACCCCCTCCCCTCCACGTCTACACCCCCGCTTTATCACCTGCCATCGGCTATCTCGAGCTCTATACCCACCTACGGGAGCGCCTCGGTTAGGTCTTATCGATAATGGTCCTATTTTTGGATTCTCCGCCCATTCTTCGCGTGACCTACCTCTTCAGCCCCTGCTGTCCCTCTACCCCCCATGTCAAGTCTAAAGTCAGGAGCTACCGCGACGTGGTCATCGAGGGAAAGACCGTCAGAAGTCTCCTTAGAACTTCCAAATTGAATAGTTTTCTTGCCTGGTTCTTGTCTTAGCGACTGGGACACGGTGACCTTGAAGAGAAGATGACCGTACCCTTCGGGTACTGCCGGAGGAGGCCGAGGAGGTTCCCTTCTTGCGATTTCTTGGGTTAATTTTCCTTTATTAATTCTAATTTGTACGGGGTTGCTGTAAAAATGGCCGAATTCGGCGACCGGTACGTGACAGCGAGTAATTTTCGGCCGATCGCGAACGAACTGTGTGAGCGCACGTAACCGGTCAGTATTATTCTTACAACTCGGTTCTTTTTTACGATCTCTCCGCTCGTAATACCGGCTCGCATGTCCGCGAAGAAACGCAGTTTATTGCCGCGGCGTAGCGTAATCGGCCGGCGCGGCGGCGGAAGCGTATACGGAACGCGTCGGCCGAACATACTGTTTCTACACTTTTCTGGCCGAGTCCTGTCATTAGGCCCGCCCATATAAAATCGAGTCGCTTTTCTATCAGCACTTTCGTTCGTGTCGCGTGATGACTCGCGTGCACGAACGCGAACGTGTCGCCGCTGCCGGTCATTTCGAAAGGCCGTCCTTACGGTTTACTTTCTCGCGACCAACGCGACGAACGCCGCTCCAACATAATGCCTTTCCCCCTCCGAGCACAACCGCCGAGCAGATTTATGCGGATTTCATAGTAATCGGCACCCACGACTTCGATCGGAAGCGAGCTCACAAAGTCATTCGAGCGGCCTCGGTCGCCGAGGAGTGTAGAACTACCTGTGTACTCGTTGTATGTCATGACAATTATCCGAATAGAATATGTTCCCTTGCCCCTCAGCTTACAAAGCTGACCACGCGCGGTAGTACACGTGTGTTTTGTAAGTTATGGTCTTCTATTACTTAATTATTCCGTTTAGAAAAAGAAAATGGCAGAAACGAGAATTCGGCAAACCAGCCGCGAGAGCGAGCGTTCGCCAGCGGATCGTCGAAGCCGCCTCGCGTTCAGCGCAGAAAACGTAGGCGGAGGATTACGTGGCGCGCGTCCGAAAGGCCCGTGTTCCCTCGTTTTTTTTTTATTGTCATTGCGGAGGGCGGGTGTGTGTGTGTGTGTGTGTATGTGTGTGTGGCGAAACCGGCGCGGGCCGATAAAAGTCGAGCAGCCCGGATCCGTTTGTTCGGTCGGAAAAGCACCGGCACGCTTAATGATATTCTCGTGACCCGAGGCTGGTTAACGGAGGGCCCTCCGGTTTGCTTATCGATCCGGGAACCGAGTCACGCCAACCGACCAACCGCCACGAACGGTCTTCCGAGCTCGGGCTAACTTGAACTTCCTTCCCCCCTGCTCGCGATACGGAACACCCCCGCGATCAAGAGGACTCTGATTTAACTCCGCGCGCGCTGCAACTCGAAGATCCTGGCCGTGCACTTGTGTGCCCTGCACAGTTACGAACGTTTGCAAGCCACGTTGTGACGTGGGTGCGCGATCTAGAGGCAGTTCCCTTGGTGAACGTTGCCGAAATTTGTCGGGGACGCGGCAACCTTCGAAACCGGGGACCGTGACACTAACGCGGTATGTCACTAACGCGGGTTTTGCCAGCGACGTGTATCGTCCAGGAGACTTACACGAGTTATGTTTACAGTCCTTGGCGTCCGAGGCTTCTCAAGCTTTGTGGCCCCTCATACCCTGCCTTAATGGGAATAATTCCGCGACGGTTATCATCCAGGCCTTGGTGACATATAAAGAGAAATCACTGTATTCGTTTTATTTAAAATTCTCCCGGTTACAAATGGTTTGAGATTAAACTCTAGAAACGGATAGTTAGGTTTGTGCAATTTTTGAACGAATCTTGGCGAGGTCTTGGTGTATTGGGCAGGTGTGTCCAAAGGCGGAGTTATGGTCTCGAGTTTTGTCTAAATATGAGAAATAGTGATTCCGACAACGCGTTCGAAGCTCGTCGAAATCCGCGAAGTGTATAATTACCGGACCGTGTTTCGTCGTCCAGTGACTTTCCCGGATTTAGCGCGACGACCCTGCAGGTAACCCCTGAAACGTGAAAACACAGCCAGTCATGCAATTTAATGCACAAACCCCTTAGGCTGGTTCCCTAGCAGGCGAACAAGACTAGGATGAAAAACTGGGCAGGAAGTTGCGAAGATAAGGAAGGAGCACGCCTAATCGTTGCGAGCCCGGCCATCGCCGGCGCGGCGTGCACGCGTGGAGTCCAGATACAGGGGGAGAGAACGCAGGGGGCAGAAACAGCTGGCACGTAATGGCCGTTTCGCCCCCGATGATGCCTTCCAGTTTCCGCCGCGTTGTTACGAGTGGCATTAAGAACGTCTGCGGCTTGGATAATTTCGTTGCGGTCCTGCGTAATTTCTCCCCACCCCCCGCCCGGCCTTCTCGCTATTTTTTATCCCTTATCCTGCACGGGTTGTCATGCCACCAGGGGGAGAACGTTCGTCTGCCCGACCGAGATTTTACGACGCGTGACGCCCGCGCGCCGATTCATTTGATCCTCCGTATTGTATTGTACTAGAAAATTGCACCATTAGTGTAACCCGAGAAAAAAAATATATATAAAATAGCCTCGGGTGCAAAGCGATCAATAGTTAAATCAAAAAGATTTATTTAGAGCCAGGGCCAGTTTCACACGCCTGATAGATTACCTTAATTGTTCTCCAAATAAATGTATGCTTCCTGAGACTCTGTCTGAACAAATGCTCAACGCCGATGCCCATTGCAAAATGCGTAAAAATCAGGAACGAGTCGGTGGTTCTGGTGTTGAGCCGCCCACGCAACGGTGTCCATCCGCATTGCGGTCCCCGAGGAAGGAGGACCTGAAGAAGGAGCGAAGGAAACGGAGGAACTCGAGCCGGTCCGGACCGGCGAAGAGTTTCGCCGAAAAGCCGACGGTCCGGAGTCCCGAGAAAGATCATTAGCCGGATCTTCGGCCCGGGGTTCCGTCGTCGTCGGCGATGACTTCGGCGTGGGCATCCGCGGTGCCCCGTCGCCGCAGTGCTGGCGCAGCGCCCTGACCTCAAAACATCGCCACGGATCGATAGAAAACTTTCTTTCTACCCTTTCTGTTGCGTTCCCCAAGCCGGACTTCGGGCGGTAGGCCGAGAAGCTGCCGCGAGAAGACGAATATTACGCTAATTGCAACACCCTCGGGAAACTTGTTCGCGCCGTGCCACGAGCGCACACGTGGTTCGACTACAGGCTCGAGAAATTTCGATGGCCGGCTCTGCAAGACAATTCGACGCTTTGCCCCCCTTTCTTAAACTATAAAATCTTTAATAAGTCCCCCTAAAATTCAAATTAAAACGATTTTATTATGAACATTTGGTTCAATTTGAATTTCAGGGGGAATTATAAGGGAATTTTGTAGTAAAAATTATTTAGGGAAAGTTTAATAAACCAATCCTAGTTCCTATCTAATCCTAGCTTTTAAAATTTTAAAAGATATACTATAGAGAAATTGGATATAGAGAAAATTCATATAATATATTTAGAATTATGTTTAGGTTAAGTATAGGTTAAGTGTACGGATAAGTTAGCGTCAAGTCAGATGCAAGTAAAAGTTGTAAAAGCGACGATGGAGGGAGGAGATGTTATAAGGTTTTGTAACCCTAAGGGGAATCAAATGAAGTGAACAGACAAGTGGTTATCTTCTGCGCCGGTTTTTGTTGGAGAGAGTCCCATCGGCGCCGATGGATGGCTCCGTCGTCGTGCTCGCCGCTCGACTGGTGCCAAGGGGGCCCCCTCGTCGGTGGGGATACGGCCCGGACAGTTACGGCGGAGACCCTCGCGACAGTTACGAAAAGAATACTGCGGAGAATACCGGAGGAGTATCTCGAGTTTGCGCGGAAGTATCGTTAAACGCGGAAGGTTCAAGGAAGCGGTGTTAACAGCTTCGGCCGGCCGTTCGTCTTCATCGAATTTCATAACGGAGAAAAATCCACGTAGAAGGCACGCCGGATCAATATTGCTTTATGCCGGCGTACGGGCGACACCGGTGCTTGTATGCCCGTTTTATTACGGCGTGCACACACACGGGAAAAGGTACGACTTCCTCTTGGTTTACGAGGTGTCGATATCGCGGCCCGTGTAAACGTATATAAACCGAGTTTGCTCTGGCCTCGCGTACCTCGAACTCCCCCGAGAATGTTCTCCCGATCCTGCCGCGATCGAATGTCCTGTCGTACTGCACCAAGGAAAGTGAAAAGAAAGGACACTTATCGCCTCGACCTTTACCCGTACCCTTAACCTTTCGCGGCCGAGCACCGGGGCTGATTCGACGCCGCCATCCTGCCTTCGGCTTCCGGTCGAATTTTATGTTCACGGTTTCCCGCTTCTTCCATACCCGAAGAAAATTATCTGAGCTAAAATTTTGAGAATTACCAGAGTTACAGGTGTCTCCGAAGGGGGTCCGTTTTCTTTCGAAAAGCATTCTAAACGCTTAATAATTATACAATGTTACCCCCACTCGTTAGGCGACATTAAATCAAATTAGATTTGTAGCTCACAATTTCCTAAGAAATTATTTTGCTCAATTAACAAAGTTAGATTCTGAATTGAGAATCAAGCAAGCCTTATTGTTGGGTCCATAGTTTCAGTTTATCGACGCTGAATTAAGAAACAAAAGAAAAATCGCGTTATTCGTCCCGGTGGGGGAAATTGAAATTCCAATTTTGAGAAGCTGGGCGAGATCCACTTCCCATGGCCGCATTCTATCATTCCCGTGTCCGCATAATGGCCGCGGAGTGATTCATCGAGGATTTCAAAGTTTGGCCCGGCGAGACGCGTTCAACTCGGCGAAAACCGGAAACAGGTACCGGGCCGCGGTATAGTTTTTACCGTTTAATAAAATCACAGCGGAGTCTACCGACAGCTTCACGGCGAGATTTATGTGCCGAAAATTGGCACCGAGTCCCGGCCGGGGAGTTACGGCTCGGCTCTGCTTTTCGAGTGACTGATATTTCACTCGCGTGCGACACGGCCGGACCTGCCGACGCAGCCTCAGCGACTTTCGAAAGACGCGTATTTATTTGTTGACCCTCGACGCTTTGTCTAATTCTAGTAGAAAAAAGTTGCTTCCATGTTTGGCGAATTTGTTCGTTCAATGCAAACGAAATCGGCGTGGAGACAGCTCGACTAATTGAAGATATCGGGGATACGTCGAGACACTGGCATTTGCCACGGATTGTCATAAGTTACCCTTTCTGTCAATTCGCCCCTCCGCCGGCGGATAGGGCTGTTTTCAGGGGTGCTCGTGACAGTCTCGAGGGTTCGTTGGCATTTAAGTGACGGGCCAATCCGCCGGCCCGCACCGAAGTAACGAAACCAGACGGCAGAGAAACCGGGGTTGTTCGCCACGTAACCGCCATTACGGAGAACCAGCAACATGACGTGACTTTTAATCTTCATTTTCCTGGCTTTCGTTATCATTACTCTGTCAGCGTTACGGATACTTTCGCCCGCTTCCTTTTAGTCAAATTAATCCGGTAGTTTATATTCGGTCTTCTCGAAATCAAGTCTCGGAAGGGACAATTATAAAATGACGGTATAAAGGTTTTGCTTTTGGCAATATTTCACGCTCTTTAGTGACCGACATATCGCTGACTCGTTGCCAGCGAAGCGTGAAAGATTCGCCTAGCCGAAATAGTTCCCGGAAATTCTCGGGATCAGCCTGGGTCTACTATCGAGGCACTACTGCATTACACAACGGAGTGACAGGCAGGCCCTCGATCCCCTCGCGGACGTAACCGAACAATAAACCTCCGCAGCAATACAGCTCGTCGGCTATAAATAATATCTCGATAGGGAAGCGTGAGCGATTTATGGCCGCTCGCGTGTGCTCAGATTATGCAAGCGTTACGAATGTTACGTTACGTCGGTTCACAGTTGTGCGTTCCCAAAAAGTCGACCAAAATTCATCCGTACGATTTTCCCAAACAAAAAGAAAGAAAAATTAAGTAATCCGGCCGGGGACTGTGTAAAGTAAAAATTTTCCAAATCTTCTAATGTTTCAAATTAACCCTAACATCGTTTTGCAACGAGTGGGTTACCAGTCGATTCCGGTGGTGCAGTTAAGTGACTCACCCTGCACGTTCCGAGGACGATCTGCCCTCTGACCAATCGAACATGTTCCGTCCTGTCCGTCGAACATTACTTCCACCGGCCCCTATTGTCCATTGATCAGGGTTACGAAAGGACAGAGGGAAGAATAGGTCGAGCGAGGTTAGTGTCGGGCTGTCTAGGTCATGGATCGGTCGGTGTTCTTGATCGGTCGTTTATCTGAGTGTAGTCATGACCCAGTTGCCGTTACCGGTAATGTTAATCGCCATTCTCGGCCGGCACGTGCGCTGCACAGTTATGCGCTTTTTGTTTGCCGTGCAGCTCGTTCCGAAGACAGAGTCGTTCAGCGTTGACAATCAACAGTTCGTGACACCGTTGCCAACGGACGAAATCCTGTTGCAGACTGTACTGTCCAACAGGGATTATGCGTGTCGAGAAGACTCTTGACAACACGTTCCGAGGTCATTCAAATTCCCTTGGACTTCATATTTACCAATACAGTATGATTTCTCGATATATGTCGCCAAGGCCTGGACGATAAACGTGGCGGAATTGTCCCCATTACTGCAGAGTGTACCCTGTAAAGGGCCTCTGATTCTGGGGAGTGTAAACACAGGTTACGTGTCCTGGACGATGTATGTCGTTGGCAAGACCCGCGCGGTTGACATATATCGAGTAGTCACTGTAATTTTTTACAGGGGGGAAGTAATTGAAATTTTACATTTTTCAAGAAGCGGAGCTCACCCGAGGAGCCTCACCCCTCCCTTGTCCCTTATTCGTAGGGTCGAGGTCAGGAGGGAGGTTCCTTTGTTTACAGCGGGTCCGCAGAAATAATTAAAATTTCCTGGGCGGCGCGGTTTCGGGACAATCGATCGATCTGTTTCGCTTGACTGGTTCGGCTCGAAACGAAAGCGGGCCTCGTTAATGTCGGAACTGACCTAACGATCCCCGGAACCAAAGAAAAAAAAAAGGGAGCACGGCGTTGGGAGGGTTAGGCGTCTTAGAGAGAGAATGCGCGCGTATCCACGTACACAGCGGAAATAAAAGAGTGAGCGCGCGTGAGATAGAAAAAGGTCACGACAGGAAGACGCTCGGTTCGAGCGAAGAAGAGAGTAAGAGAGAGAGCGAGCGAGAGAGAGAGAGAGAGAGAGAGATAATGACATGCTTTATTAAGCTCGGGCATTCCGGGCGTCTTTTTGCAGGTAATTATACGCTCGCACCTAGCGAGTTACACCGGTGGCACGCCGTCTAATTACTCTTAATTACGAACAAAAGCACCACCCTCAGACACCGGGATTCCAAGCGTGATAAAGGCGACGGAGTTTACGACGGACATCGCCTGCACTTTCAAAGTTCATCGGTCGACGTAATGGGTTGCGCCGTTCGTCCCACACCGGAAGCCAGTTCGCAAAAACATATTTGCGCGCGAGGAGTACGTTCCCGCGGAATCGTGTTAACTCGAGCAACTGGTTTGCCCGGGTTTCCGAACGCGCACGTACGCCCCTTTTCCTCCGAATCCCGGCGAGAGGTCGTCTCTTAACACGTTTGTGCCACTTCATTGTGTCCTCGCCGCAGCAACAATCGAGAACTTACTGTCTTTTGTTGTATCACGTACGGGAACATTTGCACCGACTCATGGAAACACTCTTTTTTAAAGAATACAGTGTTTACTCGATGCACGTCCAAAACAACGGTCTGACAGTGACATATATCGGCCAGGAGGTGCTATTCTCTGATCCACGCTGAACTTAAACAAGGACAGCAAAGCTTCAGAGGCCTCGGTTGCCTAGGAGCGTAAACATACATGTACTGCACGATGCATGTCCAAAACACGGGCCTGGCAGTGACAATAATCGCCCTGGTGATACTATACTTTGATCCGAGCCGAATTTAGAAAAGGGGAGTGAAGTTCTAGAGGCCTTGGTTGTCTAGGAGCGTAAACATACATGTCCTGCACGATGCATGTCCAAAACACGGGTCTGGCAGTGACATAGATCGGAGATGCTATTCTAGTATGGCGAAGAAGTTTTGTTTTGTAACAACGGTAAACAATAAACCAAAAACTCCAATAAAACTGCAGTCAATATAACAGTATATAAAAATATATTAAAATATAACACAAGTCCTTTTTGGGACATCTTTTATCGGAATTTCTTTCACTTTTTTTGATCGTAAATTAACTGTAGAACCACGATGAAAGTCATCAGGTCGGTATGGTGTTCCTGTTTGATTTTTTGTAATAATGTATTGAAAGTATAATTGTGCAAATCACGGACGGTGAAATGGATCGAGAACGCCTGGATTTCAATTAAATTCTTTTTTTCGCAGGTTCCTCCGCGCAAGGGGAGGGGGAGAAAGAACAAAAAAACAACGCGCATGCATAGACACATTTACATGCTCCGCTTTAACGTAACAAACTGCATCGCGTGCACATGGTCCGCCTATGCACCTTCTTGGAACCTGGTTGGACGAGTGCACGCTAATACGGCTCCCGTAATTCCTGGAATAAATATTCCTTGCTGTTACTACTAACCTTCCTACATTTTCTGAGAAGTTCTATGCTGACATCGGATCGCGATAGCCGGAGTGTCCGTGGTTTGCAAATTCGATAGTCTCGAGGATCGATACGCTGGAGATTAGAATGCAGATCCGCTTACTTTTCGGAACGTTAGGCCGTTTCCGGCGACCCGGGACTATATCCACTTGTTTCGCATGCATCTAGCTCAAACACTCATATTAAACGCTCGTTCGTTCCAAATATACAAAAGGGAACGATCCACTTCCTTGGATGTACTTTAAATTAACAATTTTTCAACAGGAAATAGCTGAAAGACACTATATCTTAACTGTTTCATACGTACCTGCGGTAAGGGACCCATTTACTTGTAATTATTTGTAAAGCACAACTGATATTAAAGTTACGGAAATTTCGTTTATTTAAAATAAATATTATAGTAATAAAAAAAAAACAGTGGCTGTACGGAAATTTCGGACTGCGCAAAGTTTCCTTCCTCCAGTACACAGGCAGTTTGTTCACAGAAATCGCTGCGATCTTCGCGTTTTAATAACCGGCGTGCAATCTCTTATCCGAGGTCGCGGAACTCGATGGAGCGAGACTCTCCTGACGAGGGAACAGTTAACGATCCCGCCCTGCACCACGCCGATAACGATTTCTCCTCTATAACGTCGCGCAATTTCCTTCGTCCGGACTGTCCAGAAACACTTCCTTAAATCTCGGCTGTAAAACAAGCCGTTGCGGCACCGTGGCTGTGCGTTGCACGTAGAACGCGTCGGCCTGGTTGTTTCACCGGTGGTAAAACTGGACAAGTAAGCGAAAAGAGGGTTGAGAGAGAGAGGCGGAGAGAGAGAGAGACAGAGAGAGAGAGAGAGCCTCGACAGAGATCCTCCTCGCAGATAGAGAGCAGCTCGTAATAACGCAGAGGCCTCGGCGCGGTCCGCGTGGCAGGTTGTTATTGCCGCTTATTATTTATCCATCGTGGGCGGCTCGCGAGCTGAGCCGAGCCGAGCCGAGCCGAGAGCTCTGTTTACACGTGGCCGGGGAAAGGGACCGGGCGAAGGAACGTTAATTATCATTCTCGCGGGCGGACAGTTCGAGACCGAACTGTTCGGTGGCGTATACTTTCCGTATCGGACGGTCGCGTTCTGTCTGTTGACACGTGCCCGTGATAACAGCCCCGGGGAAAGGTACACGACGTCCTGATACGTCCGGACACACCGGGCTGACAAAGAATTTTTCCTGCAATCGATAACGAGGCCCGTTGCTT
Organism: Halictus ligatus; assembly: GCA_028454255.1. NCBI lineage: Eukaryota > Metazoa > Arthropoda > Insecta > Hymenoptera > Halictidae > Halictus > Halictus ligatus. Next base: position 8,257,842 of record CM052136.1, read on the forward strand.
CCGGAGCGTCGTGGCAACCGGTGTTTTGAGCCCGCGCCGGCCAACCCCCGTCTCAACCCCGTTTCAACCCCATGCCGCTCTTCGACCGACCCGAGCGTGTGCCGTGTCGAATCGCGCCACCGCCGACCACCCCTCCCGCCCCTCCCCCCTGCCCCGCCGGTTTGATTAATCGCTCGCCGGGAGTCGTTCCCGACGAAATTTTAACCTTTCCGATCGGTCCGGGAAAGGTGAACGGGCTCCGGATACAACCGGGAGAAATGGCGAACTGTTATAGCAATCCGTCTCCTTCAACCCTTTCGCTTCCGCGTTTCCTGTAGACCTTACGCTCCTCAGCTCCTGGCTCTAAAAGGTCTTTGATACAGTGGTAACTCGGTATATGTCCCGGAACTAGCCCGGGGTGTTCCCTGTGAGGCGCCAGGATCAAAGAATAGCATCTCCTATTCGATTATTGTCCCTGGCTGGACCCGCGTTTTGGACATATATCGAGTAACCACTGTACCGCGCAACGCGTTACGAGGCCCCTTTTATAATAATTCTTAGATACCTCGGAATGCGATTCTAATTTGGTAGATAGGTACTGGTTTCAGAGGTTTTTGCGGAGTAATGAAATCACGAGCCAGAAAAACTACAATTGCCAATACCCGCCGGGCGTAATGCAATCGATGACGTAGACCACGGTGAAGGTTTCCGGGCGCAACAGCCTGTCATTTCCTTATCGATTAAACAAAAAGGAAAAGTCGTCAAACCGTCGAGTTCGGCGTAACTGTCTCGTTTCCTCGTTCGCAATTAAGCTTTACGTTAATTCCGCAACCGAGAGATTAATCATCGCAACTTACGAAAGTCTTGAAAGCTCGAGAGAATGAAAGTTGTTACAAAACGTCACGCCACTTTATCCTGACTTCGCTGGAACTGTTGATCAAGTAACTTTAAGTTTGCTTTATTCTTCGAGGAAGTGTTGGCTTTTTTACTACGGTATTAAGAAAAAAAAAGAATATAAATCGGAGTGGAACACGCGAGTGCAAGTCGGAGAAAAAGATAAGGAAATAAGTATGATGCCTTATTAATTTTTTAAACCCGTAATCGGGACAATTTATCGGGCGGATTAGGCAGATAAGGTGGCCAGCATCTCGGGGATTAATTGCAGGTAATTACCAAATAACTCCTCTGTCGGCGGAATCGTCACAGTCGGAGCGGGTTCAAGAAGCTCCGAGCGCGTCCATTGTTTCGCCGGGACGCATTGTTGTTGCGCGTGGGTTCCGCGGCAATTTCCTTCTAATTGCATTAAGCACGGCCGTCGTAATGAAAACGAAAAAGAAGAAGAGAGAGAGAGGGAGGCAGAAAAAAAAGGAACTTGATTTGTTGCCGCGCTCGGCATGCAACGTTTAGAGACGTTTAATTGCGCCTGGAAACGTCTGGGATTGTTCTTCGTATTTTCGTATGATTCACTATCATCCGCCCGGTCCGGCCAATCTGTTTATGGCGATTTTCTCTTCAGCCCCTTAACCCCTTGCCCTACAATATCAAGTCACACTAGTCATGAACATTCTGAACAGAGTCTGATGTACATTATTCATTTTCATTGAACCGAAATAAAATTTTATTTTGATGGAAAAAAATATTGTGCCCCGAGAGAAAGAGGCGATTCCCGAAGTCATTCGAAGCAACTTTCTCCTTTGCGGAAATGCTCTCCGAGGCTTTGTTAACGAGTTATCAACGAAAAACACGGACCAATCAGAGCGCGGCTACGGCTGAGTGTGGCGCTGACGTCAGAGGAGCCGGAATCCGTCCACCGCAGCCGCGCCCTGATTGGTCCGTGTATTTCGTTGATAACTCCTCAACGAGGCCACGCAGAACATTTTCGCAAAGGAAGAAGTCGCTTCAAATGACCTCAGGAATCCCCCCGCCCCCGCGGCGTTGGCATTGGCGGAGGCAAGATTCGTGCGCTGTGGCCGCGTTCTGATTGGTCCGCGCTTTTATAATGATCATAAAACAGTAGAACAGGTGCGAAGTAAATGACTGAGCACATTCCCTCGTGACACATGCACGAAAGATAAATATCAATATGAAAATCGACGCGAGCTTGTTAGATGACCTAATCGTTCTACCTACTGACTCTGCTACCGAGGTATACAGAGTAGAAACAAAAGTCAGTAACATAATTAATTTCTGTTCCGCTACACTTGTTATTAGGTAATCGATGTCAATCGTACAGTATAGAAACGTTCTGATTTGTTGTTCCAGATACTTGGGAGAAATGGGACTAGCCGAAAGAGAAGCAGAAATGCAGGAGTTAGAGACACCACGATCCGGTAGATCGCGAGATCTTTTCGGCGTGCAGCTCGAGGTAAGTGAACAAATCCTATCACAATTATTAAAAGAATCTCACTTGTAAAAATAAAGAAAGTACCAGTATCCTTCTCGCAACTGTAAAAAAGAATATAGTACACCAGTACTTTTGCCTTTAATAAATTGAGGCAACAAAGTAACAAATTAAAGATAACGTCAAGACTTTCGCAATGACCCAGTATGTCCATCTCCGTAGCTTTCTCGCAAGAGTGAAAAATTTTGCGGGCAGAGTTTCGTAATGATAGTGCAAACGATCTTGGATCCGGCCGTGTTCTAGATCCCCTATAAAAGGATCACCGGCGGAGAAAGGTGAGGCCCGATCGATCGAACAAGGAAAAGAGTTCAATGGACAGACTTTCCTTAGCCGTTTCGGTATCAGGTAGCCGTTCTGTTTGCGCTAGTAGGTCCGACACCGGTTTTCTGGGTCGCACCTCTCACCGGCGCCGCGTCTATAGCGCATTGGCAAAAGTAGCTATTGAATTCGCAGCGTGCAGCTTGTTCGGTGAACGGGCTACTATCGAGACACAATCGAACTTGTTTTTGACCTCGGCGGTCCACGCCATAAAGCGTAAACTTCGTGCCGGATTCTTCTCGAAACAAAAGGCAACTGTTCGCAAAGCGCATTAATTATATTCATGCGCGCATCATTTCCTCCGCGACAGCGTTTCACGAACCAGCAAATTCGAGCTACAGTTTCACTTCCGGACCCCTCCGATCGATTTTAACCTCGGCGATCCTTTCGGAAAGATTTCTCCTCTTGCTCGTTGATCCGGAAACGAAAACCGATCGCCAACTTTATAGTCACGCATTAGTGGGCGACGATCATTTTTTCAATTCGCCCGGTACCGGACACCTGCGATATTTATTCCAATCTCATTACCAATCCTTCCGCGAAGGTTTCGTTGTCGTCATTGCACGCCTGAATGAACGGGAAAATCATTTCACAATGTTTCACCTTTCTCGTGGCTGCGTAACTGAGAGTCAAACCTGTTATTGGCAATGTTAACCCCTTGCCCTATAACACAGAGTCAGACTCGCGACGAAGATTCTGTACAGAGGCTAACAAATATGTTATTCGTTTCCTTTCAACCGAAATAAATTCCATTTCGGTGGAGTCTGTTAGATCTAAGCCAGGCCTGGGCAACTGGTGGCTCGCGAGCCGCGCGCGAGTCCCCTTCCCACTCCTGGGATCCCCCACCATGCTCCTGTGGAGTGTTAGAGGGTCTAGGGACCTACATAGGAGGTTGTCTTGGAGGTTAAGATGAAGTGGCCAGTGGTGGGGGACCTGCAAACTGGTAGTGGGGGTCGTGAAGCGACGGCGGGGAAGAAGTTGCCCAGGCCCGGTGGATTGCACTGTTTACTGTACTTTTCTGAAACACAAAAGCGAAATCAATTTTCGAATACATGAGATTCCCCGTGAAGATAATGTCGCGAACGCTTCTGATAATCGTTGGCGTGTGTTAAGTGTATACCGAGCGAGGACAATATGGTCACCAGGAGCGGGTCCTCGGACGAAAGGTAACGAGTACACGGCTGCTAGAAGAACATTCTGACGTGAGGTTCATGAATTATCGAACAAACAGATGTTATAATGGCAGGGTGGCTGCTGTTCTAATGTAAATTGATCAAACGGGAAGATAGGACCCGAGCGGAATGTACCCCTGCGCTTCTATCGTAATTACCGGCGAGGGTTTATTAATTGCTTCGGCAATATGACACGAGCCTAATTATTCCGCGGCCGACTCATTATAAACGGCACGGCTTGTAATGTTTCGTCGAACTGGCACCGGCCCCGGGGTCGCCGATCATCCGGCCATATTTATGTATCCACGGCTCGTCGTTTTAATCGGCCCAATGCAAACGAGCCGTAACACCGAGTCACGAGTTCATTAAATCGGCCGAAAACGGCCGAGATACCGATCGTCTCGGTCGGTTTGCACACCGCGAACTGAATGAAGTCGATTTCGCAATTACTTGTTTGAAGAACACGACCATATTTGCGGGCGTGCTTTGTAGCGCAGTGGAAAAGCCTGTAACGTCATCGTCAACACGGCGGAGTGGCCGCATTCTCACCAACGCGACGCGACGAGCGCTGTATCGAAAAGCACGTTTTCTCGACAAAATTCCATTACTCGAAAGTTGTACGAACAAGCGTTTCCAGGCGAAAGTTGTAGAATATGCCAGAGAGTGTTTATTCGACATTGCAGTAACCTTGAAACACTGTCGACATTACAATTGAATTTTTTCGAAACGCTAGAATACCTGGTTATTTGTGTACCACAGCGGATCCTCGTCGGTCTCGATGACCTTGAAGCCTGTTGTCAAGGTTATCGCTCTGTTTACTTTATTTTCCCGGTCTTAGACTTTCAGACATTCGACTGACTTGTCTTCGCCCCCAAAAATTTGCTGCATACTAATTATCAAAGTCTATTGTGCGCAATTCAAGCCACTTTTAGCGGTAGTTTTGAATTACGCGAACGGCGCAACTGGCCTATAATAAGAGCATGATGACACATTTGCTCGTTAGGGCATTTATCTTGTGCGACCTTGAATATACTAGGTACTGTAGGTTTATGGTATCGCCAGGGTTACAAAGCCTTAGAGGGGCGTTTAGATTAGTGCACCAGTTGTGGATCCCACAGATACAAGATAGGGAACGAGCGTAATTAGACAGTAATCGTCGCGGTAACGCACCCGAGAAATTATCCGTGGCATCTACAGGAAAGTTACTTGGTCTTTGCACAAAATAATTGCCACCAAAAATCGTATTACAAAATGTGTTTCTTAAATTTTACGGGCACATTAAATTCTATTGTTCGCTAACGAATCAAGCTTTCGAGTCACACTGACTTTCGTCCCACTTTTTAGGGTAATCGAGCACTGTGAAACGTGTCGGCGACGGAAAAAGCAATGCCGGACGGACTGCGTAATTCATTTGGCCGGTGCAACCGCGTATCGGTCGCCGCCATTATCCGGTCATGCTTCCACGGTTCCACGGACTGTTTTCACTTTTACGTTAAACGCAACATTATTATAAACGCCGCTATTAAAATTTTTATCCAGGAAATCGGCGTCGAAGTTCGATTTCGCGTTGTTTCGGACGATTACCGTGTGGTTTCCGCGCCATTGGAGCGTTGTTTCCGTTTTCCTTCGGTCGAGCGAAAAAAACAATAGAGTTCTTGCACCTAGAATTTCTCAACGCTAACCGGCGCTATCACGGAATCTCTTATACGTGTCAATTTGTTCTGCGCGTTATCGTGTTTGCGAATCGATTGCAATAGAAATTAGTTTGATGCGAAGGCAGCGTTGCGCTAATCTTCCAAGGTTGGGTCTGCCGGAACAGCTGAGCAAATTTTTATTGGTTTTTCGTTTTTAGGTTGAAACAACCGCGTGACCAAACAGCGGCTCCGTTGCAAGCATGCGATTTGTCGGTAAAATTATGACAAAGTGTATTTGCAAAGTTCGAAGAAATCGTAATTTTCCGTACGCCGCAATTAAGTCATTTTGAAGAAACACGAGTGCCTCGGGAACGGTGTACAAATAAAAAGGACAAATTATTTACGACGTGCTGGAAGGCCTATGATATTCACGACACACCGACTCGAATCGGATTGGTCACCGTAGATGAGCGTACTTTATGCAGTATTCTCCTGTGTCGTTTAGTCGCGCACCGCTTTTTCGCGCGTTTGCAGTGCGCCGCGCAAAAACAAATGGACTCGCACGAGTCCGCGTGCAAACGATCGTCCGTGGGGCCCAGCTGAAGAAAGTATTTTATATTGTTCGCCGGTGCCGATCGGTTTTTGCATAACGCCGGGGCCCCGGCCTCGGCGTTTCACGGTTTGCTCCTTTCATCGCGGATAATTCCGTTCGTTTCGCTCGCGCGTTGTCGTCGTAACCGCATCGACGATCGAGATTCTGTCGTTCGCCAGAAACGAAAGCGTCCGCGGATCACCGGAAATAGCCTCGATCCCGGCAATAACCAGATCTTCCTCGTCACGTTTCGTCTACGGGAGTAATTGGCACCCATTGCCGGGCAAATTCGAAAGAAAAATCGTTTGCCTCTGTCGATTCCCCAGGAACTCCGAGGAACGATAAAACCTGCGTCAAAACGACGGATTTCTTAATAAAGGGTTTTCCAATAGAAACACAACATTTTTGTTTTAAACCATCGAACACGATCTAAAACTTTCTTATGATTTCTCAATGTAAAATAATCTGCGAAGGTTTACATTTTTATATTTAATACAGCGAAGTTTACAAACGACCTTCTTTCTTTTAACTTAAAGTTGTTATGTCCTTATTGAAAAACCCGTTACATGATCATTGATAGTGTTCCCTCCGTAACTGTCCAAAAGGTCTCCAACGTAACTGTCGTAATGGAATCCCCGCCACTGGGGGAGGGGGTTCCGCCTTAAATAATTTATAATTCACGTAAAGAATACTCTTCAAGAATTTAGACGTAAATCGGAGTAAACGGTATTTTTAAAAAATTTTTGTTACACATCATACAGTGAACTAATTGAAGTGTGAGCTAATTTGTTGTAATAAATGCGTCGAATCGGCAGTGGGAACTGAGTCAACAGTGGGAGGGCAAACTTTCTCTTCGGAATAGCACCATGTCATCCGTCTTTTGAATAATGGAACCTAATCATCGTGGATGACTATTGACGTCCACCGCTGTCCGAGAGTTAACCACCGAGCTATCGATAGCAGCCAGGCTATCGGAGCCCTGATAACAGCTCTTCGATCCGCCCCCCACCTGAAAATTTGATGTTACAGTAAATTTACGTGGCTTATACGCGGAGGCCAATGCCAGCCGGCTACAACAAATGACATGATACCATAGTTCGTTCCTAGTTTGAATCACGCCAACTCCGACACCATGTTACGCACTAATCACTGAAATTTTGTCAGGCGATTTTTCTTTTTCTTTTTTCTTTTCTAATGGAGTCGTATTGTAGAATGCTGCGCACCACTATTTTTCCCATATTCTACAAAGTTTCAGCTTTAATTTAAAACAAATTTCATCGCTCTGTCTCACTCCTATCGAAAGTTCTGTGATTTTTTGAATCCCCAAATTGCCCACTGTGCGCCGTTGCGCCATGATTCCGCCTTTATTAAAATTTACGTTCATTCGACGAGATATTCGTCCGTTACACGCTAGTCCGAGGTAGATTAGAACGTATCCCTGGACAAATGGGATGAAGACGTTTATGCGAACATATTTATTAGGTCTGCTAGAAAGGTTTGTGAAAGACGTTTTTCTTGATATGGGGTTAGGCACCCAGTTACATTGGGGGTACCAAATTTTCTGTGCCTATGAAAAATTAATGTCTCTTTTTAACGTGTAATTAGTACAGGCACAGTAATTGTGTGCCTTACCTTAAATAAGCAAACGTCTTAAATAGAAGGCAGGATTTTGGGTCAGAAAATGTTTTATTATTGCATTAATGAGGCCTTGGAAGATTCATCAAGAGCGACTTTTGATGTTGACTTAGACGGGAACACTTTCTGTTTTTCTTTCGGGTGAGTCACGTTGGGTAGGGGAAGTTCGGGAGAAGAAAAAACATTTTTCGCCGATGCGATCACCGGACAGCTGATTGACGTTACGCGGGTATGCGGTTTATTAAATATGTAATTCATCGCATGCGGCGACGGGGGAACAACAGCTTTTCTTCGGCTAACAAGGACGGCCGATTACGACAGACAGGATAATAACTCGCCACTTCGTAATCGACTCGGTATCGCGGCCGCGTATCTTTTGATACGCGGAGTCAGCGTGGAATTACGGAAAGTTCCATTTCGACAGACATCCGGAACAACTGAGTTGTGGTTCCGTGTTTACCTCTCCGTCGGATTATGCCGAACGCCCGGAAAGGACACCTAGATAAACATTGCGCAGTCCTCGCTCGATACCAGTCCCGAATATTTCGAAAATCATCGGTCCCATATGGAAAGGGAACCGTACCGCGTTTCTACGCAACGAGATTACTTTTTCAGACAATGCAAGCATTCCGATCTCTAATCAGCAATTTGCATAATCCGGGAATAATAAGTCATATTAATCGTAGGAAGTTCACCGGTTTTAGACAATTATGGAGTGTATTCGCATGCAGACTGGATCGCAGATCGGAGCGGCGCGTTAGCGTCTTGCGCTGTTCCCCTATCTTCTGAAGTCTATCTATTCAGGTTCTTCCACGTATAACATCATGTGTCCATTCGCGTGCACATAAGCCCGGTGCTATACCGTACACACGTACACGTACCGACTTCTCGGAGAAAACACGGTGCACCACCAGTACGATAAAGCACGGAATGAGATCGTTATCGGACGAAACAGGAAAGGAAGTTTTGCACTGGCTACGCTCGCTGATCTCCTCCTGAACCTTCATTAATTAACTCCCTTCCTCCCACCTATCTGCGGACACAATAACCTTATCTGTTCCTTTAAATTATGTGTTACAGGACACAGTAGGTGTTGTCCGAAGTTTCGCGAATCTCGTGTCGCAAATGGTCATCCGAGAAAACCTGCCCACATGTTTCTTTCTAATGAAATACGAACACAATTTAGATGTTGAATTGAATTTTCAGTGACTCCTTTCTTTGCTCGTTCTGCAAACAGGTGGCCGAAATTCTAGACTTGTTTAAATTTGAATTCTCACCACAGCCGCGCTATTGATAACGATGCAGATGAAATTTTTTTTCAGAATGATAAGACTCTTGTTATCAAGTGAGTAAACCAGGTTTTACAGATAGTTTCTGTACTGGTTGTTGGTGTATGATCGTTCGAGATTTATGGCTGGTAAATTACCGATTGCCGCTAAGAAAGAGCGCTGCACTAATTCCGATTAGTACAGTTACCGGTAATACACGAATTCAGGTTTATTAGTAAGAATCGAGTGTTGGATATACTCCATTTCTACTAGTATATAAATTCCGATCGACAGTTCGGCGAAATATGATTAGATTGTAAAAAGTTATTGCGAATTGATGGTAGAATGCCTTGCCATAGTGAAACTTGAAATATAGAACATCCAAAACGTGAATGTTTTAGTTGAACTTTTACATGGATCGAAATATCGTTTTACCATTTCCTTTTCAGTACAAGTGGACATCGAACAAAATGCAATTTTAGTATTCTCTTTCAAACGCGAATGGTACATCGAACAAAATATTTTATTATTCTCTTTCAAACGCAAGTGGTACATCGAACAAAACATTTTATTCTCTTTGAAACACAAGTGGTGCTCAAGGTAAATGAAATTCTGTGTAATATAACACAGAATGTAGTAACGTATCGGCTTTAAATATATTTCAGCATATTTTTAAGCAAAAATCGCAAGGTTTATAGTAAGGTAAATAGTTTCTCACCCAACCGTTGTCGATGAAAAGAGGACGCTGCAGTCGGTAAGACATATCGAGTCGGTAAAGCAGTCTCAGGATATGTAATCACAGATTATACTTTATGGTATCACGTCTATTCTTGTTTCTTTCTTTGTTGAATAAGCGTTCAATCAAATTTTATATATTTTCTGAATTTATATCTCGTCTGTGGCACCAAGTTGTGCACCAATATCTTAAATATCGGCGAAACAATATCTTTTGTTACTTAATCGAATTATTTAAAATCGATAGAAGATTTTAACGATTAAAAATTCGAAAACTTTTTGTTACAGGTTACCTCTCTGCTTTTAGAAGGGGAACGCCGCAAATTAGCAGTTCTTCAAAGGGAATTACAAGTTGCACTCGCAGAAGGAGGCAGTGTCAAAGTGAAGGAGCAACAAAAGTTAGAGTTGCTCCATGCTATATCGTAAGTATAAATTTGCTTGTATCAACTGCAAAACAAAACAACCGAATTGGTTTCTCTCTTTGATAGTTTTAACACGTTGTTAAAAACGTATTACCTTAAATTCTTTTAATCTAACTATTTTACGAATTTGTTAAATAATTCTTCCCAATAGCATCGTGACAATTTTCAGAAATACTAAAAAATAAAAGAACTGGAACGAATCATTTTTATCCGTCCCACGGTTCTAACATTTGCGTATCACTTTTCCGCGTCGTAGCGAATATGTTCCGTAAAAAATACACGAGAGAGAGAGAGAGAGAGAAAAAGAAAACAATGAAAAAAGATGGAGAGAGAAAGAAAATGGATTAACGTGACAGCAGGTGCGTCATCGTAAAAATGATTCCACTGAAAGCGTTCTCTGCTAGCGAGTCTCCAAATTTCGAAATTTCCGGGGAATCTATCGAAACGGTTGGCCGGGTAGAAAAAGCTCGGCTAAGGAAACATCCATTTTCCCGGACGGTAGCTTTCGAATAATATATTTTGCAAGTTGGCACTGGACCCTCGTAACACGAACTCTGCCTCTCGCAGTTCCCTCCCCGCGCCCCGAAAGGGAGAAAAGGGGGTGGGAGGATTAACTCGTTCAAGATTTATTAGCGCTTGTCCTCCGGCGAACTAACAATTTGATCAAACTACCGTGGAATTATGCAATTTCGCGTAGCTTCCGGCGTGACTTGTTCGAAATCTAAACTATCAGCCACCGTGGCTTATTCCCGCGAAAAACATGCCGCGGTTAATTAAAATTCGGAATTTCATTAAGTCGCCAGTTAATACCCTCCCGGGTTAGGCACTTTATTCGGAAAATATCTTCCTCTATGTGGGTGGGCGTTTAGCATTGAATCTTCGCGACGCGACCTTCTGGTCATTAACTATGACACAATTGTACCGAATGACAATAGTTCTTTCGAGAAGTCTTCCGATTTGTCGGTTTTAAAATAGATTCTCTGGGATTGTTATTTTATTCTGTTCAAATAACGATGGGAGTTGTTGAATATTATATTATACGGTACGAGGCAGTATAATGGTATGTTAAAATATACAATATGACACCCACGGCCAGGTTATTACCGAAACTTGTAATCACGTGTTGATTACTTAATTAATTTATACAAACTATGGTTACATGAATTTCGAATACGCCAATCATAATATTTTACTGCATTCCGTTGGTGGTTATACGTGGACTGCATTAACATTTTTACTGAAATATTAATTCATGCTTATTAACTCGAATATCTCTATTATTAAACTAATTCCACTACTGAAATTACGATTGTAGAAATGATTTAAAAATACAATGTTACCGAAACGTAAGGCTTTTTCTCACACCGCGGAGTATACCCCGAGAGGGGCCGTGAACCGAGTAACAAAAGAATAGCATCTCCGATCTATGTCCCCGGCTAGACCCGTGTTTTGGACATGTATCGTGTAAGTCAGTGTACCAGCAAATTCCTCCTCTCCGCGTCGCAATTAATTACAGCATTGTGTATGTTTCATTCGCAAACTCGATGTCCCGGAGTGTATGAAAACCCAATTCCCTTTTCTGGCGTAATAAATCTCGCGTGTCAGAGCTCAGGCTAGGTGCGAGCGGATTTTCCCGAATGCCAAAAATTAGGGACGCCGACGGCGCTCGCCGGTACGCCTCGCGGGCCGAGACGTTGTCGGAAGTAAAGTGTCGTCGACAGGGCCGCGAAGAAGAGAGGAAAAAAGAAGGAAAAATAGAAAAAAGCAGCTTCAAGTCAGCGATATGTAAAGCTGCCTTCTCTCCTTTTTTTCCCCACCGTTTTCGCGCTTCGTCGCTGTTTGCACAACTCCTTCCGGAGGCTCACGTGATTTCGAGCCTGTCTGCAGATGGCGGCACGGTCTCGTTGATTAAACGCAATGATAAATGTATGAGATCGCCGCGGTGGCGCGGCGCGGCGCGTCGCGACGACGTTTCTTTCGTTTCTGAAAGCTCTTCGGCTCGGTGTTTGTCTCTTCGGCTCGGTGTTTGCGACCTGGAATTATTTATCCGAACGGCCCCGTGTTCTTTTCACCGAAACCCTTTTCTTCCCCCTTGGCGCAGACCGCCAAGCTAGACAATAATTGAGCCGCTACTAAATAAAAGACTATCTTACACCTTATCAGGTCATCATTTAGTTAGTCAGTACTTGTAGTAAACTGTAATATACTCGATCCTCCGGTTCATCATCGATTCAATACAGTCCGCTCCTAAACACATCGAACTGCGAGTTTAACTGTGTATCACGTAATAGAAAACGCGCACGCAACAGCCGCCCTAAAGGATCATACATCACTGTCATCGCGTGGTCCAGCCTCGGGCTTATCTTGAAATCCCTAAACAATCTAGTTTCTCTCGCTGTGTCTCGTAGGCATTCGAAAGGGACAGCGCAGATGCTGCACAATAAATTCCGGCCCGTTTTAATTGAACACGTGTTTTCGGACGGGTGACGGAACGGAGTCGGTAAGGCAGAGAACGATACCGATGTGATAAAACAATTTCGTTTCGAGTCATCATTTTTCGTTTTCATTTTGGAACGATGCCAAATTTCGCCCGGGGAAATCTTTATTGTTTCGCGGAACCGGGCAACGGAAGGTCATCGGGAAGGAAGAGGTTGCCACTGCCGTATTCAATTTCGATAGTTCACTTCCGGATTCGAGGATCGGCCGGTGTCGGCCCCGAGAAAAGAACGGTAAACGCAGGGGGTGGGGGGCAGGCTCGCGCCATGAATTTGTAACACTGTTTGCTTTCACGTAATTGCCCAAGTTTTCGCGGAGACGTTCGTCCATCCGTGGAACTTTCTCGATTCCTAAATCACTGGGCGGAAACCGCTCGGAAAAATCCGCTGGTGCAGCCACCGGCGACGCCGTCTCCCTCTCGTTGCTTCTTTTAACCGTTAATTTTTTCCCGGGAGAAAGGGGAGCGCGACAGAAACTGAACATAGCGCTGCGAACTCGCCTCCGGTTTCGTTGGGATTCTGCCCATTTCGCGCGAGAATTAATCGACTGACCGTTCCTTCTACAATTCCACGTGTCACGTCCCAGATTGTCGCAACGCTCTCTACCGTAACTGTCGACACGTTATCCCTACTACTGGGGGAGAGGGGGACTAGTCGAGCGGTAAACACGCTCGACGACCTTGCCAAGGGCAGTATCGGCGAGGCTCACACTAACGGGAGGGGCAAAATTCTTTTGAAAGTGTTTATCTAGATAACAAGGTAGTCGGACTGCAAAGCGGTTGTTTGAAAACTGCAAAGAATTGTGTTCCTGTTATTTGTGATAAACAATGAAACGTTATCAAGAGCAACAGACCGAACGCAAGGTGTCCGCGAGTACTCTCCATGATTATAAATGGGTATAAGTTCGTAACGGTGTATATTACGGACTGCATTTTGGTGTCACGAGAACAAACAGCTATTTTAACTATGATGGCATGTTTCATTGTGGTAAAATGGTGGTGGTTCCGCAACAACATAAATGCCGTGCTGTGGAATTTCTAGAAGCAAATATAACAGTATTACTGCAACGTCGTGCAATGAATTTCTCGCGATGGAGTGAACTAAGCGCGCAAACACTTTGAGCTTCTCTTTCTAATGGCATCATTTCTGTCATCTTTTGTTTTCAGTACGTTCGTACTTGTTCGTAGACATTTTCGGACTCCTTACTTGATAACGTTTAATCGTATAAATCAATAAATTCAACCACAGTATTTTTCATTAGTTTGTTTATTCATATTTGAACACGTTATAACATACTGTAAATATTGCGATCACTGCACAATAGCAGTGTAGCGTTAACAGTAGGAATAGAGCTATCGCTTATGGTTGCAAGAGGCGAGTGCTGAGTCAGAAATGGAAGACTACAGAATGTATTATGAATAACCGATGCATCAGTCTAACGTTCCTATAAGCCGCATTAATGCATCCTGAGCCCTTCATCAATCATTTTGAAAATTCTTTTTGCGTTGCTTTTTCACGTGCAGTCTGGATTTTCATCTAAGTCTAGGTACCACTGAAAAGTACAAAATGGCCTTTTCTAAATTTAAAATTCACATTCTCCTCGTAAATCAGACCGATGGTAATCTTTCAAAAAAATTGTTATCGGAAAAGGTTATTGGCTTTCGGTGGGTGTCTACTCATTTTTGTCCCCGACTGTACGCGTACGTGCGCTGTTGATCGAGAACACACTCGATTATTGGGATAATGGCCGAACAGTCTTTTCTAACGAAACATTTCCCGTTCTGTTTGCCGACAGGAAAATTCAAGGACAGCATGAGCAACTCGACAAGGAGTACAGAATCCACGCCGCCGGTGTTCTCTTGTGTAATTCAAGGGGCTCCGGGAAGGTAAGCGTTTTGTCATTACTCTTTCGCCTCCTCCCGTGATTTACGGAAGATAAATGGTTCTCTCGATCATCGCAGCGCGATCTATTATTTGTAAGTCGAGAAACCCCGGGGAGAGCGTCCCTCCCTATTTTGCTATGACTCGGCTGTTCGTTAAATAAATTCAATCGATCGGCTGTCTCCCGAGGCAGCCAACGAAAAAGACTTTGTACCACGACATTTTACAGTATTGACACGGGTTCTATTTGTCGACCCGACATTCTGTGGAATTTAATGTTTGCTCGTTAAAATTGAATTGCTTAACAGAGGAAAATACTAAATGTAATATTACCAGTAAAAGTAACGGCAGATATTTCTGTGTAAATATTGACAATTGACTTTTACACATCTAGAATACGAAAATCTAACGTAAAACCGAAAGAAAATTCAATCTGTACAGAGGTGTACATTTTTTCCGTGCAATCAAGCTGCAATTAAAGTGGATGGGAAACAAGTTCTCGGGAAGCGTTTGTCGCATGACAGAAGAAGAAGAAGAAGAAAAAAAAAGAAGAAACACTCGTTGAAACTCGACGAAGACCATCGAGAGGTCCGGGCCCGGCAATAGAACTTCTATCTCATTTCACCAGCAAAATAATGTAACGGTGCAATTTAAAAGAATGAGGAACTCTCGATGAGCTTCGAGGAGGTTATGCGATCTTTCCCCTCGGAGCGTTCCATCGTCGAGCCTTCAGAATAATAGATTCAATTTCTGCGTGCCCTCTTGCACGTCGTTTCCAACCCCTTTCCATCCTGCCGTCGCCATCGCCTTCGTTCGTCTCTCGCCCTTGTCTCTGCGCACCCTCCTCGCTCGTTCCAGGCCATCGTCTTCGGCAAATGAAACTTTGGTCGGATTATCGCGCTTTGCCGAAGACCGAACGAGAACCGGGCTCCGCGGATAGAGTGGCTTTTCGAGCGTTCGAAGCAATCGAGAATTGGGCGGCTCCGTCGCAAGCTTCGACCTCCTCGACCCGAAGGGGGCCAAAGTTGTTGGGAGTTGACCCCGGGACTGTGACCGAGGCACCGGGCAACCATGCCCACCAGCCACGAAGAATCCGGCAAATTGTTGATAAGTCGAAACTCGGACTCGAGCTAGCGAACCCTCCTCACCGCGATATTTTCGCCATTCCGTTCCGAATACTCGGTCACGCCATTCTACAGTTTCTATAGTCAGTGGTATAAAATGAAATAAATTTCATTTAACACCGCGCAAGCAATTTAACACCGAATGCAAGTTCATCCTGTTGCACGGATTCCCACGAGACATCCTCCGTTCCACGTAACGTGCATTGTTTGTTTGTTTTTGTAATTCCCGGTTCGACTGGTCTTGTGTTTTTGATCACGTCTCCGTCGGCCACTCGGTTTTTTCCGCCTATTCATATTCGTCCCACCTCCTGCTTCCCACAATGTCTGGCTGCTGCCATTTTCCTTTCCGCGGTTATCCGTTAGACGTTCAACATGGCCGCGTTTCGGTCCACGTCAGTCGATACAACCTCGTCTTTCATATTTCATTCCTTCTGGCGCTGCGGCCGGTTCTTCCAGCTTTGTCATCCGTCCCGTCGGCTCTTCCAGTTTCGTCGTCCATTCCGCCGGTTCGCCGGTAATTCTCGTTCATCGCGGAACACCGTCGCTCCTTCTTGCGTTGCCTTATTATCCGCCTCGTGATCCTGCTCTTCGTTTCCGCAATTTCCTCCATCGTTTTTGCGCTTCGTCATCTGCTCGGCCCCTCCGTATATATTCACCGTACCCTTCGACGTACTTGTTTCTTTCATTCTCCGGCACGGACGAGACTCGGATTTCATATTATTTCCTTCGCGGTGCGTTTTCACCCACCCACCTTCCTCCCCTGCTCCCCGACTGTCCCCATTATCCTTTACCCGGTCGTTCCTTCAAGGTTCAATATATGCGTTCTCGGTGAGCGCCGTTGTTGTTTCTACGATCCCAACAGTTTCGCTTTCTCATTTTCCCCCGGTTACGCACGCAGCTCGCTCTTACCTTCGAGCATCCGGCGCGCAGGAAATATCTGACAGGGGTATTAGAAAATTCTGCCGGTACCCTCTTCTAAAAGTTTCAATTCGTTCCACCGCTTCGGACCGATTGGTTACCCCTGTGCCATTGCTGTGCCGACAGCGTTCGTGGACAGATTTTCACTTACCTGTATTTTAAAACATTGAACAAGTATTTCTGATGGATCTCTAGGACCCAAAGACGAATTTATAGAGTTTTCTGATAGTTTGAAGGGGTTGCACGGTTTTGGACCGATTGGCTACCCCTGTGCCATTGCCGTGCCGATAGCGTTCGTGGATAGATTTTCACTTTCCTCTGGTTAAAAACATTGAACAAGCATGTCTGATGGGTCTCTATGACCCAAAGACGAATTTATAAAGTTTTGTGATAGTTTGAAGGGGTTGCACGGTTTTGGACCGATTGGTTACCCCTGTGCCATTGCTGTACCAATAGCGTTCGTGGACAGATTTTCACTTTCCGGTGGTTCAAAACATTGAACAAGCATGTCTGATGGGTCTCTATGACCCAAAGGCGAATTTATAATGTTTTCTGATAGTTTGAAGGGGTTGCACGGTTTTGGACCAACTGGTTACCCCTGTGTCAATACTGTGTCGATGGCGCTCTTGCACGATTTTTACATTAAACGACCGAGTTGCGTGACTGACAGAAAAGAGACTCGTTTGCCAAATTTGTGGGACAATAGGCGAAAACTGTTCCAGAATAGTTCCGTGCGGATCAGATGAACGAATGCACGAAATAATGACGCCTTTTGTATCGACTTACGTTTTTCCCCGGTTCCCTCTTAGATTCCGCTTCTCCGACTCGTCTTACTTTCCTTCGCACCTTTTCATCTACTTCCGTTGCTCACCGTTCTTCGATCTTATCCGGTCCTCCTTCTCCCCAAGTTGATTCTCTTCACGTTCGACAAACGAGGTTGAGATGCATTAGTGGTGTCCAATTACGGAACCGCAATGCACCCCAGGCTCGGGCACGGTATTGCAACCGGCGAAGGGTGCTCAGAAAGGAGAGAACGTGATACGTTTGTTATCAGAAAAGACCCCGGACACCGTGTAAACCTGTCGACAGCTTGCGACCAAATTGATTAGCACGATATTCTCGGCTTTCCAAATTAACTCCTGTTGCGCTCCCATGGGGAAGCTCCTCGCGATACTTCAAAACTAGAAAAAACTTCGAAAGGGCACCATATTCTACTATGGATATTTTAATTGTAAACTATAGAATCTCTACGCAATAAGCATTAACTTTTGAAATGTCTGACGGCATTTTCAACGAATATCGTCCCGGTCTTTATTTCGTACTTCGTTGCTGGCGTAATTCTTTTTCGCAACGATTGTGCTCGCACTAAGAAGCTATTAACTCGAGAGCAGAAAGTTCCGAGTGCTCGCTGAAGTTACAGTATCACTCTAATTTATTCCGCGGACTAAAAGAGTCTTATGAACAACTAAAAAAGTACGCTCGAAGAAGTGCAAACTCAAGAAATGATTAATGAGAACAGTTTTCCAGTCCGGGCAGGACATTCGAATCGCTCGCGGAGTGTGCTAATTAAAAATCAAAAACTGCGCCTACGTGTCTTCTTCTTCATTAAAATCATTGAAATTCTTACAATCATCGAACGAACGTCGAAATATTCGTCTGGTTCCTTTCGCGATAAAAGTTCCCTCGCGTTGCGCGCACAAAAACTGCGAACACGTGAATCGACGAAGCGCGCGTAAGTTAACAATTGTACAAACGAAGCCTTAATTAATAGTTCCTGATGGGTTCCGAATTACTGCGGCTTAATGTACCCAATTTGTCTCAACTCCGATTAAGCTGATTAATCGAGAACCCATTCTACATATGTGCGATCAGAATGTCCATTTGTTGGAGCTTCCAGGCTAAATTGAAAACCAATTTCGCGTGATTTATTGCAGCGATCGCTTCGATACTACGACTTAATACTGAGCACTTAACTGCTCAACTACTGAATACTTGCAGTCTCAAAATGTTCTCTCAAAACACGATTTTGAACGGCTCACTTATAAACGCACAGAATTCGCAATCTGGACACGCGTGTGAAGATATTAACGGACAGCGACGTACCAGATGACATCGGTCAGATCACGAGTTCAGAAAACGTATAATTACACGCGGCTACTAAATAGAATACTCCGCGAGAGTGATCCACACTCGGTTCCGCTGGGAACAAACCGTTTCACTCTCATTAAACCCGCCGGCAGAAGGTTTCAGCACGGAAGCAATCGAGCCTGCTCGTTTCACGTTTGCTCGAGCGAAGCGGTTGAATAAAATAAGAGGACCCTGGATCCAACATTTTCCTTTTTTTTTCTCTCTGTCCCGTAACAAATCCCGTGACGTCAAAGGCGTACAGCGTCGCAAGTCAAAGGGGGTCTCTCGCAGCTCACCGGCAGAACCGCGGGTCCCGCGGAAAGGAAACGAGTGGGGAGCCGGGCTACGTCTTCATTTTTCACACGACCCCTGTTATTTCATGCTCGTTAAACTCGGCTATCGGCCGGCGACCGGTCCGCGGCGGTGTATCTCTTTTCTAATTAAAAATTGTACCTCTTCGAGACGGCAATTTGAATTCATTGGCGGCCCGGCCGGGTCCGGGTATTGTTCGACCAGCCCGGGTCTCTCTCTCTCTCTCTCTCTCTCTCTCTCGTTTAAAAGATGGTCAGCGCGACGAAAGGACCGGGAGACTGCCGAGGCCGAGACCTGCCGACGATAACGATAATTATCCGCCTCTCGGCCGACGGTGTCTCTCTTCGCCAATTTGGCTGCGAGCAGGGTCTGCCAGGACGTAAAGTGTTTTCACGTGTACCCCGCGTCACACGACCCCCCCACCCCCGGCACCCTCTGCCCTCCTGTCTCGGCCTTTCGCACTTCCGGCCAGATAAGGGCCGCTGAGCTGTTGTGTTCCCGTGGAATTGCAACGGAAAATATTCGCAACGGTGCCCGGCAGGCCAACGACGCAGACATTTCTGTCACCTATCGCGAATGTATTCGGCAAATGGACAACGAAATTACGGAACTCCTCAGCGTGAACTTTATCTTCGGCGGGGGGGTTAATGGCCGCGAGCAACCCTCGCTCTAACCGCCTTTAATACCAGGCCAGGTGCAATAAACTGGCGGCGAAGTGTCGGTTTCTTGGCTTCTGTTATCGGGAGAACAATCTGGATATAATGCCGCTGTAAGAAACAAGTCTTCACTGGGTGGAAATTGTGGGAGAGGAGAATGGATCCCTACCTTACCGACCTAGGTGAGATACAAGTGCGAGATCGGTAGGCGGGGTTGTGTATTGAGGTTTGTAAGATGAGATGAAAGGTTTCTTTGTTCCCGCTATCTGTTCAAATTTATAATAGAAATAAGGGGACGGTAGTCTGGAGAGGTTGAGGTTAGTTTTTCTAGAATGGATCCCTACCATACCGACCTAGGTGAGATACACGTGCGAGATCGGTAGGCGAGAGTAGAGTTCCAGGTTTGTAAGATGAGACAAGAAGTTTCTTTGTTCCCACTTGCTGCTAAAATTGATTACAGAAATAAGGGGATTGTACTCTGGAGAGTTTGAGGTTAACTTTTATTGTTATATTTTTATCACACCTCTACCGTAAGTAAGATGGCGCAGCCCTTTGCCGGTCGAACCAATACACCGCAGCAAACGGTTGCAAATTGACCGTCATTTTTACCGCTGTGATACGGGTTTGTTTTATTATTGTTGCGCTGGCACACTCCTCTATTTTTGACATTGTTTGTGGACCCGAACGAAAACAACATAAACCAATATGTCCCCCGTCTGCTGGGGGAATCTGTGGAGCCGAGTGTAGACGGCATGCTGTACAAAATGTATTAAAATACACAGCGGCGGAAACTTGTGAACGCCGCGGCGCGGCGCGGTTTTCTATTTAACTTCGCCTCGCGTCGGAACGATAGAATTGAAAAAGTTGTCGAATGAACGCCGCCGACGTTGCCAGCCAGAGTTATTAAATCGTAATTATAAAGCGGCGGCGTCAAGTGCGAGGCTGAAATCACGGGCAGGATAAACGACGATCAAAGAAACGGCCGACGATGTATGCGGCGCGTTAATTACGCGCGATTACGGACGGTCGAAAAATTAACTGGATCAGTGGGCGGCAATGCGAGCGGCGATAACATTTTCGAATCACGGAAACCGTTGAACGCCTATCGAAACGATTCGGTGAATATCTTTTAAACCCGGCGTTGGCAGAGTGCCTCGTCACGTCGTTTTAATCAATTTCATTCTTCCCGAAATTAATGGAAATGATCGAATCTCTCTCTCTATCAACCTATTCGCGCGACACTTGTTTCGCGTTACATGGAATTTTCTGCTATAGGATGTGTAGTCGTGATTTTCTCTCGACGATCACTTTATTAGCGCGTCGAGACGATTGGCGTTAAAATAATGTTAAAGTACACAGAGTTAGACTCGCGTCGTTGGATGATTGAGTTGCACGGCGCTTTTACTGCTGACTGTAAAAAAGAAAAAAAAATATTTCCATATTGCACGAAAAATGAATACTTCATGAGGCGGCTCTTATTAAAGTTCTTTATTCAGGGGTTCGTTCAAAGATTTCATCATCACGCTGTAAGCACTTTACGGTTCAACTTTTTACGCTCTTCCCTGCGGGATTAACATTAGCTTAATATTTTTACTACAATCATTATGGACCGAGCTCACTTTAGAGTTTCACGTAATATGTAAAACGCCTGTAAGAAACATCCAAAGTTTGTGAAAAAATTGTTGCTCTACCCCTTGTGCCGCATATAAATATTCTATTAAATTCTATTGCCTATCGAGCGTTAGAAAAATGATTTAGATTCGGATAGGTTAAGCTCTAAATGGCGTACAACAAGTAACATAACCAAGTAAAACACAAATTCGGTCGTTATCTTTGCGCCATCCGAACAGTGAACAGTCGTTATAGTTCAATTAATATAGAATACACGAACAATTAATTCCTGCGTTTCATTGAAATTTTATTGTAATAAGATTAACACAACAAAGGGAATTAAATCAAAGTAAGCCGAACCCGCTTTATAATTATTGCGCGCCGGTGAAATCGCTGGAAAGCAGCTTTTCAATTAAACGTTGTCACACGGACTCGTATCGAATAGATTTCATTTGATTTTGATTTGTCTACAATAGTTTCTCTCTTTTCTTCTTCTTTTGTTTCTCTATCGTCCCCGGCCTTTTTTAATAGGCCGCCCAACAGGCTTCACCGCGGGTTTCGATTTAATTAAAACGCGGACGCTTAAGCCATGTTCACATCGTGTATATTATTAATCTCCGGATGAGGCGAAGTAACACGACGGAAAAGTTTTATCGCCCAAGTCTTCCACCGGTTTCGCAGTTTTACAGTGATTTATGTCGCGGGAGGTTCAAGCCTGAAGGAAAAATTTATTTCAACGCTACACTCCCATTTGTCCGATGTTTATTATAATAATTCTTGTCCCACGAAATCGTAACTCTTACGCTGTCGTCTGTGGAACTGCGAACACCCTGGTCTGCTAATTCCCAAAGAACTTCCCGGACAAATAGTCCTCCGTTTTAAACGATTTTTATGGGGAGCAATTTTCGAAGCATTACCGGGATGTCAACGTCTTTAATTATCAACTTGGATCTACGTTAAATATGTGCTGAAATTACACAGTATTTTATGGAAAATAAGAAGTTTGTGCATCAGTTGCAAGGAGGTCCTAATTTTTTCTCTCGCAATTATTGAAATTATAAAAATGTTTTCGTGGGTACATTTGTCATGTCACCATAAAAATTGCTGAGGACTCTACACCGAGTGTCTCATAGTTTTCTTAATGTCAGAATCGTCATCAACGCGCCCAAGTGGCATCCATCACAGAATTAACCTGGCGAGCGAACATTAACGTTTACAGACGAGATTGTCTGCTTATCAGGCCCGTGATTCATAGCAGTTACTTCGGTGTGCTGCAGTTTGCAGCCCCAAGCGATGCAGAATGGTGGCTGGTTTTGTCGAAGTAGTGCCGGAGTAGATTTTCAGGGTGTCAGAGTCAGGTTATGTGGATTCAGATTTATTAAGTGTGGACTTCAGACGGGTCGCACTATGAAAAGGCGCTTCCATTGAACATCGTTGTCCTATATCGTTTGCGTCTCCAGCAACTTTACTTAATTTTCCACTAGTCAATCTTCACTATCAACACTGCTCAATTTTCCACTAGTCTCCCCGTAACTGTCGCAAGGATCTCCGCCGTAGCTGTCGTTCTTTCATCCCCACCGCTGGGGGAATCCTCCTTGGAGAATTAATGCGGAGCAAGCGAGGTGAAAGATTGCAGTTTTCTTTTTTGGGAGGTTTAAAAATTGAACTTTTACAAGCGTGAAAAATTTCCATCACGCTTAATATCCTCGAGAATATTTTTACGACTGGTTCCTTAATCGACTTTTGGCAAATTTTTCGTACGGTTCGAAGGTCGCCGTTTAATTTGAAAGAAGCCGGGAATTCCCATTTCGCCGTGGCCGTAACGGCGCGGCGGCCATAGTTATGTTTCATATAGAACGTTCGACGGGAATAAAAGGTCAGAAAATAAGAAACAGAAGCGGAGGCCGTGGCCATTCTCCGCGTTCCCACCGGTCCCTTTTCTCTCCCGTGGAAATCCAATAGGAATAATCCTGTAATTGCCTGATCTAATTCCACGTTCGAAGAGGATTCACAGATAGAGAGCATACCGCGCGCGCCGGATTTAAAGCACGGCCGCCGCGGCCCCGATGTACAAACCCGCAAGATATTCTTGACACTGATTAAACTTGTTCGTTATTGTTATATCTATCGTCTGCGGCGAAACTTCGGTTTGTCGAGGCGGGGTTACCTAATCATTTCCCGGAGTAAATCGATCGATCGCTGCGCGACATCTGTGACCAATCAAGTTACGTTCGAACCGCCTCGGGGTGACTTCGTCCCTTCGTGTATAATCACTTGATAAAAGACGTTCGACCTTTAATCGGTGGAAGGTTTTTTTTTAATTTCCGAAAGGCCGATAAAACGTCGACATTTTCCGCCAGAAACGAACGCAACTTCAACCCCTTGCACTCGAAGCCATTTTAAATCGAAACACTTCTTTCGACCTAGAATATTTCCCTTCTATATATATATATTTTCTTCATGCTGTACATACGAAAATAGTGCAATTTACTCGTAGAGCAGTGAAATGTTTAGTAATTTATATAGAATAATGATAGAGCAATTTTTAGTGGCGCCTAAAAATCTACAGTAGAAAATCACGAAATTTTATTAGCAGAAAATTATGGTCACCTTAATTTTTTAAACGCCACGAAAATATTGCTATTTTTTTCCAATGTAAACGGACTGGTTGCGGCCACAGGCGCACGAGCAAGTTATTCTTTAATATGCCGGCGAACTAATTACAATGCAGTTTGAACGAATAATTTGAAAATGAAATATTCAGAAACGCCGGCCGCGTTGTTATTAGCACATCTGGACGCGAGCGATCTCGTTCGGAGGGGGGAGCTCGTTAAAAAAGAATGGAACAGAAAGCATTCGATGCTATCGTCCGCGGTAAATTGTCTTTAATTTAAAAAATTGCAAGTTTAATCGTCACGCGGAACAACGGCGAACGTCGTCGCGGTGTGTCGCGCACGCGAATGTTTACGTTAACGCGGAGACTTCGGCTTAATAATCGACCATCGCGGCTGTTTCTGTCTATTCGGAATTGCGAGATTCCCGCGCAGTCTGCATCCGGTATTGTACACACGGTATCTTGTTCGCAGTGTGCGAAATGACATTGTTATCGCGAGCACGCGATCTCGATGGCAGCACCGACGAAACGCTGTATCGATACCACAATGATCCAGGATAATCAAGATCGGAATTAATAACGCTACGTCCACCCGTTTGCAATCTCGGTCGCGTAAAAATTGTTTAAACTATACGTTCCTGCTCGATAATCGAAGATGAAAAGTTCGGTAGTTGTTTACTTTAGTGACCTTGAAACATGTTCGCAATGTCTTCATTCTGAACCACTTGTCAAGGTCATCATTCTGAACCAACTGCAGGTTTCTCATTGTAAATATTGATTGGCAATTAAATAATAGTATATAGTACAACTATCGAAGTATTGATAGGTGCGATCGCAAAATTTCTTTGAAAATCACTTCTTACAATTAGTCGCGCATCGCTGGCCCTACGGGAAAACTGATTACATTAATTAATGTAATGCTTTTCACGAAAAAGTAATGAAATCAATAGAACAATCAAGTCTAATGGAACGTTCGAGAATATAATTAACCTTTTCCTCACTAGTGAGACAATAATTCGACTCTTTAATCACACTCACTTATTCGCTCAACTTTGATAAAAGAAAATTCACAAAAAAGCGGATCAGAATATTTCAGTGTAAAGCGAATAGTTGTTGGTAATTGGTGCTACATATGTATAACTATATTATCGTAATTATCCTTTCACGAAAGAAATGATTAGAGCGTAGAATTTAAACTGTGCGTATTTTTGGTTGACAACCAGTTCGTTGAATCATTTTCGTACGTCGGTTTCGCGATGACATTTCAATGAATCATCGCAGATTGGATATAACACGAACGAGCACGACGCCGCCAGCATTTCATGCGTAATGAAACAATTATTACGAATCGGAAATTACAGTTTCATGCGTCTGACACGCGTCAACTAATTAAAAGATTAGTTAGCCAGCGTTTCGTGTTCGGTTTTTCACGATACTCGAACGATATTCGGATCTGAGCGTTGCGTCACACTTTTCCGAAAAACTTCTTCCCGGTTTCTCAACGTTTCTTCCGCTTTGGTTAATTATTTCTATTCGGAAACAAACGGTTCGGCGTACCCGCGCAAGTTAACGAGCCGGGTATCCTATTATATAATTAATGAACTGCATATTGAATGCGCGGATTAGCCCTCATTAGCACCGCTAAATTTCGTCTCGGTATTTCTGTCGCCTATAAGTGATACGTGCGCGCTCGAACCTCGCGCATAAACTTAAATTCACGGATTACGTTAAAACGCGTGGACGGCGTGTCATCGCTGATACGGTGACGTATGCGCGTCAATTGACGATGCAAATTAATGTCAGATTTATGCCGATCTACGTTGCGCGTCAGAATTGTCACGATCCCCATTGATTTTCCAAAATATCAACTTCTGCACTGATTACAACCCCTGAATGAACGAACCTTCTTTGTACACATGAATTAATTATACCTATTTCGGACGAGGATGATTTGTTTTGATACAGTCAATCTTCCTACAGCGCTGGACAAAATAGTATTCCACGTTTACGCCATTTTGGGAGTCAAAATCGGACTAAAATTGGTTCAAAGCTGTTTTTCAAGGGAACGGCTGACCCGGGACCCATAGTTCCTTTGAGACTTTTCTTCTTCAAGACGAGGACTACAGGATGCAATAAAAAGAAATGTTTGACCTTCAGAAAAGGGTCAAGGTCATCTGTTATTTGACTTACTTTTGGAACACCCTCTAGATATCACTGAAAACAGATAACAGTCCGTAACTTGTTCTTCCGAAATATTACCCTTTCTTGCGGAAACACGAATTCCATTAGTCCTAGAAATTAAATGAGCCTGCTTCGGAATTGCCGCTTTGTACTACATATTTTCAAGCTGCAGCAATTCCCCATTGCTGGCACTTTCAGCCCCGGCAACTTTGTTCCGTAGCAGTTCCGAAGAAGAAGAACATAACAGGATGAAATTGAATTTAACTTAGAGATTTCATGGGTCTCGTGCGAAACCAGGAACAAATCCCGGCACTTAGAGGTATTACCTCTTTTGATAGTGTCTTTCGTGTACCAAGTCGCTCGCTCAGCTGCCTACAAATTGCGTTTTTCTATTTCGAGCATGAGCTTCGAAAATTTGCAATTTAACGGTACCGATCCTCGCCGTTACATAGCATCCTAACCAACTTTCTTCAGCATCAGGCACGGTAAAAAAATCAGTGACCGGAATAAACAACTATTTAAGCCCAGACCTCTCAGCGAGGTTTCTTTTATTGCGCTGCAAAACACGACTTGATTTTTCATTTGGCGTTTCGGAAATTTCCAGCTCACCTTCCGAAACGGTCGAACAAGCGTGGTTTGGGTCAGCGTGATTTTAATGCGCATTGGCGTGGCACTCGGGGCGCGTTAACCAACAATTTATAAACCCCCAAGGGACGAAGTAACAGTGACCGGAGGCTAGTTAGAATGAAGCTTCTTTGAAACTTCGCGGGAGAACCGGGCAAGTTTTCGCTGACCTGCCCGGTGGAGGACCTCGCGCAACAATGCTGATGCCATAACCGAAATTTAACCGCGCCTCATGCCCGGACAGAACTCTTTAACTGAATTTTCTGCCGAATATTACAAATTACTCCACGATCAGGTAGCAACAGACGTAGATTGGACTTTTAGGAAACGCGATTGACCAATTCTAAGCTGCTCGTTGCAATATCGAAGCGGCAGTTTGTCTAGATTTTGGCCCTTGCGTGCGTACACGGATTTCAAACCACGAGGTCGATACTTAAGGTCGATACTCACGATCTCGCAGATGTTCCAAGGTGGATAGTCGCGACGGCGATGTCGTAGAAGTGTTAAGCGGAATTAGGAAACCTCGGCGAGACTCGAGGGATCAGTTTTATGGGGGAATCGTAAATTTCGGGGGCCATCGCCGTTGTAGCATTACTCGGTATTTGGGGCTGGTTTAAGCGGATGTTTAACCAGCGTTGATGAGCACGGAAAATTAATTGAAGTTTCATTGAACTGCTGGCGCCGCGCCAGCCCCCCATTAACCTAAGACAGCCACTCAAGATAAGATTGAAAAGAACTTTTGACACCACCTTGCAATTACACTTTTCCAGTAGCAAAGTGTGATCATTCATTTTCTTCCAGCGAAGCAGAAATTCCTAGCCGATAAGAGTCACAGAACTATCCCCACTCTCTCGCGGGATATACCCCGTGACCTTGGTCGTGTGGACATGTGTCGAGTAGACGCTGTATTTGTTCAAATATCTGTTGAACCCACTGTTGTATTTGTATCGTGTCGGCGATTGTTCTTTTGTTTTCAGATTGAAAAACGCTTTACTCCAATATTCATTCGACGAGTACATCGAATCGAGTTTTCGTCGATGTTACCCGAACGATTCTGGTAGAAAAGTGTTTCGCTGCGCGATCGATGTAAGAGTAAAAATTGCATTGAGTCGGTTAGAACAATAAATGCGACGATAGCTTTTACAGTAATTTGAAACTGGCGTGTAGAATATTGCGCGGAAAGCAGTAATCCTTCCGATAAACGCGGAAATAATCTTTTAAGTAGTTTGAAGTGGTCTTAATGCATCTCGAATCCTATGGGTGCTGTGCTTCATTACTGGGATTACATGAATCTTTAACCCCGTTCGACGTAAAATATTGATAAAGCCGATAATTCGTGCGGCGGCGACGTAAAGCGATATCCCTTTTAGAAATGAAATTCAGTACTTTCTAGGTATAACGAGTGCGGCACAATTAAGCGCAGTATCGGTTGCAGGACAGTGGGGGTTATTAACTCTGATCTATTCTGACGAACTGATTTATCTCCATTTTTTAAATATTACGATTACTCCTTTCTAATGCATCGCTTTTCTCACAAATTCCATATAAAATTTAACTCATTCTAAATATAATTCTCCATATATGTCAACAACACGGCCCCTCCCGGGGTACACCTCGCGGTAGTGGGGATAACTCCGCGACGTTCATCATCCAGGCCTTGGCGACACGTATCGAGAAATCACTTTATCACTCGTATACTGATTCAGTAAGAACTACTGTCTAATATATCTTGCTATTCGTGTCTCTATGAATAATTCGATTTGCACGAAAAATAATAAATTGACCGCAAAGAATCGCGAGAGAATTGTTGCGCGAACGCAACGCGGGACTCGGGTGGGTTAACTGTTACGGTCGGGCATCTCATGCGCAACGGTCGAATGAATATCTCATCGCTGCGAATGGGTCTCACGGGTCAACGACCTTGGTCCGAGTGAATTTTAATTACAGCCTCGGCCGGTAATAAAAAAGTATAGCAATAAGATCGCAGCGGCGGGCTGTTCGACGTGGGTCACTGTCCCGGTTTGCGATCCCCTCAGTAATTATCTCGGCGAAACTTCGCAGAATCGGTCGCTTTAGCCGTCGGATGACTGCCGATCGAAGGTCGAATGAAAAGTCGTTCGGGGGGGTCCTATGAAACGCGGAACTTCTTCAAGTTTCCACCTTTGGCGGAACGGTTTTCTCGCGGGGACGAGCGCCTTCCGTCGCCCCGGCCGTCGGTGAATCGTCAACGTTTAAAACCGGCGGAACACTGCGGAATCGTCCCCATCTCTTCTTGAACGTCGCTGAATCGTTGTTTTTTACCGTCGTTCCCGGTCGCACCTTACGTTCGACGCCCCGGACCCTTTCATTCGACGACGACTTTCATGAACTCCGTTCCTCCATTTTATCTTCCCACTGCCGAGCCCTTTCTCCCCAGCACCGCGTCCGCTATACCGTTCGTGCAATATCGAATTTCGACCTTGTACCACCTTCAAGATCATTGTACGAATTCGTTTTGGCACACGCTTTCATGTGATATCGACAGATACCATTTCAAACATTGAATCTTCATTTCTAGAAAAATAGTGCGGATAAAAGGAAATCACGAAGCAAGAGAAACGATGGCTAATATTCCCGCGAACACCCTCTATATTTAGTGTAAGTCTATTTCTTGCAAAATCCTGAGGTCCTAGACAAATTTTGAGACCAGATTCGAAATCAGCGTGAAAAAATCTATGGGAAATGATGTATGTCATGTTAAAACAAAATTTTTTCCGCCCGTGGTATTGGAAAAACCGGTGCGATGTATTGGTTCGGGAAAAAGCATAAACGAATAGTCTAGCGCCGGTCCCCGGGGACCGGCGTAGCTTTTGATGTTAGATACGTTTTTCTGCCACATATACAATTCTTTTTGCGTCGCGAATGTTCTATGTACGCTCTTTGAATTTCTTCTTAGCGATTGTTTACCCATTTTTAATACGTGTGGATCTCTTTCCTGATCGTTCCCTAACATTCGTCGCTACTGTCAGTTTTCATTCTCCGGACAGGTCACTCCACTTTCAGGCAACACAACAACACTTCCATCCCCGGAGAACATATTCGTCGATTTCCTAGTCCTTTCACAGAACGACAAGCGGAAGGAACTCTTTTCTTCCATTCTATCCTTCCGTGTTTGAGGACCGAGGAGACTTTTTGCCCTTTTTATTTGTCGACTCCTTGCTTCACCTTTCCCTCCCTCCCCTACCCCCCTTTATTTTGCCTTTTTGCCTCGGTCAGATTACTCGCGGCACGGGGTGGACGGTCCGTCGGTCCGAGGACCGGGGCCGTATACACGTGGATGTAAATAATAAAAAATGAACCACTTCCGAAAATGAGTCGTGCGCAACCCCAGCCGGTGGCCCTTTGTTGCGCGACACTTGTCTCCTCGTTTGAGTCCTTTGCCATTATGCGTCTCCCCGGCCCCGGTACTTTTCACTCAGCCGCTCTTTTTTGTCTGTTTCACTTCTTTTCCCTTTTCTTTTTCTTCCTCTCTCTCCTTCTTTTTCTTCTTCTTCTCTTTTTACCACCCACTCCCACACCCCCGGCCCGCTGCACTCGGTATCGTTGCCACTGGGTTTTTGATCCGATTCCCGTGTGTTCGTCTAGTAACGATGACAAAGAACAACGTTTCCCGAGCGGATATTCCGCGGGGCTTGCGCGCACGGCAGTTCCAGCGGCATGGCGAAACTTTTCCGTGGAACGTCGTCGTTCACGATTAAAACCAGCTTTGAATATTTTAGCGGCGGAAAGTTTCCTTGCTCGCCGTCACGCCGCCCATGTTTGTTTTGTCGGAAGACGTAATCGATTCGACGAACGGTTTTCCGAACGTCTTCGAGAGCCCGAACGACGGAGAATGAAATATGTTTGTGTCAGGCTGCTGCGTGCACGCCGCGACGAAACTGTAAGACAGGGCTGCTTAACTTCTTTTCCGCCGCGAGCCACACGACGCTCCCACCGCATCCCCCCTCTACAATCTCCGCGGAATGACAGCAAAATCGATTGAAAACAAAATTCTAAACAAATGCCGAGAAATCTCCTTTCCCCCTGTGACTGCCTAGCTTGTTTGACGACCTCGTACGCAGTGGGGGTTTCTTGTCGAAAAAGGAAGTTAGGGGAAAGAGCCACGGGTGGCTCATCAGCCACCAGTTTAAGGTCCAGCTTTCCCAGGTGGCCTTGATCCGCCCCAGTGTGAGTGCGCCATGATGTGCCGGACACAACTCTAGATCGTACAAGATTGTAAGGGTTCGGGAGGCTACAAATCATTGTTCGATAATGCAAAGATGGGGCTTTTCAAGGGTGAAAAGCGTTAGATAAAAGATCAATCTAGCGCGCTCGCTACCAGGCAGGTCCTACTTTTGCGTTTTCGAGCAACATTTTGCATTATTCGGTCGCACACGGTGCCTGTCAGAGAGGCGATCTGAGCACGCGTGGCCGACAATGTAAACAACGGCGCTGCCATAGCTTCGGCCACGCGCGCTCAGATCGTCTCTCTGATAGGCATCGTGCGCAACCGAATAATGCAAAATGTTGCTCGAAAACGCAAAAGTAGGACCTGCCAGGTAGTGAGCGCACTAGATTTATCCTGTATCCAGCGCTTTTGGCCACTGATAAATCCGCGCCTCCCGAACCTTTGCAACCTTGTACGATCTAGCGTTGTGTGCGGCACACGCACACGGCACGCACACTGGGGCGGATCAAGGCCACCTGGGAGAGCTGGATCTTAAGCAGCCCTGCTATAAGACATAAAGGGTCACACGTTTCGGGCTCCAGGATTTTCACGGGCAGTAAAACTGACAGCTGCCGATATTTTCGCGCGCTCCAATAGACCC
The DNA here is from genome assembly GCA_028454255.1 of Halictus ligatus. Taxonomy (NCBI): domain Eukaryota; kingdom Metazoa; phylum Arthropoda; class Insecta; order Hymenoptera; family Halictidae; genus Halictus; species Halictus ligatus. Next base: position 8,289,388 of record CM052136.1, read on the forward strand.
TAGTATTCGTCATACCATGTAGAATATTTCCCGTCGCAGTTGACCTTCGACGACCTCGAATGCCCTTGAGTCTATTAGATAGTACATGGAAGAGTACTTCATTCTAAATTAAAGTGCAGAAAATCTATTAACATGGAATTGAATTCTATGAATTTATGAATCTATTTAATATTTTTACAGGGGAGAAGCGTTGAAAGTTTCCAACGGCTTTGTTTTTCCCATACGATATTAATGTTTGCAGTCGCGTGCGAAGTTTATGCGTTCGAACGTTCGCGATTTTCCGGGAGAGTTACGCAGCGTTCGCGTTAAGTTACAGAGATACATTTGAAATTACGCGTCCCGGCTAGACGAGAGAAGAAAGCATGAGAAACGTAGCACTTTCGAGAATGAGCACTGCTCATTTCTTGCCAGACATTCCTCGACCATTTGTCCCGTAATTTGTCCTGTCGGGAGCAGGCTATTTCTCGGTTCCCACGCCGTGCTGTTATCTGCAATTCCGATAGGATTTTAAGCGACAAATACATCCGAGTTGAAGAGTTCCGAAATTATTGACTAATCTCCAACAGTGTTACCAACGTTTCACGCCAGAAAGGTTAGATTTCGAAGCCAGAAGTTTTGGAAACCGTTCTTCTCGGTATCTAGGCGTTTCGCGCGAAATGGGGTGATGGAGAAAGAATGAGGGAGAGGGAGAGGATGAACGAACGAATGGGAGAGAGAGAGAAAGGCAGACGGGGAGAGACGATACGGTCGTGAACGTCGTTTCACGACTCAGAGGGAAAGGGAATAATAAAAAATGAACCACTTCCGAAAATGAGTCGCGCACGTCTGCAGCCGGCGAAGCTTTGCAGCGCGATACTTGTCTCATCGTTTGAATTCTCGTGCGGCATCTCCCCGCCTTCCCCCTCTCCCTCTGCACCGGCACGTTCGCATTTCTGGGAGGGACACCGATGCAAAGGAAACGAATTTTCGGCAACGATTCTTTGCGTGTGTGGACCGGTGCTCGGTGGATTCCCTTTCTGCGAATTTTCGCGTGGCGAAACACGTCGCACAGTGGCCGATTTCTCCTGAAATCGTGATTCAGTGTGCTTACTCTGTACACGTCCCGAATTCCTAGCCGATAATAGTCACAGAACCATCCCCACCGCCGCGGGGTGTAACCCGCGGGGGCCCCAAAGCTCGAGAGAATATCTCCTGGCCGATATATGTCAGTGGCTAGACCCGTTTTCTGGACAAGTATCGAGCAGCACTGTGATTTGTAAATTTTAGTGTCCAACGTTAAGCGGTGGTCAGGCAACCCCCCTCCGTCTACGTTCACCGGTATATTTTTATACGTCTTGTCGTATTGGAACAATAATGGAACGTCCAATTTGGCGAACGTGGACAGATGGGTGCAATGGAAGAGAAACATGGTTTCAGCTGAATTTAAGAGAGAGTTGCATTGCGAAACTCCAACGATAAGCCGGCGAAACGAAAGTTCCGGACAGAAGCGAATAAAAACGACGCTCATGGGCTCAGGCACGAGCAATCTGTTCGGCGAGCTTAAGCTGCTTGTGTCTATTTGCCCGGCGAAGAGATTCGTTTGCGAGGAAGTCTTACAATCTCGTCCCGCGTGCCGAACTATCAACTTGTTTGAGCGGAACGATTTGACTCGAGGGTGACGGCGCGTTGTCCACGCGTTGCCTGCCCGGGACGTCCATGAAAGCGTGTAATCGGCGAATAAAATCTGATAAACTGTCCCCTCGTCACGACACTGTCAGCGGCGCACAACAGTCGCTTTTTCCCCGTTTGGACACCTCACAATTCGTCGAAATGTCTGAATCAATTAGCAACGCAGTTATTTCGTCACGGTTCGAGGGGCCCCGATGTGCCCAGCACCGATACAGACCTCTCTTCTCTTTTGTAACAGACAGTATACAGTGTTTTCTCTGTATATGACGCCAAGATCTGGAGGATAAAAGTCGCGGAGTTATCCCTACTACTTCGGGGTATACCTCGTGAGGGGCCTGGGACGCCAAGGATTGTAAACATAACACGGTTTGGGTGTGTCTCCTGCACACTACATGACATACATACTTGCTGACATACATACTCGCTGACATACATCGAGCATTCCTTGTATTGTCATTTTTCAATTCTTTTTGAATCCGCTAGTTACGAAAGCATGCCACTGTATATCAGTCCTTTCGGCACTTCGAAAATTTCATGTCTGAATAAAGGTTACAGTGTCAATAATCGCACGGGGCCATTAATCGGGCCATTTAGGGTCAAATCCAGCAGGGAACGACAGAGAACACGATTTCCTCGGCGGCGGAGGACGAAAACAAAACAGAGCCCGGATTCTCCGCTGGTTTCCATAGCGGCGCGGAGACCTGCGCGCAGACCGCCTAACAAATTATTACGCGGCAAATTATCCCCGTCCGCAATTCCCAGCTGCTATCAAACGTAATCTCCGCGCCAATATTATTCCCCGCGAAGCAAAATAAGCGAGCAGAAATTGTCTCGCGACAATTCGCTCGGCAAAGAGCCGGGCCCGTGCGAGTCGCCTACAAAGCGGCTCGCGGGCGGCGTTCATCATTAGAAACTATGTACAAACTTGATAAACTGAATGGCAATGGTAAACTTGGAGCCGGCGCGACGGCGGCCCATTCTAAAATAGAGTTCCCAGCAAGACGACACAGATTCCCGTCCTTCATAAAGGACCACGCGACGCGGCGCACCCTCTCTCTCCCTCTCTCCCTCTCTCTCTTTCTCTGCGGGAATAATTATTATCCCGGAAGTAACCGAGTTCTTGGATGGCGTCGTATTTCACCCGGGGAGGACCATAGTCCTGCGGGAGACCGGTAGAGGAAGACTGCGGGTCCCCGCCGCGTGCGTATCACTCGTTTTCTCCTTTTTTCTTTTTACCTTTTTCGTCAACTTCATCGTTTCCGGAATACTCCCTGTTTTATTTCGTTCCGCGACTCCTCCCCCCGTTGCCCGGCCAAACGAAACAGGGTGGCCATCCCTCTTGGACTGCGGAACGAGTCTGGTTCGAGGTCCGGATAGAGGGGTGGAAAAGTTTACGATCCTCCCGGACGGCCGCATATTTGTTAAGACTCCGCGTCCCGGGGGGTCCGCTGCGGCGAACAGATGCATCACGGAACGATGATGGAGCGTACAAGGTCGTTAGAGGTTGCCGTCAAGATTGCCTGACTCCTGTGATTTCCGCGAAGGAAACCGAAACCCCCTAGGACACAGAAAGCGTAAATGGGTGTTTGCAAAAGGAAGTCCAATTCTTCTAAAATCCGTCGAAATTCGTAGAAAATTTTAATTTAATCAATTAGAATGAATACTCGATACATGTCAACAACCCGGGTCCAGCCAGTGACATGTATCGTCCAGGACACATAGTCCTCTGTTATGTTTACACTCCTCGGCGTCAGAGGTCTCTCTTGGTTGCCCCTCACAGGGTATACCCCGCGGTAGTGGGGATAATCCGGCGACGTTTATCATGTAGGCCTCGGCGACATATATCGCTGTACAACTTTCCATTTCCAAAGCAGGTGTAAGTAGAACCTTTTGAAGTGAGAAAAGAAAAATTACCCTGTAAATGAATGCGTCGACGCCACGCTGCACTTTGCGCAGCTGGTTTCATGCGCGTCGGCACGCGACGGCCTGGAATTCTGAAGGATATTCGCGCCGCGACCGAATCTTTGAAGACAGATTTCTCGCGCGTTCCACGGGCCAGGTGATTATTCGACAATCAAGTAATTAGTCAACAGCAACGATTCGGAGGGTGGGGAGTGGGGGTGAATTCCGCGCTGTGCTGGAACGGAACGCTGAGATTTCCGCGTTTTCTCAGACGTTCATTCCAGATGTTCTGCGTTCCTGTTAATCGTTGCGCGATTTTCACAGCGGGTCTTCTAAGCCAATGGAATAAATTCTCCGCAACGATAACAATTTCCAGCAACCAGGATTTCCGTTCAAAAAGAAATTAGCTCGGCGGATAAAAAGCGACTTTCGGATCGGTAGGGAGCGCTGAAATACACCGCGACCCAGAACGAACGTTTCGGGTCACGACCTCCGCGGAATTAACCCGTCGGTGAGTTGTGCACGCCGGGAATAAGAGGAGGGCAGGAGAAAATCGAAATTACATTTTTGGCACCGTTCGCGCCCCACTCTTTCGGGCGACATTGTATCAGCGCGTATCGTGTTTATCTCGGCACCGGCCGGAATTGCATCGAACGAAATGTCAGTGGTAATCGAATCGCGCTGTTCAAGTAGGCGCACACGTGTTCACGCATCGGTATCGGCGACGGAGAAAGTCTCATCGGAACGCGGAGGAAGGGAACAGAGAAAGTGAATGCTCGCGGGCACACGGACGCGACGCACACTGACCGAAACCGAAGGGCCGCGAGCGAGGGAGAAAGCACAAAGCCGTAAGGCGGCGAAGGGTGCAAGCAAAAAAGGGTGCAACGGGTTCAAAGTGCGGACGTTCTTCGCGTGCTTGTTAATTCTATACCGGCGCGAATTTATTCTGCGCTCGTGTCTCGCGAGACGTTTAGGCCGAAACACTGTCCAACTCAACTTTCTTTTGTTTTGCGTCTCGATAATCAGCTGGCGATTGCTATAGCCTGCGGATTTTATGACGAAAGTGAGCAGATACAGCTTGGAACACCTTATTGGCTCCTGTGTTACCTCGATATGTGCCCACGACACGGGTCTCCCCAAGAACGAAGCAAGGGCAAACAAACAAACATGCGTGCATGGGCACACTTTTCGTTTAAAATGCGATAAACCTGTGGTTTGCATAAAGTTAATTTTATAACATTTAAAGCAACATCATCGTTCTATAAAAATTCAAGAGTTTTTGTTTTTGTTGTGCGAACAAAGCGGAGTCCTCCGAAATTTCATTCTCGCGTTTACGGCACAAGCCTCGATGCAATTTGGAAAATCCGGGTCTCTTTCAGACGTTCGCAGTCTGTTCCATTTCACAATGGACTTCATTATTACGTGATGGTCTATTGTATCAAGTATTTTAGATGTACGCCGGCGAGTATCGTTTAATAACTCCGTACATTTGTTAAACGCTCCGTGATAGTCTGTTAAGCTTCTCCTAACGTAATTACCCCTTTATCTGGTCGCGACTGAACTGTTATAAAGTACGCGAAAATTGCGGGTGAGAACAGCTTAAACGCAAGAAGATAAATAAAAATTCAAAATTACGTGGGCGCGGTATTTAAACGGAATTTCTTCTTCGTTAATGTTACTTTGAACGGGGCACGGTGACGGGTTACGTAACGTTTTGAAAATTTAAGCAGCGCCCGGACGCGCACAATAAGAAATTGATGAAGCTGGCTTATGCGAAATTCATGAGAAACAAATGCTTCGGTGACGCGGCTTTCCGCGCGACCGTAATGTGCCGGTGTTCTGCGTCCGACGTGGATATTATAACAATAATTGTTTTTAACTTTCGCGTGTCTATTACGGCCACGTGGCTTTGCACGCTGCCCTCAAACAAACACAGAATGGTAATTACAGTTCGCATAAAGCGAAGAATGGGCTGACTCGCCCTACGGAATCTACTGTGTCCACGTGATTACACTATTTTGATAATGCCACTACCGAGCAGTAAAAGTGTCTTTTATCGCCTAATAAAAACTTAAAGACAATAGTTTCCACCAATGCACCATATTTACAGTATCCAAAAAAGTATTATGTGAGGGTTGTGCCCCCTGTATTCGAATATTCAGGTGCGTATTTTGAAGGCCTCTTGTCCCATGAATAAGTCGACTATTCCTTTCACGAGCTATTTAACACTACACACAATTGAAAATGGTGCGGCGCAGTAGACAAGTTCGTCGAAATGCATTCGGACCGGCGCCGGGATAATTTCTGGCCGGAACCCCTTCCGGAGGCCCATCAATATCTCATATCTTTCGGCAGTCAGCATCCTTTCTTCGGGCGCTATTATCAGCGTTATCGCGCGACCTTAAACTCGCTCTTAATTCCCAACTCCTTGCCGGGTACGGTACGAAAAGCCGATCCCCGAAAGCGACTTCATTTGCCGAGGCCTTTTGTCCAGAAAATTTCCGGATTTCCGCGCCACTGCACGGAGTACTTTTGCCGGTGTGTGGGTGCCGGGAAAGAATGTGGCGGTGGCTGGTACACAGAGCCCTGCCAGCCGACTAGTCGGTGTGTAACGTAAGCAGAAGGAAGACGGGGGCCAGCGAATCCCCGGTTCTGCATCGTCCTCCTCGTCGTTTTGCCGGCAAGTTTATTAGAAGATGGGTTTTCACCGAGTCGTACCGCGTACTCCCGCAATGCAGGAGAACTTTAACGCGGAGCTCTCTCGGTTAGAGAGAGGTTTCGACTTTCTCCATGAACTTTCCCTCCCACGCCCTTGCCGAAGCCTGCCGCTTTTTCCCCCGGCTGCCTGCGATACATTCCCGTCTGTCGGTTTGCGCCCGGAACAGCCCTGCAACGTCTCCGATCATCCCCCTAGCAATTATTTTTCGACGTCGTTGAACCCCCGACCGGTCACGCGCCGTCTACAACACCGTTCTACTTGCAGGTTTTTGTAGTTACTTCTCCGATTTCGAACGAATTTGTTTTAGGTATTTTTTCGGTCGTAGAGTATAATTCCAGTATTACTTTACTTCAGGAAACCAGAAATTTTGTACTTTCTTTGTGCAATCCTGTAGATTTCGACGGGAGAATGCCGAAAATCCAAGTTTCGATCCTAGGGGACCAGTAGTTCAGAAGCTATGCGTGTGTAAAGATGTGCGATTTCCAGCATTTTAGACAGGTATGGGTGCCGTCATATTAGGGTACGGAAGGCTACGTCATCAACATCGCCGTAAGGCTGTGTCGCCATCTAGCGGCTCCGCTCGGTACACGACGTGCGACGCTGCGTACATACCGACTTGACATGGCGGCGCCCATACTTGAGAACGCTTCAGATCGCTCAACTTTAAACGCGCATAACTTTTGAATCTTTGAATTTCTAACAATGAAACTTGGATATGCGGAATTTCCTCGCCAAAATCTACAGGATTACATAAAGGAGAGTTAGAAAATTCTGGTTTCCCCAGGTAAAGTTTAACCAATTACTGTGTCATGAACACAGCCTCGGGAGGAATTTTAAACGAATATAAACGAATAAAGCTCCACACTCTAGCACTGAGATAGAATTAATGAAAAATTCAAATTCAGAAACGCAATCCTGAGAATAAACAGAATAGAACCTCGAAAACATTTAATAGGAATCGGGGATATCGCGCGTCCCGATTGAAAGAAGGATTTCCACAAATCCGACGTTCGTAGCGACTATTCACTGGAAAGTGTCTCTCAATGCTAAATCGGATGTCGATATTAACACCCTCTAGATTCACACCGACGGGGAAAGAGACCGACCTCGTTTCAGTCCTTAAAGGAACCATCTCGCCGCGGTGCAAGACTTGTTACGGAAAGCATCTTCTCGTGTTGAGAACTTCCGGAAATTTCGTTGCCAGAAATTCGACGTATTCCAAAGCCCCGGTCAGAGAGTTTCAGGTCTCCATCCGTTTGAAACGGTGAATTTAATCAGCGAAGAATTAAATTGCTAATTCTTCTGATCGCTTCACTGCTTCGCTGCTTTACCGCTGGCATTAATACAATAACGAACACCCGCAACAATTCAAAATTAAGAGGACAAAGGTAAGCAGACTTTTCAAAGTTGAACAAAGTCTTCGAACGAAGAGCAAATTAAAGTTAATCCGAAAATCGGGAGGTTTGCAAACGACCCGGTATGATATTCATATTTGTCTCAATTATTGCATAATTATCGCAAACCAATGTGGCGCAAGCGTATCGAGCAACACCGACCATTTATTGTGGAACTTCGAACTGCACGAAAACGTTGGTTGATATTCCCGGACCGATCAGTTACCGATGAGAAATATCACGATAAATCAAAGGAAACCAGGAAACCAGTTCCAAGAACCTACAATTAATCAATCGGCGGTTCGCGTCGGCCGAAACCGCCGATGTACGAGTGACGAGCTGAAACGGATAGTCTGGAGGTTAGGAAGTAGCCCATCGCACGTAGCGATAGGATTCCGCAGAGTACTCCATACCTCAAACCTCAACCTTTCGATATTTTATTTTATTTCAGGCCGGGACGCCGTTCGATCAAAGGACCACCTCCCAGTAAAAAGAAAAAACAATTTAAATGGAAAACTTACAAAAAAATAAATTACACAAACATTTTCGGTACTCGAGCTAACTGGGGTTAATCGGGTAGGCGTCTTAACGGTGACCCGGGGACCCAAAATGAACGGTCCGCCTCTGAGGCCATAGAAAAAGATACGAGAAGACGCGTTGCGCTGGTTCGTCGAATCAGCTACTTCAAATCGAGCAGGCAATAACCCGATTGTCCTGTGCAATAGAAAAGTGCAAACTGCACTATAAGGAACCGCTACGAGCGGGGCTATACGACGGCAGTTGGGGTGCAAGGGGACAAAGAAATATGGAAAGGGATGCCCGGCACGCCGAAAGTCTCCAATGTTCAACCAGCTAGAAAACTTTATGGCTGATTCACGATATGATAGCCATTTAAAGGCCCCGTTCCGGAGAGAAATGTGAAAAACACTTGGGGGGCGTATTTACAACATTGCGACGTCGCTTTTGCGCGGATTTTGGCCGCGTCACGTTGCTCCTGAGTTCGTGGCCGACTACCGATATCGCTAACCCGAGTGTTCGTCAAAATCGTTGAGATATCGCGTTCGAAGAAAAATTCTAAATAAAAGGGTTTATTCGCTCGTATCGTTGTGGGTCTTGTATATTTTTATGGCGGGGTGTAGACAACTCTTTCGCGCGGCGTGCGTTCGCCGTTGGTGCGTGTTCCCTCTGTAATAACCCACATTGTTCGAACCCTTATCGCGCAGGGGTGTAAAGAGAGGAAGAGGGGGACGAGGCTGAGAGGGAGTAACGTACGGTAACGCCGTAGGGAGGAGCCGCGGATTCGAAGGCGAGTCTGCCCAGCCGGCGGGGAAGAAAGAGTGAAACACACTCGAAGGCGGCCGGGAAAAGGGTGGGTCACTGGTGCTCAACTAGCCGGAGGGCTAGGTGATCCGTGGTCCCGTAATGGGGACGCGGAACTGCAAGCTCAGGCTAAGTAAAGCGCCGGGAAGCGAAGGTCTAGGGCAAGTCGATATATATCCCCCTTTCCTCGTGCCACGCCGGTGCTCAAAGATTCCTGGCCCTTTTACCTCCCCGAGGTAAGAGCCTGCACTCGAGTCCGACGCAGCAGCGTGGAAGCTGGCAATTCAGAGTCACCACACCCCCTTGCCACTTGCTATCTCGACAGGCCTGGTAAATCGAGGAGCAATAACTGCTTCTTATTCGCGTGTTACCCCGAGTTAGAGCCTGCACGTTCATCCCGATGGTTATTGCTTCAACCGTTGCTGATGAATTCTGTGGACGGTCGGTGGCCCATCCGGGACCCAATGTTCAGCGCGATGGACTCTTTCGAGGTTCTTCCACCTTCGTACCTGTCCGGCTGGTTCGAGGGAAAAAGAATAGTGACCTCCGCGTGATAAGGCTACCCTCGGGTCGCCTCTGCAAAATAGATAGCCGCTGAAGCCGCGGAGAACCAATTGCTGCAGAAGAAGCATACATAATTGTAGGAATAAAAAGCCGGCTACGTGGGTACGCAACTTGTTTGTTTTTGTTTACACACACGACTTTTGCAGTCAAGAAACACACCTGGACGATAACCAATTGTTGCAGAAGAAGGATACATAATTGTAGGAACGAAGCCGAAGAAACTGTCACAGTGAATTCTCGATGTATGTCATCAACAGGGGTCTTGTCAGGGTCTTGTGTTGTCCAGGGAACCCGAGGCCCCTCACAGGGGGTAATTCAGGGTGTATATTCAGGGGGCATATACAGAGAAATCGCTGTATCGATCTCTATTTGAATTGCACAGTATCCGGTCGTCTTAGATCGCCGTGCGCCAGTAATTCGAAATTCCGCGAAACGAGGAAAAACATCCAATGAAAATTTCCCGTGTTATTGCGGGGGAAGCGGGTGTGATGTATGTGGTTATCACACTCGGAATCATTTTGAAGGGCTCTGCGACTGACCAGCTGGTGCGCTCTTCCTCCCTAAAAATATGTTAGGAACTCGATCATAACGGGATAATGGGGTTTCGAGAAAGATAAACCAGGGCGCGGGGGATGATGGATCGCGTTCGGTAGTCGAGCCAAACACGCGAAAACTTGGCATACAGGTCGCACGGTGGAAATGAATCCTCCTTCTGGCTCATCATACCAGCTGCCAAGCAAACGGAATCTTTTTTTCTCTCTCTCTCCCTCTCTCTCCTTGTTTTCTTGTTTTTTTTTCCTCCCTATTATTGCTGCGAACTATGGATTGAATTCTGCGCGGCGGCGGCGGCGGACGGAACATCGACCTGTTCCACTGACACACTCTCGGCCGCTCGTCCATTACCAGGAAAACTTGAAAAGAGCGAATGAATGAATAAACAAAGAACAATTAAACAAAGAGGAACGTGATCACAATGCCGGATCCCCTCTGTCGTCGGGGGAGGGGAGGAATCTCCGTGCATTCTTCCCTTTCATTAATTCATCAATCCGCCGATGTTTTTTTTTTCTGGCTCTACTACGAGCGGAAATGCTTGTCTTCGACTGCGCCCGAAGTTTCGGATCGATAGCAAGTGTGTTCGTTGCAACGGAAAGTTGAGCTACTGCTCACGTGCTACGCAACTTTCCCGCACGCGTGTCCGTTGTTGAATTTCCGAAATTTCAAGAACGACAAAGATCGTGCAGATTTCATGGAACGTTGATCAATTTCCTCGTGAAAATTAGGTACAGCGTCAGCGTGTGACGATACTTCTTCAACGCTGGTGACCTTTCTGGAATCATGAATAAATGACGAACCCATGGTTATTGAATGTGTGCAGGATGTTTTTGAAAATATGGAATGAGATTTTTTGGTCCGACGCTTCGAGAAAATAGAATTTGAAGGGTGCGCTAACAACGAATGGGACTCCTCTCTGACGCGTCTGACCATAACCTGCTCGTTCTACTTGCTACGGCTGGTAACGGTACTAAACCAGACGAATAGGCAAAGGGGCCTAATTTCTGTCAATAATTACACTTATTTTTACAGCATAATAAATATGAAAAAAGAGATATGTAACATATTAACTGACTTTAATGGAAAAAAATTAATATCCCTCTTTTAATATCTATTCTGCTTTAAAAAGCAGRAAAGCTAAATGAGTGGAGTTAATGTAGGTACAGTAATAATTAWGTAATTGAGCACGTAGGAAATAATATGAGCACCCCCACGGTAATTGAGTCCCYTACTATACTAGTTYCTCTATTAAAGATCTGTACGAGAGGTTTATCAATATTGGTTTTATTTCACTGAACGGTAAGGAGTATATTGACAAATGTAGTTTTCTTCCATCCCCCTCAGAAATTGCTTTACGTCCGTGTGCTTCGAGCGATATATAATCTGTTTGTACGCTGTAAAAATATTTTGCCCGACCGTTTACGTACCAGAATTATGGCACAGTTTGCTTTTCAAACGGAACGCTGTTACGATCGGGCAACCCCGCGATGCTTCTATTTTATTTTTTCATGAATTATACAGAAGCTATACTAGTTACGCCGTGCTACGTCCTTTTATTCCGCGCGATCAACGGCCCGAGATATCGGCGCGGGGCTTTTCGTTTTACGAATCGTTCGAAGCTGATAACAGAAATTCATAACAAAGAAATCCTTCCTCGTCACAGAAGTGGGCCTTAAAACCGTGTCATCCTTTTTCCAACGAAGGTTTCTAAACAAAATAATCGGCCCGGCGAAGCAGCGCTGGCAATAAAATCCTCGAAAAGCGTCGTTCCCGGGGAACGAAGTGAGTCGAACTCCAATAAAACTGCAAACCGGCGGAGGGAGACAAGAACGGCGGGCAGATTTGTTTCCGCAAACGACAACGCGTCTGGGGATCTCTGAACCACGGTGATCGAACGCTCGAGCAAGGTTAACGCTCGCTTATTATCACGCGACGGACGCGAACGGACCCGGGTCGCAATTGGGTCATTACGATGACCAAGTGGCCATTGAACGGGAAGAGTGCCGCGGAAGATGTCGACCTTCCCTCGCGAAGGATCGTTTCGGTTTTGTCTCCATTCACAAAGGCGCGCCGTAGCCGCGGCAACGCTGTTATCGGAGCGCTCCCGCGGAGGGTGGCCCCTGCTATAGTACGGAGGGTTCAGAGTTTTCCCCTAACCTCGAGTCGGAGCCGTCCCCGTGCCCCCGAGCACACCCCAGGTGCCCACATCTCCCACCCAATTGGGGATTCGATCGACGTCGGAACTTCCAACCGTGACCGCCCAACCCCGTGGCGGCGCCCGCGTCGAGACGCCCCGTAAACACACCAAGAGAACTCTGCGAACGTGGAGCGAGCAGGACGCTCTCTTCGCGCGAGAGACGTCTCTCTCTCTCTCTCCCTTCCCCCAACCGATTCTTGTCAACCCTCGCCGGGGAGTCTGACCTGCGCGAGGGAGAACCACTGGCCCTGAGAATCGTGCGCCAGGATGTACCCACGAGGCAGTTCCTCTGTGTCCGTAAAATCTACGGCCGTCCTAGGCGTAGATGTACGCCGCCGGCACACAGAGACTTCGCCACGAGTGTGTGCGACCAACGCGTTTGAACGCCGCGCCGGCTGGTATTGCTGGCAGCTGGAACCACTGATAATGCTGGAAACATCTCCAGACTCCAGGCTACCCTAACGAAACCTACGATTGGAAAATATCATTACCGGAGGGAGCTGCTCGACCATCGATACCCCTCCTAAAGGTCGAGGAAGAAGAGCATCTTCGAAATCCCCGATCACCGGGCGCAAACAGCCGTGGGTACCTGTGGAGCGCTAAAGAGTATCGTCAAATCCCCAATCACGGCGAACAGGGCCGACCGGGGCGTACCTGTAGCAACACTTCGTTGCATAATCCGCGCGACCTTGTTATTCTGCGAGGGAGTCTACAGAACCGAGTCGAGGATTAGTGTTAATGTTGCCGTTGATATTGCTACGGAGCGAATGGACACTAGCTGGTATCTAGTAGGGCGGTAGTAGCAGCGTGACAGGATTTCCCAACCCGAGCTCCGGGGGTATTAGTAATATTCGCGACGCGCACACGTAGCGCGCGCGAGAGGGAGGGGGTGGAGAGCGTCGGTGTGTCGGTACGGGGCTGGTGTTGGTGGAGGGAGTAGAGGTGGTTGTGAAAGCGGCGGTGGTGGTGGAGGAGGAGGTGGTGGTAGGTGGTGGTGGTAGTGGTGGCGGCGGTGGCGGCGGCGGCAGCAACGACGGAAGGTAGTTTCTGGGTGGTGGAGGGCGCGGATCGTCATCCGCAAAGTCGTGCGTTCACCCCGTGCCGCGACGACAACAGGGCGTCGTTCGTTTCGGAGCGAGCGACGCTGCGTCGAGTTCGCTGTGGGTGTACCGTCGCGAACTTTTCCTCTCGAAGTGCCGTGCGCCTAGGCTAGGTTCACGTCCAGCTCGCGCGTCGAACCGGTCAGTGGATCCAGCCCGAACAAGTCGCCCCCTCCTCCCCCTCGGCCGACGTTGACGTTCGGTGTTTGTGAACAGTGTGTGGTTACGCTTTCGGTCGTTGGTGCGTCTCGCGAACGAGCGAGCGAGCACGCCGATCATCGCCGCGGCAGGAGCGGAACCAGCGCAAAAGGAGGATATGTCCTTTGGAACACGTGGTCAAGCGTTGCCGACGCGAGGAGACACACCGGTCGTCCAGGTTCGGGGTTAGGTCGAAGGACGTCAGAGGCAAGGACACCGGTCTGTTAGGGGTTGCCACGGAACGGAGGGCAGGGTGCGGTGCACGCCGACGACGGCTCCCCAGGTCCGACGCGAGTTTCGGCGGAACGCGAGAGGGGTCCGGTAATTGGATAGGGATCGCGCGAACCAAAGGAGATCATTGTCCACGTGGTTGTCCTCGGAACGGAGAGGTCTCGGAGCGATCGTCGAGAGGACGCCGTTTCCCGTCGAGGCTTCGCCGCGTCGCGCACACGGTTCAATTACCGGGGCATAAACGCGGCGGGCACCGCGACACGCCAGGTGTAATTAACCAGCGTGCCGGGCGGATAACGAGCACGGTGAATCGGCCGGTTAATTGGTGGGCCCGAGAGTTGATTTCGCGCGAAAGGTGTGTCGTCTGTCGCGGGATCCGTCGTTCGTCGTCGCGCGGCGAGCGTTTTCGTCGCGGTCACCGAGCGGATGGAAACGCGCACGGGTAAATCTTGTGCTCAACAGTGGAATGGTAAATCTGCAGTGAAGTGTGCCAGTGAAACCTCCCTTTCACATGTGTAACCCGCCAACAGGTTCTGTAACCAGCGCATCGACGATACCCCGTTCCGGAAGGGAACGCAAGCGACGCGCGATTGTTCGCGCCAACCTACCGATTCGGATTACGCTGTTAGGCGACTCGTCGAGCGACTCCTGGCCCACGTCACCGGAGGGCGAACACGTGAAACGGACCCTCCCTGGTAAGTCCCTGGCACGGATCGCCGTGACCGATCAGACCTTCACGCGATATTCGGTGTTGTGCGTGTGTCCTCGAGGACGCCGGTCAAAGGAGAGTAATCTTGCGAAGAGCGTTCGATCCCCCGGAACCTCCTCGTGTCCCTCGAAGAAAAACCCGTCGGAATTTATAGGTGTTCGAGGAGGAGTTGATCCGGGGACACTTTGCCGATGCTCGAGAGGGGGATTTTGGGGCCGGAGTTTTTCTCGCTCGGCGATAACAATGCGCCGAGATATCTCGAGTGTCTCGGTTAGGTTCATTAATCTTCGTCCCTCCTCCGAGATTCCGGACGTTTTGCCCGGACGGCGTCGTCACGTTTTGTCCGGGGGTCCTGCGCAATCTGTAAATCGCGTTATGCAACCTGGTCCAGGTGTGGTCCGCCGGAGTGTGCGGCGGTTTTTCATTCACCGACGACGAGCGTGTCGCCTAACGGTCGGGTTCTTCAGCGCGTTAATCGCGGCCCTCGGGTTCTTGGCGCAGGGCCTCCGCGGCTCTTCGGCCGGCCTGCAGGCCGTTCCTTTCAAACCGTTGCCTTCATCGGTGCGAACGCCACACGCGACCGGGAATATTAAATGACAGACGGAGGAACACCGCTGTGTTCCGCTTTTAATATTTATGAAAGCCGGCCGACCGCGGGGGAGCTCAAAGGATTGAATGAAAAACGCGAATTGAATTTGCCAGGAGAGCCCGCGCGCCGAGGAACTCATCTCGCCGGAAAGCACGCCGTCCGCGAGGCGTAATTGTTGATTTAATATCGCGCTACGGCGCAAAGGCCCGCGAAACTTTCCCGCCGATCGATGGGGGAACTTTATCCTGATTTCGACCCTAACAAACTTCACCCGCGCGGCCCGAGCTTCCGATGCTCGCGTGTGCCCGCACCAGCGCGAGAACGCTCCTGCTCCCGCGACCACGAAATCACCTCTGCAACCCTTCACGCGTTCAATTAAACACCCGAGATTCCTCCCCGCCGTTTTGATCGATCACCGGGAACGTCCACGTACAGGTGTCACTGTCGTTACGCCGAATTAGAACTCGTACTCGATACATGTCAACAACACGGGCCCTCTCGGCGCCGTGAATCGTGCAGGAGACGCACCCAAGCCGTTCTGTTATGGTTACACTCTGGGTCCGAGGAGGCGATTCTCCACCTCGCGGTAGTGGGGATAATTCCGCGACATTTACCATCCAGGCCTCGGCGACTTACACAGAAGAATCGCTGTACCTCTTTTCGTCGCTGCTTCCTCCTTTTTTATTGGTCACTGAATCATTTACACCCCCTCTCGGGTATCCCCCGGGCTTCGAATGTCGATAATTATAGCAGGACTGAAATATAAAGTATAAAAGACAAATTAATCAACCTAATTTGACGAACTGGTTTGTTTTTTATCTGTCTGTAATGATTCATCGCATCGACATTTTGTAAATCCAGATATATCGCCCGCCAAATTTTCCGAATCGGTTGCAATTCAGCTTCATCGTCAATTAACCTGACACATAAATTATTCCGGTGGTGTGAGTAGCATGTACAGTTGTGTACAAATGTGTAGCTAGTTGAATTTGATCGATGCAATTTTGATTTTATTGATTTCACAAGAGGCGACAGCACGTTAACGCAGAGGTTCTTTCTTGGAGAAAGTAAATTTTTCTTAAATCCGTTTCCGTTAACGGGTTAAATAAAATATTATTTGAAAATACTGTTTCATTAAATACTTAAATCGGGAGCGATTGTTATTTACGCTTTGCACCTGTGGAACATTTGTTCTCTTTTTCCACAGCTAATTTTACCACCCCGTTGAAACTGTTTAAAACAGAATACGTTCGAAAAATGTGTTTACGAGATTATTATAATATGTTTGGGAAACTCATCTTTTATGCAACAACAAAACATTGTGGCCTATAGAGCAAATACCGCACGACATGAAACAGTAATATTTGTTAATATTAATTGAAATTAATTAGCCGCAGTCGAATTAAACAAACAGAGCCGGTGACATGCAAGAATGACTTTCCGCAAAAATTTTCAGTTATTTATGAATAATTCTCATTCTCGAACAAGGAAACTTTAGACAACAACTTATAATTTCCCGAGCACTGTTTGCGTTCAATAAAATGCACATAGCAGACTATCTAATTCAGATCTAACCTAGATCTCGTCTAGATCCCACCGAGGGTAGTTCACAATAATGTCGGGATCTAGGTTAGGTCTGGGTTAGGTTTAGCCGAGGTCTAGGTTATGTTTCAATCACGTAACACAACATCCCGGATAGTAAACGCATAAGTCTCACCATTCTTTGTTTATAGTTGTTTAACACTAGGTTTACGGGACTCGTCAGAATGACGGGTTCTAACATCTTTAATTTATTTCCTTAGGTATATATTATTTAAAAAAAAGGCTGAAAACCTGGATAGACAGATTGTCCTTATTTTTATAAAGTAATGCAAAATACTCACTTTTAATGCCCCGTAAACGCAGTGTTAATAAACGTCTTCCAAGCGACGCCGAAATGATGAAAGACCTCTGGTGCAGCTTTTCCGAAAAGCGGGTGGTATTATTAAAAAATCAAGTCCGCGTCACTGGAAAATTCACGGGAGTCGACCGACGCAGATTTCCGCGATTTAATTTGCGTTAACGGGGTCCAATTAAAATCGAGAGGAGTAATAATCATGATTCATCCAGCCGGTAATTAGAAGAATAACGTTGCATAACGTTCGAACGGTTCGCAATTCCGCGCACGTTTCCGCGTGCAGTTCACGTCTTGGCGACGAACGGAAGGCCTTCCTCCACTTTCGATTAGGCGAGGTCACGGGGCCGGCTCTCGTCGAGGCTGATAATCGGGGACGAAAAGCGACATCCGCGGTTCTAATTAAAGCCATGCACGCTGAAAGACGTCATCGGGGGGGAAACTGATTACTCGTAATTGGACCTCGAACGAAGCCCCGAGGCCAGGGTTGTTTTGACAGTCTGTATCGGAAGTCGACGGGGAATGATCTGCAGCGCGCGGATCATGTGCGCGCAGCTGGTCCTCGGATTACCGTGTATCGTTTTGCGAACCGCGCGCTGATAAAAGTGGCGGGATTGAAATTCCCCGGGTCGGCACGTTGATCGCCGACAAATTTTAACCCCGTTTCCGTCCCCCTTTAACGACACAACGCCCGATGCAATATTGCATTGCCCGACGAACGAACCGCTCCAATCCATTCGCCGTTTCATAATCGTCGCCATATGTATTTATTTAGAAATTTAATTATCCGCTGGGAAATCGTGTCGCAGCTGTCGTTGCTACCTGCCCGAACACCAACTTTTCCTGGACACTGTACAGTACAGCCATTGCACCACATTCTCCCCGTAACTGTCGCACAGATCTTCACCTCAACTGTCCACATTACATCAGAGTAATTTCATTTTTGAATACGAAACGATAAGCAATCCATTTCTGGTGACATTCAAACGACGTCTCTATAATTAAAAATAATTGATTTACAAATGACATCGTGCAAACTAATTGTTATTTCGATAGATGCATCAAGGTAATTTCATTTTTTAATAAGAAATGGCGAATAATCCATTCCTGGGGATATTTAAGCGACGCCCGGTTAATTAAAAATAATTGCTTTTCGCATGAAATTGTACAAATTAATGTTTGTTGATTAGTCACTGTTGGATAAATGAAATTTCGTCGAACGTTGACCGTGTGTGCGTCGGGGTCTGTGTAAATTGAAATGCGCGCGTGGCATCGTGTGCGATTCGGATATTTGTTTCATCCACTTTAAAAAATGAAGCGTCTCGGCGGTTGACGCGCTCGCCGACGTCAATCCGGCGTCTCTGTTCTGCGCTATCAACGTCATTCATCATCGACTGTAATTACACGATTTGCATCGAAATGGAAATCACCCCGGACTTTAATAGAACGTTAAGAGCGATAGACCGAAGTGTTCCGCTGTTTTATTTTCTAAATCCGGCGGAACGTGTCGATAACCCGCGCCTCATTATCGAGATTTTGCGAACAATTTCCAAGAGAACAACCGATCACCATAAACTATTAAAGATGATACCTTCGAAACTCCAGGAAAAGCATAACTTCAAAATGCGTTGTATCAAACTATTGCTTGACTCTTCATCACCTTCTGTGTCTCCTTTCTCTCACTAATAAGAACGTTAAACCATTTTCTTCTTTAAATTACTATGACTCAAATTTTTGAGCTATTCGTACAGAAATTTTTTAAATGATTCCATATTGCAATTAGTGCTACAAAATTCGCTATTTAAATAAAGAAATTCTACAGTAGAGCCATCTGAAAATTACCTAAAATTAAATAGAGTAATTTCTTTTAGAAATATATTTTGAGGTATGAACGACGAGACGGGAAGAGCAGAAAATGGAGGTTGAAAGGGCCGGAGGTGACGAGGGAACGTGGCAACTCGTCACTCTGATTAATAGCCGATTCTAATGCCCCAATTTATGCTGCAATCGCGGCAATTTGACGTTTAATCAAAGCAGTTGTATCATACAGAGTGAAATGTAGCGAATAAAACAATGAATCCGGAATTGTGGCGATAATGAGAGAAGCAGCTCGGACGTTCGGCGGTTATTGTCGAAAGTTCGGATTCTACGTGACATCGTGGCCGCCATAATCGCGGATTGACAACCGGTTAAAGGCGATGATTGGTGTTAACAGAAACGACAAACAATTACATCTTTTGCGAGCCCGTTGTGTTATCGCGCTGCCGTGCATTCTCGATGGTAAACACGCGCTATTGATCTGTTTGTAAGCGTACGAGTACTATTATTCGTTCGGTGAAATAATTTTCTGTAAATTGACGAGTAGCAAATCGATAGCGAGCCGACAGAACCGCCGTGCATCAACATCCGCGTTCGCGAGAAAAAAACTAGAGAAAACGAATGATAGGCGAACCCTGGCCGATTCGTATTCAAAAGCACCGTGCACTCCGGCAACTTTCGTATTCGATTATTTTCGAGGGTCCGGCCGGCTGCGAAAAATATTACTGCAAAAAATCCGCCGGCTTTTCTGCAGCCGTTTCGTTTCTCTATCTCTCATTTCCGAGCAAAAATTCATTGTTGAACAGTTTCAATACGCTCGGGATGTACTGTCCATTTTTCGAGTCCTGCTTCCGCGTCTTGAGCATATACGTATGTATGCAACGGTAAAAATCTAGACAAACTGACAAACTGATATTGCAACAAGCAGTTTAGAAATGGTCAATTGTGTTTCCTAAAAGTCCAATCTACGTCTGCATGGAGCCCAAATTGCGAATTTCTACCTGACCGTGGAGTAATTTGTAATACTCGGCAGAAAATTCGAATTCTGAAGCAAGTATGACGTGGACAAGATGGCTGCCGCTGCGAGACGTAAAATGTCTAGAAAAAAAGGGACGGCGTAACATAGCGTGACTGTCAAGGCAAAATGCCTGCGGCTTCCTCAAGGGGTCACATACACTTGTAAATAATGAAATGAAAAGAGGAATTATTTCGGAGGAGTGACGAAAGAGTGTGTTTCCTAGTATATTTATAAACACAAATTGCAAAAAGTTTCCGCCGACAATGGAAACGTCAATGGTTGCCCGTCCGTGGAAGGTATGTACAAGAATTAAGTCGTTAAGAGGGCTGCATTAGACTACGCTAATTACGTCGAAAAGGAGGCACGTTGCTTAAGGAGGGTAATCTCCATATCTTAAGAACGGAACGGGAAGGGAGAGCCGGCCGCATATTTTATGGAGCTTTTAGTGGCGCGCAAGGTTCATAGAAAAATGCCTTTTTCCGAACTGCAAATGGAGGCGGCTTTTGTTGCAATATCTTGGCCGAGTGCAATAAGTTGCGAAGGGACTGGAAACCTTTTCTTCGTTGCCGGCCACAAAGGGATGCCGAAACGAGGTTACGAGCAATTGCGAACGCACCTGCAGATATAAAAATAAAAGAAAAATATTATAAGAACGCGGTTCCCCCCCGTGCTCTCTCGAAACGATAAAGGTAACTGTTTACCTTTCCTTTCTCTCGCCGATTTCAATGACCTCGAGATAAGTTATCGTGGTCGCAACTTTTTTCCTACGCGTTTTCACAAATAGATCTTCCGCGAGTCTTGCAAGCAATAACAAATTACGACGCGATCAACGGCGTTATTATATTTTTATCGATACATTCAATTTCCTATCGGCATTTCAACAAGCTCAAAATTTCGCGTCGGAATATCGAGTGTATTTTCCGCGGCAATGATGTTTGGAAAATGGAATTCGAAACGGCGCAACATCCATTAAAAGTTAAACCGAATTTCCATTTCAACACTGACGAATGATTTTTTGTGACGCGCGCGACCGTCCATTAATGTTCAAAACATAACACGAGCCCGGCCTTCTGCCAATGATTTACCTTTGTACAAACAAATAAACGCCACCCGGGAAACCGTTTAATCTACTTTGCCTAAAACCGATACATCCCCAGTCTTATCCAGGCAAAATCAAACCGGTAAAAAAACGCCAGCTAAATCTCCATTGAAACGACAAACTGTCACGAGACCAATGAACGCGGGATAAAGCTAAACCAGCTATACTATTAACGTGTTAATTTTGTGGACAATGCGTGTGCACATTCGGAAAACTAGGAGGTACAAAAACTGCTAGGTTAAATGTAAATAAATTAAAATTCATTTCTTTGGGTAGCATCACGTTCTTGTTATTTTTATGAAGCGATGAAAAGTATTCGGTTTTAGTGCTCCGTAAACCTAGTGTTAAAAATTGACGTGTAACCTGAAGTGGCTCCAATTTGATCAGTCGCTGTATAAATAATGGTCTCGCGGGGGTAGTGAGAATGTTTGACGGAAGCGGGGGTGCGTGAATTTTTACCACCGTTCCAGTTTTCAAACTGTCGCATGCGCCTATTAGTTTGGATAGGGGAGATTTCACCGCGTACCCACTCTAACGCGGAGTGTTTTCGAAGCAACAATCCGATCATCTCGGTAAACACATGCCCGGTTCTTTCACGCCGTGTAAACTCCGAGCCGCTGACTCGCCATATACGCCCCATGTAAACATCGTCGAAACGCGACGCCCTTCAGCTCCCCGGCGTCGTGCATCGCGCCGCTTCTAAATAGAACCCGTCAAACTAATCACGCGGTAACACCAATCGCGAGCGTAAGCACAGAAATCACTCGCAAGAACTTCTAACGAATATTTTAACAATCCACAATACGACACAATTTGTTCTCTCTACTTTAAACGACCTTGGAACGTACTACCAAAGTCACCATTCCGAACAACACTTCTGGTAAACTTTTACCATTTGTTGAAGTAAAAAAGTTTCTCAAAGTCGTCACTTTTTTCGCCCCTAGGTGGAGTCTTAAATCAGAATTTGGCAATTGTGCGAAAGGTTAGGAATATTTAAGAATATTGTGTATCAATGTTTTTCTCTGTGAAAAAATATGGACGCTTCCATGTTTTAAATATTTTACGAGGCCAGATTGTAATTTCGCAATGTCAGATTTGTAATGAGAGTTTCGATCCGTCAACCGTAACATGATCCGCTGAATTCCGAAATAAGTTTAATAAGTTACGATTTTATTTCAGCCCGAATGAATTCACAGTTATTTCGAAAAGCAGTCACGCCCGGGCATTGATCTGCGGCGAATAATGTGATTCGTAATGGGAATTCGGCAGTAAAATTCATTTGAATAAATATCATATATTACCGGCTCACGTAGATAGGAATCGTGTCTCATCAATTCTATTAATTAGCACCCATAATCGTTTCTTTTAATCTACAGTTCGTGTACGTGTGCACCGCGCTCTGCGCATAATTCAAACGTTCGCAAACGCACGATAAGCAAAACAGAAAAGGAAGTTTCGGTAAAAGTTTACTGGGAAAAATTCAAAAATCCGCTAAGAATCCTTTTGGGAAACATGTTATCAATGCAAAATGAACCTTTTTACCAAATTTCAGCTCAATCCGATTCGGCCGGTTTTCGAAAGTTTAGTAGCACATTCTATGCATCTGAATAGCGACACGGGAGTAAATTAAATTTGGGGGTGTAATTAAATTTTTATAATTGCAAGGGAGTAACGAAATTCCACGAAAATGAAGGTTACATGGTTGAAATAGACATTACTTTATCTTATATATATATATATATTTGCTTGAACTATGCATTTCAAACAAATGAAATTGACTAGGAAAATACACGGATACGGGAAACTTGCGAGCGGTGCATCATAAAATGTCAAAGTGCCTTGAGAATTTAGTGCTTACGCGTCATTTTTTGAAATATTAGTTTTAACGTGCCATCGGCTAAAAAATTGTGCTTTCCTGTTTTTCTCCTCTATGTATATTTTTATACGAATGTATTCCTAAAATGCACAGTTATTTTCCGTAGAGAAAATCAAGTTATCGAAATTAGTCACTTTAATATTTGCAAAACCGTCGATTCTACAATAAATTGGTAACTTTTTCTATATCGTGGAGTATCTCTTGATATTTATATTGAACCTGTCGGAATATTCGCACAAGGGTGCGCAAATTTCACACCTGACAATGTTATTCGTTAAGCATTGGATGTTTTCGAATAAAATTCATTTCAGTGGCACGTATAAATAAATGCAAAACCTCCTCAAGCATACTCACACACACACGTGTACATTTTATTTTCACTTTGAACAATTCATCTCTGGACAGCTTGAAAACATTTTGATTCGAAGCAATGTTAATTGGACTTTCGTGTCAAAGTACGTGATATTGAATACGAAATAACAATGAACATATAGTTAGTATTTAGAAGAATTTGAAAATACTATTATATTCCGTTAAACCTGTCAAACATGTTCCAAAAGAAAATAAATTTTTATTTCTCTCCAGTATCGGGTAGAAAATTGTTATTTTCCACAAAAATTCGCTTTATATCCCTATTTTCATACTTTGAGCGGTTGGTAAAATTCTTTTCAAAATTCGCATTGAATCGGATTATGATAATCGAAAACAAGTTAATAGTACCAGGGAGTGGTCCAGAGAAAAGCTGATGATAAAGCTGACGACATTTGATGCAATTATCGCTTGGACAGGATTATTTGTCTGTTGAAGTACGGCCCGGACTTCACAACCGGTTGTCACCTGCAGAAATTCACTGGATTGCAATGTCAGGCGTGTGGCATGTAACAGAGAAAGCGAGAAATCAAACATTCGGATGGTTCGGTTAGGCGAAGAAACATATCTATTTCACTCGAATTGTACGCGATTAATGACGCTTCGAGTTTATCGCCGAGTTGCGGGGAAAAATAAACGAAATAATCAAAAACACTTTTCCTCTTGCTCATCCGGGGCTCAGATATTAATTCAATTTCAGTCCTGATTTGAATTTTCAACGTAAGATCGAAGCAGAAATTAACATTCAATCGGAACTGTTTCCCACGAAATATTCAATGGCGACGGATCAATTAAATATCGTTTAGCAATTTCATTCGGTTTGGTGAAATCGTCAATATTTTTAATCGATCCGGATCGGGTTCCACTATTTTCAATTTGTCGCGGCCTATTGTTATTTTAACAGTCTGTTAGCGCAGACTGAAAAATAGATTCTATTGGAAATGCGAATGTTATAAAGCGCTCTGATAGAGAAAAACCATTATAATATATTACTTATTGTTAATAGCAATCGAACCGGCGCTGTTCGTTGCAATCTGTAATTCAAATTAGCGTGTACCACGATTCAAAGAAAGAAGGAAAAATATATATAATAACAGACAGAAAGTTTCGGCGAAGGACCGGGCTCTTTATTCGAAAAGTTTTGTTCGGAAACTCGAGCCACTGCTCCGCTGATAATATTTGATCAAACGCTTCCGCGAGCTGCCGGTATATTTTCAGAATATTAAATGGCGTCGTGGCCAGAATAAATGCCGGGACTTTGATGCCTGGTGGCCCCCGTTTCTTTCCGCGTTTCCCTGAAAGTGCATATTCATAGTTAACCTAGCTCGAGCACGACCATCCTTTCGGTGTGTAAAATAAAAAATTATTGCTCTGGTTCTGATCGTTACTTATGCGTGTCGCGTAGCGAATTTCTGTTAGAATCAATAGTGGCCGAGGATTTAATTCTTTATTAGCACCAAGCACAGGGTCTTAGGCCCTAACCATAAGAATGATAACCATACCTGCCGTGGGTCATTCGAAGATGCGCTTCGGATCGAAGTTTAACTATATCTCGCAATAGAAAACGCGCACGCAACAATGCGAGTGGGGCAGGTTATGGAAAAAAGAGAGAGGGGGAGAGAGAGAGAGAGAGGGAGAGACACGGAACAATGCAAAAGGAATACACAATGGCGAGGGGAGGGAAACGGCGAAATGCATTTTCTCCTTGTAGGTGCTCGACAACAGTGTCCTACGGCGCTCGAGAGCTTTTAGAGAGATATATGCTCGCAGCTAATTCCCGAGACGATCCTTTCTAACCTATCAGGTGAATTCTTGCGGAAAATACGAAGCCGTGCGCGCGCGCCCACGGTATTCGAAAGCAAATCCGCGAGAGCCCTGCCTGTACGCCATTGAGGGGCCGATGAATGGTAATTTTAATGCGTAATCGTTCCTCTTCGTTCCGACGAATCGAAATTCTGAACCGTACCGACGCGAAAGTCGGTTAATGCTTGAATAATTCACCGTGGTTCAGAGTAACCATGCCCTGGTATTTCATGATCGTTGCTTTTAACTAGGACCACCGGCATTGACTCGGGAATTTTAAACCGCGCCGTTGTTATCCCGGTGTTAATTATTCCGAGATTTGTCATACCGCATTCATGCATCCTGAAACATTCATCGGTATTAGGTGTGCTCGGTATCGAGTAAAGGTTCGACGCTTCGAAAATAGCATCAGCCAAGACCAAAATCGATTTCGTAAAGCTACCATCGTGTTACATTCCGGAGAAATTCAATTCGGTCTTTCTCGAGTGGCCGTCGCACGGTCTCGGGGTTGGGAACTTTTTTCGGAAAAAGAGTTGCGCATACGAACGATTCGTTGCAACGAATTACGTAAAAAAAACCGGTTGCCGGGAACTCGGATTTTTACTGGATGCTTTCAGACATGCTTCTTGAGCGTGCACTCAAATGCCTCGGCAGAATACAAGTTCTCCTCCATATTCGCTGTAGCGCTTTCAGTTTTCTCCCCCACTCCCTCGATCTCTATCTCTCCCCACCTCCGCTCTCACCCCCCCCCCATCCCTCTCTCAGCCCCAACCCGCCCCCTCTCTCAGCACGATACAGCGAACATAAAGAATTCGATCCGTGAAACATGTAACTTTCCAGCATTCTTGAGCGACGGGTCGTCTTGTTCTGCCGATAAACTTTTGTTGCTTTCCGCGCGTCCTCCTGTATCGCATACCGTTCCAGAAATATGCTCCATACACGTCCATGAATAGTTCTCTGTTCGTTCAGTAACTTTTCGATGATCGTATTCGTCAAAACTTGCCCCACAGTGTGTCTGCGTGTATGTGATTTATCTGGAAACGTGTAAACACTGAAATGGTCTTGCAGGGGCAAATATGATACTAGTAATCATCTGACTCGAAGAAATTTATAATTCAACTCGAATATTTTCCTATCGAGGTTGACCTTGACCGACCTTGGGTCCCTGTACGCGTCCATCTACAGAAAAGCAGTTCAGTTATTTTCTTTAGGGAGATAAATATTGGGGAAATAAAAATGTGTGTTTCTAAACATTTGTAAACTGGTCTGACTGGTTTCCCGGAAACGCTGAAATTCGAAAATGGCTTCCCATTTCCAGAAATTTGTTTTTACGAGTTTAATGTTTAATCGATTCTCCTGAGGTCTTCGAAAAGGTGACCGGTTGCTTTCGAAAGTGCAGAGAAGGGTCTACTTTATCGGGTATTGCCGATGTGCAGGATCGCCGCGGCGGGGGACACAAAAATGGCGGAGTTTCCGCCGCGACGTAAAATATAAATTCCGTTTCGGTGTTCGACGGTCGTAAAAACGAGATTTGTAAAATATTCATGGAATCGAATCCCGCGGAATAAAACGATTCGCTCACGTGTCCAAGGATATTTCACTTATTTTTCTTGGCCGATATCGCGGCGAAGCTTTAAACTGCACGAATGTAATTGCAGCTGCGAAACGTGACGCGTA
The DNA here is from genome assembly GCA_028454255.1 of Halictus ligatus. Taxonomy (NCBI): domain Eukaryota; kingdom Metazoa; phylum Arthropoda; class Insecta; order Hymenoptera; family Halictidae; genus Halictus; species Halictus ligatus. The sequence continues at coordinate 8,316,085 of CM052136.1, forward strand.
TAAAGGGATTCGGATCGCGGGGGATTAAACGCGGCGCGATGGAGGATTTACGATTATTTAAACACCGAACGAAACAATTTAGGTTGACGCATGTAAGGTAGAAAAGCGAAACGGTTCTTTGTCGCGGAAAATTGTTTTCGCGTGATGCGCGAACTCTATTTACATTGAATCAGGCCTGTCAGGAAGCTGTCGATCCTTCTGCAAAATAAAAGTGCGCGCGACCGTGACAAACAAAAATTAATCTAACACTAGGTTCACGGGGAGCTAAAAGTGGCCAGGTTTGATTATTCTATAAAAATATCAAGAACGTATTCAGACAGATTTCCAGCAGCTTTTAAGGTGATGTATGTTCCAAGGAGTAAATGTGTTAAATAAATTTCCTATAAATGCATCTTCACAGTCACAATAATTGCAAATTAAAGAATCTAGAACCCGTCATTTTGACGGGCCCCTTAAGTCTTGTGTTAGTGGTTAAAAATTGATGAGACAACTCGGCGGCTGTCTTGTTTCAAGGTGTTTTCTTTTTCGTCGAATCCGGCCTTTTAGCGACGAGCCCGTGTGCCATCGAGGTGCGGCTGCCCTGAAATATTTCCGGGACAGGGCGCGCATTATTCCCGCGATAAATTCGCTCTACTTAGGTCGACTATAATCATACATTTCTCCGGAGACACTCAGGTGCGACGCCCGCGAGCTTATCGCATCCGAGGATCCTCAAGGAGGAAATGCGACTCTCTCCATTTAGCCTCTGTTTCGCCCCCTTCGTCCCTGTTTCGCTCCTCTCGCCTCCTTCAAAGAGGGTGACATGCCCTCAAAAGGTTCCTCGCGTATACTTAAACTAGGATCCAATTAGAGGAGATAGAGAGTTACGCGTCCCGTGTTTCAGGACACTTGTCTACCAACTACCATTTCCTCTTTTTTCTTTCTTTCTTGAAGGGCCGCTAATTAATCCGATGACCAGGCTGTTGAGACGCAACGCAATGCGAGACCCACGAAAGTGTCTCTCGAATTTGACGACTCCGAGTCCCGATCACTTCAACCACTCTTACTAGAGGCAATCAATTAGCCTAAGACAGATGCGAGAAAACTCCATCTACGCACGTAGATACACAGTCTATAGATTAGGCACGCTGGAAAGAACGTAGCAGCTCTTCTACAACTGTCGCTCCTCGGACCGGACAACAACAGAGGTCCTGCCATCTTGCGTTTGCACTCCTCGGCGTCCGAGGCCGCTCGCGCGGTAGTGGGGATAATTCCGCGACGTGTACCCTCCAGACCTCGGCGACATGTATAGAGAAATCACTGTACCACTCTGCCGGACCGGTTACCGGGGCATAAAGACCGTTCGCGCGAAGAATGGCAAAGTTCTCCGCGACAAGTGTGCCCCGAACGGCGTCCGATGGAAATTAGGCGAGCCCCCGCGCGCATTAGCGGAACTTTTACGCGGCTGGGGGCTCACCTGTCACCGAGACGAAGCGAGACCGTGTCTTTCGGACACGTATTTCAGTTTAGAGGTCAATAACGTGATGCACTCGACGCGCCCGGGCGTCGTTAAGCGCATATGCCGCTCGCCCGTAACGACACTGTCCTCCGGACAACACGCGTAACTGTTCCGCTTAAATGATCGATGCGCGAGCTATGCTATCGCTTTAATCGCTTATCGAAACTCGGCTGGCTGTCCCATTGATTTGGTTCTTGCGAGCTCTCAGCCGCCCTTCTGCATCGATCCCGCCCCGCCCCGCTCCGCTTCGGTGCGAGAGTGCATCGAGAATGCGCGGCTGGTCTTAAACACCTCTGCTCGGCCATTCACTTTTTTCCCGGAAGACCCGCCCCCCCCTCTCAGCCCCCACCACGAGTCTAGATCACTCCCCCGGTCTAGAATTACTTCGTCCAACCATTGTTATCGTTCTTATTAATTCGGTGTACCATGCGAGCGCAGGTACAACGAAGCGAACAACAACGGGTGTCCCATAGTCAGAGTGTACAGGGTGTCACACGTATACTGGATCAGCTGCGTACACCCCTCGCCCCCCTATCGTCAATTATACACCACTGGTGTTCATCAATCGTAGCAGCTATTAATTTTATTCGTTTAACGCTAGAACGACCGGAGCAGTCGAAATGACTGGTTCCTAATTTTTTCTTTTGCAATTACTGACATTGTAAAAATGTTTCAATGAAACCTCTTCGTTGAAGCTCATATTATAATGAAAGTTGTATGACGTCTGAATGGGCACAGTCTCGTCACTGTTACAAAGCAATATACGTCAGTCGCATTTATTGCTCGGTCGTTCTACTGTTAAATTTCACCGGTGAAAAATATTTCTGTCGATTTTTTTGTACCCAAAATACGCGGTGCTGTCAATAACTGATCCCTCGATAAAGTCGGTCTCTATCGACGGATAAATCGAACGATCTTATTTCGCGATGATAACGCGAGCTTTAAAGTACAAAATCGGACGACCGAGAATGATCTGATACCGAAGGATTCCGGCTGGGAGAAATTATTAATCGGCTCTCGGCGATTAAACTGAAACAGAGACGAATGAATCCGCTCTTTATCGGGAGGACTGTTATGATAATTATCGTTCCCAGCACGAAGTTATCCGATCATCGGAGTTTCATTTTAACCTGTTTCATTATCTCGTGAAGAGATATTTACCGATTTTGATGGGAGAACATTTAATATATCTGTTTCTTCGTATTATGCTTCGGAAATAAATATAGGCACAGTAATTGGGTGCCCTATCTTAAGTTTATCTTCGCATTTCCAACCCGATATTTGGGTCGCAGTGTATTTACAGATGAAAAGAGAATACACACTAGTATCGGTCATGCGGAGAAAGAAGTTGAGTAATATTTGCGCGTAATTAATACGCGGTTAAACGTCCCAAATAGAGCACTGGTTTCCCGGAACTTTTGACATCGCCGCAGAGATATTAAACGCGAGCGCGCGCGCTTGTGTTCGACAAATTTTAAATACACACACAGTTTCTGACGCGCGATCGCGCGCTCGGCCGTAATGTTCTCGAGATAACTCCTGCGACAGCGGCTTTACAAAAGTCACGTTGTAATCCGACATTACACAGAGATACGCACTCTTCAATTTTGCAGCACGCGCAACAAACAAATTTCAATGTGACGGGGGACACAACGGCCATTTAATAACGGTGGCCGACTCCGTGACGAGATTTTTACAATTTTGCGTGGCGCGCGTTCCCGCGCAATTACCCTGGAAACATTGTTTAACAAAATGGAAAATTGTACGGGGGCCGTTTTTCAATTTAAACGTCGATATAATCGATCTTGTTGCCAGCAAAATGTAGAGCTGTAAAACATATAGCGCGTGTAATTTCCAGGTGGAAATTAAAGCGATCGTTGGATCATAGTGAACGCGAGTTCGACGGGGGGATACTATAGGCTGCAATTACTTGTATCTTGCACCTTCGTTCGAACTTTTCTAACGCGTTTTATACTTCGAGCTTTACGAAGTCTGAAAACTAATAATGCGGTTGCGAAGATTATATTCCGGCAGTTTCTTACTCTGTTGGGAAAGTTACCCGGAAGTTTGAGTAGTAACCTAAGCTGGATAGAGGTTCCGTATTGTATCCGAAATCATAAATTGAAAGGAAAAACGCGTTCGAAGCGACTTTCCTAGTTTCAAACTCGATTTTTCGACTTTTCCGCTTCGCATTAGCGATTTTCCGATTTCCACGAGCAACGCGAACTCTGCGATACTTGGCGCATTAGTGTCGTATTAAAATCCCACATCGCGAAACATTAACTGGACTTTATTGCGCTTCTCGATGATTACAGCGTAAAATTCCATCGAGCTCCGCAATCTAGTGACGCGGAATTTGACGTTTGAATTTCAGTGAAAAACGATTTCATCATTTTTACGTGTACTTCTTGTTTGAAAACATTACGTGAAATATCTAACGTATGAAATAATAAAATATTTGTGCTCGTCTGTTTTACATCAAGGAATAAATCGTCAACGTCGGCGATGGTACATTTTAACAAATGCGAAAATGGGGGCGCGAAAATGAGCCAAGAGAACAAGAAGCGTTGAATGTTTATTGCGAAAAGATTGTGAAGAGCGAAGAACTTTTATTGATGCGAGCATTGGTAAAATGCGAGAATCAATGCTGCAGAAATAAGTGAAGGCAAAAAGAAGAGTTCGAATGTTCACGGTAAAAATGGAGTATAAATATGGAATTTTTATGAAATCTCTAGCGTTGATAAATATTTATGAAGACCTACACGGGATCTCGGATAAAATTTTTTAATCTCTCTCTTTGGCACGATCTTGCATTACCTCGACAGTCCCTTTCTTTTCTATATTTCCGGGAGGTCTCCATTGTTGTGATATGATCAAACTTTCATGAATGGACGGCGAAACGTCTAACCTACACGCCGAGGCAAAACTTTTGTCTGGTCAATGACTTCGGATGGGAATGTTTCTGCTGCTCGAGCCTGCCGGATCAATAACGTAATATTTTCAGGTCTGCCGCTCGTGAAAATTATACGCAGTAATTGTCTCTGCCGAAGATATTCTCGTTAATCCTGGCACTACTCGATCAATCAAAACGATATCTATTCTAATTTTTGCGTATATCCAAACGTCTTTAAAAACCACCGAACCTTTATTTAAACAGTCCCGGAAGACCAAGAGACGCGTGTACCGTTATCAGTCTTTCTGTGCATGGACGCTTCAAGGACTCTTGAAGGTCAACTTTGATTTTCGTTAACTTGCTACACACCATTCAGCTTTTTATTCTCTATAAAAAAGGTATAGGCCTCTATGAAACCCTACCATGTTTTTCCATTCGAGGGGAGCAATGTTCAAGTTTTTCTCTATAGCATTTGCTAGACACGGTCCGTACGCATAATCTTCCGTGCTATGCGTACAATATTATTCATGCTTGGGCAAGTGGTGCTCCGAGAGTCGATGACGTAGAATCTGCTATCCCCTCGCTTGCATTACGTCGAGCTGGTACTCCCCTCTCGCGCTGGTGCGAGTGGGGCGACCGGAGCGCGGTGGTGGGGGGTAGTCGATTCTACGTCATCGACTCCCGGAGCGCCAGTTGGCCAGGCACGATGTAATTGATTTACTGAAATGTATAATTTTTCCCTGATGTTTAATATGGAATAACGAAGGAACGTAGGGCGGTCCTACGTTTCTGTTCCCGAACGCAATGGCGGGCAAAGGTAATCGTGCTGTCACAACTCTAATATTTGTGAATATTTCTTCACCAGAGGATAATGACACAGGCATCGTCGAGCAGGCGAAACTTATAAATCGTCACCGTGGGGATGAGCGACTGTAAAACCCGGAAAGTAAAACGAAATTGCCGTCGGTCCAGGTGACGTTCATCACGCCGGGTTCACCTATCGCGTTCAGTATTGTGTAATCGACACGCGAGCACGTCGTTTTATCGTCGAGCAGGAACCGGCCACATTAATTTATCGCGAGCCACGATATATCGGGAGCCACTTTGGCGGGCGTGATACTTTATTCAACGTCGGCGATGTTGTCTGTTCGGCCGGTAAGAACGTTATCATTGATGTATGAACCGCGAGGTCGCATCATCATTACAGATAACGCGGCGGATCGTTCTGCGGCGAAGTGCTGTCGAAAATTCTGTTCAAATTTTCATTCGACCCCCATTCGTCCCGAATGCTTCAAGTACCCGAATTTCTCTGATCGCGCAAAACTTGCGAAATAGTCAAGCCGACGTTCGCCTCTGGCTTCCGTGTGATATCTTACGCGGAGGCGAGCGTATCGCAGAGCTTTCGCGCCGCGTTCGATAAATTTCGCGTCGGTACGGGAACGGTATCGGTGGATTTTGCGCTTCGTTTGCTCGGATAAGCGGCTGCGATTAGGCGAGTGTGGCGCATGCGACGAATTCTACGGCATTTCCGGCCTGACCCGATTCAATTTGCTGGACAATATAGACACAGCCGGCCACGCGACCTCCCTCCAGACGAATCTCCCGCAAATCGGTAACTGGAAGACTCATTAGACCAAGTAGGTGTCACAGACCCCTCAAATTTGTAAATATTTTTTCTACTCCAGGTCATGCCCTTAGCTATAACTTCCTACTAACGAAAAAGCGTAGTCGCATACAAAAACCAAGCGATGACCTTGGAAACTCGAGAAATGACCTTGAGAGAAAAATGGTTCCCACCACAATATGCGTCTTCTCGAGGCAAATCATTTCTGGTCCGAAACCAGAAACCAAAAGGATTTTTGACGACTCGATAAACACTTTTTAATCATATTATAGTATCGTTTCCTACCTTACCGACGAGTTTCGGTGGAAATTACTTTTTATCGCGGAGTGCAAGTTTAATAATTGCGAAAGAGGAAATCAGAAACCAGTCATTTTGATCTGGGCGCACACACGGGCCACTAGTGTGTTTAACCCGGCGCTGGTTAATGCCGATTGGTTTCGTTATTTAGTTGCCGAGATATTGTAGCGCCCCGTGTTAAATACGCGATAGTAAACGCTGCGAGCGTAAGCGATGCCCACCGAAATTGATCAAGTGAGCAATCCGAGCCGGAACGGCGCGGCGGCGCAACGGGAACGGCGAAACCTATCGCAGCGGACAAACGCGTCGAATGAAAATTAAATGCGCACGAAAATCTCGTATATTTCCGGCGTCGCGTTTCGGGTGTCGCTAAATCGAATGCTCAACTGTGAAAAAAAAAGGTCGATCGAGTAGCATCGTTGTTAGCCGGACAGGGTGGTGACCGAGAGGGACGGGCCAACACGGGACAGCGCGTGGTCAGTTCTGCTAAACGATGGTCGAGATTTGCGCGCAGATGGCGCGACGTTGCCGGGAAAAAAAATATTTATTGTCATCGGACCGTCATATACGAAGAAACCGATCGAACACGGGCCCCCTTGTCAAATCGGCAAGTGGTGCAACTCCTGGTGCAAATAGTACGTGCGTGCGATCTTTAAAGACGTGGTCCCATCAATTTTTAGATTGTTTTTTAACATAACAACGGTCTAACAACAGAAATGATTAACACCGTCATCGCTTGGTTGGGAACGTTTCGGTAGGAAGTACTGTTCGCGAAGCACGCGTGGCCTTGACTCGCTTGGACAGCGCTCATTGGTTGGCCGCAAGTCTCCAAGCGACGGAGTGGGGGGATCGAAGATGGCGCTGCTATTCCTCGAGCAACCTGGAACAGTAGCAAAGATTCTCGTTCAGTAAAAATAGACAATTCCAATATTTTTGATACGCGAAGTTCCTGAATTGTTTTCGCAAAGTTAAAGAAACGTTCTTCTTGTTTTCTTATGGTCCGATTTTGGACCGTTTGAAACCGGAAACAGCGAAGGTGCTCGAAGATTTTCGACCACCGGGAAACACGGGAGCGCCGACCTTTTGATCAAGCAAATGGCTAGAGAAAGAACTATACTGATCAAAGAGTTCCTCGAAGTTCCGCGATAGTTAATTAGAATCCTGCCCCGGCTAGAAGTGCCGCTTCAACTTCGGGATTGTTTTATCCGAATTGCGAGGGATAAAAGGCGCGATGGGAAGCGTACGGATGAAAGTTGCCTTTTACTTTAAAGGAATAAGCTTCTTACTTTGCGCAGTTAGGTTTTGCGAACAGGATGATCCGTAACCGGCGTTATTGCCCCGATTGGGATTGGATTGCGTGGAAAAAATAAGTCGGAAACTTTTCGCACACAAAGTCGCCAGAAGTTTCGGACGTCGAGAAGAAAATCGAAAATCTGTTAGGTTTGTTTGGGCAAATTCTATGCGAAATTGCGAATTTTATGGGAAAATCAGGGATCGGGAAAGTTATGTAACTTTTTGATCGGCTCTGTTCAAGACATGGACTTTTTCGAAAAACGTCCTTACGTTGAGAACTTTTCGCAAATTCTAAAGGGATTGCGCAAAGAAAAATTCTGGGAAGCAGTAAAGCAGTTTGTAAAACAGAAATTTGCATTATTGCTGGGACGGATATTTTGTGCAATCGATATCAGAAGTAATGAAAAGTATTTAATGTATTTTGTTTCGCAAGAAGTTAAATAAAAGTACGTACAAGTTTTGTTGAAATGAAGATATCTGTCTGTTTTTATCTCTGGTTAAAGTTAACACAAAATGCATCGCAAAAGAATCCTGAAACAACGAAGCGCAGAAATATATATTTTATATGCTGCGCTGTACGTTAGGTGGATGTACATTTTATTAATTCCCAAGTCAATATAGGCCGCTCTCGGAAAAGAGTAATTCTACGTGGGAAAATAAGTTGAAAATACAGGCAAAAATGTTTTTCGTTGAAAAACGCTTTTTTTTCAAATTGAATATGGAATCGAATAAAAAAAAAAGAAAATAGATGAAACTTCTGTCAATGTTCGAACACTCGACCGAGTTTCATTAAAATGAAAGACTGTCAATCACCAATTGGAAAAATTTCATTGAAACGTCAGACTTCTTTCAACCGTGAAAATTATAGGAGTTACCTCAACTATCGTCGACGTTCTTGACAGAGCTTTGACTCTGTCCAAATTTTATTTAACAATGATCGATCAGCACAAACCGAAACTGCGATAACTAAAATCTGTGTGAAACTAAAAAATTTTTATTTTTACAGGATGGTTTTTTTTTGTAGGTACTGCAATTTCAAGAAAATAAAATTTTCACTAAATTGTCGTCGCTTAGCCTGACTCTGCCACACGAAGCAGCATAATAGAACGCGTTTGTGGATTTGCATATCAAACATTCGTCTGACTCGTGGAGATTAGTTCTACTGCCGCATGCTTGCGCTCAAAACGATGTCGAGTCAGAATATGAACTTTCTTAATTAAACGATTTCTTCATATTGATATCTAAAGCCGGTTCTTGGAAATTTAAGACCCGGATTTTGAATTTTAAATACCAATTTGCATAAAACGTCACTTCTAGTGGAATGCAGTTTTCTCGAATATACGTAATGCAATACGACGTTCCTTTGGAGATTTAACTGTTTCCAATTTCAGAAGTACAATGAAAATAAATTATTGCTTCCCGATCTGTTATACCAAGAGCGTCCGTGCGCCCGCCATTTTTAATTTATGTTTATTACGCGATATACCATTTTAAATTGTAAATATCGCTTTATCGTCCAATGTCTCATTTAATCTCCCGTATGAGTTACGTTTTTGTTTTCTGCGTTCATTCAACCTGACTGCAAAAAGGCAAATACACATATTTTCATAGTTCAAAAGAGAACATGAGACGGTAAAAATGGATCGTAATATTAATCACAATACGATTAGAATTATTTCCTAGATAAAATATCAATTTCGTAAAATTTGGTGAAATGAAGGATGCGGCAGAAGGTACTTCGACTACATAAATTAATTTTTTTACAAAACTGGCCCGGTCGTATAACTTGTGCCAAAATGGCAATTTATTTCCGCACTACCCAATATTATCCTGGTGATAAATCATTGTTCCCCTACTCTTCGAACCAGCGAGTGTATATTATGAATCGATGGGGGCAGCCCATTCTTCATGGACTGAATTTTTAATTCCGCCGGAGAGGGGGTAGCTTTTTCCCCTCGAGTCGTGCTCCCTCCCCTCATCCGGCGATACTGGTGCCCAAAAATACAGTTACCACATTTTTTGCGCCGGTGGGCGCCCTTGCCCGCTAATAGGCAGCCCGTTCAGCAGCTTTCGGTTAGATCGATTTTGAGGTTAGGTTCCGTCCCGTGCATGCGAACCGTGAGAAATGGAAGGTGCGCACTCAGAAGTCAGTTAGCCAATTTGCACGATACACCTAAATCGACCATTCGGCTGCGCGAAACCGGTGATCTCCGGTTCTATAAACGTTGTGCTAGCAAAGCTACAGTGTTATTACTTGTCGGGTTCAATTTCGGGATCCTTTTTGTTAACATAACCTCAATATTGAACAATTCGAAATTACCTCTGCGGAATGGTTCGAATTTTTTGAAAAATTGACCCTTTGTTTCATAAAACTAAATTTGTTTTAGCTCCAGAACGTGTGAGAGAGAGAGAGAGGGAAGATCGATTTTTGTTTTTTTTTCGCACCGTTGTTCTCCAAAGACGGGACCATTCTTGACTGCGGCGCACAGTGGGCAATTTGGACAAAATCGGATTCAAAATCAATTTTTCCCATATTCTACAAAGTTTCAGCTTTAATTTAAAACAAATTTCATCGAAAATTCCTATCGAAAGTTCCTTGATTTCGAATCCGATTTTGTCCAAATTGCCCACCGTGCGGCGCTTCGGATGCAAAGCGCCGCGCATTGTTGTGGAATCTTGCGTTACACTTCGGTGCATCTGCTTCCTTCGGACCGTGATTTACGCTCTTTACACCTGCATGCACTTTTATAAGAAATCACGGATGGGAAACATCGCGCGCTCTTCCAKGGGCCGATCGGCGTGCGGCTAACCTTTTGTAACTTTGGAAAATGTAGTTCGAAACTTTGGGGGACGTTGATGAATATTAATCCCTCGCTTCTGGCCGAGAGAGAGAGAGAGAGAGAGAGAGAGAGAGAGAGAGGGAGAGAGAGAGGAAGTTTCGAACAAGCTTTCAGCGTCTGTGCTATCGATCTTCACGAAGTCGTATTTCTGATCCTGAAGGGGCGGAGATTGCCGGTGGTTCGTCTTTCTTCGGGAAAAAATTGTCAATTAAATAGTTTCGCCTTTAGGTCATCCCGTTGACAARAGTTCTTCATTGTATTACGCGATYAGCCYAGCTTTTTTTAATCACTATCAGATRAAACGAGCATACCCAGTGCCGGTCCTGATGATTCAAGGGTTTTGGCCGCCGTGTCTATGGCATGATTATCATGACGCGTTGGTGTTCAACTAGGTCCCAGGGTTATCGGCTACACAACAGTCCGCTTTTGTCCATTGCTCGTGACACTGTTCGCGGCGCAACGTACAGAATCCGAGCGTCGCGGCGCGGCATGGCATCGCGACGTCGGGCACTCGTTCCGAGTCGGCATTAAGTTGTCCATGCGTCAAATTCTGTCTGCAGGTTCGAGGGGGGCCCACGTGAATACCAAATAGTCGCGGGCCGGCTACGAAACGGCCGAAGACGGATGTCCGTGCACGTTCGTCGTAAATTCCACGACTCTCCCCTCGTGTCTCGGTGCTCGGGAATTCCGAGAATATTCCGAATCTCCTCGTCATTGAACGCCGACGCAATCCATTGTCGCGCGCCACGATTTTCCGCGGCTCGACTAATCCGGCAAGCTCGGTTATCGTTCGCATCGAGTCATTGTTGCCTTGACGACACCGTCGGTTCTGCCGACTCGCACGAGCAGTCGCGCAAAACTCGGAAAATTTTTGGGAAAAAATATTTGACGTACCATTCTAACGCGTTTAGTGCCACGAGATCAATCCCGGAGACTCTCACAAAATCAGTTATTGAGATTGTGAGTTGTTATTTCTTTGGGTATATATTATTTTAAAAGTGGTTAAGAACTTGAACAGACACGTTCTGTTTATTTTTCTAAGTAATGTAAAATACTCACTTTTAGTGCTCCGTAAACCTAGTGTTAATGAAACTGAAACTAGAGATTTAAAATATATTATAGGGGATGCTGGCTTAACCCTTCCGAATTCACAACAAAAATGAATTTCTGAAGCTAAAATAACAGTTAAATAATCGTTATTCTCAAGTAAAATATCGACTAAGGGTTGCTGCTTTCACTGCCCAAGGTGTTTGGGTAAGGAAGTGTCCGTTCAATAAAAGTTTAAACCGTCTTTCAAAGATTAAGAGATTGATGGAAAAATTTACAATTATTTGCGGTGGCCCCAGAAATCACTTTTTTCATCTAATACGTTACTCCTTTCGTTGCGAGGTGAAAATACTGAATATTTCCGTTGATTCGCAGCCCGTTCGTTCCACATTTACTTGTTTTTACTCTTCCGAGAAATGTTTGTGCCCCGGCAGCGTGGCACGCGTTATGTATTTCTCATACAGCTGTCTCCATAAAGTTACGTTGTTGGAACACGTTCGGAATTTATGTTGTATTTTCACGTGTTTTTGTTTCTCTCCCATTAACGGAACGGTCCGCCGAAAAGGACAGCAGTCCCAGCCTGTCCATTGATTCTTTTGTGTATCTCCGATTCTTCTTTCGTTTTTTTTTCTTTTTGGAAAATACTAAATATTTGCGCCGGGTGTACAGTTTCAGTTGGTTCATCCTATTGTTTTCCAAGTTACCTTTATAAGCCACTTCGTTATACAGCCTGATTGAAACCTATGTCTTTTCGCGTTCGTTTTCAGTTATTAGAAGCGGCCGTGTACAAATTCAATGATCGCCGATGTGCTCATTAATCTCGCCGCAATTCTCTTTATTCGCTTTACATTTTCCGAAAATATTCAACACTCGCTCCGCATTATATGCTCTTTTGTTTCGTTCCGTTCGCGCCTCATTTTCTGCGATATTTTCCTGTTACCGAATAATTATGCGTTTCACACGCAGTCGCATGCTTCACGGTATTTCCCTCGAACCTGAATGGTAATAATTCCGCGACGTTTATCATCGAGCCCTCGGCGACGTATATCTCTGTATTTCGTGCGGGTTCGAAGCGGTCCTCGCCTATCGAGTTTATTGTCGGTTCGGCGTGTGATGAGCGCAGTTGCTTCAGGGGGTGAGAGGACGGCGCGGGGGAGAGGTAAAAAGAGGAACGGTGAAAAGTGCATCGCGCTTTGATACACGAGAACGTTACCGGCTTGCTAGTACATGTGTCCATGAAATGGAGCGGCGGCCACGCCCGATCGGCGCGGCGGGAAAAGGGAAAAGGCGGTCGAAAACGATACCGAACGGGCTGGAAAAGAGCAAGAAAACTTCGGACCTCTCGAGTCTCGACTCTCTTTTCCCCGCGTTCCGCGCCGCGCGCCCGTTGTTGTTTCCGCGTTTTTCCCATTCGGAATCCCGGCGAGTAAATACGTTATTGACGAGCCAGACGGCGCAAAAATCGAACACCAACACGCGGACCGAGAAACGCGCCGACTACCCTTTTTGCCGGGTCGAAGAAAGAAAGTAATGTTCAGACGTCGTACGTTCTCTCCACCCCCGGCCCGTTCCCACGTCGGCGTCGGCGTCGGCGTCGACGCCGGTCTGCTATTTACACTTCGCGATTTTTGTTTCGGCGAGAACCCCGAACCAATAGCGAGCCCCGACCGGTATCGAGGAAACTCCTTAATCGTTCGTTTTCGCTGGAAACACAGGCCGAGGAAAGTGGACGAGGAAAATGGCCGAGGACCTTAAGAATTCAGAGCGGAGCTCGGAAAATACAGTCCCGGTCGAGACGATAGCGCGCGTACTCACGGGGAACTGCAAAACTGAACCGGAAAAAATTTGCAGAACATGTGTTCACATAAATAATATTGGTATGCGTTGTAAAAATTACAAGGCTGAGTTTATTTAGATTCTTCAGAATTCTTGTCACGATTACAGAAATTTATTTTATCGGAAAGTAAGAAGCGTGTGTCGAGTCAAATTTAATTTCTTTTTAATTTTAACACGTTCGCGTCACCCATATCTGGGTGACGGAATTATTTGTGAAAAAGTTGGAGTTACTGAATGTTTGATTCAGATGAAATGTCATATGTGTGTCAACTATTTAAAGATTGTAAATTGTTTTGGACCGAGAATGGAACAAAACCGACACAGTTCCGACTTTCCTTGTCCGCCGGAGGGTCACGAAGTTTGCCCGAACCGAACCAAGGAGATACGACATGTCGTTCGAAAAATAACCGAAATTATTTTCCCCTCGCTCCACCGGCGCGCAAACATTTCTCCGGCTGGTTAGTTCCCGAAATACACGTTTCGCTGTTTCTGTAGTGGTTCGGTTATTCTCGTTCTATACCGTTCCGCGGACAGTTTGAAAAAGCACGGGAGATCAGAACAAACATTAAAATTTTTAGTAGATTTTTTATGACCAAATGTCACGGGCCCTGCTGCTTCATCGGACAGCTTTCAGGTGCGCGCGAAGCAGACGATGAATCAATATCCCCGTCAGCGGGTGACCGTTTTTGAGATCGTTGCGTCAAGCTGTCCAGTGTTTTCATCGCGGAAGATAAAAAGAATTTAACGAACGTTGCGCCGCCGATAGTTCTTCCATTCGCACAATGTCACAATAACAACATTCTGAAAACATTTGGATCAAACGCAAAACCCTGACTGTACATTTAATGAGCTCTAATAATTTTTATACAGTGATTTCTCTATATATGTCGCCGGGGACTGGATGGTAAACGTCGCGGAATTATCCCCACCGCGGAGTATACCTCGTGACCCGAAAAATGACGGGTTCTAATGTTTTCAATTTAAAATTATTAAAGTTCTAAGGATGCATACATGAGAAATTATTCAGCAAAATTGTTTCTTTGGGTATATATTATTTTTTAAATATTTCTAAAAATCTGGTTTGCACGTTCTTGTTATTTTTATAAGGCGATGCAAAATAGTCTCTTTTTCTGCTCCGTGAATCTAGTGTTAAATTCGTTTCACTTTTCCTACCGTTTTACGTAGCAAAGTTAAACGCAATTTCGGATTGGCGTTGAGCGCACGGAAGTGTGTAAGAATCGCGTACCGGTTATCGGTTGGCGCAAAGTTGGTTTTCGACATTGTAATCAGTTCGCCGGTAGCGTATTCCCGTGCAGCGCAATTAGAGAAACTTGCTGAAATATTCCTCGACTAATTCTTATCTGGTCGGAGGTGCCAGCCCCGAAGTGAAGTTTGCCAATCAAGATGGGCGCGTGCGCGCGCTCGACCGCGATCACGTAAATTAATTTGTGCACGCTCGTGTCAATAAGTCCGCAGACTGGAAAGTTTTCGAAGCTTGTCGCGGCAGCTCGCAAACGTATAAGCCGATGGGTCCCGGCTAGAAACTCCGGCCGCGCTAATAGAATCTCCAGAGCCAGCCAGCAGCCAGGGATAGATACACGATATTTGCGCGACACAATGCGCGATCGATCGTTAATCGGAAAAGCTATAACTACATCGAAGCGCTGTCATATTCTCCGTCACTCTGTATCTATCGCGAACAATCGCGATAATAATCAGCTAAAACGAAAGGCCGGCCCCCGGCCCGGTCGGCTCCCGAAATTATTTGCGTTGTCCCGCGATAATTAATTGCATGCGGCTAATTAGACAACAGTGGCCACCCCGAAGTTATTGCGCGTTACATTTGACGCACGACCGGCACGCCGTTCGCCAAGTTTCGCGACTCTCGGCTTCGCACCTGTCGGCGATAGTTAATTCGAAATTTCGAAATCTGTCTTCGGGACAAAATCAACCCTTCGCACTCGATTGGTGACTCTGAAGCACCACCAGAAATTGTTGTGGCATTATTTCAAAGAAATTAGAAGAAATATTAAAATTTGTGTCTAATAGATTAGTAAACATTTAAATATTATATGTAGAAATCGGATCAGTTCCGTATGAATAGAATGGAAATATTGTAAGACGGAGGAAAAATTTAGTTTTATTCTATCTAAGAGCCGTAACACTTTTTGAAAGAGCAATTTTCTTCGAAAAGTTTAGATAATCTTAATGTCTTTATTAAACAAGTAGATTTTCGTCAGTTTTCTGTTTACCGCGATTTGTTGTCACACAATTACCGGGTCCCTTTGGCTCGAACAATTTTTCTGTCAGTTTGTCGGGAAAAGTTTCGCGCGCGAAATATGCTAAAATTGATAAATATTTTATGCGAGAAATTATACGGACACATCGTTATTGGAAACAGCTTGTCTGCGTTTCGGACGGTTTAAAGGTGTGCGCGCAGTGTTCGCGGTATTATAAAGCGTCGTTCCGGGCACGTAATTTAAAAAACCGGTGACCTGCATTAGCCGCAAGCACCGTGCAGTAATGTTTCACATTTCCTTTTATTCGTATGATTCCGCGGGCCCGGGCAATTTGCGCCGCGCAAATTTTTCCGCGACGCAATAATTGTAATGGAACGTGCGCGTGACAATAAAGGCCGGCTGCAGACTATCAGCAATTAAGCTAATCAAAGAGTACGCGTTTTAATATCATTCTGATTGTGCGCCGAATCTTTTGTAACGACACAACTACGTGTGCAGTCTCGCGAGATTCAGGCAAACACGTGGCCGATCGTTTCGTTCGGTGCTGTAAAACCTGCTATCGGCACAATTAAAATTTTATTCATTAATGCTTTTGAGAGTCGCAAACTCCCCGGAACGGGGAATTTCAATTTGTATTTTTATCGCACCGAAAGCGGCTGTTTACTTTACGAGGATACGGAAAATGCGTCTATCCTTCGCGGGATAGTGGGGATAACTCTGCGACATTGATCCTCGAGGCCTCGGCGACGTATACAGAGAAAATCACTGTACGGACGTATCGCTGATTAGAGGCGGAAAAAGAACTCGATTTCTTTTGTCCTCCTGGAATATTTCGGAGCGTAATTTCTAGTCTAGAGGAGCTCTTTCGTAATACTTGGCCAGGCGGGCGTCCTAATAGGTTCGTTCCCTGCACACTTGATTAACGCGGGATCTGATGGAAGATGACAAATTTCTCATGGGGCCGTCATGCGCGACATTACGCCCTCCTTGACCCGGTTGCGTCCTGCCGGGGCCTCTGCCAGCAAATTTCAAGCGGCGAGATTTCCCAAAGAAATTATAACGCGGTTAGGGGGACGCGACATCGGGCCGAACGCCTCACCTTTCGGGGAGTAGTCGAGGCAGAGGTGAGCTTCCGCTGGATCCGGAACGACCGGAAGAAGCTCCGTCTATTTTCCTAGCGGAGAGAAAAGAACGGGCAGACCGAGAACGGCAGGGACTCGGGAATAGGATGGGAACTAATAAGACCGAGGAGCTTACGTTTCGGCAAGTTTCGGGGGCTCTCGGTATCCGCCGACTGCCGAGCACCGGTTCCCATCGTGCTCCGGAACTGCGAGAAACCCTTCGAACAAAACTCACCCGGCTCGCCCCCGTGAATACGAGCTATTCTTTCAACTTTAACAGAATGTCCGAACCGATAAAAATATAAGGTACAACATCCAATTAAGAAGAGACATATAACGTATACGTAGGGTGCGACGCAAATTAGTCCCTACGATTTTTCAGCCCCTTCGGGTGGTCGGACAGAAAAGTGTTTCGTAATCGGTATTCAACCGACAAGAAATTTCAATTATTTAAATAAACCCTTTGCACTCGAATGTTAACTGTAAAACAAATTTAATAATGCAAAAAATATTTTGCGGTTAACATTTAATGGAGGAACTGATCCGCTTTGATACATTTGTAACGGGGCTGATCGATATTCTGCATAAAAGATAAGGAAGTCCA
Source organism: Halictus ligatus (assembly GCA_028454255.1). Classification (NCBI taxonomy): domain Eukaryota; kingdom Metazoa; phylum Arthropoda; class Insecta; order Hymenoptera; family Halictidae; genus Halictus; species Halictus ligatus. The sequence continues at coordinate 8,333,378 of CM052136.1, forward strand.
GATATGTCAAGGAATGATAATTTATGTAGCGAAGAATTATGGCATTTCTATCTCGCGAATGATCTTGGAGATTAATGGGCGCAAGTACTGATGGAAAAATCGATGGAAACACTGTCCTTGGTATTGTCAATATTTCAATTTCTAATCTGTTCGGCTGGGTAATGCATTTTCGTAATAAATGCGATCTTGATCATTGAAAAGCCTCGCGGAATACATTAAAATAAAGCGCAGAGAAGACATAAAAATTACTATTTCCTCCCTACAAATATACTGTGAATGAAATATGTGTTACAGTTGTTGGTGTCGCGATTCAGGATATGGTGCAATAATTAACGGTTTTAGAGATTGCGCGATTTACCAAAGAACACGAGTATGTCTTCCTTACTAGAGAGCAGAGAATCCCTTTGAATCGGAGATTTTTATAAAAATGATTCACACAGCTCCGCGCTGGTATCGGGTAGGTTAACCATAAAATATGACGCGGCATGTCGCGAGGTTCGTGATGATAACAACGAACAATTACAAACTTGAAGCTCAGAATGTTTCTTTCTCTCTCGAACAACTGGTTACCGCTGGTGCGCATGTACGCGTCGTAGTCTGACTACAAGGATCTGCTTCTACTGTTGCCTGTACATATATACACGTTCCACATAAACTATCCAGGATATTTGTTCTCTGCCTTCCTTCCTTTGTAACCACACAACTACTGCGCGCTGCTTTCAACACAACTCACGCAGCACGAAGATTTAAAGACAACCTCTGTTATCGCGGTGGCATAACATTTTTGCGTCCGTGTTTGAAGGCACAAAGTTCAGTTAAATCAGAATTACTACCTCTCTTACTATGCATTTTTTAAACCGGTAACTTACGCCAGAAACACCGTCGCCATATATCGGAACAAAACGGTACGCAGTGAACTCTCGATATATGTCGTCAACACGGGTCTTGCCGGTGGAGTGTATCGTGCAGGAGACATGGCCGACCAGTGGTATGTTCACACTCCTTGGCGTCCCTCACAGGGGTATACACCGCGGTGGGGATAGTTCCGCGACGTTTATCCTCTAGGCCTTGGCGACATGTACAGAGAAACCACAGAGCCCTTGAAAAATTTCAGTTTACAGACTGCTGAACTATCGTAAAGTCGATTTCTCAGAGATCTGAACTGGGGCAGCCTCTTGACCGATAAAGGTCCTCGAGTTCCACGGGAAAAAAGTATTTCAAGTATGAAATAGAGAACGGCGTTTCGAAGCATTCCGTTATTGGTCGTCTCCGGCGCACCTGCCAACCGCGTTGCGGATTTTCATTGCATTATACCGGCTGTTCTGCCATAAACGTTCGGCGTTCTCTCGGCACACCTAGACCATGCACCGTCGGAGGCTGCGACGTGTTTACATTTCACCTTCGTTATACACCGCGACGGCCATAAAACGCTTCCGACGCGACGCCCGGCGACGATACACGCGTCCCGAATAAATTCGTCACGTTTCGCGGAATTTTCGGTTGAAGTTTCGCCGGAAATTTTTTTTTTTTCGTCGACCAATTCTCACGGAAACAGGATTTTCGATAACGCTGACGCCGTTACAGGAACGCGCACGCCTGACTCGCCCGCGGGATCAAACTGAATCAGTACGTGATGATATATTTTTATTTGTTTATTATTCGGGATTGTTCAATCGGGTCGGCTGCGGATCAAATGGAAGAAACGAATATCTTCAGCGCGTTTGACGTAAGCCTAGATTAAATCCCGCAACTTTAAACACACGTAACTTTTCAACCAGTGAATTCCAAACGTCAAAACTTGGATTTTCTGGTCCCCCGAAGTGAAGTTCATCCTTGTAGCTATTGGTGTATGCAATTCATGTTACCTCTTCGCTTTAAAAACTCAACGAACCAATTTTAACGGTTCGCTCGTTATCAAAACCGCGATTCTAAAATGATATTGGGACACAAGCACGAAAGGATCTATGAATTCCGTGCACCTGGAACGCCCGTTCGATGCACCATGTTTCCGCGACGTCTACGGATTATTAGCAGCCGCATGGACTGGTATAGCCCGTTGAAAGTCGCGATCGGGAAACATTACCTCGAGCAACGGTGGAAAAGGAAACACAGAGACACCGTCGTCTCCGGAAAAGAGCCCATCAAAGCTCGATTCCTCTTTAAACTCCATATCCGAACCGAGAAGACACAATCATTTCGTCCATGATTGGTCGAATCATCCCCCGACCATGATCGCATACTCCATACGCCGCGGCATATCGAACGAGACATCCCTGATACCTTTTATCTCGAGCAGGATATTCAAAAGGATCACGGTTCGTCCAGGGTTCCGGGTTTTTCACGACGAAATGGATTTCATATTTTTCTATCGAAATCGAAGGCCGGCTCGCGAGCCCTTCGCACACTCTCCGGCTCGAAATGCTCTCTCCATTCCTCTCTCGTACTCCCCTCTCTTCCATCTTCCCCTCCCGCCCTCTCCATGCTCCCTTTTCTCGGCCATTCCTCGCGAGAACCCTGCGGGAGGACGAAAATCGCCCGGAGCCGTTTGCCCTGCGCTTTGGCAAATTGCGCGTTACACCTGCGGACTCCGTCGCGATACACGCTACTGTGTACAGAGAACAATTCCCGGTGACGAGCGCACGCGGAAAATTATTCACGTTCGCACGCGGAATACGCGCGGCCGAGCGCGCGCGTTCCTTGACACGACTAATGATCCCCTCCGATCCCCCTTTGGAAAATTACTGTGCCGAACCAACCCCCGCGACCCTCCGACACCACTTCTTTAATTTTATATATTTAGTTTCCCTTTTTCGAGAACTCCTTACAGAAATTAGTCGACACTTGACACCGCGTAAATCAACATCAAAGCCTCGAACACCGTCGCGACGATCACGAGCATTCAACAACCACCGTCGGGAATAAACATCGACTTTCTATTATGATCGCGCGACTTTCTTCGATAATCGCGGTCACGTTGCTCGCGCTCTCCGCTCCGGTCGAAGATCACGTCGTCCCGCACATGGCGCGGAACGGAATTTTACGGCACGCTTCGCATGCCTGTTCGAGCGCGATCGCGCTGTCACGCTTCCTCGGCGCGCTCTCGTTAGGGTGAATTTATTATCAGTTTTTCCTTTTTCACTGCCGCCTGACATTCGACGCCGAGTATCCCGGCTGAACAATCCGCGATCGACTGTAATCTAAGCGATCGTTCGAACGCGAATTTTAGCGTATTCTACTTTTATCTTCGCCCTTGGTTGAACACATTTTCTTTATGGTTTAACCGGTTAACTGTGACCGGCGAGTATGCTCGTCAATCAGAAACTCTATCGCGGTGCAGTTAACGTCAATGAATTGTCAATGAAAAGCAACTCTTCATAACAGTCGGGGCTGTTGTTTAAACAATTGCTCGTAACAATTTCGAGACACCACGTCCGATGCAATCGCGTGTTTAGTCGGAACGGTTTCAATTAAGTCGACGATTTCCATGGGGAACAATTGAAGGTCTGATTAAAATTGAAATTAAAAGTACCTATTTGGGTATGGTGGAGATTTACGATCTACAGAGAAGTCGAGATAGAAATCGGTGTTATCGCAACTAATTTCATCTTGAAAATCTCAGAGAGACGTTCTAAGAGCAGGGAGGCGGACTCTTCTCGGCTTCATTAGCTCGAACGATTATTTCCGTTGATAAATTGCAACTTTGCATACCAATTGCCTTATTACTTCCGTAAGCAGAGCCCTGAAATGTTGCTGGTGCAATTACACGATGACTTGAGCGGTAAATGAGTAGAACGTTGCGCAACGGTGTCTGCAACTGACCGAGTGGAAATTTCATTGCTGCGTCGGCGAAATGAAAAATACTGATTTACTGCACCGGCCGGAAAAAACATTGCCAATCCCGGGACGTAATTGTACTAGCTATTTGCGGTTTATTCGCCCTTTTTCAATCGTTTACTCCTGTTGCCGCAGGTGGTCGGCATACAGGCATAAAAGACTTAATTGTGACTCAATTATTAACAGGCATAATCCTTTTATTTCTTAATATGTCGTTCTTCGGCCTCACATAGGTTCAGTTCAGTTAATCAAATAACAACGAATTTAGTCCCATGGATTTTTAAACGCAATTTTATCTCCTGTAGAAACATTTACTTTGTACAATTTAAGGTCGATACATGTAAATGAAAAGTTGCAGTTTTATATCGGTTTACAGACGAAGTCAAAATTAATAATTTTGGGGCCCGAGGTAACACCGTTTGGGGGCCTCTCCAATTAACCGAAACTCGTGACGTTTCAAATTCTACTAGAAAATATTTTGAACAGCTCTCCTGTACTTTTGGAGTTATTGTGTACAGGGTATAGGTCCGTCTCTCTACTGGAAGCTAAATTATACTATTCCAGAACGCTACTGAACGTGTAAAAACGTTTGTATTCGGATAAGATTTCCGCATTTGTCGACGGATTAATTAAAAGTCGCGACTGTCGCAACAATAACAATCGGAAAATCCTTTATTTAATCCGTTTGTAAATCCTGCGGTGGATCCGAACCGCTTTCTCGTTTCATTAGCCGATTATGATGCACGCCACGAGGCACTCTAATAGCAGTGCTGCATCGCGAGCATATATGTATACGTATATACATACATACATGCATACATAGATAAATACATGTATACGCACGCATGCTAAATGTACGGTTAGAGTCGCGTAACTGTTTCCAATGAAAAGCTCGGGTCGATGTACCAACGACGGAAATAAGTTACCGTGACAGATCCGCGGAAGCGTTAGTAATGTCGCGAGTTAAACCGAATGCTGGTAATTTCAAAAGCGAGACATCAACGAAGATGAAAATCCACGGGCTCGCGGCACGGATTCATCAAATATCGCGGCCTGACAAACAATCGCAATACTCGTCCTGGGAAATCGATTTCCTCCGTTTCGAAACGATTGAACCCGACGTATAGTGTTACGTCCCGGACGGGGCGGGTTATAGTTTTCTGTATAAGCCTAACTGGTCAAGCAGCCGAGCAACTGCGAAGTTGTGGAAAGTGGCTTTTTCACCGAGGAAGAAGCGAGGGATTCGAGTAATAAAGACAATTTTAAAGTGAGATTAATGAAGAGCCGCGAAGGTCGGGTTACGTATATTAAGCAGTCTGGCCGGCTTGTTCTGTTAAATTAGAAAAATCCGAGGATGATTAAATTCAACCTGTAAACTGTTGTAGACGTAAACGGTCTGCAGCTTTCGTGCTCGTTTTCCCCTTTTTAGCGAAGCACGATCAAAATAACACAACTTTTCTGCTCAAAGACCAGAAACCGTCCGACAAAACAAAAAAAAAAAAAACACCGCGCGAACCGAATTAAGTTTTTGTACGTTTTACAGTCGGCGATGGTGAGATAGTTGCGAATTTTCAAATGTTTAAAAAGTCGCGAATTATTAAATGCCAACGATTTTCAGGTAGCTGTAAATGTCGAATTCAAGCTTCTTGTAATTACCGGAACATGCTTTTTGCCACGCGCCATTAGCGAAGTATAATTTTTTTTTGCGTGTGCGTTCCATCCACTTTAACATTGACAAAATTGTGTGTTTACGACATGTATGACTGTTACAGAAATAATTGGAGTCAGCCATTAAAAAGATTGTAACGAGCGTATCTCTCGAGCATTTCAGACAGCAATTTTCTCGAAAATGAAAACTCGGTTCGGCGCAGCTTCATTCATTATTCCTGGTTTATATTTTCCTGTAGAAGCGACCTATTTTTCCTTTCGACTGTCAAGATTCATTCCGTTGATTGCGTTCCCACCGAAAAAGATAAAATCTTTAATTTTTTAAAGGAGACCGTGTTCCAGGAATGAACGGACACGAAAAATTACACTTATTCCAAACGTGAGACGACATTACCGGTTTGATATTTCACGCAGTCGAATATGGAATATCGATATTCCATTATCGAGATAATTCCCCGCGAAAGATAGTGCATATTAGGCACCATATAACGCACTTATTATAGCGTCCATTCTGCTGTTCTTATCACTCTTACTATGCTATTACAATATTGTATTATTACAAATTCTTCCTGTGCCGTTTCTTATGACATAGTTTCATAAACATTTCCTCGATAAATGTCCCCAACATCTAACCGATAAAAGTCACAGAACTATTCCCACTGACGCGGGGGCATACCCCGAGCGACCTTGGTCGCCGAGTGTAAACACAATAGGGGTCGGGTGTATCGGCGCAAGACCACTATCAATACAATAACAAAACTTCTTTATTTTTCATCACTTTTTAACGGGACTTTCACCTATACACTCGTGGCATTTTTCTTCTGAAAATGACACCAAATATGATATGATGTGCGGCTCGAAAAACTGGAGGTCACCTTGGCACGAGGCCTTAAAAAATCTGTGCTGCTAAATCGGTGTGCTGCTAATGAGCCCCCCCGGGAAAATAAATTTTTCTCGACTCACCCCGTATATAGAAGACCGACGAGCAGGAGCATCGCCGTTTGAGTTAACGCGTTGCCAGGTTGTTCGAGCGAGAATCCAAATTTCGAAAGCGGCTGGTCGCGCGTCGCTTTCGGTCAGCGGCGAAAACGTAAGCGGAAAGGAAGCGGGACACGTGTACGGGTTCGAGCGTGGCCGCGACGTCTGAAATAACGATAAATAAATATAAACGGGGAAAGTTTACTCCGGGCCGCGGCTGCGGCGGCGGCAGCCGTGCCAGTAGCACTTTGGAAAATTAATGCCGGTGAATTCGCGGGGCTTCCATCGGCGATTTCCTCGGAAAATTTTAAATGCATCGCGCGTCGGAAATTTCAGGGCGACCGGCGGCCTCCGAACGAAAAACGTTTTATCTTGTCGCGAGGTTTTTTCCGCGCGCGAAACGCGTACACCAGACCGGCAAAGATCGGCCCGGGTCCCGTGTACATTTTCATTTGATCCTCACTCCGCCTCCCATTCCCCATTCTACCTTTTCATTTCACTTTCTTTGTGTTATCTTCGCGTTACAACCTCCCCTCCCTCGCAGCCCCCTTCCCCTCGCTCCCCGTTTCGCCCCCACCGCCGAACATCGTTTTTACATCCCGACTACGACCGACTGTCTTTCTCCTCGTTTTTGACGCACCTTTTCTCTCTCTCTCTCTCGCTTGGGCATCTGTTCCACGCCGTTCTTTACGAAAACAAATGAAATATTCTTTTAGTGAACCTCCGCGATTCGAAATTGTTCGCCGGCGAGAGCGAGTTAACGTGTCATTCGCGTCGTTTACGAGGAGGGCTTGTTGCCGCCCTGTTAATTCGAATGGGCGTGTCCAGGGAACAGTTGGTTCCTAGGCAAATGACTTTTAACATATCCGTGTTTTGCCATCGGTATTTCATATAAATCGGATTAGGCGAAACCGTGGAACCTGGATAAAAACTTTGGGGATATTGCGTTTTGCCGTCGGTATTTTATACAAATCGGATCAGGCGGAGTAGTCTGCATGGAAAGATACACGGAAAATTAAAAACTCTGTTTTCATCGGCATTTTGCGAACAAATCTGTCCAATATTTAAAAGTCCGAGTGTTCGATACTTTTTCCTGTGAGATTTAAAAGACAACCGAATGTGCTCGAACGATGAACATCATCGGTCAAAATATCTTTCACATTATTAAATTTGTTAGTATCCAATAAATTACTAAAAGCTTCAGTATTGTACGAGCAAATTGCACCATTTTCACATGTACAAAATGAAAAATATATCTATAGAAGGGAAATATTCTAGGTCGGAAGAAACGTTTCGTTTTCGAGTTAAAATAGCTTCGAGTGCAAACGGTTAATTGTCTCAGTTTTCGACGCTCGACGATTGACTACAAAGAACGTGGCACCTCTGCCATTATTGTCGCTCGGACCGAATGGAACACGCCGAGTATGAATACATGCATCGATATGCATACATATATTCGATTAAAATCGAAAAAGGAATAAATTACCGACAGGTTCGGACGAGAATGCTGCCAAAACATGCTCGGACTTTTTTAATATTCGGCCGCGCGGGGAGACTGCGCGGGACGTTAATTAACGCTTAATAGAAATTTCGGGGGGGCGGGGGGAGGGGGCAAGCTGGAGAGCGTGGAGTAACGAACGTCGATTGGCAGGCCGGCGCGGCGCGCAGCCAGAACCAGTCCCTAATATCGATTCCCCTTTTGTATTAAGCGGACAGTCGCGGAGATGAAGCCGAACTTCCGGCCGTGGTAAAAACCGCTGGCCGATTATTTTTCATCGACCGGGGATATATCGACGGGACGCGACGCGTCGCGACGCGACCGCCGGTTTACGAAGCCTCGTTACACGCTCGTCCGCCGCTGCCGCCGACGACGACGACGACGACGACGACGACGACCACCACGCTGCCAGAGAGATTAAATCCCGGGAAATTGTTAAATCACGAGCCGCTTTGACAACGGTCTCCAGTCGGAGGATAATAAAAGCCGTGGCGCTTTCAACGATGGAATTCTCTGGCGAGGCCGGGGTTCGCCTGGCAGCCGTTGAATTATGCGAGGACTTGACTGCAGCTTTTCCTGGCGGTCGCAGCAGCGGCAGCAGCCAGAGAACGGAACGTTTAAAAAGAATGCATACTCGGTGTCTCGCGGTTCAACGATCATTCTGAAACCGCCGCCCACTCCCCACCGGTGTCCTCTGTGGGTCAATACGGGAGAGAACGCTCGCGGACGAAAGTTCCGAGGGCGCGTTTCCGTCGGAGACGAGAGGAACGATCTCCGGAGCGCGACGGTTCCTGCTCGGAATTTCAACGTTCGAAACAAACGCGCGACGCGCGTTAACATTGTTCGAGTAACACTTCGAGTTTCAATCCGTATGCACATGTTGATTTTTCCCGATGATACGCGATTATACCCGTGCGCAGGAAACCTTGATATTTGTCACACCGGTTCAACGAATTCTAATTGTACTCTTATCGATCATTTTTCAAGTACAAATATTAACTGATCGATAACCGTACTTCGAAAGGTTTCCTTGCCGGTTGGAAAGTAGACCGAGCTACGGAAAAGAAATGTTTCAACCCTTTTCTTCCATCGCGTGTACACGGACCAGAGTAAAAAATGGACGAAAATAGGAAGAAGAGGACCTTGTATTACTCGCTTAGCAGGAACAACTGAATCAGCTTAGGCAAACATTTGCGCTCATTCCGTCAGAGCTCTCCCCTCCCCTTCTCTCCCCGCCCTTGCTTTCTCTCTCTCTCTCTCTCTTTCTCTGCCCCTCTCGCGTTTCCTCTCTTTCTCGGGTTCTCTTCCACTTTTTCGTTAGCATGCTGACCCCTTTTCACCTGGAAAGCTTTTCATTTGACGTTCTACAATTTTAATCCCCATTTTTCCGGCTTCCTACGTTCCTTCTGAGAGAATTGTTGCGGTGCAACAAGGGGGTCAAGTGACGTCGATGAGTCTTCCCAATGATCACGGATACAAAAATAACTGGGCAGTAACGAATGCCTGGCTAATTACGATAAAAAGTAACGTGGAAATCGGACCCCTGCCCCCTCCTCTCCCCCGCAAGCCCGCAGAAACTTTCTCGTCCCGTCTGTTCACAATTGTGCGAAACTCTCGCCTCGCCTCTGATAATGCCTAGATTTTCTATGTTCCGCGTAACAGAAGGGCCTTTTACTATACCGAGCAATAGCTTTTTCTTCTTTTTATTTATTTTTTCGTTTTTTTTTGCTCTCTCGTGGAACCGTGCAATGAAATATGAGAATCGAGCGGGACTCGATGCACGCTTTTCACTGAAAAGCTTTCGTTATGCAACTGGTGTTCGTGTGTTCTCGCACAGGCACCGATAACTCCAACTTCGATTGTTCACAATGATTTTGTAATACTTCTTAACGGCGCAGAAGATACCTTATTTGCGATTGTAACACGCGGTAGGACCCGCTATAGGTTTTGGCCACTGATAAGCCCCATCTTTGCATCATCGAGCCATAAATCCGCGCCTACCGAATCCTTGCAACCTTGTACGATCTAGCGTTGTGCGCGGCACACCATGGCACACGCACACTGGGGCGGATCAAGGCCACCTGGGAAAGCTGGACCTTTACCGGGGAGACGGTTGTTACTCTTCGCTCCTATTCTTGCGCAGACCGCAACACGGCCCTCTTGGAACGGCTGGATAGGCAATATCTGTGCATCATCTCGCACTGTGAACGTCTGCAGCCACGCCGCGTATGCGGTTGCACTGGGTTGCAGTGGGTCGGCCCGCAATCTACGACGGAATGAAAATTCCAAGCTACCCCGGGACCAACCTTGCGGAGGGCAATGCCGACAATAATGATGTCGATGTTACCATGACTCGGGGAATTCCTTCGATTTCAGTTCTGTTAATTTGTGGCCCGTTTGTGCGCCAGCTTCCTCCTACAGCGACCCCGTTCGTTATCATACTGCGGCTGACCTGGATAATGTCGTTTGTGGGGCGTCATTCCGGTGTAGATCCTTAAAAAAAAAATCGATTAAGGTTAATCGCTAAAGCAGCTTGCGTTTCGTGTAATTTTAAGGAAACCGCAACGCAAAGTACCGAGATCCCCCGAATCCCTTCAAAATACACGCAACAATGAGTGTCGCAAAAATGACTTCCTCGGAATGGGTGATTCCTGAGGTCATTTCAAGTAACTTTTTCCTTTGCGAAAATCTTCTCCGCGGCTTCGTTAAGGAGATATCAACGAAAAACATGGGCCAATCAGATGGCGGCAACGGGGAACTGATTGTCGCTCGACGGCTGGGCCCGCTGAGCGGGACGTTGGCATTGGCCGAGCCGGAACCCGTCCGCCATTGCGTGCTGTACCCGCGCGCCCTGATTGGTCCGCGTTTTTCGTCAATAACTCCTCAACGAAGCCGCGGAGGACATTTTCGCAAAGGAAAAAGTTACTTGAAATGACCTCGGGAATCACGTTCCCTTTCAAGAAAGTAATTTTCGGGACACCCTGTGCACCATACATCGTACAATGCACGTGAAACGTCTACTCATCGTTTTCCCAATATAAACTCGGAAACGATTTATTCATTGAAGAAGTAATTTCAAAGTTCCAGGTCACATTGTATCGCGACGCGGCTGCCTCCTAGATAAAATAATCGATCAGGAAACCGCTAACGTATACAATGTGACGGATACATCGGAATGGCCGTCTTATTGTCCCGTGCACGGGGAGAAAATTGGAAATTCCTCGGAATAAATGCTGAAATGACCGGGTCACCGTGTTTTCTAGTATTGGCAAGTAATAGGATTTCAAGCCGATTTCACTTGATCCCGTTGCATCGCGGCAGTCGATCGCACTCCCCCGATAACCAGACGGCCGTGCCTAGGCCCGAGGAAATTGGTGTAATTCGGTGGAGATCCATTCCCTGACCCCGCGTTATCATCAGTTTCCGGTGAACTCGCAGCAGGAATGACAACTCGATAATCCGATATGGATTTCTTCGTGCGTGTTACAACGAGAAATGTTCGCATAAAGAACGACTGTCCCATTGTTTTCGGGCCGTTCCGCGTTCCCCGTTATCGATTTGTCAACGAGTTAGCTCATTCCCAAACAGCTTCACTCCGAGATATTTGAGGATATTATTTTTTCAATGGAACTTCACCGCGCAACAGAGAGGAGGGGTACATCTTGCATTTTTGAAAGTTTCGAGAACTGGGGAAAATTAATTTTCCACGCTTTCGCCGAGTGAGTTATACTATTGATGTAATTGCGAAGCCGGTTATCGAAGCGCATAGCAGTGGGGAAGACGTTGAAGAAGTTGGTATCCGCATAAATTTTGGAGTAACTCGGAGATTTTTGAACGAGGCGAACCCGTATCTCGACCACGTTGTTCCTCGGGGAATGAGGTATGTACGTACATGCTGCGATTTCGCCGGCGCGTATGATCTTGCATCTCATATTTTCTGGATGGTAATGTACAAGATGCAAAGCACTTTTTCCAGTTATCCATGCTAAACTTGCGGAATATCAAGTATAAATGGGAACGGCACGGTGGCAACATTCCGCACACGTTCGCCCGGATGTAAAAGGTTTCGGATTCCGTCCCGAAGAAATCGCATGCATTCGGTCGATACGATCGAAGATTTCGCACGCGTCATGTTTCTCGGGGAGCTGACATACCAGGATTGAACTGAGAAAGCTTCGCGGAACTCGCAGGCTTTTAGTTTGAGCACTGAACTTGCGCCAGGTGAATACTCTGGGAATAACGAACCGGTTTACAGAATACTTGGCGATGTTCGCGACGCAAAAATTCGTCGGTAAGGTAGGAAATCATACTAATATGATGTAGAAATTCTTTGAAATCGCCAGAAAATCTTTGGGGAAACATGCTTTGAACGCAAAACGGGGCTATGTGCAAAATTTGAGATCAATCCGACTGGACCGATTTTCGAAACTTCAACCCAGTTTATAGTGTGGCATAATGTTTTAACTCCGGCATTTTCATCACACGTTCCATTACTTTTCACTGTTACTAAACATGGCGATAAAAGTGTCACGCAATCTGCGATAACTTCCACAATATCAGTTTTACTATTGCTGAGCTCAGCAAACTGAACTGGCTTTGGGATATTAAGGCATCCCAGGTTGATGGCGTCGAAAATCGAACAAAACTGGAGAACAATTTCTGATTATTTGTCCACCTGGCACGGGGCTCTGTGGTTCCGGAAAATCCAATAGCAGAAGAAACGCACACCGGAACGCGCCCGAGTTTCAGCGAAACTAATCATCACCGAAAGCTCCGTTGCGGGTTACAGCCAGTTTAATTAGGAAGCAAAATCTCGACTGCGCGGGAATATCGCGCTCGATACTCCATTAACTAACCTAGATCGTCCTTCCCGGAATGACTTTGAAAATGCCGTCGTTAGCACACACCTTCTAACGGAATAACGAGCTAATATTCTCCAACGGCCCGGCGGCGGCGCGATAGCATCGGATCGTCGTTTGGTTTACGAGGAATTGTCTTTGCTGACGGCGAATGTTCTCCGCGGCGGATTCTCGTCAACTTCAACGGAGATGGATTGCACGGCCCGGCCCGGCCCGACCCGACCCGACCCGGCGTCGAATCACAACCGGGGAAAATACTCCGGCGAAAATAGAGTAGTCCTCCTCCTCCTCCTCTCGCATCGCCCTAACTTCATGTTTTCGAGCCACTCTTTACGTTCTCCTCGAGGGTATTTACCCCTTGTCTAGGTTCGATCGAAATGACCCTGACACGCCCGCGTTCACGTTCTTACGTAGCTTCTATCGGAGCCTGATTTCTTTTATTCAGTTTCGGGAGCGGATAGGATGGAATTTGCAGAAAATGGAAACCCTCCCTCGGAAGACTCACTGGAATCCGACTGTCCGGCGCTAATTCAGACATTTGCCACGCGCAAACGAGCGGTGGGGGTTTGTAAAAGAAGGTCTTAGCTAAAATGTCCTCGAGATGTCATTGTGAAGGTCAGACATTGTTTTCTTTGTATAGTCCTCGTAACGAGGCACAAATGTCTCGAAAGAACCGTGGGTCTCGGGTCATCCGTTCTTCTATGCCCCACAGTGGAGGGGATAGGCGAACTGACTAAGATCGTGTAGCTCTGTTCGGCTTAGATCAAGGCTTTACTGCACTTCTTTCGGAAGAGTCGAATGGTGAGAGACGCAGGCAGGCACTGCTCTAACCTAATGCAGTTAGAGCGCAGCGGAACGAACAATAGGCGGCTAATGACGAATTGTTAAATTAGCGACGCGGTTGGTACTGTTGATTGGGCGGAAGTGTTGGTTTAAAGTAATGGGAAAGGTAAATTGTTTAGCGCTTCGACGACTGATTTGGTGGACAGGGTATCTTGTTTCTGCTCGTTAAGGTTTTATTCGCCATTTTCCTTATATTTGTTTATTGGACGAATTACTTCGATTCTATGGAATCGTTGAGGTCGCCGGGTTGCCAGTCACAGTGTTAAATATATCAATTTCCGTGCGGGGTCGATAGAGAGCTGAAGATGTTTAATTCTCGCCTCCATAATTGCGAAACGAGACAATCCCTTTGTGAGCTGATTGAACGCACACCTCCTCAGGTTCGGGCCAAAGCTTAATCCAGTGAGCTTGCACGCACCTCACTCAAACTCAAAGACGGTGACGGATTCCCATTGGGTCGCGTATGTGTTTCGGGAGTGCTAGACGGGTAAATAATTGATTGATCTGCTGCTGGCCTAACCCCCAAGGCCAAGGTACCACAGATCTCTGCGGGCAATACCATGCATGCTTCCTGTTTCCTGATGGGTGATGTCACAGATTCCTCCGAACCTCTATACTTAACATTACATTATATATTATACCGCCATTACATCTGTTAGATTTATTTATGCAAAAATGTTCTACCCGAATTGCGACAAACTGGAGTGAAACAGAATTTTCTCTGTTAATATATATAATGGGTTGAAAATAATATCTGCTCATAAATCCTTCTGATCTTTTACTGCTTAAAATTACTTATTTTTGTCATAAAGTCCATCTGCTACAGCATTTTATGCATTTACGGCAAAAATGGGTGCGCACAATTCACAGCAGTGGACATATTAAAAAGATTTAAGGGCAGCAGCGTATCGGTTGCAGCTTGCTAAATGAATGGAAAGAAGCAAGAAATTTGTATCTCGCACCTGTGTCTTGCAATCAATGCAAATATTTTTTCTTTTCCGTAAAGATCCGCAGCCCGGTAACGACATAAAAATGATATGCACATCTGCGTATCTCCTACATCAGCTCCATTCGGTTCTGCCGGTGTACATCGTCCGGACAAAAACACGAATTTCCAGGAGCATCCTGGCTCGGTATACTGCACAGAAATGATCAGCATTTTCCATTCCATTCTTGCCGGAAATAGGTATTTCTTCGGGAAGCACATCGCGAATAGAACACCGGCGCTTCCGACCGAATATAACTCAGAAGCGCTGTTCTCATCCGGGGGGAAAAAAGGCGCACGGGCGCGTATCGGTTTCTCGCCGGTCGAATACCGCGGAGAAATTACAAAAGAAACCGGGGAAATGAATGATTCCGATAATATACGGTTTTCCGCGGGACGACGTGAAAGTTTCGCCGCCTGCGTCTCCTCCGCACGCCGCGGCGAGCAACTTTCCGGCAATGAAAGATGGCCCTGCTCCCAGAAACTGAAGTGATCACGAGACGCCTGGGAAATCACGAAAACAATTCGCACCCCAGAGGCCGGAACAGATCGCCTCCGAAGCGCCGAACGCTTTGTTCCGAACTGTCGTTCTACGATCAGTCGAAACGCGGATTGTCCGCGCTCGCCGAACTCTCTACAAGACACTGATTCCGCCATTAACGAAACGCCGGTGTTCCCCGCTTCCCGGAAAGTGTCAAACATGCGCGGGTCAGGTTAGGTAGGCAGGGCACCCAAAACTTTCGTGGATTCGGGGGGGCCACACCTCCATGTTGACAGTTTCTTTCTAGGAGGACGCGTAGAGGACACGCGAAGGTCAACTCCGTTTTGTTTTTCAATTAGAATGATGTTGCGCGTTCTGTTGTTTGTGCAACAGAGGAGTTCAGGCGAAAAAGATTACTCTCCTGTCACGAGGACGAAAATCGGTATACCGCACGACACCGAATATTGTGAACAAATTTTTTCCGAATGACAATGACTGTAGGGTGGCTATCGTCCTTTTCTTTTGCAGATCCGTTCCGCAACAGTTTCCGCACAAGACACGGTTACGGCGGAGCAAGGTGCACACTAAAACAATGAACAAACGCGACTGAACCTTCCGACGAATTCTAAAGGATAATCAAATGTTGTCTTTCAATTTGAACCAACCGGGAGGCGCATCCCCCGCGAAATCAACGAAACCGGAGGCTGCCAAAAGTTCCGGGAGGAACGATCGAATGTAATCAAAAATGCTCAAAGACATGAAATCAAACGCGAGCGGCGTCGACGAGTTTTTCTAACGTTTCGAAAAATTTACACGAATTTTATTGTCTACCGCCCGAGGGACGGTGTCAGAATCGACTGGGACCTCCACGTCGGAACGGGTGTATTCTCTAAAGTCGTCGAACCCTAAACGAAGCAACGGGTCAATAATTTTAAGGAAGAACCGAACGGATCCCGGCTCAATCCCATTCCGAGAAGCGAGTTCCGAGACAAGAAGCTCGAATACAAACGAAACTTCGCTTGCAAACGAATCGCATCGACGTATTTACGAACAGGGAGGAAAAAGGGGGAAACAAGCGTCTTCCCCGGCATGCAGTTCGTATCGTATCGGGGCAAGAAAAGCACGGAGTAAAAACATTATTACAGACAAGTTAACCTTACAAACTCGCCAATTCTCCGATGTCGATGGAAAGCGGAATAAATCAAAGAACATAATCAAATATCTATATACATACGCTACTGCAAATTAGAAGCGCGACTGCTGGCAGACTGTAAGCTGAAAGATGGCGTAAGTCCGTCTGGAAGACAACGAACAAATTGCTTTTGCCAGTTGAAATTTTGGGAAGGAGAAAATCGCAAGAACGTTCGATAAGCGTGACCTCACAGCGAGCGACGTGGGTCGAGGGACATAGTAATCGATGCTTACATGCCTTGCACCGGTATAGAGGGCTCCGCGAGGCGTGAAGACGCGATCCCAAGCGATTGCGTTCGAGCAAGGATCTAGATTTCGAGCGGAGAGTTGTTCGATAAGTCGTCACGGTGTGCGGATTGGGGCGAATTCTCGGCTACATCGGCGGACGACCGTCGGTGGGGGCCGCCAGCATGTCGCAGTCTGGATCGGGCGGCGTGAACGAGAACCAGGAGCAGACGCAGGCAACCGGGCAAACGATGGAGAGCCAGCAGACGACGTGTCAGAACGGCCGTGCCGAGCCACCCGCCGACAACGCCAAGCAAGATTTGTCGAACGGCTTCGAGAACCGGACCATCGAGTACGACAGATTCCCGCAGGACAAGCCGGAGCAGAAGCCTCCGACGGGCCAGAACCACGAGCAGAAGCAGCAACAGCAGAGCCAGCAGACCGGACAATACCCGAGCAGAAAGCAGTCGGTGGTCGGCGTCCCTGAAGACAGGCATCCGCCGACCGGACAGTTGCCCCCTCAACAGTACAATCAGGAGAAGCCGTCGTCGATCGAGAGGACGCAACACGTTTCGCAAACGAGCACGCAAACCCTGCCGGTGCAGGCGCAACCGCAATTCATGCCCGACTACGACCAGACGCAGTACACGCAGATACGAAGTCAGTTCGAGGTCAGGCCGCAGATATACTCGCAGCAAGCACAGTACGCCGAGAGGGCCGGCTACGTGACCAGAGACGTCACTTATAGAGACCCAGCTTTGTACCAAGGGGGCGCCACGAATCCAGTGTTCACCGGCCAAGGTCAATACGTGACCGTTCAACACGGATCGCAGATCCCCTCGCAGTCGGCCAGCCCCCAGCCACCCTACTACTCCGGGGTGGTGGTGCCGCAGCCGCCGAGCTATCAGTTCGGTACTCAACCTCAGTATTCGTACAGCCAGTATCCTCAAACGGTGATGAACGTCATCCCGTATGCGACCCACCCGGGTATCTACCCTAGCCAGCAGTTCGGCCAACAGTCGCCGAACCCGCAACGATTCTCCCAGGAGCTGGGCCAGTATCAGACCCAGCCGATCATCCAGCCGATCGCTCAGAACGTGGCACACGGGATCGCGATCACCACGGCCGAGCGACCGAACCGTGGCCCGAAGCCCATGGTGCCGCCGCGGGGTAACTCGAAGATCACCCACGACATCGGCCACAGGAAGTCGGCGAGCGTCGACGTGGCCGGGATGCAGAAGCCGAAGTACGATCACGGTCAGAATCCTCAGCAGGAGCAGATCCATCGTAGCGACGGCGCGATCATCGTGCAGGCCGCGCAGATCCTCCAGACGGACGGTCAGCGATACCTGACCACGTTGAACAAAACGCCGCGCACCAGACAGGACGGCCTGTACGTCGACGCGAACGGCGACCCGCCAGGCCGGGAAAAATTGTGCGAGGCCGCGGCCGCGGCCGCAGCGGCTGACTGCAGTCTGTACGTCGGCAGGTCCGAGCACAGGAAATCCATTTCCGTGGACGTAACGTCGAGCTTCCAGCGTCGAAACGACACAATTACGTTCACGTTCCCCGGCGACACGGGCCAGGAGATATTGCTGCCGGGAAGGAAAGCCGGCGGGACTATGGTCGATCCGAAACGAATCGAAGCCAATCAAGTGTACCCGCCTGATCAAAGGCGATTGGATACGAGCCTGAGAGTATCACCGATGGCTTTCGATGCGAGGCAGGAAAATCGGAAGAGCATGGGCCCGGACAGAAAGTCCGAATGGGGTAACGTGAGCCCTAATCAAAGAGCGGCTATGCCGCAAGAAAACAGGCGATCCGATTACTTCGACGAGCACAGACGCTCGCCGATGACCATAGAGGGAAAGAGGATCGAGGACGTCAGGAGGTCGCCGATGCCGTTCATGCCGATCCGAGAGGCGTCCGCGGACCGTGGCGGCCAGAAGAGCCCGTCCTTCGTCAACCAGAACTTCGAGAAGACCAGACAGGAGCTGGCGATGTGGGCGGAGCAGAGGCAGCGGCAGGAACTCGAGAAGAACGTCATTCAGAATCAGCTGATGTCCATCAGCCCGCGTTCGCGCAACCAGTCGGAGGAGAGAAGAGACTCGAGACCGTTGCACCCGGTGGAGGATCGCAAGGAGACCAGAATGACCCAGTCGGCCTTCCAACCGCTCCCGAACATCAGCCAGAGCACGATCATGGAGCAGCGTCGCCATCTGCGTCACGTGAGCGCCGACTTGACGAAGCACATGGAGCTGTCCAGGAAGGAGTTCGACGATCAGCCTATCAGCGGCTCCGTGGCGAATCTGGGCCCAGCTGTGAGCAGCGTCTCCTCGCAGAGGGCCAGCCCGAACATATGCCATCAGTATCCGGCCCTGAGCGAGGCGAAGCTCGACACGAAAACGGTGCTGACCGTGGTGACGGATTTCGGCGAGCCTAGCCTCAGCAAACCGATCGATCAGGTGGATCACATAATACACAGCCATCGCAAGAGTTACAACAGCTCCGGCAGCCTGTTGACCCACAGCAAGAGCCAGACGGACAACCTTCAGTCGCAGCCGGACACGCAGAACGAGAAACCGGAGTCCGCGCAAACGCAACAGCAACAGATGCAACAGAATCAGCATAATTTCGACTTGATTTCGGAAAAGCTGAGCCAGTTCGAGCGACAGCAGAGCGACCTGCAGGCGAAGCTGCACTGCCTTCAGAGTCAGAATCAAATTCTGGACAAGGTAGCGCAGTTCCAGCACCAACAAAGCGATCTCCAAGCGCGGCTGCACAGCCTACAGGCGCAGAATCAGTTGTGCGACAAACTACAGAGGTCCACGGACTTCCAGCAGTATCCGATCGGGAACGAGATCCATTCGATTCAATCGAACGCCCTGGCTAACCATCAGGAGCAAACCGATAAGACCGGCTCGACGCAAGCCCAGCAGCACACGTCGTCGCACACTCATCATCAGACGTTATTGACTGCTTCCTACGCGCAGAACTCTAATCATCAATCCTGCCAATCGTCTGTCCGCGAGAAGCTATCGCCCAGGCTTCAACACGATACCGGCGACCCGAATTCTATTCAGATACCGAACATGTCACAGATGCCACTGCCGTGTCTCTCGCAATTCGAGCGCGCCGACACCTCGCGCACTTCCTTCACGCAGTTCCATCGGCTCCAATGTCAAATCGACGGCCACGAGGGCGTCGCGCCGCCGTCAGCCGTCGCCTCTGTCAGCTTCACCGGCACCCTGAAGAAGGTGCCCCCGGAAAAACCACCGAGAACCTCCCTGATCGTTCTTTCCCCGGAGTCCGAGGTAAGAACCCCAAGGATCGTTGCATGCCCTAGTAGCATGACCCTATTCGTGACCTAACTGTCCGTGAAACGACGCGAATCCACCAAAGAGGAGACTCGTCAGGGTTTGTACGATTTTGCACTATTTCTTTTTAATATCTCGGGAACTAGAGGGCGTGGAAAATTTTCTTTTCGAATTGCGTGCGAAATGTAATTCTTTTCGGAGTTTTTGTCATTAATCTGTTTCCACGAAAACCAGCACTTGTGAATAAAAATAACGGGTTGTTACAAATTTTTTGTTCCAGAAGGAATAAATAATTCTAGTGTAGAATAACTGTCTTTACTTTTTGATATACGCGCGAGGACATTTTTCGCGCGCAGTAGGACGCACTATATGACGTGGAAAGCTTTTGAAAAATTGCAGTGGTCGGACTTACGGAGAATATACTGAATGTTGTTGCGGTCTCAACCTTTTTGCCTACATTGAAAATTTGAAAAATACCCTTTGTAGATCCGTATCAATTACACGTACTCTGAACATTTTATAAAAAATGGTTAGTACGGGAAAACCGTGAAAAACTGCAATTTTCGCCATATTTGAACGTGTGCGGCTCATTGCAGCATTGCCCGGTTTTGATGAAATTTACGGAATACGGATAATTGACACTGATCAATGAACCCGATCCATTTTCCATATGGACTCACGTAAAAAAGTTGCAAAATACAACTTTCAGTATTTTCTCTGTAATTCCGACCAAATGGAATTTTTCCAAATTATTTTTCCAGGTTATGCAGTTAACTAATTGTGCTAGCTTCTCAAAAAACAAAAAATCCAAGCCGCGTGGTTCAATATTTAAAAATTCACCGTCCTCTTAAAAGTGGCGGAATATTAATTTAAATGTGGCTCTCGCTCGATAATTTGTCGCAAAATAAAAATCACCGTGACCTTGGCGGAGAAATGTAATATAAGCCATTTTACAAACTGTTTGATAAAATTGAGGTCGAGAAAGACTAGCGGATAGAGATCTCCGTTTGCAGTCCTTGCCGCTGCACCGAAGTGGAATGAGCTCGTTAGATATCAGACTCGATGTTGTCTCTGAAAACTTCGTTACCACGATCGAACTAGCGAAAGACAGTGAGTGGATTTACCCTCCTCTTCAGCTTGTCGCTCAACCCGGTTGTCCACCACACTCCAGTCGTTGTGCTCCACCCGTCGACATATTTGCGAAACCGTACTGCAAAAACCAGGGCTGGCCTACCAGTTTCTATAAATAAACCACAGTGAATTCTCGATATATGTCAACAGCACTGGTCCTGCCAGTGACGTGTACCGTGCAGGAGACATACCCGAGCCGTGTTAGTCCGAGGTAGTGGGGATAAGTCCGCGACGTTTATCACGGAGGCCTTCGTGACATACATAGAGTAATACTGACATACATAGAGTACTGTACTGTTTTGCGTGGATGCAGTATGTAGAATTAATTGGAAAGTAGATAACAAGGACATAAAAGAGGAGAAAAAGTCAATAGGGTTGTGATATACAGTACTGTAGTCGCTGCTTTGCCAATAACATTAGTAAAAAAAGATCGGATAGAAGTAACGGAAATAATGGAGAATCGTAAGGGAATAAAACGCGACCGATACGGCAAAAGACATAAATATCAGAGGAAAACTACTGGAGTATGTAAGGAACAATAAGCCAGTAGTCAAAGTCGAAGCCCGGGACTATTGAATAATATAGCAACAACGTGGACGAGCAGACCGGTATCTCGTACTATATTGTAATAATATTAAGCAAGTTGGCGAATCCAAGAGAAATATGAAACACGAAGAAAAGAAACAAGACAGGGGGAAGTACAGACGTGGCAGATATAAGAGATGACAAGTTTAAAAGAAAATGTCGGCGGAGAGAAGGCCGAGACGAGCGGAACGAAGAAAAAGTTTGCAGAAAACAATTAAAGTATTGGAGGGGGTCGGGAAACGCGAGAGAAAGAGAGAAAGAAAAGGTAATATCATTATCAGAGAGCTACGAACGAAAGATAAGGGAAGAAACGCAGCCGGGAGACTATTAAAGGGTAAATTGAAAGTGAAAATAAAAATAAACTGTACTCTTTGAATACAAACGAAACACAACGACCGGCTAGCAAGAAACAAATTGGCTAATAATTGTGAAAACAAACTGGAAGATTGCGAACGAGTTCCTGAAATAACGAGCCACGGTTTCTCTCATAAATTATAAGCAGACTGCGGACTTTTATGGACAATTAAAAGCGTCACTGTTCATTGCGGGACGCAGAACGTAGATTCATTTAGTTTTCCTTTTTCGTAACTGTATTCTGATGAAAATAATGCAACAGCATTTTTACTTTACTTAACTCAAACTTTACTTGAAACAAAATCGACAAGGTTTTGTCCGAAATTTCGAAAAAATCGTTCGTCAGGAGTAGCCTAAGAGCCAGCCTATTGTGCGCACCCCACTCGACAACTAGATTCGATCGTTCCATCCAGATAAGTCGGTTCGTGCTATAAATACAGTCGTATTATAAAACTTGTGCACCGGCGACGTAACTCGCTCCGCCATGCACGTGTTTCGAATAGCGAACCATAGATTTCATGACTATACAATGGGTTCACCTTGCCGGAATATCGCATTGCGGAGGCGTCTCTCAAACCTCGTTTAAGAGCTCCATCCTTTCTTACATTTTACATCACTTTTTGAACACGGTTTGCGGTGCGTAACACGTGACGCAGAAGAAAACGGGGATGATAAAATAAAAATGGCCGGAACGTTCAGCGGTCCACGCTTCTGCGAGAGGCAATGTTCACGAACGATATAAAAGATTTAATATTCGAGCTACAGTCGCCCGGCAACAGAAGCTTTAAATGTTATTGCATACGAAACGCACGATCTTTAACAGTCACGCCAAACGAGCATAACTTTTGAATAAACTTGTTGATCAAAGTACAATGCAAAGGTTTTTCTAAAATAACGAATGCAGCGCTATACACATTTTTATCTTCTCTCTCTCTCTCTCTCTCTGTTCTATTGCCTGATATTTAATCAAACATTTATGGGGTCTTGCATTTGGTATAGAATTAAACGTGACGAAAAAATTCCATTTAGCTGGTTCTATAAAAGGATACGTTCGCGTTTTTCCACCTGGAATATCAAAATTTTAGGAAATATAAACCCCGGGGGCGGCCGGTCATCAAAACGTTTCAGTTTCACAGCGGCGCGGTGAGTGCTCCATATCAGTTCATAAAAGTTACATCGACAATTTTTTCATATTCATGATTTACAGCCATAATAAAGCCGAAAAGCTGTCCTCATCGCACAGCGTATTGTTTCCAATGGGAAACTCATAAAAGTCAGGTATATTTCGAACGATTTGACCCAGAAACGCCCTTCAAACCGATTTCTCTTTATTGCTTACGGCTCCTAGTTATCCCCCACTAAACTCCTGTGAAGCGTACACGCAGAATCGCCAGTTTAGGCTTGCTGGCCCACTCTAATCTCCCCTCCCACCACGCTGTTCCCCCACGCTTCCGCCACGGCCGGGTCACATGACGCCAGATCAAGACTTGCTGCCCCACTCTAACTCGTACCGTCTCCGTGGCGCATGCTCCGGAACTGACAGAGAGGGGGTAACCTTTTCCCCTCGATCGGTGCTCCCTCCCCTGATCTGGCAGAACTGTGACGCGGTCACTCGAGGCAAAGCGAAAGCGAGGAGCAGTTTTCTTTCGACCTAGAGGGACTGAGCAGTTAAAAACTCGTAGTTGGCTTTACGAAAATATTTGTGAAATCTTCCTCGTCAATTCTGTGTGGGCGATGTTATTTTAACCGACGACCGGCATTCCATTCAAGACAGACGTTCCGAATCTTTGCCAATATTTTACATGAAAGACGGCACGGCGCGCGGCGCGGAGCCATGTAGGAGGGCAAATAACCGTCCTCTCTCTCTCTCTCTCTCTCTCTCTCTCTCTCTCTCTCTCTCTCTCTCTGCGCGCACGTTGCCGTCGAACGTCCGTTGGCGTCGTTCCGGTAAAATTGAGTTAGCGCTGCGAGTCGCGCGCGTATGAAAAGCTCCGGGAGTTTACTTTCCCCGAAAAGCAAACACACCCCCATCGAGGCCCACGGTGGACAATGGAGGAGTAAAGAGAATTCGCATTTCCGACCGCGCCGCGTTACCCAACCCGCCCGACTGACTGCGAGAATCCTCCGAGGCTCCCTTTACAATGATACAATCCGGTAATGTCCCGTTCCTCTTTTTTTCTTTTTTCTTTTTTCTCCCCCGGTCATCGACGTAACGATACCGCGCGCAAAGAAGCTAAGTGAAACGTATGGGGGACTTGATGGTACAAAAGGGAATATTTTACTGGCCCGTTTAACGGCCCCAACCACCGATTCGAAGGGACTCAATAGCAGCCATTTTCTTCTTCGCTGCCTGAACGGTTCCTTGGCGCTTTTTAAATGATAAAATTAAATAAATAATACGAATACTCGGTTAATCCCGATGGAAAATCGTCTTGGGCAAGTAATTTTCCGCAGTCCGCGGTAATGTTTCTGACAATGACACAGGTTAGGAGACCGCAAGTCCCCGGCCCCGCTTTGTTAGCTCCTTGACTCGTTAGGGGATTCCTGCGAGGCCAAGTATCTAAGCAAACAGGCGCGTTTCATTCTAATGTAATTAATGTCTCGTTCTTTTGACGCTGGTGGGCATGCTCAGCACCGTAAGCGAGCAAATTGTGAAATAAGAGCGAAATAAGTAGTTCTGCTGACACAATTTTCAGGTATTAATATGCGCGCGTTCGCTCGTCGGTGTGTACACGTTTTCACCTAATTTCTGCGCGCGGCTGAACTCGAAAGAAAGTCGATCTGTTCCAGAATAGTTCTACTCCAAACGCACATAAAATTATATTACCAACATTACCATCATCTTCATTGAGGTCGTACAAAGAATTTTCATTCTAATGTTAACAAAAGTTTTGTTATTCGAAAAATTGTGATTACCTAGAAATACAGGAGTATACTTAGAGTGTATACGTTTCCATGCCGAACAATTACTGAACAAATAAACGACCGTGTTCATTTTTATTTCAGAATTGAGAGTGGAAGGCACTTGTCGAAAACGTTTATGCGAAAAGTCCCTGGGAGATATTCGAAATGCATTGAAAGCCTGCCGCGCAATTCTCCGAAGTTCAGCGAACGTGTAATAAGAAAATCGATCTTCTAAAGTGATCTGCCCCATCAGGGGGACAATTTCACGGCCATCGCACTTCGAATAAACTCTCCCAAAGACTGGTCTTGA
Source organism: Halictus ligatus (assembly GCA_028454255.1). Lineage (NCBI taxonomy): Eukaryota > Metazoa > Arthropoda > Insecta > Hymenoptera > Halictidae > Halictus > Halictus ligatus. The sequence goes on from CM052136.1 coordinate 8,358,541, forward strand.
TCTCGTTCACGCATTTTCGTTCGCGCGATACGCCGACAGGTCGAAATGTGGAGCCACCATTATCCCATACATGAACACCCGTTACGTGAACGCTCTATTATACGACACATCTGTTCTCTATTACACGAACCGTGTATTTTCCATTAGAGAATGCTGTCTGTAAATGTACAGAGCGTCCCAAAAATGTTGTGTATCTCCCTGAAACGGGTGACTCTTAAAGTGCAAAAAGTTTAGTGTGACGGTAATTGGATAGGTGACAGCAAATGGATCTTTTACCCTACTCCGTCGTCTTATTAGGCCAGTGTCGGCTTTCGCCGCGCACTTCGTCTCCTTCGGCTTGACCGTAGCGTATTTCCGGCTTTCCGGTGACGAAAAAGGAGGAGACCAGTCTCGCCGGGGTGAATGCATCCATCTCTCGATCGTATCTACCTGGTGTCGACGCTTTGAAAGAGCGAATGGAAAAGGGGACCGGACCAGAGCAGACCGTGCGGCACACTGTTCAAAAGTCAATTCCTCCATTTACACGGATCCGCGTTCTAATCATTCTCCTTGATATCTGTTACTCCCGTTGGAGACAGCGCGATTCCCAAACTCTACCGAAAAATTTTTCTGTAGACAAAACTGTATGATGCCGGGCCGAGAAAGTCTCAAACTTCTGATTGTATTGAAAAATATTTCGAATTGACCTTCAATGACATTGGACGACGAGACTGCTACAGCAGACACAAAGGGACGCGGTGGATCCAAACAGTATGTAAATACCTTTCCGATTTGGGTTCCGTTTAGGAAAACAAAGTCGACCTCCGTTAGTCCTTGACGCCTAAAACAGAAAACTGAAATGATACCTCCTGAAACCATGTAATATCTGGTGGGCCACCCTGTATAAAGGTCCATAGCACGGTGCAACAGGAAATTTCGAAACGCGCGATAATGTTAATTTGCTTTTCCAGCCGAGTGGCCATTAAATTCCGGCCCCGAACGAAATAATTGGAAGACGGACTCGTCTCCCCATTTAAGTTACAGTTCCATTCGAAGTAACTCAATGCAATCAGTTACGCGATACGCGGGACGAATGGATTTCCCGGTTAAGTCAGCCACAGTAGCTGCATTAAACAGCGTAGAAGTTATAACAGCAAAGACTTCGCGAAAGTTCCTAGCCTTGCGGTTTCAAAATCCCTGTCGGAAGCACCGGAGCTTTCTGGAATATGCCAGACGCAGCGACATAAATTTCGAAAGCAGCGCAACACGGCCAACTGAAATTTTCCATCGTGTTCTTACGCGGAGTTTGTCAAATTACTGCGACCGTTGACGGCCACCAACGTTCCTCGCTCTTAGCTGCATTTCACCCAGGGGAAAATCCAAATTTGGACCGCCCCCTAAATTCGACAAATTGCGGTCTTTGTGCTGTTTGGTAACGGCACTGAAACCGAAGACTGTACAATAACTAACAAATTTACTGCGATGCAACAACTGTGACGCAATTGTTAAGAAAGGCTGTATTTTTTCATTTTCGTTAAATCCACCGATTTGTTTTCTAAATTGAACCTCGTAATGGTGGCCCTTAAATTGGGCCGGTCCAAATAAAATGAGAAAATCGTATGCAGTGTTAATTAATGATTCAACGAGATGTCCGTGTGCAACATACAATAATATGCAATAATCGTATATATAATTATTTTACAAGGTATTACAATGCATAATCGTATTATACCGAGAAATGTTTAAAGGGAATTTCGTACGATATTTTAGTCGGAACAGAATAATGTAGATTTAGCAATCCGGACAGCAATGTTGATATTTCGTGTACAATAAACTATAGCTGCGCTACATGCAGTAACATATAATCATATTACATGCGTAGATAATCCATATTTCGATACGTGTCTCACATTCGACAGCCTCATTCACGAACTATGAATGATTACCGATCGATCGATCGCAGGTGACGCACTTCTGTTAAATACAGGAATTTCGTGTATGTACCGAAGCATGCGCCAACAAACGTCTGAAATTATTTACCCTACTGCAAAATACGATTTTAATCGACATGTCGGGCTTATGGCAAGCTCGACGTTAAAATACGTTTGGTCTCTCGCAGTTGTTAATGAAGTTGCTCTTTCTTAAAGGGTGCGCTGCAAATTTTTTAACAGACAGCACGTTCACGGCGCCTTGTTGTTTTCGCGAAACTTGAGTGAAACGAGCATCTCTTCGAATTATGCTTGTAAATTAATATTAATGGTTTCTTGCCGCATCCACTATCACGCTAGACTATGCACGTCAGTCTCCGAGGGTAATTAGAATGATGTGCAGAGCTAAATTAATTCGCCTATAAATTTCTGTAATAAAGCTTCGAGTTTGCATGTTTTTCTCTCATCATTCCTTGGACAGGTTAAAAATGATATTATTAAAAACTGTATTTATGTAGCCACATAAATGTTAAAGGAAACATTTTCCGTCATATAGACGTGTTTGAAAGTTTTATTTCGAAAAAAGTCACGGTTTCATTTTTCGAAATGTTTCTGCACTTTAGTTGTAAAAACAATAAAAACGATTCTGTAAACTCTTCCAAATATGTATTGGATAGTTCGATACAAACTTTAACAATTGTAATAAATTGCAAATAACATATGGGTGTCCTTAAATTGTCTTAATGTCTACAATCTGCAATCGGCGGAGATGTGTAACATCAATTTTCCGGGGGAAAAAAGCCATCGGAGCGCAATCTCCATTTTTGAGTGGGAACGGGGTTCGTTGCCGGGTGCCTTGGGGAGCATGAAGACGAAACAAAAAGTTTCCAGGATTTTTCTGACTGAAACAACAAAAAAAAAAGTGAAAACTGTCGACAGCGAGGTCGAAAACTATTCGTCCTGCGTTCCACAAAAGTCCCGGGTAACAATGGGCTTCTAGCTAGGCTGGATATCTTTGATAGTGGATGGACCGTGTGTTTGCATGTCCCACTAAAAATCGTGTCACACGAAACGGCGAGCAACGACGAACTAATCAGATTTGGCACCGTCCTGTATGGCTTCTATAACTGCAGATAAAACAGCCGGTTGAATTTGTGCTCGGCCCGCGCAAAAACCAGAATAATAACCGTATGAGAAGGTACGGCCGGGCTTAAATCGCGAAACCGCTGCCGCAATCACGTAAAATGACATACCGGCGTCAGCTCCGAATCTTCTCGGATCCTCTTCAAACACGGATCCCCGAATTCTGTCAACAATCGCGCTATTTAATTCCGCTCGCCCTTATGGAATTTTACGCGTCACTACCTAGTTTGTAGATCTTGAAGATAGCCATGGGAAATATCAAAAATCAGAGCACAAATATTTCCTAGCTCTACTCGTCACGCGTACAGTCTAGATATTTCGCGATCTAGATCAATTTTACACGAATAAAGTCATTACTACGTAATCGTTTCACTCTCTTTCCCTTCTTACCGAGTCCCTCGTGGATCGATCAGTCGCCCCGGAGCGCAATCATGTAGATCAACATTTAATTTGAAATACACTCAGATTCTATTTCAACGAAGTTTCCGGTATCGGGCTGCAACTCGGGGAGTCTATACCCTTCGAAGACTTCGTAATCTTCCAATTAATCTTGGTTACTTTACACGGCGCAACAGACGGAAAGACACCCCCCTGACGACCGGTAAGCATCGAAATTCGAAATGGAATCATTCGAGAAAATCCTTGCATTCGATTTACACGTTTAATCGCCTGATCTGACCAGTTACACAGGGTGTGGCGTTCGAACGGGCTATCTATATATCTCCGGTATTTCTCATTTTATGGAAAACTGCTCGCCACACGGTTAAAGGTCACAATTCAACGAGATTTTAGGGTTATTAGCCTCAGACTCGGGAAAATTCAATTTCAAACGGGAATGAGAGATAAATACTTGAAAACTTTACCTCAGGAAACCAGAAATTTTCAACTTTCTTTATGAAATCCTGTAGATTTTTACGAGAACATGACGAAAATCCAAGTTTCAATCCTAGGAGATCACTAGTTCAAAAGTTACGCGTGTGAAATGATACGCGATTTTCAGCGTTTTCGACCGGTAAGGGCGTCGCCATGTTCTTATGTCGCGCGTTAACGAGCGGAGCCGTTAGATGGCACCACAAGCAGGTGACCCTTCTAGTAATCGCCATAGACGTGGGGCAACGAAGACGCGAGACACGCGTCCAACGAGGAAGCGAGCGTTTGAGGGGCTCCAAGGGCCTAGTGGTGGGGGTCGTGAAGCGACGGCGGGGAAGAAGTTGCCCTGGCCTGATGTATACAACATTTCTCCAGTGTTCTCCGAAATTCCCAGCTATCACATCGCCGTTAATCCTTCGACGCAGTAATGGAAATGATCGGAACAACCAATACACGGAACTCCTCGAGACAATGTAGAAAATCTCATTTTCCCCGCGACTGATAGAATTATCCCCGGCATCGGCTAAAAAGTTTACGAGTTACGAGTTTACGAGCGGAGGCGGATACCGTAAAATAATAGGCGGAGGAATCAAAGGTGCGAGAGCCGAAACATTGCGCGGGTATGGAAAACGAGTTTTTTCCCATGCGCGCTTCCTTCTGCGGAACGAGCTCCCATTTTAACACGTACAGGACCGAACGAACGACACGGAGGAACGGTCAATCACCCGCCATATTTCCATTGAATAGCCGTCCGCGGATCCTCGCGAACACCGGTTCTGCCCGACCGGAAGATATTAATTGAGTTTTCATTATCAGTCGAATAAAAACATCATCGGGCCGGCGCGGCGCGGCGTTTCGCGCGAACGTCGATACATCACGCAACAGTTTTTCGTTTTCGGATGTCGCAGTGTGTCGGTGACTTTTCACTGGCGCATCCGGCACAACAAAATAAGAAAAATGTGCGATACGCGCCGGAGCTTAAAAACTGATATGATATTTCAGGTTCTCGCAACGTATAATAACAAACAAAAAATGGGTAGTTTAATTAACTATTCTGAAGGATCAACGTTTCCAATTACTACCCCCGGCGGAACATACTCGATCAGAATCCAACAGAATCGTTAAACGAATTATTTGGGCGTATATTACAATATGAATAATGATGGGGGAATAAGTTGATATAGGGGCAGGTTGGTACAATGAAATGATCTAGACACCGTGTGAAATGAAGCACATTTTTATTTAAGGTTCGTCTGTTAACCGTTGACACAGCATTTTTTTCGACTCGCCGAAAATCCTTTTGGGAAACGAGTTTTTAATGCAACACGAGGCTGTGTGCAAAATTTTAGCTCGATCCGACTTGGCCGATTTTCGAAACTTTAGCCTTCGATTTGATTATAAGAGCATAATGCACTTACGACATAATCCTTGCTCTGCCGGTTACAGAGACTTCGAAACTCCGCGAAGACAATGCTCCCAGGAAGCTTCTAATGGAACGGTCGCGTTGGCGAGCGAGATTAATATGAAAAGTTAAATGAAATTTCAGTGAAAGAAAAGAAAAACAACATCGAGAAACTAGGTTCCGGATGAACCGGAATTTATCGGAGAAGGAAATGACGACATCATATTTTCGAAGCACAATCCACACTTAATCTCGTTATAAGTTGACGCCCCCGACCGTGGACCGATAAATTCACGGAATCGCTCGTATAAGTGTTGAAACTTGTTCGGAACCGGGGCTCGGGACGGAGAAGTTTTGTTCGAAGAAAACAAAACGAACCGGCGGACAAGCTATCGAATTTTCGCAGCAGCCGCGTCTCTTTTTCGCCTTTTCGGGGACTCGTCTTTTAAGTGGTCGCCTTTACCTTTTGGACGCGACCCGGATTGCGATGATTAAACGACCGATGGGCAAAGGTGGGGTGGGGACGGCGGGTGTCGAGGGAGGAGGGGGAAAAAAAAAGAAAAGAAGAGCCGAAGAAGGTACAGGGCGAAAGAAAAATGGCGACCGATGGGCAAAACAGCCGAAGAATCGAGGAACTTGCGAACCTGACCGGTGCGCAATTATCGAAACTGGGTCGAGCCACTCTCGAATATTACCGTTTGGCTGAGCACCGAGACAACTCGATAGAAAACTTCTAGCGATTACAAATACAGCGACAACCGGCAGCCATCGTTGCCAAATTCGAGGGCGCGCCGCCGCGCAAGAAACACCGAAGTTTGATTAAACTTCCGAGGTGGTTTATATCTCGCTCACCGCTACAGGAAATAATGCATTCCGGTTCCTTTTTTACTAGGACTTCTTCTGCCCTGGAGCACCGTGACATTTAACTAGATCATTTGCAGTTTACACTTTCTATTTGCCATTAAGCATTCCCGACTTGAGATGACGTCTGTTTTGTCTACTATCCTAGCCTATCCTAGCCTATGCTAGCCTATGGTAGCCTATCCTAGCCGATCCTAGTCCATGGTAGCCTATCCTATTCTATCTTCGCGGCCCTCACGCATTTTCGTGTCGAATTGAAATGTACACGCGGTTTTGTTAACAAATACATGAGATTGGAAATAATCCGGAACCCAGGTTAGCAACTTCGCCGGTAATCCGAGCTTTCAAAACATTACTTTGCGTTGAAATCGTAGATACTGCTATGCATCAGTTGCCGCTAATTTATCAGTCGCCGGAAATTGGTGGGGCACGCTCGCGTTGGAAGTTAGTGTTGTTACTCTGAAGCGCTATTTCAGTATACATGATCCGGGAGCGTGGAAATTGAGGAGTATTAAACATTTTATGCTTCCAAAAGTGTTTACCGAAAATGTTACCGTTAGACCGTGGCAGTAACCAGGTTGCGAAGACTCTGCAATTGCATTGGGCGGTTTGCACGGTTGTTTCGCGATTATTCGCGCCAACGTGGCCGTATACATAGACAAGGTCCGGTGTTACTCGCACTATATTTGACCGGGCAAGTAATTGGGCTAATTACCGAACGCAATTAACCGGAATTAATCGAGATAAACCGTTCGATTATCACCGTCGCGCCGTTTTCATTGTTTCTCGATCTAGTTCTGATTGTTGATTTTATGCTACCACGAAACGCACCAATCTGTCTAGCAATCTTTATCGGGGCAAGCTTCCGTCCTGCTACAATCGATATTCCCTGCATTGATTGTGCCGGCTGCAATTGAAATTCAAATTCGATGGCACGGAATCACGTCTTCGGTCTTCCGAGGCTTAAACAGAATTCTTTCTGTTTCCTTTTTACAGCGTACCTGGAAATAGCCACCATTGCTATTACGTGTCGAACAAATAGTGGAAAAGAAAAGCATGGAATATTCGGAAACTCGATGGGGTAAAGTAATCTAATTAAAGACCTCCCCTAACGCGAGATCCCTGTTTATCCCCGACACAAATCGTGAATGTACTGTAGCTTTGTCCCCTGACTAAGAATTGTTAGTTAATTTATCCACACATAAGGGGCGTTGAAAGTTTTCTAGGTTAGGTTAGAAATAATTTCCGGGATGATTAGCGTACAATCACTTTCATAGATATTGCTGTACGGTGGATGCAACAAAGTTTTTGGAAACAGTGTTGCGATTACTTGCAAACAGACGAGACATGGCGGCGCACGGAAATCCCCGATGTAGAAATCGTGAATGTACTGTAGCTTTGCCCCCTAACTAAGAATTGTTAGATGGTCTATCCGCAGATTGAAAGTTTTCTAGGTTAGGTTAGAAATAATTTCCGGGATGATTAGCGTGCAATCACTTTCATAGATATTGCTGTACGGTGGATGCAACAAAGTTTTTAGAAACAGTGTTGCGATTACTTACACGGCGTCGGACGGAAACAAGTTCTCGAACGGCAGTTTTCTGTGGTCGTCGGTTAACGCTGCTGGCTCCACTTCGCTGCGATTGGTCAATTAAGATTTACGTGTTTCGAGCAATGACGGCCCGACACGACGATACTGCACGGTTCGACAGTTTTCCTGAATTTATCGTTTTGCCGTTTGTTCCCGTAGGTGGCGGGCCTGCAGGGAACGACGCGCGACGCGTCGCGTCGCGTCGCCTTTCTCTACCGGATTTATTCGCTATCGAGACAACATTCGGAACGCCACAAAAGACGGAACGGCAATACATTTTTGAACGCGCATACGCGACAAATTTTTTGCTGCTTTCACACTTGTCGCTTGACGCATCGCCCACCGCAGTTATACGATAGGTTTTTCAAATTTATGATTCTTTGTTCTCCCCACGGAGAACACTTTCAAGGGGCGTGCCCTTAGACTTCAGCAGAATATTTTTTCCCCGCAATTCTGCATCCGGCCCGCCGGAATTCTTTGTGCCCGCTATATTGTAACCAGGCGTACCTGGATTATTAAAGAAACGAAGACGTTCGCTACACGGCTGTTCCAGCCGGTAACTTTTCTGCGCAGCTCGTTCAAAGAATAATTATTCCCGGAGCCGTTCCGCGGGACGGAATAAACAAAAGTTTCCTGGCAGTCGTGTCGCATAATTAACAGAAACCCCGAAGTCGGTCCTAATTAACATGGCAAAATGTGTTAATTAATTTCGCTGACCGTGTTATTCTGAATTGTTTGTTGCAGAGCAACAGGAGCCAGCCAGCCATCGGACTGAAAGAGATGCCGAAGGTGCGGGTAAGTTTCTCCACGAGCATACTGTCTACTCGCTATACATATACTCCATTCGCGATGTGCCGTCCGTGTACAAGTATTATCATCATTCTTAAACTGTTCCCTTGTAAAGCTCGCGTACGTGGAGAAAACATATTTTCAGAAAATTTCCGGGACTATTTTTATTCATTCCAAGAGTTCTTGGAGTTAATTGAAACTTACATCGAGACTTTACAACAGAAGGTGGGAACTTTAGGAAAATGTGGAAAAAAGTACAACTATCTTTCGTGTACTGTTTCTAGAATGAGCATACAGAAACATAAACAAGTAGGACCGACAGCGACAAGGATAAAAAATATGACACCATGTCCTTGAACACTTGGCTCTAGCGAAAACGTTGCTGATACTTTACAATAGAGTATGCAAACTTTCAGAGAATATAGTTGAGACATTTTTGCAGGCTCCCCGGGAAACTATGGGCCATTTGGTATTTAAAATATGACTTGTACCTGCGAGCTGTGCTGTACGCCCACCCGCGGCGTTGTCCCCCGTCAGTTTTTGCGGCACAAAGACCCGAATTCAAATAGGGTGTCCGCGGCGACGATCCCGCTCCAAACTAGTTAGCAAGAGCTCGTTAGAAGCCCCCGATCGATGCCCACGACCGAGTTTCCCCGTACTTTTAGCCAAACAACTTTTCAACAGAACCCCCTTGCCTCGCCTTGCCTCGCCTCGCCTCGCCTAGGCCTCGTCTCGCCTCGCCGGCTTGCGCTTCTGCTTCTTCGGCCTCCTCGAGGCAAGTTGAGACAGGCGAATGTACCACTATCTCTCTCTCTCTCTCTCTCTCTCTTTCCCTCTCTCCGTTCCCCTCTGCCTCCCTCTTGTTCGATATATGTCTTCAACGAGCAGCGAGCCACGAAATCGCTCAAGAAGGGGCTGCGAGGGGGAGCGTATAATTTTACGACTTTAGTTTCCGTTGGCTCCCCCGTCTTTGTCAGCCTCTATTTGCCTACAAAAGTAATCGGCGAGAACTACGTCATCATCTGGGTGCTTGCCCGTAATTTATGGCCGCGGAATCGCTGATCGTCGACCGCCATCGATGCTCGAATTGAATATTAACTGCCCGCAGTTGTGTTTTCGTTCCCGGGCGATGAGCGATGCTCGCCTGGACTGGACACCATTTGCCTGATGGATGTTAGGGTCTTTCGCCAATGTACTCCATCGTCGCGGCTACACCACGCGACAAAATGATACATAATCTCAACCGTTTCGTGGGGCGGACGGGAAAAACCGGATTTAAAGGGTCGAGGATTTATCCGACAAAATGCCCGATTTTTTCGGAATTTTCAATCCAAGAGGATGGGAGAAATTGCGGGAAAATCTGATGTTTTGGTCACCCCACTACTTGACTTTTGTTAGGCCTCATAATTTTGTCGCGGGGTGTAGAGGCGTCTCATTGTTAGCTACAGCGATTTCTCTATATATGTCGCCAAGGCCTGGGCGATGAACGTCGCCGAATTGTCCCCACCACGGCGGGGTATACTCCGTCAGGGGCCCCGTTGATCGAGAGGCCTCGGACGCTGAGGAGTGTAAACTCCTGGACGATACACGACGCGGACAAGACCCGTGTTGTTGACATATATCGAGAACTCCCTGTACTAGGCAACAATGCCCACATTGTCCGATCGACGAACCCGCGGAAACGGTTGGACGATTTCTTTCCCCGTAGAAATCAGCGAGTCGCGTTCGCTGATAACGCGACAGGCTCCGCGAGGCTTCGTAATGTAAAATTCTGTTTGTGTTGAGCGACAGCTGGCAAGAGTACGCCGTGAATGCATACGGGCGAACAAAGCCACTAAATGACATACTCGCCCCGCGATCTAACTCCGTGCACGTAACACGGGGCGCTTGGTTTTAATCCCCACTGGGCCTACTTTTTTTTCCCTCCCCACGAAACAGACACGAACGTAGGGGAACAAAAGCCGAAGCGCTGGGTATCTCTCTCTCCCTCTCTCACTCTCTCTCTCTCTTTCTGTCATCGGAAAAATTGCCGGTAAAACGGACTGATCCAAGGCAAGTCGGCGAACCTACCAGCAGCCGTTTGACGTTACCTAACCGGGAGTGCACGGGCGTGACGTCGCCGTTCGAAATAACTTATCTCACCTGGCGGAGGATTACATTGCACCCGGTGTGATGTAACCGGTGGTGATTTCGCGTCAGGAAGTAAATCAAAACTGCGGGGGTCAGACAAATATGAACCGGACTTTTTGACCCATCTCTGCGTGCGAGTCGGCAGTCTTCAGTTTGTATTCAACCAGTCTTCAGCTAGTCCTCATTTAAGTTACGTCTTTGTACAGCAACTGATCTTTTCCATCTACGCACGTACATACGGCCACGGTAATTGGTAGCCCCACAGTGATCGGGTCCCGGTGCTGCCAGGACTGGGTTGGTCACGTGGCGTTGTGACACGATGCGGACGGGACGCGTGACGTGATCTAGTCGCGAGCATGGGGGAATGACGCGGTAGAGGGGGAAGTTAGAGTGGGGGCACAAGTCTTGATCCGGACGACTGTGCCCGTGACAATAAGCTGGATCTCGATGGGAAATCGTCGTCGGCCGGTGCTTCGAAAAATGATTCGCGTTTACCGTCGACGGTGCATAGGGATTAACCTAGATAAGTTTTCTTGGTTCGCGCGTGAAGGACTCGTCGCGTCGGGATCAGGTTCGAATTGTGATTCTGTTTCGTTTCCAGCGTTCGTGCAAATGAAACACGAGAGTTCCGGGAACGGGAACGACGGAAACGCGAACAGTAACGTCTGCGAAACGACGTGAAATCGCGCGGTGCAATTTCGTGAGATTGCTTGCCGAGGCGACTCGTCCGGAGGACCATCCTCGTGGAAAAGAGCTTCTCGGAGGCGGGAGGATGCTCGTATTTTTTTTCTCTCTCTCCCCTCCCTACCCCGTCCCCCCTACTCCGTTTTCGCGAAAAGGAAATGCGACCTTCCTTTGGGGAAGGAAATGCGCGCAGCCAGTTCCATGATAGTCTGTCAGATACAATCTGGATCGTTTTCAGCTCGAGACCCCGGCAGGTACGCGTCACTCATAACACACACCATTCTCTCGAATCACGGGAACAGCATCCGCGAATATCTCGAATTTAACGTTCCGTTCAAGGCAATGTAAAAATCTCGAAAATCCCGGACAACGGGAACGTGAAAATTTCAACAAATTCGCGTACCATCGCCGCGGATTTATGCTGCTGGGCACTTAATGGCGGAAAAATTAAGCCCGTCCGTCCGGCGCACTCGTGACATTAAACATTTATTATGTACCACGGCCGATTCCTTTGACGTGTTTTAATGTGCTAAATGTACCGAAAATGTGCGTCAGAAAATTGTTCCGTTTCTCTGTTTCCCGGTACTTTTACGAACTTTTTCAATGCATGCTTGACACTAGTTTTATGCGCTACGCGCTCACCTTCTTTTTGTTTAACAGATCCGACGCAACACAGCACTTTTTAAATCAATTAAATTAACGTGTAAACTAGCCTGCGTAGCATAATATGGTTTTTCGAGTTTTTTCTAGAAACAACATTTTGATTTTCGACGTGAATTTTTCATTTCGTTGGCAAAGGCGCGTCCAGCGTAAATGACGTTACGACCATTTGTCTCTCTTGATTTATATTACATTTTTCGAGGAGAGAAGTATTCGTTTGAGATCTTTGAAAGTCCAAATATATCACCAGAGTTCGAATGTAGTCGAATGTGTGCGATTAGACAAGTTGTTACGTAAATGGCAACATTGCTGCAAGCTGGCCAATCAGTGTTATAAATGACCTGCACGCTTTAGAATAGTATAATAACCGCCATTTTCCAGCTATCTGAGCTTCGCCATCTCCAAAGCAGACCGATGAACATTGAAGCGTCTGTGAATGATAACTACTATGAACTCTACACTGATTTACGCTTCGGAGGTTGCACTAACCTCCTATGAAATGCACGTAACACGGGAAACAGACATCTACGGTAGTATTGCGGATCATAGAAATTTCTAATATCCATTTATATGCTAATCACGCCCGGCTGCTATCTCACGATAGAAGTTGCCATTAGGAGATTCTGGTCTTTGGTCATACCGAAATTGGCATTGAGAATAACTCGCTCAATATTAGCCCACAAAAAAATGTCTTAAAAATTATTTTTTCACAGGTTAGACAGATCAAAGCAGGTTAGAAAACAGGTTAGTAAGATTGAAATTAGAATTATTAATTGTTTTACTGTGTTATCTCGGAAATAAGAGAAATCTGATTTCCGAAAGAATTGTTTGTTCTCCGTTAATTTTGCGAGTAAGTGTTAAATTGTTCTTTTCAAACGTGGGATAATAGAGCTGAAGGAAATTTAATTGTTCGCTCAACAGCTCCGGAAACGGTTTCGTCAAAAGAATCGATCGCGATTCAGTTTCATGAAATATGCAGCGGCAATTCTCGAAATAACGATCTGCTCGAACTGCACCTAATCTTCTCCACCAATGACCATCGGCGCAATTAAACACCGGTGCTCCGACGGTGCTGGAGCAAAATGACGTTACCCGCTCGATTCTACATCGTCTACCACCACCTTCGGGATAACCGCCCATTGCGAGAACACGGTACACCCCTGAGTGTCCACCACTGATCCAGACACCTCGCACGAACGTCCCGGAGAACGAAATTAGATCTCCTTCTGTCGTTGATAATACATTTCAAATTAAAAGTGCAATTTTCGCTCTCCCCCAGACACGCGGGGACGTCTGAATAATTAGGGACAGCGCGGCGGCCGCGTACGCTGATTAAAAATTTCTAGGCAAAGCAACGAGCGCAGAGAGAGGGAGAGAGAGAGAAGCTCCTCATTAAAGTTTCATCGGGCCCGTATCAATGGGCGCGAAATCATAATTCGGTGTCGGTCGCCGGTCGACGAGCGAGTGCACTTAACGTTCGCGAAACGAGGCACTGCGGTCTACCGTACATTTCTAGGCGGTGTAATGAATTGGTCCGCTGCTAATTACAATTACAATAGCTACGGGACCATCTCGCAACCCCGTCGAGTGTCGGTGTAACGGCATCTCCGTCCTGGCTGGCTCCACCCTCCCCTCGAACCCCCTCAACCCCCGGCAGCCCCGTATCCTCGTCTTTATCCAGCACGTCGAGATCACGGTCTCCTTTCCCGAATGCTCCCACGAATGTTCCTCCCTCGAGCTCGCACGCACACACACACACATACACACACACGTACGTACGTCCGTACAACCACGCTGCACCCGCGCTGCACTCATAGATATGCAAATCCTTGGGAATGAAACGCGGAACCTAAACCCGGCTTCAGAAATAAATGAGTATCCAGGTGAATCAGGGAATCGCGCGCCTATTGGCTCTACACAGGTTCGATTTACATGTTGACTTCCATGCCCCATTTTAATCTGTCCGTGCAATCATCTGCCGGCGCGACGGGGCGCCGTGTTCGTTGTCCGAAGAAATGATTCGAATAAAGATTATTCGGTTTCGAAACGGTCCGACAGATCTAGATAAAACCGCGCGCGCAGCGGACATTTCCATTTCACGGGTGTTTTACGCGCCTTTCCGCAAACAAAAAGGTTGTTTTTCCGGAAATCGTGTTTTCTGGCGATACGATCCTCCTGGATTTCTGGTGCCGGTAAGTGCAAACGGCGTGTATCGCATAGCAGTTAGGATAATGACCTTGAAACATGTCGCCGAGGTCACCGTTCCAAACAACTTTTTCTCATACACGCCGCTCGGCTTTAGTTTTTTGGATATGCGCGGAAACCGAAGGTGATCTTGGGATTCGCCAAAGGAAAACAACCAAGCTGAATCGTTCACCTTCTCTTTCACACACTTGACGCATTTTTAGTTGACTCGCAGGCACAAAATCGAGTTGCGATCGTCGAGAGTGTTATCGCTTTATCGCACGGTGTGTCTGCTGTCCCCATACTGATGACACGCAGCTAATAGGTGAAATCATGAACAGCGTCAGACCGCACACACCGCAAACCGGCGTACGTTCGGTCAACGACTGAACCATAACGCGTGTTATAAATAAGAGTCCCGATAAAACGATACGAGCAAGTGGCGCATAAATTCGAGCATTCCCCGCCATCGCGTCCGCGTTCCGCCCGTAAACCTACTACTATCCGCGAAGTCCGTCCCCTAAAATTTCACGGCGAGGCCAATCCATCAACCGAAAACTGTCCGCCCTGCTTTTCCGAACACGTGGCCCGATCGGAATAGCATCCCCGGCGCAAAACGGGAACGGAGCGAGAAATTCTTCTTGACGGCGAAAGTTCGCACACGTGATTACGAGCAGAGTCACCGTTTTATATTCCGTTCGCCGCGGGTACGCTCGGTCTCGCTTTCCGTCGAGTGAAACTCGATTTCGAATTTCGCGCAACAATGGGCTTCCTTCTTTCGATATAAACTGGCCCCCGGAAGCGAGCACGTTTCATCCCGGATTTCTTTCACGGCGTTATCGTCCGAAGTAGTTTCCAATTGGCGACAGGGGGAGGGGGCAGGAGGGGTCGAAGGGGATAGCAGTTGCTGATTTTTTTGGGGCGAAGTGACTTTTCGAATCGATTCCAAAGAAAACTTAAAACTTCTTTGCCAATAATCGTGGTGGAGAAACTTTTCGCTGAAGTGTGCACGTATATTCTAGCCATGTGCCATTGCTTTCGAAAAAATTCATGGGAAATATTGAATTTTCCAGCGTTCACACGAGACTGCCCCCTTAAAGGTGCCGGAAGCGACGGGTGGAATGTTGCCACGACGGAAGGCGGAAGGGCGGAGGGCCTGTTGCTCGAGCTTTGTTTTCGACGGACAAATAAACGCGACCCTCGCTTGATACCGTCACTGCGAATCGACGTTCCGCTAGTTTCCAACCCCCTCGTTCAATGGCCCCCGGTGGCCCCTCTCCACCCCCTAACCGCCCCCGCGCCAGACCCGTCTGCCCTATGCAGGAACGAAAGGTTCGTCCCTCGTGCCAAGTCTCATCGTCCGCCTCCGGAAAAACGGGCCATGAAGAAAAGATTCCAATTTTCCCATATTTCGCGTGGCTCTTTCCTCGAGACTAATGAAAACTCGTGGCCTTATTTGATGATAAATGCTGTAAGGGTATGTGTGCCCGACTTCCGACCGGCGGATCCGGTTCGAAGGCCTGTGTTCCTGTCTGCTCTTTCTCTCTCTCTCTCTCTCTCTCTCTCTCTCTCTCTCTCTCTTTCTCTCTCCTCGGAGAATGTGCCCGCTATTGATTGCGTGGAAAGTTGTACAGGGTTTTCATTAAAACATAATCTGGGTATTCCGAGGGCGCAGCGATCCAGCGGATTCTTCGCCGAGGGTACGTTTGTGCTGGTGCTGCGATGGAAGTATCGCGATAGAATTTCCCACAGAATATCCTCCTCGACTTTCGGTTTTTCCCGTGTCTCACCTCCCCAAATTGTCACGCTCGGTGTGAAAATAATGCGTGCCGAATTTGGAATCGGACAACCGGATCCCGTGCCGGATTGTTGAGATTCTTCCGATTGAAATGAGCCCAAACACGACGCCAATCGGTGTACCTTTATTGACAACGTACGCAGCGGTCATACGTACGACCTTGACTTTGTTTACACGAACCTAAGCCAATCCAGGTCGTGTTTAGCTTCACTGGCTCCCCGTGTAGCCTCCGTATCAGGTGTCCGCGAGACGAAACAAACGGATTGGAGTACTGTTCGTTGATCAGCGAATCGAATTCCGGTAACTGAATATATTCGCGCCTAAGCGAAAGCTCGTTCCGCGCAATAAGCTCGGTGGACCAGTGGTGGGACAACTCTTACCTCGATAAATCCGTTTAGAATGCAAAACAACGCTCTTGTTCAAGCCCGGCGATCGGGCCACGGTGGTGGCTGTCGTTCGAAGGGATTAAATATTGTCCTCTCGGCGAGGATCCGGGGGTTCTTTTGTCTGGTATCGCGGCCGTTCATAGGGCGAGGCATTTCTCCGTTCTCTGCGGGACGGCGCGACGCGCCTTTTGTTTTCCTCGTCTCGGTGCCCGATCCCAAACGTCTTCGTTCTCGCCTTTTATGCCTTCGTACTACCCTTTACCGCCTCCCCTTTTCTCGGCCGCTTTTACTTACCACTTTCCATCTTTACCTCGTTGCGACTTCCCGCGGCACTTTTCCTCTTTTCGCCGGCGAGGCAGAGGAAAAACAGGCAGGAAGCTCGCCGCAAGAAAGCTCGTGTGGTGCCAGTCTAGCGGCCATGCTTTCTTCCGGGACTGCCTTCAGAGACAACCGGCGCTCGCCAGTTGTCGTTTGACCGATAACCAACCCTGAAAGCCACCCGCGTCACTCCTCCCGCTCGATTCATCACTTTTTTCTCTGCGAGCGTCGATGTCAAACGGCTCGTCTACATCCTACCAAGTTCCTGTATTTTTCTGTTTTCCTTTTTATTTTCTTTCTTCAACCCCCACCCCCGTCGCCCTTCAGCCTTTGTCTTGGCCCGCAGCGTCACGATTATGACGAATGACCGCGTCCGGCGTGAACCAGCCTCCCCGTAATTGTCGTACCGTCGGGTCCAACGAGCGACAGTTATAGCGTAGGTGCTCAATCGTGCCTCGCTTGCATTTGACGCGAATACCGCCGACACGGTGGTGGGGATACAATTTTTACTATTACGGAAGGGAACTTTGCGACAGTTACGCGGTACTAAGATCGGTCCTTTACGACGTGGCTCTCGGAATTATTCAATTAAGGTTGTGGCTACTAAGTCGCCCACGAGAGAATGGTTTTGTAATTAGAGCTGTGAAATTTTTAGCATCCTCGGGCACGGAGAGCCGTTGCTCTCGAATAACTTACCGGTGCCCCGAGAAACATAAACCACTGTTAGAATTGCTTTCGTAATTGCAATTTTTGCGGTCCATCCGAGAAACTGGGTGGTTTATTGTCTAGGATCTGCTAGATAGTTTCGCAAAACTGTTTTGGTGCCGTTTAATTGTATTTCCTTCGTTCTACCGCTCTCGTTATCTTGTTGGAAGCCTCTTGGCGCAGTCTTTAAACCGCACAACGGTTCTACGTCTTCTTTTAACGTGAATTTTTATTACTTTGCGTTCGTTTATCTTCTAGTCTTTTTTATCTCTTGAGACCATTACGATGCAGCACCCTCCTTGCAAAATGTTAAATATGATATAAATGAACTCGGACAAATAATTTAGAAGCATGAAGCGAAATAGAATTGAAACGGATTTGCACCGGCGCATTTTATAAAGAATAAATGCAATATCTCGACAACGTCGCCTATAGGATTCCCATAATCTTCTGACTCTCCTTGCCACGGCACACTGAACGTATCGCTTTTCTTTTATTTCCCATCCCCGCCATTGAATTCCGAGCACGTGCCGGAGGACTCGCGTATTCGTGAAACTCGAGCTTAGGTATCTAGTTAAGGTTGTCGGGGCGAGCAAGAACGCTAATTTCTTGGTGCATACTATTTCCCGAGTCGATCTCCCCACAACATCTCCTTATAGTGAAGCAAATTGAATTTGCAGTAGGCCATTCGATAGCTTATTCAAAGAACATAGTTTGTGCCAATTTTCAATCCTATATGTTGACGTGGGGGGTAGTAATTGGGTGATAAAGAAAATCAGGTTTTTCCGTGATTTCTCCTATTCTCTTCAATTGAAAATTCTGAGAAAAATCAGGCATATTCGAACTATTAGAATGCACATCTATGAATTTTTTCAGAATTTTTAGCCTCGGAATTTTAAAAAATAAAAACTTTTAATACCGATTTCTTGTAGAAGTTACTAAAGGCTAAGTTTATATTTTCACAGTTTCGTTATCGGCACATAATTTTTTCAGACTTTTCAAAGTGAGGTCGTGTAGGTAGAAAAATAAAAAAACCGGTCATTTTCGTGCGCCCTGTGGCAGAAATCGATATAACCTCCAAGGTTTACCCGATTTCTGCCAGAGGGCGTTTCGGTCCGAAATAATCTAGAGCAGCAGTTTGCAGTTTTTGCAACATTCAAAATTTCCATCACGAGTCCGACTCGATAGTTTTGAAAGTGCAGAATGTAAGCGAACCTTTTAATGTCGCAACAAAACGAAGAGGAACGAAAACAACCGAAAGGGCAATAGAAAAAAGTGAACCGGGTTTATATTAAATTATGCAACGGAGCAGGTTGAACGAGACTGCAGGGCTGCTGAACTTAATCTAGTTCCGTTCGTGCAAAGGTTCTCCGTAGGAGATTGGAATCATACGGCTTATTATTGTTCTTCGCTTCCCGGTCTCGGCGTCCAATGGAAAATGCAGTAGGTACCGATAGGAGGCGTTTCGTATCGACACGTAGCAATGGCGCCGGCAAATTTTTATTATGCGGACCAGAGGAATTCTAGATGTATCCGTACACCTAACCGAATTGTTTCATGTTCGATAGACGAGTAACGGCGAAAAGATCCGACAACAGTCTCGTGGAAAAACGATATCGCAGCCATTCCTGGGAATAGAGTTTCCCAAGAAAAATGGCGAGTCGCCTGTAATGGTACCGCGCTATTTCGTAGCGTTCTTTTTTGTTGGTCTTTCTTGCAGGCGCATATGTCGAAATTATTTAAATAAACGGAGGAATTCCCTTTTCAAAGAAATTTATACCGTTTTATCTAATAAAGGAATAAATTGAATGGAAACCTATGTATTATACCGTATGTACCATATGTGTAGTACATGTAACGCAGACCCTTATCCGAGGTTCCCATTCAATTGAAGAAGAACATTCCTCCGGGAACATCTTTTTCACATTTAACAAGCAAGGTCACCAGGTCGATAGTTATCATCGCAGCTCTTCTAATACGACCATCTCGATTCCTTGTATTTGGCGAGCACGCACGAATCTGAATTAGGATAGTTACAGTAGAGCCAATCGACCACAGGAACTTATTCGCAGTCTGCCGGGGGTAGCTTCTGCTATGAAGTTTTAACCATAGATCGGCGACGGAATACCAGACGCGGAATTCCGAATAATGCAGGTTCGAAGACAAACAACTGAGATCTTCGGAGTTCAGCAATCACCGGGATCCTCGTCCTTCACCGTCCGCTGCTCATACTTAATTCTCGATCGCGCGTCGCATTCAATGCATCACGGGCATTCCGTTGTCTCGCCTCCGTTTACTACCATTTCGCGAACACTGCGTTCGTGATAATTCCTATACATCTAGCCGTGTGTGCAGTAGACCGATCGCGCCGGTAAGGTAGGTTTCCTGCACGTTTCATCACGAAATACGATCAGAGTCGACTGGTTTATTGTGCAGGGCGTTTCAAAATTATGTATCGCGATCACTATGGCGTGACTTTGCAAAAGAGACTTCCACGTTGCGCGAATTGTTCTAGGATCGTTCAAAAAAGAACCTCCGATTTATGATTCGAGTCGGTCACAGGACGCAAAACGGCGGGGCACGATCTCAATCATGGCCTTTCCGGTGCAGAACGACGCCGCTTATGGCCCGGCGGCAGGGGTTCGTGATTTCTTTCTCGCCCGGGTCCCCTTTCTTTCCGTCGCCCCTGTGCGCTGGTTCCGTTTTCTTTTTATTTCGTCGGGGCAACCCAGTGATTAGTCGAAGTAGCGAGCACCAGCGCGCCGTGCACGGGAATGGAAAGTTATGGACGCGGAAAGAGTGCGGGGTTTTGCCGGTGGGGTTGGGTGATGAACTCTGAGAGAGGAACACAAACACAAAAGGAGCGGTGCACGGTGCCCGCGTCGTGCCCCCGGCGTCCATCCTCTTTGTTTCACGGTCGCGCCGTTAGGCAAACGGAAATAAAGAAACGTCGAAATGAATATCGTAAGGAAACGGACGGGCAAACACGGGTCGGGATAGCGAGAGGTCGCGGACTGCGCCGCGGACATGAGCTTTCAATTTTTGGATCCAGCAACCAGATACTGGATTCGCCAGAATCTTTTTCGTGGCTGCCGTCTTATTTCGATACCACTTTACCGACCGGTATTAATCAGCTTTTTGTTCCCAACGCTTACCGACCGGTACCCTATTAATCTGCTCCTTGTCTCCGACGCTTACCGACCGGTAGCAGAGTAGTTCAACCCTCACCGGTCGGTAAAGCGTTAACAACGAACAACTGTCCCGATTATTAATCCCGTTACTTGCAAAACGTCCTTGAAAAGACAACGTCCATCGTCCCAATAGCACTTCCGAAGCGAACATTTTTCCGAAACATTCTCTCGCATCGCTTAAAGTTATTCAGCACGCCAGATGTGGAGGACTGTGCACGGGCGCAGCCATTTGCAATGGACCGCGAAACGCCACGCGGCTAACAACGAGGAAGAAACATCGCGGATCGAGCGACGGAGCCCGCAGATGCTCCGAAATATCGACACGACGAATTGGGTGCCTCTGGTTGAGCGAAAGACGTGTCGCCAGAGCTTGCATACACCGGTGCATCCCTCCCCTCCTCCGGTATCATCGAATAAGACGCGCCCCCAAACAGACGCCGCCGCGTCCTCCGTATTTCACGTCGAATAAACGCGCGCGTCAACCTGCTGCGACGAGTTATTTGCAGAGCTTATAAATCTTCCCCATTGTGTCGGCTCGCGACCCGAAGAGTGCGTTCAACGTGGGGCGTTCGCGTATCCGTCTTGATCCGCTCGCGACGCGTTCCCCTGCAGCCTTTCATGTTGATTGACTATACACGATTCGATTCCCGTTAATTCCTTGATGTTCGGCTAACCTGCCCGGCTGCATTCGATTAACGCGGAATTGCAACGAATCCTTCGGGACGCACGTCGGGTCACCCGGCCGGTAACATATTCTTTTCATTCTCTGGGGTGGATTAATCATATCAGCAACGTGTTTGGATAGCCGACGGCATTGTTACTGTAATCATATTAAATGCCTGTCGGTAATAATGCCGGCATTCAATTCCCGAGTTCAATACTGGAGCTCAATGAGCAATAATACACGTTTCTCGCAATTAGCTGAATTAGATGTTGAAATTTCGACCGAAGCGAAACTGTAGCCGCCCCTCGGCAACCCCCCAACCCCTACATTCTCCGCTGTTCATTCTGCTTTCAGTTCAAAGCCAAGTGTTGCTGGAACTATCGTTTTGAAAATTCTAGATTTGGAGTCACACATTCGGGGGGGACGAATAACAGTTTTTAAATGTATTTTTTGTCACCACATTTTCCTTCCATGGTGGGATTTGTCTTCCTCGCATTTATTGTTTACGAATTTATTGGGTGTATTTAAAAGAATTGACGAGTTCATGTTAGATTTGATCGCTACAACAATAAACCCGTCGACAAAGTGCATAACACGCCGCCGGGAACAATTCGAAATGTTCAAAGCAGTTCCGAAGACACTCGACGCCTTTCGCGAAGCATTATGTCGCTCTTTACGTACACTTTGAAGCAACTTCTTTCTCTGATTGTTTCTAAACCTCCGTTTAAGCGGTGCTTTCGGCTGAAGCGCTCGCGAGACTCTCCGCTCTGGAAAGACTAAAGTAAGAAAATTGTCACCAAGAGGATTCTTTTCGTTTCAAGTATAATTACGAGGAAATGGGCGCGCACCTGCCGAAAGGAGTCCGTCGAGGTCAACGCAAACTGAAGTGGAAACTGCGACAACCGAATAGAGTCGTAATGCCCCTCGACTTTTCTGCTTAACAAAATTGACAATGGCCACGCAGCTTAACAGATATAATTACTCCCGGGAACGTTAATGAAGAGAGAAAGCAGCCTGGAATTGAATATCCCAGCACTAAGTGATATTTCACGTTGGAGAATCGCCGATGAGCAATAGACTCGAGTTACTGTAAACATTCGTTAGTCCGTTAACTCTACGGCACTCAAGTAGCAGCAAACTGGCCTGGCAGCTGTCTATGCAATTAGAGAAACAGTGCCACCATAGCTGAAAATTATACTGTCCAGAGCGTACCGCTTGCTTGCACATGCATAGCAACCTGTCTGCCGCTCGTCAGATTGCACATTTTCGCGGTAAGTACGCAACAATGTGCATTATTTCGTCCCGTTTTCAACAAACGGTTCGCGTTTATTTCACTTGGCGTTCTACACTGGGTGTCACAAAAATATTGAGTGTCCCTCTTCTGGGGTGATTCCCGGATTCATTTGAAGTAACTTTTTCCCCAAATGACCTTGGGAGTCGCCTAGCCCAAGGAAATATATGATTCTTGGAACGCCCTGTATGCAGTGAGGAGCAAAACTGAACACGCATACGATATTTTTACAAAAATAAATTTTTACAGTGCAATTTTTGCATATAGAATAGAAAAAAAACATAGCATCAAACACAATGTTTTGGTTTTCCAGAGAGCTGGATCAACAAATTCGGGGTTGCGTAAGCATTCGCTTTAATTTTCCTACTCTGCAACAACAAATATCTCACCTGGACCGAGGAACCTCATTCAGAGGTTTCGTTAATGTTTTCCACGCTGATGTGTCGCCCCACCCGCGGCTGTACTGTGTTCAGCTATTAGCCCATTGTTTTGGGGGAAATTTCACTTGTGTTCTCATAAATTATATATGTAATGCACAGCTGCGTGGCGCGTGTCCGAAAAGTTAATTAAAACGCGTGACACAAATAAACGTTAACCATGAACGGTCTCTCGCGCGCACGGTGGACGCATGATACATTTTTAACCAGCCCGTCCCATCGCGAAATTGCGCGTACCGAGATTTCGATCAAAGGCTGCATACGTTAGCACTAATTTTGTTCCGGCGAACATTGCGATTAAATCATCTTTCCCGTTACAGCTCGTTCCAAGTAGAATAAATTCATGCATGCGCGAAGCGCGGCGAACTTACGAACATAATGTCCGCGTTTACGGTGAATCGATGTGCGGGAATCGCGTTTCATGCATGTTGTTTACCAACTCGAAAAATAAAAAGGGATACAGTTCCGTTGGAAAGATACGGACGGTTCCCAGCGACGAGTGCCCATAATAATTAAAAATTGCCGCATGCATGTACTGCGCGAGCAGTAATTACGAGTTCAAGCACGCCTGTTGCTTAATTAGTAATTATATTACGACTTCTGTGTCGAGCTCCGTTCACGAAATCCTTCTTCCCCCCGCAATCTTCTATCGGGTGTGAAGAACCGGCGCGGCGACGGGACAACCTGAGCGCGGAGTTGGCATTGGCCTGACCGGAATCTGTCCAGTGTTGCCGCGCCTTGATTGGTCCGAGGTTCTCGTTAATAACTCCTGAACAAGGCCGCGAATGACATTTTCGCAAAGGAAAAAGTTACTTGAAACGACCTCGGGCATCACCCATTTAAAAAAAAGTATGACACTTCTGGGACATCTATCCGAGAAATTTTCCTGATGTAATGCTTCGTTATCCAAGCAAACACTGTACTAATTAAGGGTTGAACAGCCGCCGGTAAGCGATGTGTTAGCAAACGTGGGTTTGTTCCGAGTTACAGCGAAATAATCGCGCAAAATCGGCCTTGATTTCCGCAGGAGTCCGCGATAATTAGTTTTCGGTGGACGTTTAAACTAACGGTCATTAATCATAGGAAATAGAAGCAAACGGATCAGCAAACGATACACCCGTTAGATTTATGCACGCCCAGTACCAAGGCTTGTTTACACTTTGGCGGAGAGTTAAGAGCTTCACCCAGGCACTGGGGTGCCGAGTAATCGACTTTCCTGACCCAGAAAGTCAAAAGGGCTTCGTTTACTTGACGTCTCCCTCTTTTTCTCCCTTTCCCTCTTTCAGTTCGCCCACCACCACCACCACCCCCGTTTGATTCTTACACCCTGTCCACCCTCCTTTTCTCCTCTGTCTCTCGCTTTCGCCATTGTCTTTTTCCTCTCCTCCAGCGACTCTCCGGTCCCTCCGTCTCTCCGTCCTCTTTTCCGGCTTTCCTTCCCGGCCATAACTGTTTCACTCGGTTTTCCAGCCAGGCTACCGGTCCGCCGAACCACCCACCGCCGAGCCAGCCCAGTTTTCCTGTTGGAGTGTCTTTTTCTCTGTGGGAGTCGGGTCGTGGCGGTTTGAGTTCGGGTCGTGGGCGGTTTGCGGCGGGTCGAGCCGGGTCGAGTCGAGTCTGAATTCGGCTCCCCGTCGGAGAGATACGATCGTATAGTTAAAATCGGGCACTGACCGAAAATTTCAATATTCCGGCTCTTTCACCGACGAGAGGACCTGGAAGAAGCCAAGGGATATCGACAGTTTCTAGTAGAAGCGCAGACGAGGTCGGGAGCAAAGAAACCGGGAGAGGATCGGGCCACGGATCGGGCTGGAGAAGGACGTGAACCGATCTAAGAGAGAGAGAGAGTGTGAGTGAAAGCTCGAGGAACGCTTTTTGTGGGGCAATACGGGTTTCTGGATCAGGAATCGGGATGATGCATTTGAAAGCGTTTCCAACTCGCCTATAAGTTCCCGGGTAAATATCTGAGGACCTTGATTCTTATTGCAGCCGGATATTGTAAGCGTTCGCGCTGCTATCCGAGCCTTCGTTTGGAAGATTGTCAGAACGCAGACGATATCGAGGACTCTCGAACGGTTTCAAATCGAGACAAGTGTCGATATTAGCCAGGCACCAAAAGACGGAGAACCCTATTCGTTTGTTAATCACAATAATCTTGCGACACTTTGTAAGTGACGATAATTTTTATGTGCGCCTATATTGAAACTTATGACCCTATTTACCAATAATGTTGACTAATAAGGTCTCTCAAATTGCGTATTTTCAAAGGTAATACCCGACGCCAGTCCAATGGAGCAATTACGGATCATTCGAGGCGGACTTTATTAAGCGCAAGGATAAATGAAAGAACGACGACAGTTCTTTGAAGATCATTTTCCCAAGTGTCCTCGAATGTTATTAAAAGCCCGCGCCGCGAATGTAGCGACCGATTTCTCACAACCTCGTTCTTTCTGCTTTATACTTTACAATGGCAGGGGAATTGCACTTCCCGTTTGGTTTGCTCGGTAAACTATTCCTGATAATACTTGAGCATTCTTCAGGACATAAAACAGATACCAGGAAAACTCGAAAAGTGATTCCGCCGTCATACAACACCGGCAGTCGTATAATTATTTTGTATTGTACTTCAGAATATCGTGTAGACTACGTCTACTTGTTCCTAAACTTTAACGAGGTTAATTTCACCGCCTAGTTAAACGAGAACTTCAAACTACATCAGCGATAAGATTGCTGAAACCGGCATTAGGCAATGCAATTACATGTGTGTTGACATGTGTGTAAAGCAGTACAGGTACCAGCTTCAATAATTAAATGGACGAAATAGGAGGGTGAACAGTCTGTCTATCTCATTTATTCAAGAGGCTAATTAACCCAAATGCGTCACTCAGAAATAGTTGCACGAAAGATACTTGGTTCATACTTTCAATCAGAGCTGCCCAACATGTCTATTAGCGGGCGCAGTCATGATCGCCAGGTGAGGGGAGGCAGCACGAACGCGGTAGAAAGGGAAATTAGAGTGGGGAACAGGTCTTGATCTGGCCACTGTGGGCACAGCCAGGGGCAAGTGACTCAGCGGAGTGGGGGTAGGTCATAGCACAGCAGAACCCGCAGGGGCGTGGCTTCGTGCCCGCCGTACCGGGGAAAGAGATTGATTTTAGATCAACATATTATGTGTCATTTAAAATGCCACGTTTTACAGTGTCAGTAGGATGGTTTTTGCGTAACCCTAGTTCAAAGTGAAAATTCTTGCTAACGACCCCGTTCTCCCCTATTCTGACGGGGGGAGAAAAAATTACCCGGTGAAGGACGAGAATGGGAAAAGGATATAGAGGCTGGAATGAGGTTAACAGAAACGATGGCGGTGAAGCTGAAGAAGAAAGAAGAAAAACAAGAGGAGGGCAGCGCTTATATAAAAGTTGGAAGAAAACACAGAAGCTGTCGGTGGCGGCTGAAGGAGGCGCGATGATGGCTAGACTTGGTGGTGGTATTAAGTGCTCTTTTACAGAGCACAGACGTCTAGGACGATGATGAAAGCGCTCCTTTATTGCTTTCTCGCCGTAGGTGCGATTTGAATTTCACGAGAATGACGGTCTACCGACTTGATTTCACGTAAACGGAAAAATGAATGATTTTCTTTTTTGTTACCAAATGCGATATCGTTCAGCATAAACATTCGCCTGGGTTTCAATTGCCTCCGTATTTTTATTAACACTGGATTAGCCCAAGGAAGTCATTTTGACCGGTTCCTAATTTTTCTTATGGTGGTACGCCGTACCAACCGTAAATACTGGAAATTCTTATTGCTCACTTACGTCGCAAGGGATATACGGTCTCATCCTCGCCGTAAGTAAAAGCAAACGTGAGTTACTTGTCGGGTATAGTTGGAGTTACCATAGTCACGAGACCAAAGCTTAAATCGAGTTTGCCCGGGGTATCGAATTTCTGCAGAAGTGCACTCCCTGGTGTGCAGCTTCAGATCGAAAGACTTACTAAGACAATATCGCTTTAGTTGCTGATCCGCGGTACGTATCACATAAATTTATTTGCGGCCAACAACAGGTATACATATACCGGCGTTTTGCCATCCCAATTGTATTTCAACGACGGGGAAAGAAATTTAAAGCGGGCAAAGCTGTTTTGACATCAAACGCATCGACGACTTTATTTTTACAATTACCTGCAAAAAACATTTCTTGAAATTCTAAAATTATTTCTTGCCACCCTGTATCTATACCCAATACATGACACGAGCATTATGACAATGTACATTAAGTAATGTTGAACGTGAAATTGAACGTCTAATTCAGTAAATGTTCCGTCGGCATTGTTTTCGTCGCAGACGATGATTGCGTACAGATGCTGGAACTTCCGTGTTCTTAAACTAATGATCATTCTGTCTACTAGAGAATGTGCATAGGAAATTCTCGGAAACTCGAAGGCGCATACGTAATTTAGTTCGAACTTCTTGTTCTTGATTTTAATTAGCGAACCGACAATTAAGCGAAGTTTGCCTCTTAATCGATAGCCGGAGTTACTCCGGAGTCTTATCAGACTTGATATTCATGAAGGAGCAATGCAATCGCGGAGATGTTCGGTCAACTACTGCCATCTTGCGAGGGGAAACGACATCTATTCTGTTCTAACGTCTGTTGCTAATACAGGCAGCTTCCATACCGACCAACGGTTCTCTTTCTCCCTAGTTAAAGTAGGAAATCGTCTTCGTACAGTCTAATAGTTCTTACTTTCGTCGTAGATGGAGCGGCGCGTTTAAACTTCATCGATAACTTTTCCAAAGATCGTAAAAAAATGTTTCTAATTCAATATATTTATATGTATATGGCTCATAAGCCATCAGAGATGATCCAAAGCTCTCTCTCAATAAAAGAAAGATTAAATTTAATTGTCAACTTACGAATTCTTTCCGTTTCAACAGTAAAAGCAATTAATTTCTTGCAATAGAAACATATACATTTTTATAACAGTAATGTACAGTAGTTCACATACTTTTTTTGTAGAAACCTGTCGCAATTAATTTGTACAAACTACACTCGTTAACAATTAATAACAGTAGCCAATAGTTAATAAATCAATCTCATTAAACATTGTCCGACTCTTAAATAAAGAGCAGTACGATAAAAAAGTACAAAATTTAATGAATGTTTTATGTTTGTAAAAGGAGCAGGAAAAGTGGTTAATTTGAATTACAAATATAGCTGCAGCTCGAACAGAAATGTTCAACGAGATGTAACGCGCTGCAAAAAGAAAAGGAAAACATAGTTCAGCGGAGAAAGGAAATCTGAGTTTCCCATAAAAAGGAAAAAAAAACATACCGCTGTGCATTCTCGTATAAACTGTTTATAATTGAAGACTACAACACTGCTTAATCATTCTTTATCTATGTAACGTACGCGTTGCGAGCTGTTCGCATAATCTCAAACCGAATGTGCCCGCTGATTACAATTATCTAAGATCTATTATGCGCATGCATTTGAATTTCTTTCGCTGTGCTCATTCTCCTTCACAAGGTAAACACATTTACCCGACTGTTATTATCACACATATTCTCGGTACTACTGTAGTTTCTTATTCCGTCTGCGTACAATGTCGGCCAAAGTTTATACATGTCTCTATACAATTCCCTAGGGATTGAAATTTTGCATTTTATTTCTTATTTATATTAGGTCTACCGGAAAGTTCTGTCAGATAGCGTCACTTCAAGTTTCAATCCATATGCACATGTTGATTTGAGACACATATGACTATCTCCTTTTATCATTGCATTTACACACATGTGACTCTCCTAAAACGATGGAAAGTATATTCTACAATAAATATTATTAAACGTGTTATTTTCTTTCAATTTGAAAACGGACACAACTATCCGGCAGACCTAACAATATTTCTTTTTAAACGATACAAACCTAATTTATTTGCAAAAGAAATCAAATTTTTCTTTCGGACCTTGCAACTTTCGTAATTGTCGCGCTCTTCAAT
Source organism: Halictus ligatus (assembly GCA_028454255.1). Lineage (NCBI taxonomy): Eukaryota > Metazoa > Arthropoda > Insecta > Hymenoptera > Halictidae > Halictus > Halictus ligatus. Next base: position 8,387,546 of record CM052136.1, read on the forward strand.
GGGAAGTAGGTTCAGTCCTGAATTTTCAATCCCATGTTCGGATAATGTCCAAATCGTTGACGAAGTCGAGGAACTTTTGAGCGTCGCAGTGTTTGACGAACGTGTAGAGTTGCGAGCGCGGAGTAGATAGGGACCGTGTACGGGTGCGGGTACGGGTGCGGGCACGGGTACGGGTACGGGAACGGGTATGGGTAGTGGTGCGGGTACGACGGGCCAGGTAGAACGGATACCCGTGAACTGTGCACGCGCGTGGGTAGGGGTAGCATGGCGCGTGGAGCTGCGCCGGCTTACGGCTGTCACTTGTCAGTCTGCCGCGGACGCTCGTTTGGCGTGGGTCGTGCGTTCCGTTCCGTTCCGTTCGGTTTGGTGTTTGATGTTTCGGTCGTTTCCGTGCCGCGAGTGATCGCCCGTTCAAAATAAAGATTAATGTGATCGCCGAGGAGCATTACGGAAGACGCGTCACCGCGTCTCGCCGCGGTGCTCACACGTCACGATCAGCGTCCCTCGTCTCTCTTCCCTTTAAGTTCCCGCGTTTTTCAAATTCGCTGATAGATCTCGCGTTCCCTCTCCGTTGTCCAGGCTCGCCTTGCCGTTCAGCCGAGCGCACCTACCCGGCCGGCCGCGCGCAACCTTTGCCTCCGAGCTGTGCTTGGTGAAAAATTGTGTTTCTCGTTCGGTGAAACTTGTTTGTGTTCTCTTGTGCCATTGGATTACCACGAAGCCCGGAGCTACACGGTCCTCTTTGGCCAGGCCGCGGGACAGACGCAGATCTAATAAGTGAGAGCCCGATGCGTTGTTTACGCGTTTTATTTCGAGCGCCGGTAATTACTAGGTTGGTGCACCTGAAATGTCCGGCTCGTTCGTTCAACCTGCCCGGAACCGATCCGCCACGATATTGTGCTCTCGGATAATCGAGATTTTATGCGGTTTCCGCGATTACCGCTGCCGATCGATAGGCTTTCCGCGCCACCGTTCGATTCGGAACGTATTTTCTTTTTTTTTTTCGAGAACTCGGATTTCTTTTAAACACCGAACCGGTCTTTCCCCGTTCGAAATTCTCCGCATTTTGCCGCCCAACTTCTCTGCCTATCGACGAACTATTTTTTCTGGTCAATTTTCGGAGCAGTCTGGTCAATTTAATTCGACTAGTTATATTTACATTGAGTTATTTATTGGAGCAATATGGGAGGCATAGACGACATTTTGGGTGCACAATCCTGTAACAAGAGAAACCGCATGGTTCCAATACAGTAGCTAGAGTAGAATTTGCTACTCCAATTTGTGCAAAGTTGTGTATTATTCCGCTCCAAATAGTCAGCTGATTCGGCGGTGACATTTTTTACATAAATAATTAAAGGAGTAGACCTTCCCTTTACAGGAATCACGATCCTAGTATTTGCAACATGAAAAATAATTGATCTAATAATATAGATTCACCGAAAAAATTGCGTTAATGCAACGTTCGGTCTTAATGAGCGAAGAATCTAGATCTGGGATAATTATACATATATATTTTTTTATTTTCGTTTGATTTCTGCTACTTGGAAGCGAATGACGCACAATTCTGCAAAAATCGGCGGATTGTACCCGGTTAGCGAAGCAGCAATAAATAAAACGAAGGGAAAATTGCATATCCGAGGTTGAACGTTCGATTGCTGGGGAAACGCGGAAGCCATTTTTACTGAGAGAACGTGGACGGCGCCGGCCGGAACATTAAATCTCCCGAAAAACGGTATTTGGAGGGGGACAACGAAAACAGGTGTCTCGTTTCTGTCGCAACGTAATCGCAGGCTCGACGAAAACGTTTCAGCCGAGCGTATTGTGTAATATAAGGTGTTGTCGCGTGCAATGACCGTGGGATCAGTGACAAATCGCGAATTCACGCGAAATTCCCATATACGAACAATGCGGCCGTGATCCTCGCGCATCCCTCGCGAACGCTGTTTCACTTAACGCGTTTTCCTTTGAACATTGTTGATTAATTACGAACGACCATTGTGCTGCGCGTCATTTTTCTCTTTATCGGCACCGACTGCATTTCAGTGATGAGATGCTAATTACTCATTTTTGTTCCGCTAACGAAGCTAGCTCGCTTGTACATTTCGTCACAGCGTTGTGGATTAACCAGTCCCGTTAACAATCCGAAAAATCGTGATTTCCAAGATCACAAAAACAGTAAAGACGATTTTCTTTTTAACAATGAGCCCGCCACGGTCAGTTTCCGGTTTTCTCACCCTCGGCGTGAAAATCAGTTCGACGCTTTTCCGTTCGAAACGGACGGGGTCTGTTGAAATAATTTTCGGTTGTATCTGCGATACATTTAATTATGTTTACCGTAAGCGGCTCGCGGAGGCCGTGTTCGGTCGAGTAACGCGAAATTCCGAAAATTTCAGTATTCCAATGATTACCGATGCCGCGCGATTTTCGCATTTCAGAATAACATTATGTAAATCGTTTCCGGTGCTCTCAATGAACATTTATTTGAGCGGAACCACGACGGGCGGTCGAATAAAATTTGAATTCGAACGAAATGATGAATACACGATAGACTCGGGATTATTCGTTTAAATTCCGCGATGCGAATTACCGACGGCGAATTTATTTCGAACGTATCCGAACTGTAAACGGAGTAAAGGCATTTAAACAGTGCCTCGGTTTAATCGACGTATTCACGCATAATATATCGCATTGTCTCGCTGCGTTTGGAATTTCGTAAATCTGTAATGGCATTTTAATGCTCTCGCACGCTTCTCAAACATAGCACCGCGAAAAATCCTTAATTTTCATCCGTTCCCATTTCGCTCTTTGTTTCGACCAACCCCGTTTCACCCATAATCTCACGTGTTCTGCAAACACACCTGGGTCTCTTTTTGTACGATATTTTTAACACATTTTTATTCGTATTTGCTCGGTGGTTTTGTTCCAGCAAAAACGAATTCGTTATACAGGGTGTCCCACGCAAGTGCGACGCCAGGAATATCTAATTTAATTTTGACGAGGTACACAATTCTTTTCGTGTAATTTTGAACGATATTTTAATACTAGGTTCAAAAATAACAAGAACTCGCTGCCCAAATTTTTAGCCATTTTTTTTTAAATTACATATACCCGGAGAAATAAATTTGTTTACCACGACGTGAAGCGTTGGCATATTCAAAAAAAAAAAGAAAAAATCAAAAACTGATGGTCTCTTTCACGAAGGCAGGACACGGAGGTTCAGACGCCTGTCGATGGGAACGGGCATCTAGTCGTTCCAATTATTTCAATTATGGCGCCATCACGCCGATTCGAGCTCACAATGGATTTTTTAATGGCCATTGTTTCGGATTGGTCTTGCGTGGAACGAGATCGGCAGCTCGCAATTACTGTTCAAGGCATTCACTCTGTTTACCCCATAAGCTCCGAAGAATTTTCATTTCACAACGGCTGTCCGAAACTGATGTTGATGGCCTCGCAGATTGCAAACCCCCTCCACTCTGCGATTTCAGTTATTTGTTTTACAGTTTTCCCCGTTCGGAGAATTCATGCTCGAGCCCATTTTCCGTGGAAATTAATGCACTTTTGCGCGGACCTCGAAACCGCGTAGCCCGCGGTAGAGGGGATAATTCCGCGACGTTTATCGTCCAGGCCTTGCCGACATATATAGAGAGACCACTGTACTATTCTTTGACCCACGCGACCTTGCACTCCTCGAAAAGTGTAGGACTCACGAGCTTCGTGGCCCCTTAGGGGGTATACCCCGCGGTAGGGGGGATAATTCCGCGACGTTTATCGTCCAGGCCTTGCCGACACGTATAGAGAGATCACTGTATTGCCAGCAGTTTCCTGGAAAAAGAGGATCGGCGAGGATCGCTTACTTTCATAGCTGTCACACGAGAACAATCCCTTCCTGAATAGCGCGTCACGTTCCAGCGGAGAAGACGTAACAATAGGATTGCGAGGCCGGGGTCGGTTGCCGTTTCGCTCAATTAGAATTCGAAAAGTTGCACGGGGGCAGGCGCCGGCTCGTGTCGCTGCGCTTTCAAGTTCATTGCTCGAGATCCGAGCGATCCCCGGTCGTCCCGCGACAGTCGTACATTTTTCTAACCCAGTTTCCTTGGCAAACGTTGTGTCTCGTGGCACGCTCGTATCGATACTAACCGACACTGGTTGCGCACCTGTTGTTCGAGGCTCGCGCGAGCTGGCTTGCTCGCGAGTCGATTGCTTTCCGCGGCGACCTTACGCGAGATTACACGGTGCTCACCTTTGCCGGTGATCCTGCGCGTATATTTACCGGCTGATGGGACCAAGTCCAATATGTGCTCACGGTGATCGGGTAATTTAATACCGAAGCTCCGGTTTCACAGAGTCAATTAGTAGAGACAAGTGATTAATTTCTGGTACGCTCTTGACGCGATCGCCTCGCGTCGCTCGAAATTCGAAGCCGGCAGTGATTAGTAAACCGTGGACCTCTCTGCAGGAGAAAAACTTTCTTCATCAATTGCAAGTCCCGCTGAACGTGGCGTCAGCCGCCCTCTGATTGGTCCGTGATTTCCGTTCGACAACTCCCCACCATGGCCGAGGCGAAAATGTTCGCTAGAAATTGTTTCAAACGACCCAAGGCCCTCTTCAAGGTCCTTCGAGATTTTTCGGTCGCTCCGAACACTGGAACAGCGATGTCTCTGTACATGTCGCCAGGGCCTGGATGATAAACGTCGCGGAGCTGTCCCCATGCTAGAGTTTGGTCCGCAAATATTTTCTGGAGTCACTGTACTCGGTCAGGTGTCGATACTCTTCGCAATGCAGTCGGTCCCGTCTAGCCGCGGACCTCCTTGGTATTCTTGGTGCGCGGGCCGAACGAGGGAGGGACGGAGTCCATCGCGTATGAACGCCGAGATGACCCAAATGCGACGAGACGAGAACGGCCGTGACGAGAGCGATATAATTTGATTCGTCGGTTGGCAAGTGTAACGATGAAATTATTGAAATTTTCGAGCAATTAAGGACAATTCGGACGAATCCGGCTGGACGAGCAACGTCGATTCGGAAGAATGTAGTGCGCGCACGGACGCGGGCCGTGATTGATGGGAAATAAACGAAGCTGCCCACGCTTTTGAACCTCGGCCGAGTGTTCACGAAAATTATCATTTAATCCCGCCGTTCTTTCCAATTATCCCGTGCAATTTTTGTTTCGTGTTACAGTAACGCGCAAGATTATCTTACGCAAACATTAACGAAGGCTAGCAAAAGTAGTAGCTTCGAGCTTCGGAATGAGGCTTCCATTTTTCTGTTCAGAGTCGCCAGATTAGGACTTGTGTCACTCTACTTTCCCCCTCTACGACTTCCCCATGGTCGGGGCCCCTCAAACGCTCGCTTCCCCCACCAACCTCTCTTTCGTCCAGCGCCCACCTCCGCGCGTTTATTGGTCTCTCGCGTCTCCGTTGCCCCGCCCTCCAGGGTAACTGCGCCTACTGAAGGGGACAGAGGACGCTCTGGTGGCTTTACCCTCGATTGGGGCAAACGCAGTGTCGTCTAATCGAACCTCTTCTACGACCCCACTTCCGCCATGGTTGGGACCCCTTGAACGCTTGCAGAAATTTGAATATGTTCGATTGAAAATGCCTCAAATTGCTCAGAGACACAATTCCAAGTTTTCTCTCCGGTTTGGAAGTAAAGTGTGCAATCCTGCCATGTTCTCGGCAAGATCCGACCAGTAGCTTGGCTTCTCGGAAGCGACTCCAGCGCACGTGATCGAGAATTTCAATTACCCTCGCGAGTATTGAGCATGTTCCGTCGCAATTTCTTATAATGGTGGTCGTGTTATATACAGAGTTCTGTTTACATTGGTACAGGTTATTGCTCCAGGTTGCACGTAATGTTCCCGGGGCCATTACTGGCCGATAAAACGAGAGAATTTGGCATACGTCGAGAGCACACGGTGTCTTCGTTCTCGTGTTGTTCCGGCGGGCAACTATCGTTCGCACGGTCGTCAGTCCAGCGATTTCGTTTGATCGTCGAAAAAGCCGGCTAATTAAAGAGCGCCGGAACCTTTCATTATTACAACCAGCGGCAGCGGCGGTAGTTCATTAAAATTCAAAATAATTTCGCCGTTAAGCGCGTCTCGAACGTCCGTTTTACGAGCTCCGTATCGCCGACAATTAAAACACGAGATTTTCACCGAACCAGTAAACTCGACCGAAGGTTCGGGACCGACGAACGCACGTTCTCTTTCGTAGTTCGCAAAATTAGTCAGAAATGCGGGTCACGCGACGCACAGTTACCTTGCAACCAAGCCAGAATATCGTTCGCGAAAAACAACAATTTCGTGGCCGCTGCTTCGCGGTAACTTTGTTAACGCGCATTATTTACCGGCGACCATTTTACAATTTCTGAAGGCCCTGGCGTCCATCACCGAGGACATTTTTATACCGTGAACCGCTGCTTTCGTGTCGCGATGGAAACGAGAACCTGTTGACGATAATGTATTTTATAATATTAATAACTATTTTATTATTTTCAGAACATTTATGATGAAAGATCTGCGAAGGAATGGTTTTTCCAAAGTTATATGGTTATTTATTGCTGCTTGTATCTTTAGGATGTACTTGTCGATAATTTTCAGTCTATGCTTATTTATAGGAACCTTCGTTCGAATATCGATAAATGGACGAGTGATGAGCAATTAATGAGAATTCGAGAAACGTCTCGGTAAACTATTCTCAAGCGCGAAATTTCGCAACGTTTAATCCACGAACAATTTAATCATGCCCGCGTGCTTAAATTTTAAATGCCGTCCAGTTACGGCGGCGACGTAACCGAGCACGATTACAATTTGTAACAGTGCATTTACTGCCAAGATTATCTTACGAGTTTGATAAATTGCTTAATGCAATGAATTTTCTGCAACGTAGTACACGATAAACTCGAGGATTGCGTAACCGCGATGAAACGGGTTCTCCCCGATAAAGCGAAGTAAACGTTTCTCTACATTATAATAATAATACTGTCAACTTGCAAGAAATTCGCTTACAGTCTCGAACCCCGCTGAAAATGCAACAGATGCAAACGAGGTATCGACGAGAACTTGTTTAGACAGACAGGGAGAGAGAGAGAGAGAGAGAGAGAGAGCTTATCGTGATTAACATCTAAAGTGGCCGTTACATTCTCCCCCGGAAAATAGAATTCGTTTCTTGATCGTGTGAAATGAGATGAGGTGATTAATTACCGACTGATCTGATATCGATTCGAGCATAGTCATAATGATTGTTATTGTCGTGGACACGGTCTGCAGTGAGGAAATAATAAACTAGATCCGAATGGGTCGTGTAAGACTCGTTGCGCGAGATCGCTTTCTTGTTCGTTCCGTTAGGAAAGTCGATAAAACGGCCGGACTCGGACGTTTTCAGTATTGCGAGACACTTATAAATCATCTCGAGGCGCGCCAGTGAAATGCAAATTACCGTGGCGCAGAGACCCGTGGATTCACTTCTGAGTATCAAGTATCGCGGATCGGTCGTGTATAATCGCTGGTCGAACGTCAAGATCATGCTTAGCAGTTTCCACGAAAGGGAGGCTGCGTATAAATCATCCTGCTTCCTTCGATACTTTCCCCGATACCATAAATTTCTATGAAACGTCCCGGCTGCGCATTGTCCCGGCGTGTTTCTATACACGCTCCCGTTTCAATTACCATCCAGCCCTCTCCTCTCCTCTCCCCTCCCCTCCTCACCTCGCTGTTCGTCGAAACAGAAGCCCTAACGAGAGTGCAATTGAAATTCACACTCGCCACGGAGTCAAGTAGCCGGCAATTAAATCGCCAAACTTACATTCATACCGGCCGAAGAAAGATATACGTGTGTGCGTGTGTTGCGATCTCTACCGCAACCAGTTTGCCGTACACGAAATCCTCGAGCACTTCTTCAAGGTTCGCTCTAGACTATAGATCAGTGCGCGTTTGCCTCACTCGAGGCAAGACCGTTCCCCCCACCTCAGCGCCCAGTCTCCCCTTCCATGCGAGCGCCGTTGCCATGGAGAAACGACGCGCTCCGAAACGAAATGTACAGCTTCGGTGGGGCAACAAAGACGCGCGACGCTGCACGAGAGGGAGGAAGGGGAAATTTGGGGGCCCTAACCGTGACCAGCACTCGACGGAATTTGGTAACTACCTCGACCAGATCCTTCCGACAAAGTTCAGCCCTTAGCGCCTGGAGTGGGGGGCCCGAATTTCTCTTTTTGTGCCAGGCATATTTCTTCCGTGTCCTGTCGCAGAAAGCCACTGCGAGGCGTTTCAAATTAGTTTGGATTTATATATTTCGGGTTTTTCTGAGCCCGGAAGGATTGCGCGTCCCCCTGGATGGGAGCGAAGGAAGGAAAGCGAGTGAAAGAGGGAAAGCAACGATGGAAAGTGATAGCTCGGAGGTTGCAGGGTGGTGTAACGTAAAGATTCTATTTCTGGTGCCGGTTATTCTCTCGTGTGTACAACTTGTAGCCGCGATACACGCGGACAGGATCGTGCAACGTTCGCGCGTTTCCTCTTGAGACGATCTGGCCGAGCGAAGTCGGAGGGATCGGCAACCTCTGGCGTGTACACGGGGCGAGATTAAATTATTTATACCGTCCACTTTGGCGGGCCGGACCGCTTCAAGCAGCGCTCCGATATTCGATTATTATCGATTACGTGCTATTAACCGGTACCCGGTTTCGAGTTCTTTGGGCCGTTGCCCGTGTTAAATCCGAGCCACTTTCTCTCTCGTTTCTTTTCCTTTCTTTTTCTTTACCGAACACGAATCGCAACCATACTGTTACACTTCCTTCCTCGGGCTCTCGGTCTCTGTGCTCGCAATCAGCAACAGCGAACACGAAACTTGCGAATCGACGTGTCCGGTTCTTGTTTCCTCAATTTGTTACTCGCGATTTTACAAGATTTCTCACACGCTTTTTCCTTTCGGATTATTATTTATTTGTTTAAAGTTACCACTCGAGAAACTGCCATTTCACGTGGAAGCATTTGTGCCGAAATATTTTCTATTTATTAATTGGAGCAAGGAACTAGAATAGAGGGAAAAATTTGTTTTCATTCTCAACATGTCTCAGAAATTAAATTTTGTTACGAGACGGTGGAACCGAATTGTTATTGGTCGTCCAGATAATTTTGTCTTTTCGATTTTGGTTTCATTGGCTGAATATTTAGCTCCGAGTTAGTGGATTTTTTGAGAATTGCGACTCGGCAACCAGCGCCTCGCCAATTCCATATTTTTTTAAACTCGTTTCACGTTTATCGTGTTCCGTCATTTTGCTCCGTGAAGCGCGGACGCCGGTTTCGTTAGATCAAAGGTATTTGTAAATTGTTTTCCGCATTACGGTCAATAATTGATTACATCGGCGTTGGCTGGTTCATTCGATTTCGTTCCGTGGAGCTTCGCAAGCGACAGAATTAATTGGTTCCCTTGGAATGAAACTGCGTTGAATGGCACTGCTGACAAGCGCCGGGAAATGAAACTCGGTCGGTATAACGCGGTACTAATCATTCAATTTACCGTGTACTCCGAAATAAAATATAGAATTCGCGAGATTGATTAATAGTTATTAATGAAGTACCAAGCTTACGAACACTGAAACCGGGTGCTCGCAAATGACCATTAATTCGATTCGAATCTCCAACAATACGAGTTTCATACTGTCCTAACTTTGATGATGTACAGGATGTCACAAAAATATAGCCCTCAGGAATCCACCTTTTCAAGGAGGTACCATATTTTTGGGACACCCTGTATCACATATTCATAGTGTTTCTATTACGGTACAGAAATGTATTAAATATTTGGAGTCCTTATCTTTTACCTGCTATACGGGGTGGTCCACTAAAAAGTAGTCACCTAAATATGTTTTCTCAATAATAAAGAAATAAATAGTAGTGCAAGGGGTTAATGGCGAACGTATCTAGTAGATTCTGTTGGAAGTCTCGACTCCGGCAGCTGGCTCGGTGTTATAGTGCAGGGGGTTAAAAAATACGTATCTAGGTGAGAGAGACCCGGGGTGAAAACGGCACGATGTCGGTGAATTCTGGCGCTGAGTCGGCTGTGCGCGAGCGAGCGCTGGCGCGTATGTGTGTGTGTGTGTGTGTACACCCGGTTATCGAAGATGTAGTCTCAGACGGATCCCACGCGTCTAAATGCACGAGCTCCTTTCATCTAGCGTCCGTTCGTTTGTCCCTGTGCGGTTTGCGGCGTGTACTCGCGCGTAACGTGTCTCGTACGTATTACCGACGGTACACGCTTAAAGCGTTGCTCGTGCAAACGGCCTTTTAATGCATGTTCGAGCCCAGGCGCAGGCACAGTAGTGAGCGTAGGAAGGCTGCCGGGTCGGGATCGGAAACGCGCCGAGGTAGATGAAATACCGATAGCGAGAAAAACCGGGAGAACGAAGATTGACAGGAAATATCTCGCCGTAGAACCTGAAATCAGACGCTTGCTAGCTTCTATTTTTAAATCCGCCGGATTTATTGCGCTATAAACCGCTTCCTATGACGAACACCCATTCTTTCACAATCTCTCGATATTCTACATTACCCATTTTTGTTTCACGTGCCAACTCGATCAACTGTTTCATTCATAACCTTAGATTTCCGAACTGTCCGATCCTAAACAGTAAGTTCACGACCCCCACCACCTGTGCACAGGTCCCCCCACCACTAGACACTTCGCGTTACCCCACAGTGCTTTTAGAGACAAGCTTCTATAGGTTGCTAGACCCCGCCCCCTTCCTGCACACTCCATAGGAACATGGTGGGGGGTCTCAGGAGTGGGAAGAGGCTCGCGAGCCACCAATTGCCCAGGTCTCTATTGTGTGACGGATTTAGGGAGGAAAAGGGTTTTAGACAAAATCCAGTGTTTTTGTTTTAACAATTATACCAAATCCCAAAGTGCTCGCAAGGGATGTCACGAACGGTGGAATTGATTTTAAAGATCCAATAAATATGCAGCTTTGTAATATGCGATCGGTGGGACACCGCAAGGATTTCGTGTTCCTGAAAATTCCGCCAGCAGAGACCCATATCTGCATCGCAGACCGGATTTCATTTCAGAGCGACATATATGCACGCGTATTAGGGGAACAGCGTGCGAACACGCCCTTAGCCTTGTCGCCCGGTGACTCTCATGCGACTTCCGTGCGTGAATAAGCGACCGCCTTCTTGCTCGAGAACTATGCCAACTGCCAACTATTATGTAACGCGACGCGTCTTCTTCCCCCGTTTCTCCCACTGCATTCGTGCATTCGGGCTTCCCAGTTCTCTGTGCTCGTGTTACCACGACCGCGTGCACCTCCGACGTGACATACCAGATAGAATTCCCCGACAGGTGTCTAAATACGGTTCTCATTAAAACTTGGTCGGATCGTCGGAAATGCACATTTTTATTTCAGAGTTCGTTCCGATATTGCTCGAACCTTTTCAAAGAGCCGCGTTAACGGGGTTTCCACGGAGTCACTCGTTAACTATGTCACCGACAGTTACCCCGTCAATTACTATACCTGGCGAGAATTATTCAATCAAATAAATCGAGTACACTGTCCACTCGATGTAATGTCCAAAACATGGGTCTGAACCGGGACATATGTCGGCCAGGAGGAAGCTCTAACTTCTTTACTTTTCATTATTTTTTTATGGGACTTTCATATACATATTCCTCGCATTTGTCTAATGAAAATGATACCAAATATGACATAATTCCGATGATATTTACTTGTGCAATGATGATTGTTTAATTCTATCTCTCCTATGTAGGTGTCTAGTCCCGCCCCACATCCTCCCCACCACACTCCATAGGGGCGTGGTGGGGAGGACCCAGGAGTTAGGGGAGGAGTCGTCTGCGGCTCGCGAGCCACCAGTCGTCCAGGCCTCAGGTAGGCGAAGGTATTGGACAAGTTCAAAAATGAGTGATCTTTGTGATTTTTCTATTTTTTTGTAATTATCTTGTCAGTGGACAAGAAGCATTGTTAAAAATATTTTTGGAACGATGTTTGTTCGAGTTTTCAACAAGGCAATAGAGATTGCTAATCAAACAAATAGAAAATAATGTTCTCTGTTCGCGAAGCGTGATCGCGAAGAAAGTTCGCACGTGGACGATACAAGATCTCGTTTTACAGATTTGTTTATTTAACATCGCGTCGGCTTGGCGACCGCTTCAGGCTACAATTGTCCACACTGGCCGCTTTCAGGCGTTGTTCCCCTTTCACAAACATCTGAGGCAACATATGTTGAGGCATATGTTTATTTAAAGATGTTTAAGTGGGTCGCACGTGTCCTAGTGGTTTGTAGAATCCATTCGCATCGTGGAGTATTATGATACTCTGCAGTTATAGTGCACTTTATTACGTTCGGCGTATCGCTTCAGCGGTACGAGAAACGGGAGCATAATATTTCACTTTGAAAATTGCAAAACGTCATTTTAAGAAAGAAATCGGGAAAATTTTGTGTACGATCCACTGACTATCTATTCCCCACGCTTCCGCCCCTGTGCGGTCACGTGACGCGCCGCGTCTGGAGGAGGTAACCCCTCGATTCGTTCTCCCTCTCCTCATCTGCAGACAATAGGCAAATGTGCCCAGCACTGCATTAGAAAAGAGTGTTAATTACTCGAATAAAGAGTCATTTGTGTTGACGACAACACGGTACGTTTACACTTACCTTTTAAAAGCGGTACGAAATCTCTGTCCTTGGAGCAAGCAGACACGATGCCGCATGAATGGGTGGTTCGTGGCATAGTTATGCATTTACATATGCATAAGGACCACTTTCATGTACACGCGCCCTACCTTATTTCGTTCGTACGGTTTGCGCGTGCATAACAAAGACGCATCATGACGCACACGTTACAAACGAATTGTTCCCATTCGACGGCTCGCGACGGCGGCGTCGAATTCACTGCAAATTAAACGATCGGTCTATTCAGACCGCCTGATTCCTCGCCGAAGTTTATTTTGGCGATACGTGACGGCTCGCAAGTTTGCACACCCACGGTGCTCAATAAATGGAAGTCGCGCGGCATTGTCTCGAGGCCGACACTCTTCGCCGGAGCAATACACCGAGTGTAACAAATATTTGCGCTCGAGTAACGTCTCTGCGTGTCGCTCGCGTAAACCTCTCCGCCGTTCATTCATTTCGCGCCGGACGATAATGATTTCACGAATTCCACGAAACGTTATCAGAGACCGCAGGTTTTATACTTTTATGGCCTAACGAGATCCACCGTGATAAAAGGACTAAGCAGTCGTGCTCGGTCCGAAGGCCGAAAAATATTATTTTTCGGAACATTTTTCTCTAAAACTGTAAGAGAACAGAAAGAGCGTTCTAATTTCAGAAAGAGCGTTACAATTATTTTATTTATTCCCGAAGAAGAAATTTCACAAAATATCCTCGCGTAGTTTCCGTCCGTTTTCATTTCGCAAAAAGTAGCGTGTTCGTCCAAAACTGGAATTTTCTTAGCGATCGGAAATCAGTTAGAGTCGTGTGTCGAATATCTCAGACGGTAATCGACTTTGCGAGACGATGTTCGCTCCGGCCGAAGAAAAGTCACGCGAGGAAGACCGGCGGGATTAAAAAGAAGAAAATGGCGATGACGCGCGAAACGTGATTTGTCGGTCGGTTACACCAACTGTCGATGAGTCAGAGATACGACCTCTCGATTCCTCTAAATTACAGGACATAAATTGTTCGCTCGTTCGAGAATTATCTGCTCGGAGAGACCGGGATCTTATCTCGGCAACGCCGAGGATTTATCTCGCCAGAATTTCTTCGGAGTTTTCCGAGGAAACTGCGATATTTCTCGATTCTCGCAGTTTCCGAGAGCGCGCGTCTCTTTTGCGGCGAGGACAACGAACAATAGAATTGTTTAAACTCGACAGGTCCCGCGTGTTTACTATGCTTCCGCGCCGTTTCCTCTCGGCCAAATGGTACTTTTTGTTATTATTCTTTTCAATATTGCGAACTAGTGATAAAATAGGTAATACTTTCTCGACTAACACGAGAATTGCCTGTAGCTGCTCCAAATGAATTACACAGCAATTTAGACAGTTTAAATAATTGTCATATTTCCGTTTTCAATGCCCCGTTCGTTTTTGTTTTTATGATTGCACAGGAACGCGTCTTTTAATTATTTCGTATCTCTGCGGCGAAACCGCTAGATTGAAACTGTTTTAATTTCCTGGTTCATAATGGTTGCCTTTTGAGGGTGCCTCATTCATACTGGCCGCGCATAAAACTTCGAAAAACCGGAGGTGCTTTCATGCTCGCCATCGCGAATCTTTTGAACAAGCTCTGGGGAGAATATTTCGAAGCTGAAAATAATTTCCCCGCGGACACCGGAAATATTAAAATGCTTTTCAACTGCTGACACGATTAACTCGAATCATGGGGACATGGTTGCGAGGAGATGTTTCGCAAAATGTCAACACGCTGGAGGCTTCCTAATTCTGTAAAGGATAATTATGTGAATACAACTGTAAGCTGCTCGACCCCAAATTTGGAATATTTCGAACGGACAAGATGTTACGTGTTTATTAACATCAATTCATCTCTGTTACTAAGCAAATTATGCATAATTGAGGGGACAGGCCGTATGAAAAATCAAAGACAATTCACGTAAACGCAGCCTTTTGTTTTTGGTTCGGACGTTATCGAAATTTACTTGTTCGATAGCCCTCGGTCGAGGCATCCTTTTGGCGGCGTTCAACTGGTCCGCCGCCAAGACCCAAAAACCAGTTCATTGTCAAGGACCACCGGTGCCGCCATTCTCTTTTTCTCCATCCCCCACCCTCTCCCTTCCCCCCGTCGACGGTGGAATATCGTCACTCCTACGCGTAAAGGAACAAACGGTAGTCGTGATTCTTTTCAGCATTTGCAGATCCGCTCGTGCACGTGGAGTATCGACCGTAACTGCACGCCTACTTCTACCTTCTCCCTCCCCCCACTCTCTAGATGTCGCGGAGATTGTTTACCGTTGGGCATTGTTCCCCGATTCTTACGGAAATACCCTTCGAAGCGATTAATTCCACGTTTAAGAACCTGGATCCGGGGGGTAAATGACTATTAGACCCGGCGACAGAAAAATCGGGTCCGTTCCGAGACCCAATTACTGTGGGCTGCCAATCACCGTGCCTATAATAATTATTTTTAAAGCGTGGAGAATGAACTGCATCGATTGGCACACCGAAAAGTACATGGTTCCATCGAAAGACTCGAGATTGACCTTCATTTGCCCTTCACGCCTCCACCTAAAAAGAAAACCATCACCATAGGATTCTGTCCGCCTCGAAGCCACATGATTTTTGTCGGGAACATTTCTCGGTATCAACAATAATTTCCGAAATATTGGACCACTGCGAATGGGACACCCTGCAGTTTGACACTTTGACTGGCAAACTGGAAACCTCTCAAAAATTCCATAAAATCAAAGTAAGTCATTTAACACTAGGTTTACGGGAAAATAATTTACGATTATTCAGATTGTGAAGATCCATTTACTTCGAAATGATCAAAACTGTGACTCGCGAGCGTTTTCGAGGGAACGGGGGCGCGACTGTTCAACGAGATTTCCCGGGCGAAATGAAAAGCTCGTGGGGCGATTGAACGGTGGACGTTCAGTTTGCTGACCCGTTGGTAGAACGAGCCGGAGATCGGTTCTTCTGCGCGAAGCGCAACCGGAGGTCTCCCCCGGCTGCATCTAACGGCTTTTGTAGGGACGTTCACAATGCACGACGTTCCTCCGCGTTGCTCACCTTCGCCTCGGACGGTTTACGTACGAGCATAGATATTGCTCTATAGTATCTAGGTTGGCCCGGCATTGTCACGTATGCGGACTACAGCACAATAACTTTGGCGGCGCATGAACAAAAACGTGCTCCAGAAACGGGAGATAATGTCTTCAACGCCGCGCGCCGGCGGAGCGGGGAAACGAAAATGCGCTCGGACCGCCTGATAAGGATTGCCATTCATGCGCCCCCGAAGTCGGGGGTTCCTGATATTCCCGTTTGCTGAAACGAATCGATCTTCGATTCGTTCGATCCCCGTCACGACAAATTTTTCTGTCGGGAAAACCTGCGTTGCAGGCCCAGTAATTCGGCCCCTCGCCCTATTTGTAAACAGATAAGAGTGTTTCATTGTGAAAGCCACTCGGCAGACCGGTCCGTACGCTGCTGTAGTTCTAGGAATAAACGTGAAAAGAATAAGACTTAATCGGAAAGCGGCACGTACGCCAGATAAGCCCAATTGACTCGTAAATTTTATTAGTCGCCCTGTGTTATTCCTTTGAACCGTACAACTCGAATTAAGCAACGTTTTATGACGAGCACGTGATTAAATTAACTCCGCGCATTCCGACACGCGCTACGATAAAATTGTTAAAGGTGCAAGCACAGCAGACGTCGTTTATGCCAGGTTCTACATTGTACGAAATAAAACATTCTCCTAGTATTCCTTAAACTTCTGTACAAAGTGTATCTCTATATAAAGAATACATCATTATTTTTGTCTTTTATTTAACTCTTTGCGCTCGAAGCTAGTTTAACTCGAAAACGAAGCATTCCTTCCGACCTAGAATATTTCCCCTCTATATATTTTTTGTAATATTGTACACACAAAAATGGCACAATTTACTCGTACAATAATTCAATGTTTAGTAATTTATTAAATACAAACCTTACAGTCGCCATTCGAGTGCTGAGGGTTAATTATTGCAATGATGAAAGAGAAATTGGCGTGTTCAGGTTTAGACAGCAATTTTTCATTTAAATGAACTCTATTCGTAAATAAAACATGCGCAGGTTTAGAGAGTTAGCAAAACTTGTTGTAAAATCCATAGTCTATTCGCCGCAGCACCATCGCCATCGTTTGTCTAATGCAGCGGCGCGTTTCTCGCGAGAAGATCGACGGCGATGCGGAAAATCTCGATCGGGGGCGAGGGTTTTCGCGATACACCTGAAAAAGAACTTCTCGAACGGAAAAGACGATACATACATAGTAATACGACCGCAACACGTTCCCTTTGTTGCCGATCTTGCGTCGAATGGCTCCTGCCTCTCCATTCTGTCAGACTTGTACACTTTCATCTCCTCTCTTACCTTTTCCCCCCCCTCTCTCTCTGTCTCTCTCTCCCTCTCTGGCTCCCCCATCCCCTTGCCCTTTGTACCTGGTTGCACTCGAGATACATTGTGAGGGCCAAGTATACGGCGTCCTCTCCGAGAAGGACGAAAGAAATGCTTTCCATTATGTAGAGGAACGAGCGTGTGCGTTCCCGGTGTTCGATCGACAGGTAAAGGTAGGTCTCGCTCAGGGACACGGGGCTGAAGTGCACACACATGTACCTACACGCGATCCACCTCGGGCTGGCGCACCCAGGAAGTGTTTTTATCCGGTCCCTCTGTATCCCCGGAGCCGATGATTCCGTGTAAAGATGGAAACGCGAACTTATCCCGATTTTATCGCGCACGAACAAACAGTTGCTCGACAGAACGGCCCTGCAACGCCGGCCACGCGGTTTCCTCTTTCGGTGAGCTCGCATTGTTCTTGCAATTTATTTGCAATCGTTTCCGATTATTCCTGAAACTTCCACCATCGCGTTGCTCTCGTTTTTCTCGTTAAAACGACACCGAACACGACACAGTTACGATCCAGCGAAATTCGAAAATTCGTGCTCCTCCACCGTAAATGTCAAGTGCCCGAAACTGTCGTCGGAACTGTATCGTGTTTGGAGTCGTTTCAATCGGGGAAACGAGACGAACACGACGGTGGCAGTGTCGTCGACGAGGAGCCGGAAATTTGCAATTTCTAAAATTAACCCTGAAGTTCGCCTCGGTCCGTCTTACTTTTACGATACGAAGAATGTGGTAGCTCTTCGAGAACTGTCGCTGGTCAGACGCGACGGTTGCAAGGAGAGAACGCTGTAATCGCGTGTAGAAGTGGGCTCGAAGCGGACACGCTGCGCACGCGATCCGCGATCACGGGGTTAAACGGAAACCTGGAGACGCGTGAAGTGACAACGGCAATAACGGACAATCCGGAGATCAGCGTGTAAAGCGATAATGGTATCGACGGGGAACGAAGAACCGGATACGGTGGGTGCAATAGAAAGTAACGAGGTGCAACGTTTACACGGAAAGCCGGATCGGCGCGGAGCGGAGCGGTGTTGCGAGCTCGTACGAGCCTGATCAGAACTCGCGTGCGTTCGCGTCGAAGGAGCAACGACGGCGGTGGAACGGTCGCGTCCAGAGTGTCGGAAAGAAGGGAAAAGAGGCGGAAAGGGAAAAAGGAACCCGTGAAAACGACGGGGTGGAGTGACCTATCGTCCCACTTCCACGCGCGCGATCTACGATCGGTGGTGGCGGCGGTCGTCGTCGTCGTCGTCTAGCCGAGTAAACTGGTTCGATCGTTCGATCCGAGAACCAGTTTGCGATGGGCCTGGACGATCCGTCTTGTTCACCTGCACGCAGACACGGCTGCCCGCGTACGGACACGCTCGTTAGCACGCGCGTGTGTACATACGATATCCCAGATTCGAGATCCGATTATTCGCCCGTGATAGACAGAGATCGAGAGGAAAGAGAGCGAGAGAGGAGAGAGAGAGAGAGAGAGAGGGAGCAGGATCGAGCCGCAGTTTAAACCGGTAGTTCCCCGGGTCGTTTGCTTCGGTGTACGCGTAACGCGACGCCAGACAGTCGGTCGACAAGACGAAAACATTGCGCGCCCAACAGCCGAAGCTCGAGGAAATCGACGATCCAGCGAGCCCCGGGAGAGAGAGAGAGAGAGAGGGAGAGAGAGAGAGCTCGGGATCGTCCGACGATCGTCCAACCAGTTATTTCCGTCGAGCCGCGCAAATATTATTCGAGACAACTAGCATTACCGTCTCGCCGACCCCGAGGCTACTCATTTACAAGCGAGAAATTATTTTTGTTGCGCCCTGATGGTGGCCCGCTCGACTCGGCCACCCTGTATGTAGCCCGTCGATAGTTTCATAATAGTTTCACCGGGCCACTTCACCGATTTTCGCTGGTGTTCCTATCCTATGTTCGGGATCCTTCAAACTTCGGTAAACGTTCCTCGCTGCAGCCGCGCTCGAGGGTAGGTCGAGGTCACGCTGCAACGTGCGCTCAAAAATCCCGATTTTCCAGCCAAATCTCCCTTCGAATCGGAATGGCCACTGTTACCAGCAATTCAGATATTTCTGTACGAAAACACGAATCCGTACACTTCGGACGAAAAGTCGCCACATTTTCACGTCACCTCGCCAAATGGAAACGTTTCGTGCACAAAATTTTGTGGAAAATTGTGATCTCAACGGTCCAATTTTTCTCTTATCGTTGCAACGATTAACTCTTAAGGCGCCACTGAACAAAATCAGAGTGATTTAATTAACGAAAGCGAAACTAGAAATTTGAATGTATTATAGGGGATGCTGTTTCAACCCTTTTGAATTCTAAAGGTGTTGATAAAATTCGGTTTATCTGGATATGTCACAATAGAAATGAATGTCTAGGTCTAGTCAAAAATCACTGTCAGTCACACGTGGCTGGCGTGGCAGTTAACGTGTTGAATTTGTTTGTATTTAATAAATTGCTAAACGTTTCAGTACGGTACGAGTAAATTCCTCCATTTTTGCAGGTATAACGTGAAAATAGAACACACAGAAGGGAAATATTCTAGGTTTCGTTTTGGAGTTAAACCAGCATCGAGTGCAAAGGGTTGAATTACTTGGGGAATGATTCAGTGATCGTATACGGTTATCGTAGTGCAAATGAAAATGTTGATCGACGATATTTGTCCACTCTGTCCCGACATCGATCGACAACGAGAAACCGTCGGTGCAGCGCGAACAGAAAAATCAACGAAAAACACCGAAACAAGCTTCCATCTCCGTTTAAACGAGCATAATGGACCGAAGTTCGGGATTCGATTGTTGGAGTGCGCGTCGCGAGCGTATTCACCGTCCCCTATCGATCGACCCCGTGAAAGGGGGGAATAAAATACACACAACGAAGTAACGAAAATTTGAATGTAGGCGTCCCGGCGCGGCGCGGCGCGGCGCCGATTCCCGGAAATAGCTCGAGGCAACCGGTAGCCGGAAGGCTTCCTCGAGTGCGCTCCATTCGCGCTTTTCATTCGTTCGCCATTAGCCCCGACGCTTACTATTCGTTTTCGACCCAATTATAACTCCGTTCAACCCCCTACCCCCCCCCACCCTCTCGCAAGTTCCGTACGCCGACGATAACTTCCTCTCGAAGTGAGATTAGAGTGTCTCCTCGATTATCCGCAAACGAATCTGTACCGGAAGCGGAGGTAACGCCCGCCACGCTCTCGTCCCACGTAGCGTTCGTTCGAACGTGCTTCAACAACAATCGGCCGACCACTGGGATGTCATTGACGGGTTCAACTTGAAACGAGTTGCGGCATGAGGTTTCAGAGAATTTTTTCCGAGGCTTCGGGTTCTTGCGGGACGGCGCAAGGACATCGAAATAACAGGGGTTAATCGTTAACGAGGTGGGAAGCTTTCCTCGGAGAAACATGCCGCCTCACTCGACTTAACCTTGGGGTGTTTTCCGCGTCACTCGCACTCGTCACTGTCCCTATTCCTCTTCCGTTGTCTCTTTCTCTCTCTCTCTCTCTTTCCCCGCCGCCCTTAACAACCCCCATCAACCGCGTCCCTTTGAAATTCCCGTAGGAGAGATGACTCATCTTCACGATCGATTATCCCTGCGCCGGGAACCTGGTCACGGTGGTGCAAGTCTGGATGTTATCCCGCGAGTCGCCATCGCTGTGGATTCGCAGAGAAAATGCGGGCAACGCATTTACGAAGCCATAAACAGACTGTGGCAGCTCGAAAATAATTATTTGACTCTTTTCGGCGCCTCCGGGATGTGGATGGACAGCATAACGAGGTGCCCGTCACTGGCCTATACGATCTAAGTCACAGCACGGACCAGAGGATTGAGCTTAGATGGAATGGACTCACTGTACTGTAGATAGAGAGGCCGGTTCGGATAAAAGAGTTGGTACCTCGTCTTATATCGAGAGAGTACTCAATTCGAAACGTAACGATCAGGAGCAAGTTGAGCCCGGGCAATTTCGGTTTCCGTACCGCTCGGATACGTGTGCTCCTGAAAACCGGGAGAAGCCAACGTGAAGCCAAGAGCCGAGCTTGTTTTCGCTGAGCGATGAACCGCCGGATGTGACGTCAGAGCTTCGCGCGGAAAATCATGGAGAGCGTTTCCCCGATGCCAAGGCTTCTTGAGGGTTTGCCGAGCGAAGAGAGCTCGCACAAAAGCGCAGAGAGAAGAGAAGAGCGAAGGGACGAATGTGAGATCGATACGAGAGAGCAGACGGGAGTATAGCGATATTCCCGTCGTTTTGCTGAACCTCGAAGCGGTCCTCCTGCGGTCTTAACAATTCGTTGCGCGGGGCTCTCAAAGAGTTACGACGAATTTATTTACAAGTTTTCGTGGAACTCTGTTTGCAGTCGGAATTCCATGTTTGTCTGGCTGTAGGATTTAATTAAATTAAAACAGCTTCGCCGAAACTCGGGCAAAGCGGTAGTGTACGGATTGGTCTAATATTCGAAACGCCGAAAGGGCAACCGAAAAATTTGATTCTCCGTCGGCCGAGCGAAAAAATGTTGGAACCACGACGGAACTTCTATCCCTTGCATGCCAGAGAGACGAGAGCCATTTCCGCTTCGTATCGAAATCACAGGCGATCAAAGACAAGCAGGATATTGGACGTCCCTGCCGTCGAGACGGCTCGGTAACGCCTAGAATATTACCGAAACCATCTAAATCCGATATCCTATGTATAGAATGTCGTGACAGAATTGTCAGTCATCGAACATCGCCACTTCGAACTGTCGTCCGATTAGATTCCCTCTAGGTCCCCAGTGACGGACATAAGAGAGTTTGAACAGCAATGTCTACCAAAATCGTGTGTCCTCGACCGGTTTCTTCAAGGTCAGAATTTTTACTGTTGCATCATCGGAGGATAAAAAGTTTCAGATGAGACGGTTACAAGGAGTAGTTCAAAGGAACTGCAGGGAATTCCCGATATAAGTCACTGCGAGCCTCGCGTTTAAAGGTCAGTGGGACTACCCACGCCGCCACGGACTTTTACATTTCCAGCGTGCACATTTCAAATGCAACGATCGTTCACAGATTTCGTCCAATTGTCAGTCGCCAGAAGCGCGCGAGTGACTTATATCGGGAATTCACTGTACAGACCTCAA
Organism: Halictus ligatus; assembly: GCA_028454255.1. NCBI lineage: Eukaryota > Metazoa > Arthropoda > Insecta > Hymenoptera > Halictidae > Halictus > Halictus ligatus. Next base: position 8,409,784 of record CM052136.1, read on the forward strand.
AAGTCAATCGTTTTCTCGTAAAACGACTTTAAAGTTTCGTGAAATATTTTGTTCCGTATGTTCGTAGGGTGTCCCCAAAATGGTATAGTATACTTTGCATTTTTCCGTTGCGACGCGAGGATATATGTAGCCCAGAATTTTGACAAATTCGCAGGGGTCGGCGGGTGTAGCGCGAGGTTTTGATAAATGATGGAATTTCGACCGAATAATGGAATCAACGTATAAATTGCGTGTGACTAATACACGGGCTCGTTCGGTCACAATTCAAGGCGGAGCGGCGTGGAATATTGCACTGATTATGATTAACATCGATACCGCGCTGTTAAACATATATGCGTGACAGACACGATTTATACTTCTATTATGCGAAATCATTCACATGCGGCCGTTATAAATCCTCCCGGGAATCATGGGACTGGATTTTGGAGAATAAATCGCTTCAAATAATTCAGTGCTCGGTGCAATTTAATAAACGTCAAATGTTATTTCGGTCTGCGCGATTTCGACTGGTGAAATGTTCCAAAAAGTAGTGGGTTCGTTTGGAAATTTTATCACGATCTATAGCGTTTCGGACGATGTCTCATCCTCGGTTGCTTAATAAATGGATCGGCATCATTACGGGCTAAACTTTAATTTGGGGGACCACAAATTTTGGACTTTTTTGCATACAACCCCCTAGATTTTGACGGGAAAATCCCATCGATCCAAGTTTTAACGATAGGGACTCACTGGCTCGAAAGTTATGCGAGTTTAAAGTTGAGCGATTTCCAGCGGTTTTGGCAGGTCTCGAACGTCTTCAGCTTGCGAGTCGTAATTAAGTAAATGACCTTCGTTACTCGGTGGGGAGGCAGTTGTGATCGAAACGCAGCTGAACGCGGCACCCGCACCCGCGAGCAAACCGGCAGCGTAATCGTCGACAACAGCACGCCATTAACGAATCGAAAAGAACGTTTCGATCGGCGCGGAGCGGCGGGCCACGAGCTGCGCGCCGATTAAATTGCAGGCCCGACAAATGGGCGAACGTTTCGGGATCATTAGACAAACGTTCGGGGACGTTATTAATGTTGACGTCGGTGCGTCGTAGAATAACTCGTCTGTCTCGTTCATCGAGGATCGTGCCTCCTCGTTTTTCCGCCGTGAAAAACGTTCCCAAGTGTGATTCGAGCTATCGATCCCAGTGTCCCGTTCCAATTTCTCACGGTACACTGTTCCACGATCCGCATCATGGCGACGATGGATCTTGCTTAACGTAACCGATGGCTCCAACTATTAGCTAATATTCAAAAGAAAATCGGGCCTAAGCGCTCAATGCAAAAGCAATCTTTTTTTCCGACGATCAAAAGTACAATATTTCAGAGATACAGCGACTACTCGATACATGTCACCAGCACGGGTCTTGGCAGCGTCGTGGATCGTGCAGGAGGCGTCCGAGGCCTCTCGAGCTTCGGGGTATACCCCCCGCGGTAGTGGGGATAGTTTATTGACATTTATTGTCGAGACCTTGGCGACACATACAGAAAAATCACCGTGTTTGTTATTTTCAACTCTTATTTCTCTGCTCACAATACTGAAGGATGCTCCATACTGCGGTGTGATGGAATTGGTTAACCGATTGAAGTAAAACGTCGATTACGTTTCAACATCGACTGCGTTCCGTCCGGTTGAGAGTGCGGCGGCTTCTATTACGAACTATCGACTTTCCGTCACTGAAATCGCCGTAATTAGAAGAGAATTTCGTGAGTAATCAGAGCCAATCGAACCGCGCCGCGGTCTTAATTACGCTCGTAACTGCGCCTCTTCGACAGCTCTCGTCGTGGCTTTCCTCCCTTTCTTTCCCCGTGAAAAGAAAGCGCTCGTTAAAGCATCCGCGGAACACTTCGAGTATGAATCCCGTGGACGGGAAGGGTGGGGAGAAAGAAAGAAGAAGGAGAGGGGAGGGGAAGAGAAGCCCGCACTCGAGTCCTTGCGAGAGTCACACGAAAGAGAACCGCAAGATGGAAAGAGGCGTCGGGATGAATAGCGTCGTTTCCCCACCGGGATTATGTTCGTGTCCTACTCCAGAATTCGGGGGTGGGGGCGAGTAGGGGGCAGGGAGGACCCGCCACCGCGCCAATCGAGTCCCGGGTGAGGAATACTCTCCGGCGAATATTAAAACCTACCTCGGGTATTTGTGCGCTCGATGTCTTCGATCATGTCTTGTTCGGATGCCTTCTGGCAAGCGTCGCTCGCACGGAAACGCGAAACAAAGCGTAACCTAAAAACCCATGGAAGAAAGAGCCCCGGACATTGTTCGCGGTGCACGACACGGCTCCTGCATAGACGTGTACAGGGTGTCGCAAAATTATGTCTCCCGCAGCGGGTTGCCATAGCTCTGGATCGGTGGACATCTGTTGAAACAGTGGGCCTGGAAAATGGTCCTCGACCCCTTTTCCCAAGGTCAAATTGAAAAATTTGAAGAAGATAATTCGTGTCTGATTTGGAAACGGAATTTCTCCACGAGCGCGTTCGCTGATAATAATCGAAATCAGATACCTGCCGTAGGTTCCGTTCACCCAAAGCTACGTGACCCACCAACGAGCGTCTGTTCGGCTGGTTCTGAAGAGATTCATGAATTATGTAGACAGATCTGCGTGTAGGAGGAGCCTCTACACGCCGCTCGCACTATCCGCAGCCGAACGGTTCTGGACTGTCGGCAGAATGTTGTTTACCGGGCATGGATTTGATGGATGAATCTGCGCCGCTCGAAAGGGGGATGACACTCTATCCACTTTATCAACCCCGTACAGTCGTCGTGTCGTTCTCATTCACCGAGCTTTTCGTATTATTCGCGACCGAGCACGGTGATCTGCACACGTGCAGGATTCCTCCTCGAAGAGTACCGTTAAGAACGATCAAATCACTTTTCTTGATCGATCGGATCGACCGAGAACGGGGAAGAAGAACGTTCTATCAACGTTTCGCCGCTTTTGCACTCTTCGAACGCAGAACTTCACCTTCTGGGACCAAAAATTTTGCACTTTTTTCATACAGTCCTGTTGATTCTCAAGAGGAAACTCCAAAAATACAAATTTTAAAACGCGGACTAAGCTCGTTCAGAAATTATTCGCAATGTTTTTTCCGAAAGATTGCGTGGATGTTTTTCTGACTCGTTCTATAATCATTAAGAAATGGTTTGATGGCATCATTGAATGACTAAGCTCGTCAATTTCCTACCGCCATACACGTCGAGATAATCGAAGCAGTTTCATTTAAAATTAGTTGAAGCTGTTTTTGTGTTCGCCACCGACGCACGACGTTCTCATTAAGGGACCGTTTAATGCCATCGGTTACAATAAAAATACAATGCCGCGCGTGTGCCGGCTCCGTGTCCAACAAAAATATAAGCCTGCGCCTTTTCCCTCTTCCAATAATCATGAAACGATATTACCGGTAACCCTCGTACGACACGGCAATTTAGCTCTGATAAAACTTTTCGCAACGTCGAGCAGTGTTATACGAGAAACGCGCAATAAAAAGCCTGCGCAAACGTGTGGCTCACGCGTCGTAACATAAAAACGTTCTGTATAATATTTTCTGTAAACTTCAACTGGGAAAATATTGTAGAATGCAACTAACGCAGGTTGGAAATGTTTTGCTGAAAAATCCATTCTCCATGAGTTACCCTGTTTTAGCACCTCTGCTATAACTGTCGGGCGGAAGACCCGGCGATGCGTCAGTTACGGGAAATACTGTTGTATACGCTCGTCACTGTGAATACAGCGATTCTTTTTTTTTGAGTGACAGTGAACGTAGCCCGACGCGTGCTCAGGGCCGTGTAAAGGAAATCCCACTTTCGCGCAACGTCAGAAAATGCCCGGTTTACAAGACGGCTGAATGAACGGCGGGTTCAGCCGAGCGAAAGGCGATATCTTGTAACCGGTGGCAGATTCAGGGTCGCAAAAACTGCAAGCTCGTGACACGAGCTAGGGCGCGTGAACTCGTCTTCACGCGTCACGGTGCGTACCCTCTGCGCACAGTGGTACGCCGCTCACGCATACTGGCACGCATGATTCAGACCGATGCGATCGGGCATAAAAAGGTTACGCCACGGGAACACGTGGCGTCGTTGCTCACTTTTTACGCTTCCGCGTAGGAAGTGTCAGACCTGTTACAGAAACATGTGGGCCCGTACGCGGCCGAGAGTCCGCCGAAAAGAGAGAGAGAGAGAGAGAGAGAGAGAGAGAGAGAGAGAGAGTCCACTGATTTTTGCCGGGGCGGTCTATAATAATCTTCTTACTCGAAGAACACGCCAAATAGACCCGCGGACACGTCCGCCGATTTACATCTTCATCAATCTCTGTAAACCAGGCGCGTAGGTGTACATCATTCAAAGAGGTTTACCATAATCTTCGGTAACAGACGCCCATTATTGCCTTTATCGATTGCCTGACGATACCTCGGGCCACCCTGTGCGTTCCCATGCACAATCGCGGGTCCCGTCGATATCCGTTGCTAACGTCCCCGACGCAAAATCAATATGCTCCAATTTTAATGTTCAACGATTAACTTCGATCTTACCTATAGAACGACATTGCCCTATTCCGATACGTGACTGCTGTGTCGTCTGATTAAGTCTTGTCCCCCCACTCTACCTTCCCCTTCCCCTTCTCTGTTCCCCCACGCGTGCGCCCGGTCACGTGACGCGCTTCGTCTCTGTCGGACACGTGTCACTCGGAATCGCAAAACTCAGCCCTGGCTCGAATACTAATTTAAAAAAGCCGGAAAATATCGTGCGCATTCTTCAAAAACGACGGACTTCAGTCACTCTTGTGCGATACAAATTCTATGGATGCGATCGCGTTCTAGCAGCGACTATTGACTACTCGCGTATTCAGTGATATCGAATGGTCCCAGGTGCTCGTTGGGATCGTGAATAGAGTAGAGTCGAAAGACCATTCCCTGCAAGGGTGTATCCCAGGGCGCAACAGGGCCGATTCCAAGCTCCATGCGTTTTCCTTGGTGCTCGCGTCGATTGCGACGCCTTTTCCGTTTCCCCCCTCTCCTTTCCTGTTATTTCGCAGGACACCGTTCCGCTCGAAATATGCGTCGCATACACGACGGCATAACAGCGGAAGCGGGACAACAGAAACGGCGGAGCGACGAAGAAGTCGAGGTGGAAGCTGAGAATTTCAATTTCCATCCTTGAACAGGCGAGCCTGGTTCCTTCGGCCCTTTCCCTCTGCATTCTTCTGCAACTCTCGATGCACCCTTGTCAGCTCCGAACGTGTTTCTCCATCGGGCAAACATCGTTTTTAATTTCCGGGCGATATGTGCTTTTAAACGTTGATTTTGCAACGAAAAATTCTGAAATAATTCACTGTCGTGTGTGCCATTAGGCAGAATGTTCGTGAATTTTTTCGTAATTTCTTACGGAGCCGTGCGGGAGAAAAAAGAATAATTCGCTAAATGGTTTTCGGGCCGTAACTACCCTTGTGGTAGGGGTAGCGACTTGAAACTTGTCGCAGAGGGGTTTCTTTGGGAGCCCCACCGAATGGTGTGGCCAAAAATTAATTTGGTTTGGGGGCACTTTCGACCGTCCCATGGCTACACCCTTTGTTTTCAACTGTATCAAAGTTTTAAAGGGAAGAGACCGTCGATTTCGGAGCCCTGGGCTAACACCGTCCGGGAGCCTATCCAATTAACCCAAACGACCAGAAGTACCAAAAATTTTATCATAATTCCTTCTCTCCGAAGTTTTTAATTCGAATTGTTCTTATTTTTTGGACGCAAAAGTTTCAAATTACGCATAACACCGTACGGGCATTTATATTAAAGGGTAATGGACGGGAGGGACGAGCGACACGGGGTCGGAAGACTACACGAGTGCCTTTATCGTCCTCATTTGAAAGCTCAATCAGAAAGTGGCTGCTGGCGTCGTCGTGGCCGTTTTTTTTTGCGTCCGGTGAAGCGATTTCCCCGGCGAAATTTTTCGAACAGAGGCAGCTTTTACGAGCTGCAAGCTCAATGGATAATACGCTGCGACGCGAGGGCTGCTGCGCGCCCTTCTTCTTAAGTGGAGAAGGGTTCACGACCCTGCGATGACATATACGTGAGAACGCGCCTACTCTACAGCCCTCGGCCAAGGAATGTCTTTCCACTCTTTTTTCCCCGGGATGAGTCACCCCGTGGAAAGCCCACGGAAACGGTCTCGAGAGCAATTCTGCGGCAATGAGACGAAAAACCGGACGACAAGGGCGGCGAGCACGTTTTCCTTGCGCTTATATGGTCCATTTGTGTGGATGTTTTGACGGATGGACGCGGCCGTATCGATCCCCGCTAATGTATCGAAAATCTAGGCTAGAGCGGGGCTAACAGTCCCGTTTTTCACATAAATCTACGTAACATTTACTAGCAACGACCTAGAGACACTTTCTCTTAGAGTACTCAAATTAGATTGGGACACCATGTTAAAAATTTGGAACTGACAAGAAAGTTTAATATATTTCCATTTCTATTGTACATCAAGTCCAGTTCTCGGCTGTCCGATTGTTAGTAAAACTTAGCGTGCCAATCATTTTCCGAACCTCTACATCCCCCTTTCGCGTCCACTCCCAGAAACATTTATTGCACGTGGCACGACCTAATAATCACAGACCAAGGAAAATAATGGTAGGTATCCGATAATTGAAAGACCGACGGTTATAACAGCCGGGCTACAACTGGCCCGATCAACTTCCTTAATTAGTACCATCTGACCCAGCAGTTTGGAAAGCTATTGGCCGGAACAGGAAGGAGCAGGGGGGCCAATGTTGTTCGGAGACAGATCAATACTTATAGCGTTCAATCAAAAGCCTTCTATCAGAACCGCGACAGACACTGACACAGAGCCGAGCTCCATCGAGGAGGAACCTGAACGATAACCATGCAATAAAGAAAGTATCAAATTCAATGATTTTGGTGTTACCTCTTCAAACGTATTACTAATGGATCGTTGAGGTTCTTCCGATTAAAACGAGTCCAAACACGACGCGAATCGGTCAACTTTTGCAGACGTCATATATAGCAATCGCACTTATGTCCTTAATTTGTTGTTTACATTACGTCGTCAAAACTAGTCCGATTCGCGTCGTGTTTGGACTCGTTTTAACCGGAACAATCTCGACAAACCACTGGCACTGCGTTTGAGAAGGTAGGACAAAAACGAAATTTTATCTTACAACATATACGTCCGAGAATAACAGCTAATGAATATTTTAGTCGTCGGAGCCACTCAAAATTCGGCCACTTTTTGTCATACTTTGAATGTGGCGGATTTAGTAAAATTTTAAGCGTTCACTCTTATTTCCTCAGGCTGGAATTTCGATTCGACCTAGTTCCGATCGGTGTAGGCGTGCTGGCCGCGTGTCCTCGAGCACGCTCGGATCGCAATTGCGAATACCCGGGAATCGTGACTGCGAATACGACGCCGCGGCGATTCGAGGCTCCTCCAGCAACGGATGATGAGTCGTTCGGTGAGTCATGGTTGCGTTAGGGACGACCCGAAGAACTTCGGAGGTGACCGTTAGCCAGGATCGCAGCAGTCTGCGGCCGAAAATCAACATGTTGCTTCGATCACTCTGTCTCGCGCGCGCGCGGTCGCGAGAGGAAACCGCCCAGGCGTCGAAGCAGCTTCGCAGCGAATTCAGAGGAACTGGATCGATTGATACCGAATTAATAATGGACGCTGGATATGCGTCGAGCGATTGGACATCAATCCCGCGGCGTTTAATCTCGCTCCGAGGAGAATTGATGGTTTTCTTTCAATTAGCCGGCGCTGAGCTGCCCGGGCGATTTTTAAATTGCGCCGCGACTTGTCTTCATTCACTCCCGAGGAAGCTGTTACCCGATTCATCTTCCGCGGTGTACCTGGACGAATCGCGCGGTTCGGATGATGGAGGCTCAATTACGAATTCATGGAACCGGCGGTAAACAAAAACTCGTTCGCATAACCGAGGTGCGAATAAACGAACCTCTGCTGCACCTTTATTCGTAGGTGTGCGGCGAGGCGTAACGCCGCGGATAGAAATGCATTTCTATGAAATGAATCGACGCAGCCTATACCATTGAAACCCGCGGACAAGTACAAACGAATGTGGAGTACGAGAGAGGTCCTTGAAACGAGAGCAGGAAAGAAAGTCGTGAATGTTAGCAGCCATATTTATTACGCTAACGACCCGTTCCCCGTCACGTTACATCGAACAACAATTATTCAACTTCATGTATTCCCATTTACGATACGAGAATACACGTTACGGCGCAGGTAGCGCGATGTATTAGTTCGTCCGATGCGAGTCGTTCGTTTCAATCTAATTACTGTGACGTATCTTTTGCATTACCAGAGGTTTCCTGCCGCGGGTTGTAACTCGCGTGCCATTAAATTGCGCAGAGAAGGGGGGGACAGCTATTGCAATTAATCTGGATTTTGTACAAAACATTTCAGCGTTTTTGACAGGGATAGGCGCCGCCATATTTGTACGCATAACCTTTCAACTACTGACCTCCTGGGACTGAAACTTGGATTTTCGGAATTCCCTCGCCAAAATCGACAGGATTGCATAAAAGAAGTAAAGTTTAGCCCTACATCACTTGGGGGAACTCTGTCTGGAATGTACACAAACATGTAACGTGTAACTTTCCGTTTTAGATTAACGTCGGACGTGAAGCGGGATTTGTTTCGCCGAGGTTGCGAACTTTTTCGCTCGGGTCATGAAACGTCAGGCTAGAAAGATCCTAAATGACGTGCCCCAGCGCGAATTCGTTTAATCAACGTGATTGCACTTATGTCACCGACGAATTTGGTTCTCCCCCGTTGGGACAACGTGTCCTCCTCCTTCCTTCCTATTCTCGTTGACGTGGACACGATTTATGGGGCGCGATCATAAAAGATGTTCATAGCGGAATGACGCTGCCAACGGAAGCTCATGGAAATGTGCGCCGTCGTAAAAGTCCACTTAATGCGCCCGCGCGGGATCGGACCCAGAAAATTTCCTGTCGAACTATTGCCCGTTGCCGGTTTTATTGGCTCTGCTGGCCGCGTAAACTTTCATTTATCTCCGAGCCAGGAAACGGAGTCGCGCAGCCATGATTTTACGGTGTTCCCGGCGCGGCGTCTCGCGGATAATTTCCTTATGTTCACGGCTTCTCGACGTTGCCAATTAACACGGAAATAATACCGACACTTCGGCCGCTCAGAAGTCCTCGTACCCGAAGTCTCCTACCGAGCTTCGCAGATTGAATAATAAAAAGCTCGGGTTCGGTTCGTTGAACCCGGCCTAACGCCGAACGCAGGGAATTGTAACAGTGCCAAATCGTCCGTAATATCGAACTTCCTAGAAACCGACCCGTTACCAGCCCGTTCGGAAGTTCGGCAAAAGGTTAACGTCCAGCGTCTGCGTCCCCTCGGATCTGCATCGAATTCGAAGACATCCGTTTCGCCGACTCCTGGCCGCTACTTCCGCGGCAGAAGTCACGTCGGGAATTTCTGGGATTTCCAAAAGTCCCCGCTGGCCGGCTGCTGTGTCGAACGGCTTTGATCAACGCTGTCTCTTAGCGGTCGTCTTTGTCCACAACGTTGTTGGACCGGAACGCTGCTGTTGCGCCGCTTAACGAACCCTATTGTATCGGAAACAACGAAAACATAGCTGCGGTTTTAAATAGAAACCGACTATTTCATTATTTGGAATCGTTCCCCGAAATTTCTTTGACACGTTCACGACGCGCGTCGTGAATGTACCGTGAAAATATTCGAGTAAAGTTTTCGTTTGATTTTATTCGCCGTTGCGTGCAGCGGAACAACACGAGCGAGGGCTAAGCAATTCGAAGGTAAAAAATCTGCTTTGAGAGCTCTTTCGGCAAATGGCAATTAACGTTTATGGTTATATTACATTTCACGGCGGTGTCGAGCAGAGAGACAGGACGCAGCAAGTGAAATCCCCTTTGTGACCGAAAGCCCAATATTGCTGAGCTTAATCACGCTTAAATACGCTCGCTCGTCACAGCCATCGCGCAGCCACGTTCCTCTCCGGCTCGCAGCGACGCAGCCTGATCGAAATGCAGCCATTCAGAACGATATCCTATCGATTTTTCGCTATCGAAACGATACCGCGGCTGTTATTATCATTATTAACCAGTCTATTAGCAATTTCTATTATCTCGTACGCGCTTAGTATTTCCGCGTGTTCGCGTTTGCACGGTCCATTCTCCCGGCTGTTGATAGATTGAAAATAATGACAGCGATCGTGCGGCCGATCTTTGGTTGTTTTAGCGCCGGTTATAAAATAATTAGCGAATTATTATCGTCGCGCGATTAACTGTTGCGTTCCGGATAAGCTCCGTTGCAGGTTCGCGCGTTGTTTCCATAAATTAACAAAAGTGAAATCGAAAGTCTCAACGTCCTAGCAAAATATTGTGCAGAAAGCACAGTTTCAGCCTGATTACAGATATTCTAGGATATGCTTTCAGGTTTAATTTCCGTGGGTCTGCAAGAGTCCTGCGATTACAGCGTTGCAGGGCGTGAAGGGTTGCAGGGTGAGATGACTTAACGAAGAGCCCTTCTTTGCGTAGGTGCTCGAGAAGGAGTCGAGGGGAATCCTTGAGTGCGAGGGACGGGGCAAACTGGCATGATGCAAGGGATTTTTAAAGAGTACGAAGGAGCTGCGTAAAGGTTTTCGCAAGTACTAGATTCCAATGAAAGTTCGATTTTTCCGTGCACTTCGTTCAAATTAACGCTCTCGAATCGACAAATTTTTCACGTTTTGCATTTTTATTATTATTATCAGAAACATTTGAAATCATTCGAAAAGAAGGAAGGAATTTTTGCATGGCTCCTCTGGCATGCCATCGACGCAAAAAATTATTTATTTTCCCATAAAGATCGGGCAGTCTAATAATTATGGAAGCACAGAATCGTTCGTCAAACGTGAAACACGTATAGGTTGCACACCGGTATTTCGTTTATACAATATCACATACCGCACAACAAAGGAACTGATCCATACGTTTCAACAAAACGATTCGCAATATCAAACGCATTCTTCGCGCAAAAAGCCTCAAACAGATACCCGCGTTCACCATTTTTCTTTCGGCGAATATTGAATTGCGTATAAAGGGGTGCCTCGGCAATCCTCGCTGTCTATAAACATTCATAGACAGCGCGTGTGTGCGGTCGTTTGGTAAATCGCTTTCTACCACCACGACCGCAAAAGCGGTCAGGCTCAAACCGTCGTTTCTAAAATCCATCCGACGAGGCCACAGTGATCAATACAACTCTCCCGGCAAGACTTGTTGTTAATCAATTCCCGTGCGATGTTTCATAATGTTTCCGTCAATCTCGTTTCGGTTGTTTTGTCAATCCGGATATAGAACAGTTGAATAAATTGTTTCATTATCGATGAACGGACCGTTCTCGCGTTCAATATTCTTCGGGGAAAGTTTTTGGACTTTTCAATTTTTTAATAGAAACTTCCGTTATGCGTAGTAACAAGTAATTTAACCCGCGAGTCGTGCCATGTTTACAGTCGTGAGAGAAACTTTAACTTAGGGGACCACAAATTTTGGACTTCTTTAAATATAATCCTGTAGATTTTTACGAGAAAATGCCAAAAATCCAAGTTTTAACTATAGGAATTCTCTGGAAATGATCTCAGGAATGAGCCGTTTGGAGGGAGTACAATAGAAAATTTTTGGGACACCCTGTGTAGCTTACAAAATGTTCGTCGTTGCGATACAGGTAGGTAAATAGGTACTCACCGATAAGGTTAGCTCGTCGAATCAGGACGAAAGATAACACTACGGATTTCTTCGGGCGTAAATGTCCCCTTCGCTGTAAATCCTTAGCAGAACGTCACAAGCGGAGGTTGCATACTTCACGAAGCATCTCCGCGAGCGATTAATCGTTCTCCGACCGTTGTCAAGAGGCTCTCGATGGTTGCAACTCCATGAAAAACACTTTCGTTCGTTTCACGATTCTGCAAATCACGAGGAGGGTAGCCGCTTTGACTCGATTCGGTTCAATCTGGTCTGCTCATCTCTCTATATAATTCTTGGTCGTTTCTCCGTCCCTTTCACCGCACCGTCCTGTTCCCTTTCCACTCGGAAGGGCCATCCTTTTGTGCGTGCGGAATTAGTTTCCTCTTACCAGGCTGGCTGGTAGCCATTTCGTCCTCTTCCTCTTCCTCTTCCTCTTCCTCTTCCCGATTTATTCGTTGCCACCGTCCTCCGCCGCGTGATCGTCTACGACGCAGACTTCGCGTTATTTGCAGGGCCGAGGGGAAAAGTTCGAGGAAGCTTTGAACGCGGGCTTCGCCAATCCCCTTCCGCTCTGGTCAGACCGTGAAACTACGAAAAAGCGGATCCCGTCGGCGCGACGCAAACTGCGAAGCCGGTCCCTTCCTTGATTGTTCTCCTCGAACCTAATGAGCGTAAACTCTCTCGTATTTACATCCGCTAATAGCCTGATTCAGCTGCGCGATCTTCGTCAGAGCCTTCGGTTCCTTTCACCGAAGATAAGACTGTCGCACCTCGAGTATCTTCTTCTTAATCGCTTCTTCGTAGATCGTGGCACCTCTTCCGAAATCTGACTGAAAAATACCAAAGGTCAATCGAGATGATAAGAGTACGAACGAACCTCGATATTCGTGGTAATTAATCGATGAATTGTTTGATAAAATTAATAATGATTACCAGTGCCCAATTAATTATTGAAATGAAGATTTTTGGCAAGCCAACAACATATTCGAACGAGGAAGAAACTTGCGAGCATTATGCTAAAATTCTACGGGATGTATGGGAATATTCGATACGTATTACATATAGATTCGCGGCATTGTTAATAATAGTTATTAGCATGAAATTTCGCGATGCCCTTTTGTTTACCATAATTTATGCTGTAATATACGCTTTTGCTAAAAAATATTACGTTACTCCAACGAAGATGACTGGTCCGGAAACGTTATTGGATTATATATTAGTTCATTTTCACCAGTCCACGGATGAAAAATTTTTTAATTGAAAACCTAATTCTAAGCGTGCGCGTAAAAAAGTGCGGCGTGGCTCGTAATTGACCCGATTTAACTTGCAGCGTCACTGTTGCATGACCGGCTGCTTTTAAGCACTTTTAGTTAACATTACACTCGAGAAAAAAATCTGTATTGGATCAAAATTTGTTTATCGCGATGCACGGTGTATCGGACGAATAATTCCCTCGCTTCAATATCATTTACCCTGATAAATACAATGCTCTGTTAATGCATCCAAATCGATTAATAACTTATTCATATCACTTTGCTTTCGTATTCGGTAATATTTACAAACATAAATATTTATTCGAGGCTGCTTTCACCGCGAGTTGTGTTCGCTAAATGAATATTCGCTCGTCTCGACGGGCCTGCGATGTCCGTAAGTTATTAGCGGATTTGTTTATAAAAGTCGGAAGTTTGCCGGCTCTCGAGGAATTTCTATTCTCCCTTACAATTAGTTGCGGAAAAACTTGAACGAATATGGAATCGTTTGCAAGCGCACTCTGCCGTTGGAACTTCTCTTATTTACCACTCGTATTCTCCCGGAAAATTTTGCAGACCAAGCTGTTTCTACATCTCGCCAGCTGTTAGTGAAACCCCATTTAATTATACTTCCGCCGCGATATGGGGGTACCTTCTTTCCAGCCACTGTAAATCAAATAAAAAATTCCTGATTCGAATCTGTTCTGCTGCCTAATTAAAATTTTTTCCAGCGTGTTGTGAAAGTTAATAGCTTCTGTGAATCAAATCAGAATTAAACCAGAGATCGCTAAACTATAAGATCTCCGCTAAATTCAATAATTAACGCAGTTACTTCGATAACCTCTTCTCGAGGCGAACTTGTGCATTATTCTATCCGAACAATGCAATCAAAAATTATTCCAATAACATATTCCTTGACTTAAAGGCTAAACGATATGTTCTACAACAAATAGTGTTTATCCAAGTTGATTCGATACTCCAACTAGCTCACATTAAGACCCTAGGCCATACTTAGACCATCTCCTCTACCGCGGAATTATGTGGATTATGGAACACGTATGTCTAGTCTGTAATGACATGTTAGAATCAGTTAATTAGCCTCGCCAAAAAACATTTTCATTACGACGGATATGAAAATGATACAATATGGCTATTCAAATTGTGTAGCGAATACGCAGTCCGTTGTTTATTTATTATATCGTATGTTTATCTGCCTGGAGAAGACCTGATTCGCGCATACGCGATTCCTGCGGGATCGATACTCCTGTTACTCCAGGCTCGTCACAACTGGAGGCGCGAGATTCCCGAGAAAATTGAAAACCGAGGGAACCCCTGCGAACGGGCATTTGTTTCCACAAACGCAGCGAATGCGGGACAATTACAAATTCTTCTGAAGATTTGCGAACTTTTTCGCATTTGTGTACGCAAATGTTCGGCCGAAATTGAAAACCTTGCACAGACTAAGAGGCCGTGCTCGGTCAGCTATCCGAAAGATGGCGTTCAGGAATTTTTTCGGAGGAAATTAACGGACCCTAAGCGAACACTTTTTTATAAAATGATTCGACCGAACTGACTTATTCCCGACGCTGTGATCTTTCAAGACATCAAAGCGGACATTATAAATTCGAGAGCCAACCGAACGCGAAACAGATCGCGTACACGTGGAAAAATAAATAAGAAACGTTATCGAATACCGCGAACTTTTTTCTCAAAATTGGTTCGCTGCGGTGGGGCCCGGGGCTGTCCGAATAATGCCCAGTTTGTTCAGATTACATAGAGCAGCCGTAAACTCTCTGCAAAAGAAGCGCTCCGGAGCTCTGCGCTAAGGGGCGCACTTCCATTCTTGTTTTCACACTTGGCAATCGCTCTTCCCATTCATCTCGCTATTTACCGATGCAGGCGGCGCCGATTCATTCGGTCCGCGGCGTGCGTTTTAAAAATATCTTAACGCTAACTGATTGACGGGGACTACGTCTCGAAATGGAGTTAGCTGAAAGCGATATCAAATCACCGTAAAAACGTGTACAATTCCGGTGGATCTGCGAGAATATTTTTCGCTTGAAAAGGGCTCATTCGAAAGAGGAAGGTTCAGGGAAGGTTCGAGTACAATTAATGTAGCCACAGTAATCGGTACCCCCGCAGCAATCGAGTCCCTTACGCTCTGTGGGGTCCGACAGGTTGCGTCCACAAGAAAGAAAAGTTCTAATCCGGATTAGTTTGGCGACGCGGTGTAAATGTTTCACCGGCGGTTGTTATGGCAAAACCGACCGGCAGCGTTCGTGAATACGATGTTTCGGCCGCTTCACAGTCGACTACGAGCATACATACAACTTAATCGCGGTACATAGAGACGTACGGAACGGGAGGCGTGAGTCGAATTCGAATTAGCGATCGGCGCTTGCGATGCAGTCTGGTTCGTTTGGAAGACCGGAGTCGAGATTGCTACGAGGTTTGCGCTCCGTCAGCTTCACCGTTCCCAACGTGGGACACGCACACGTCGCTTTGCATCGTAACCGTGGAGCGCAATCATTCGCGCAAATTGATCCGTGTACGAGATAAATACCAATCGACATATGGGGCTCGCTCCGTGAAAATGCAAATGCCCAAGGACACTCGCGAGTATGGTAATCGCGCGTAGTAGACGCGCCGCGACGCCAGAAGAAATAAACACGTTGAACCTACTATTGGATCAAATTTTTATTCGAAGTTGCAGAAATGAACTATAGAGAAAGAACGGCAGAACAAATAAACACGTCGAACGAACGTAGATAACTACTTATCAGGAACCAACTATTGGATCACATTTTTATCCGAAGTTGCAGAAATTAGAAAAATTCGTTATATATCTCGTTTTGATAAGCTTTCTTTTACGTGAATTCGTATTATATCGTTCTGATAAGAATTTTTCTTTTCCTATAGCTCGTTTCATGTAAAGAAAATCCGGTTCACTCTAAGCACCATTAGGTGGGCTCAATTTAGGAAACCAACCATCGTTTAATGTACAGGTATAGTGGAAGTATTGAATAATTTTCTTAACATTCTGTTTGATATTATTGCATTTTCTGGTAAGCAAATGTCGCAGAGATGCTCGTACGATATGTTTCTAACGAGAACGTCTACGGATTCGACAATTGCGAGATTACCATCGCGTGAGTAAATTGAGTCACGTATAGGATAAGGTGGAACTATACTATATGAACTCGATGGTGCGGCGATGCAGCGGAGTGTCTCCTCTTATTAGAGGGAATATACTTGAGTATACTAGAATATAGCAGAATACACTAGAATATACCAGAATATGCTTGAATATACTATAATATAGCAAAATACACTAGAATATACCAGAATATAGCAGAATACACTAGAATATACTAGAATATAGTTGAATACACTAGAATATACCAGAATATACTTGAATTATACCAGAGTACCATCCTATATACCCTCTTCCTAGATACGATTGTTCGAATTCCACGAAAACTACAACTTCCGAAGACAACATTTGATTTCCTTTGGAATATTATGTCGCAACGATAGTCAAACTTCGTCGACAACAGCTCCTATCGGTTCATCGAATATGCGGCACTGGTTCCGTCAAAATGAAAGTCAACAGCCGCGATTCACTTTGGGATCCGCATGCATGCGTAAATTTGGTAAACCAATTTCGAAGCGAATTTCAAATTCAGCCCGTCCCGGGACAGGCGAAAATAGATGAAAATGAAATATCGAGCACAGTTTGCGGGACGCGTCGCATTTTATATTCCATTATATTCTCTAATATTCGAAAATTAGAAACGTCGATGTGCATTCGAGATCGCAAGCAATCTTTTTTTTTAAACTGAGACATTTTCAATTGCTAACAGTTTGCATTGTCCAGGCGTTCTTCTTTCTCTTGCGCTTAATTTCCTGCGGTACAAAATATCCTTTTGGATGCAATTTCGTTGCAGCGTTCGAAGCAGCCTTAAGCTTCGGTGTGTACGTGGCTTGAGTCTGGAGTGACCTCACTACTCCCTACTGTCATGGCTGTTATGCGCAGAAGTGGAGGAATACGCGGTATCTGAGCATGCGCGCAGCCGGTATAGTGTCGTTCCTATCGGAAAAGAACGGGTGGCCCTAACCTATACAGTTTTCTTTAGAACAGTATCGCATTATTTGTATCGCTTTTTCGTCAAGTATGCTGCAATGGACGGAGGAATCGCTGACCACGTTTATAAATCTTTACAAGGAAAAGCATTGCTTGTGGGATCGGAAATATGGCCAAGACAATACGTTAAGGATTCGAAACGCTGCATGGACTTGGATAGTGAGGAAGTTAAGTAAAATATATAAACAGAAAGTGACGGCTCTGGAATGCAAGCAGAAAATGAAATGTCTTTTGCAAAAGTTCGGGAGAGAAAAAATGAAAATTCATATTGCACGAGGTATGTAGGTTAGGCTGAAATTCACTTGTTCTTGGAACGCTGGAAATTGTGTTCTTTTTTAGTCACGATGTTGTAGAAAAGTATTAGTGTGTTAAATACAGAGATTGATAACAGTTTGCCATGAACAAATTATATGTACGACAATGTATATTAATTTTGTTGTAGCAGGTGTAATCAGGTATGCATCGTTGTATTCAGAACATCAATAGTACCTAATTTCTAAAAATGTAGACAAATAATATATTTCTTTTAAATATTTTTAGAACATTCAATGAAAACGTGGGAAGAAACGGATTTATACTGTACGGATTGTTTGATATAGCTGAACAATTTGATTCTATGCATACATATGTAATTATATTATGTATATTTATTTATATACACGGTGCTCCATGTTTAAACTGCCAAACTTTATCAGTATACTATATGGGTCTAAAAAAGAAAGACATCTCCGGTTGTTTAACGCTTTATCAAAAAGTTTTACGTGGGTTGTCTCTAGTATCTGCAGCTATTAAATGAATACTAATTATTACAAGTTATCCTTACCTGACCAACAATCATTTTGTCAATACTATTTCCCTGACATTGTATTTCCCCAACACGTTTAGATCATTGACAATCATTTCACTGAGAATGTTTCCATGGACCCAGACCTAATCCAGTAATGTAGATTATTCCTGTTTCTGCATTTATTGTACAGGAAGCCATTAATGGAAATTTTTTAGTAAATATTCTCGATGAACACAGATATTAAATTTTTTTCATTAAGATCAGTTAATGTAGATGTTACATATCTCTTTTAAAAATAAGTATAATTTATATAGTCACAGTGATTGGGTCCCTTTCCCTATAGCTTTCTTGCACATAAATTTTCTGTATATATACAGAATTTAGAGGATACTACCTTTTTGTCCTTGAAATGACCTTGGGCAAGAATAATCACGTTGAAGCGGATGAAATGTGGAAGTTTAAAACTTACGTGCTTCAGCAAATATTGCGCGTTGTTTACGTCGGATTGTGATAGTTTTCATAATAAATAGCAAAAAAAAATGCAGAAAAAATAAAATCTATTGTGTACAAAGATAAACCCACAACGTCAGAGGATAAGCGGCAAAGGATTAGTGCAGCATGTGCTTCAATTAGGTCTCAGGAAATCGACAATGCCTACAGGTCATTTATTAAAAGATTGCAACATTGCTTCGCAACTAATGCTTGTAAAATCGTTTTGTTTTCACGAGAATTGTGTTTAAACTCGTGATGACGGGGGAAACGGAATGGTGTTTCTTTTGAGCAAACCGTCGCGATTTTCCCCCAGTCTGCCATTCTGTCCGCAAATCCGCTCTCACGACGCACTGGCTGCGCTTAAGAACACTCGTCCCGACACACACACTTACTTACCCCTGGAGCACCGACGCTGCAGAGGTGCATTCCTCAAACCCTCGTTCCTCGACAACCACCGTCACACTTGACACGCGAAGAAAAAAAAACGCTCCCTTATACAGTATTCATACTTTTTGAAAACACGCCGGGGTTGTTCGTCGACCACACGGACGCGCGTGTAAAGAATAAATTGTAAATAAACTGTGGCGCGGTTGTTGGCCCCTGTTCGATTAGAATTTTCCTACGACGTAAAAGATGTACACAACTGTCGTGCCTAAAAAATCACTCAGTTTTCATCGATCATAACGTGTACGTGAAATATTTCAACCATTCCAGAGTTATCGTGGGTCTGTAACATTTGTTATAATTTCTTTAAGGCGAGGGTGCTAAATCCGATTGGCCTCTTTACGAACCATTATCCTTTCTCGAGAACGCAGCTTATGATCTGTGGAAAACGAAAGTCCCTATGGTAAGTATGTGCGTTGGTTGTTTGAGCGATATCCGACAATCAAATGAACACCGAATAACAGTCGTTAAACTTATCGATTAACGCATAACAATTTATTTGGCGAACACGCCTGATGCAACTAAAAACAAATATTGTTCGTCTTGAGTAGTATTCCGAATTGACTTACGAATAACTAAAATCGACAAGTTACGATGAATAATTGAACACAAGTTTTTTAACTGACATAAAATTGACGCACTAACGTTAATCGGTACACTATATTCATAGCCTATGACTCGTACGAGAAGGAGGACGAAAAAGAACCAAGGAACCGTGAGATCAGCCACAAATATGGCGCCGGACAGTACAAGCGAGAAGTGTATTACTTCGACGCCGATAATCGCGACCAAAAAAGCCGTGAAAAGACCAAGAATTAGTTACGTCACTCCAGGAGAAATCGGACGAAGTCTAAGAAGCAGGAAAAGCGTGGAACCAAATACGATTGAGGATGGGACGGAGGACGTTACGAGTGCGGAAGAAAGCCCCGAGACACCGGCGATTAAACACACCGCAAAAAGGCCGAAAATTGTGAACGTGAACATTATCCACAAACCGACTCCAGGAACCCGTCACAGTTCAACGACTCCGGCTAACACCACGTTGGACTTATGTCAAACCCCCGCGCAAGACGAGTGCCAAAGTTTCGGCACGTTCGTTACGAACAAGATGAGAACTTACACGCCTTGCGCGCGCAGTTCTGTTGAACACGCGATCAGCGACATACTCTTCAACGCTGACATGGGCTACTACGATCGCCTAAATTCGTCATCCGCCGTCACGACGCAAACGGAGACGACGGTGGAGGTTGTTCAAGATTGTCCGGAGACAATGGAGTTGTACGACGTGGTTAAAAGCGAAGAAATTAGCGACCTGGATGACGATTGTATACAGAATTGAGACTTCTCGATCGAGTTCATGTGCGACAAGACTCTTCCGAATGAAAAATCCAGACGAAGTACTATACGAAAGTCGGTGTAACAAGAACGTGTGTATATATTTTTGGACGAGAATTTAGAGGCGGAGCGGAGGTATCGTCAGTTTAACCGTGGAAGGTTAAGTCAATACTTATTTTAGGATGTCCCAACGATGTTTGCTCGAATGTTTTCGGTCACCATGTAATGGTTAATAGGTTCGTTCGTTACTGGTGCCTAAACACCAACAACTAGACGATTCTGTTGATCAGCTTAACATCCAAGTGAAAAGGAAGACGTAACCTGGACCAAACGAGAGAGCGAGAACAGAAGAACAGATTTTTTAGAAATTTAGAAAAGAAAAGAATGTACGCCCCGCTTATATAAAACTTTTAGTATTACTAAATTTACAGAGAACATGATAATGGCTGCATCTACCCACGGCACGAAATATTAATGTTTAACTGTTTAAACGTATACTAATCGTTAGTATGAAAAACGATATTGTACATATGAATATACAACAGAACAAAGAAATAAAACATTTTTATTATTATTTTCTTTATATGTGACAAGTTTCTTTACTGCACCATTTTTGTTCATCGAAATATTTCCCTTATTGAAGACGTGTAAAATTACAGCGATGGACACGTTTCGATGGAAACGTTACATTTTTTAGTAGGCATCCTCTTCCGAAATGACCTTGCAACAACCTAGCAGACGACTTTTTGATTGTATATGGACCTGCAGTGTAATAATTACCGTATACATGGGACCGGTTCGCGATAGCAGTTTACTCCGGCCGTAAATATTCCCCTTGTGTATTACGTGTATCAATTGCGATATGCGAAATGGGGAAGAATGGACGGGAATCGAACGTGTTTCGATTCCCCGTGTACCGGCGTCGCGTCGCGTCGCGTCGGTGTGCATGTGCGCACAGTATGTCGTTGTTCTCTCGCGAAATTGGAACGTTTCACCGCGGCGAGGCCATTGCAATTTTCATCGATACGATCTGACCATCGACCGTGAAGCCGGGCCCGTTTCCTGTCCGGAATCGTCGAACCGATTTCGACCGGTCGCCGGTCGCCGTCGGTCGTCGGGGCACGTGCTACCGCCATTTTCTCCCTCTCCTCTGCGTACCTTCACTATTTCCTCCGTTTTTTCTCCTCCTCCCACTCCCCTAACCACGGTTCCCTCGCATACGTATACGTATTATTCCCGGTATTTTTCAATCTTTCGCATCTTCCTCGTTCGCCTCGTTCCAACGGGCTTCCCGACGTTTATTATCGCTGTTTTCATCATCCCAGTTGATTTAGCGAGACACTTCGTCCGTAAACTCCGCCATTCTTCCGTAATCAACGGACTGATCCCTTATTTAGGAGTATTGTTCCACGGTTGAAATACTCGGGCTCGGCTTAATGACGCTCTGTGATTGATAAGCAACCGCAGGGCTAGTCGTAAATTGTTCAAACGGAAACAATTGTAAATATAATTGTAATTATTGTAATTGTCCGCGGACTGGCGAGCGACGCTGTTCAACTGATCTGTAAAGTCACTTTCTTCGTGTGCGTTTGGTATTGCTAGGCGTACAGAGTGTCTCAAAAATTGTGTACTTCCTGGAAAGAGATCATTTCTGGTTCTGAAGATCTCTTTCTGGTTTTGCGTGCGGCAATGGCGTGATTATTATCGTGAAAAGACTTAGCGCAGGCAATATTACGTTTAATTACAATTTTCTGCGGACGAGTGGACATTCGTTGATTCGCAGACAGCGGCGTGCACCAAAGAAGATGGGTCTGTGGCCCAGTATCACGTGGTTTCCCCGTCAGAATAGGCGGACCGTTATTCTTTTTAATTATTCGCTGCCCACTCGCGAACATGAAAGGATCCTCGAGGATTCGCGATGCAATTAGGAAGGCTCACCGCCGGTTGGCTGTAATTAAAATTATTTGCTCCTTACGCCGTTGAATCTGAAGCTGAAACCAAGCCGGAATTTCTCTCTTCCGGTTTTGTGCTTCTCGGTCTTTTTATTTGTTTCGTTTTCCCTTTCTCGACCGGCTCGGAGAGAGAGAGAGAGAGAGAAAAAAAAAGGAAAACAGACAATCTCGTTAGGAAAGATAAATAATGAACCGGCCCCGTACCCTCGATAAGGGTGAAATGTGAGTTCTATCCGACTATGGCGCGTGATTCAATTTGGCGGACGGTAATTGCGCGCGATTTATCTGCTCGGTTGGTTATGCGTGGACAGTTCAATTGCGCTGGCAGACTGCGAGCGTGCAACCATCATCGCGTTCACCTAAGTCAACGAAATTACGTGCTGTTTACGGGCAGACTTCATTTCGGGGCCGTCGGCCAACTCCATTAGGAAGCCTAGTAAGAAACGTCTCTGGAACACTTATTAAAAAAACAACTTGTTTTCGTCTATAAATTCACCCTCTGAGTATAAAAAAACACGGTCGGTTTATTCGTCGAGAGATGCACAGATGCATTCTACAGCAACAAATTCGAATATCGGTCGACGAGCATATCCATCGTGTATCAGTCGTCGGGGTATAATCTGAAATGTAATTAACATTCCTGGTTTTCATTTGCGGCGGGTATTCACCGGCGGAGATGTATTTTCTTTGTAAATGTACAGCAGCATGCGGCGTTTGTTTAATAAATGGAATTAATAACGTTGCACGCGAAAGGAAGCAAGGATGCGGAAGATTATCCGAATGCTAGATGCAATTACACTTTTATACATCACGCATGGGGTCTAATTCATGAAATTGGTGTCGCGGGTTCCAGTGGAACAATAATGTAACTCGGGAAGGATAATTTTACAGAAAACAGGCTCAAACATTTTTAATTCTTCGAACTTTGCGTCAACGACGTATTAAGTATTCCTAATATTCTTGCTCAATGTTATAGCAAAGTGCACAATTTGTTCTCCGATGCAACGGAGTCGAGGAAATACTTATTCTTCCATCTACGATTCATCAAAAAATAGACTGCAGAGCACAATCACAACAACAGTGGCAACAGTGACGACCGCAACAATAACAGCGACCATAACACGGTCACGACCTCAGCAGCGACGACGGCGGAGAGCACAACAACAACGACCGTGACACGACCGCAGTAATCACGCTCATAACGACCACGACAGACAACAACAACAACCTCGAGACGCGGAGGAACGCAATCGTAGGTAGTCTACTGAGGGAAAAGCACCTCCAGCGGCTGGTTGAACGAATGCAAGCGTTAAGGCAATCGAGCAAGAAGTTAATCAAGCTGTCGACTTCGCACGGCCACGGCCTGCCGCCCATGGCCAGGCGAGGAGGCGAGGGAGAAAGTGAATTCATTAATTTCGTTGCGTACACGCGAATAACCGAGTTCCGGCAACAAGTACGTAATAGACGTCACAGTCCATTTTGACGCCGCTGCGCAGCGCCGCGCCGCTGCCGAAGGTCGGCCTCGTTTCCTTTTTACTGACGACCAGCTCGTCGATTAACTGAACGGTTGGCACTTGCATACACGGTGGACCGAAATTCGTGACACTGACCTGAAAAGGGACGAACCGATGAAGCGACGGAAAGTGTTTTACCAAACATATGTAACCGCTTAAGCCACGGAGCGGTCAAAAGGTTGAGCAGAAATTCATTTCATTCATTTGTAGCGGCTAGCTGGGCGCCGGAAGAGAAATCTTCGGCGCACCATCACCGAGAAAGAGTTATGGTTTGCACAGCATAAGACGCTATTTGTCTTTAACGATTTTGGCCACCTAGCGGACAGATGTGTCCTTGTAGTTCCTAGCTACGAACTCAATCGCGCAAGTGGGCGCCATAAATTTTGGGTAGTCGAAGGATCTCCAGCAATCGCGCCACCGATCTAATCCGGACGCTATCGCGACACATTTTACGAATAAACGACTCGGTCACAAAAACCTGGTTTGGACATTATTTGAAGGCACCCGCCTACGATAACCAGTTCCTTCACATTTCATTATTTCGAGGCGCTGTCCCACATTTGTATCGGAGAATTTCGAGCAGCTTTTATGCCGGAGCAGCTGGTCCGTCCCCCGTTTCACGAGCACACCCCTCGAAGGGGGTCGATGGGGTTGAGTCTCGGGCCCCTATCCGATGGCCGGGGGATTAAAATGGAGCAGCGCGGTTGATGCGCATGCATTATGCAGTTAAACGGAACGTAAATACAACCCCCCGGACGGGTTTTGACCACCCGACGGGATTCGTTCGCGCGGCTCGTAACTATAAATATAGTCGACGACACGCAGGACTTCCGACGGGGAAAAGGACGAAAAGGACGGGCCGCGATTGTGCGGAAAGTAGGCTCGTCAAAGCAGCGCGCGCCATATTTGGCCGGGATCGTCGATCTTCCTCCAGCTTGTCAAGTTTCTTCTAGCTCGTACTCGGTCGTCCGGCGACCCACGAACGTTTTGCTATTTTTCTTGCCGTTTTATGGTCACAGATGATCGCCCGCTTAAAAACGGCATGGCGGACGAGTTTCCAGAGGCGCGGCCTGACGACATCGGTTACACGCTTTTCTAGAATTTCGCTCGACTCTGACCAGGCAGAAAAAATTTAGTTTATTTCACGCAACGGTAAAGCTTACCGATTTTTCCCCCCGTCAGAATTCACAAGGAGGAACGTAAACAATCAATGTTTCGTCTGGTTATAACCCTTCACAGCCATGAAATTTCAAATCGATACTCGGAGGATCCGGGTTCATCGAACCCATCCCCACGGACGCTGCAGCACAAACAGCGGCCAGGAACCCCCAAAATATTCACCCTTGCAGAATCACGGACACACGCCGGTATTATAGTGTGCTCTTGTCCATGGGGATAGGCACCCTCGGAGTCGCGAGACACCAGACGAAACGAAGTCCCCTTTAGCGGGAGCCGGATTATACAGGAGGACACATTCATCGACGTAAGAGCGAAATTTCAGCCGAGCTACCCCCGCTGCAATTGCGCCGATTCGCCCGCAAATTGGTTTATCGTGTTCCCGGTGACGCGCGATCGAATGGAAACAAAATGTCCGCCGCCTCGGGAAAAAGAGCTGCTCGAGTGCTCCTCCTATTGGCCGATCGATCAATCATTCGCGAGCCTGGCAATCGACAACGACTTGTAGACACGTGACGCTTCGAGTAAGCAAAAACTTAAACGATTCGCGATCACCCCGTGATCTGCGACTGATCAATGGGACTTAGTCCTTGAAAATCCTGTCGAATACAGGATAAACAACCAGGCATCGCGATATTATACAGACGGGGACAAGTTTTCTCTAAACGACGTCTCGTGAACAGCTTGCATTGAGTCGCGCAAACGTGGCCTCTTTTTATCTTATTAATACGGTTCGCTCAATTACTAATTCGCCTGTAAAATGTTTCGATCGTCGGTTGAACCGAGCACCGTTTAACACCGAATATCCGGGGTGTAGCAGTCGATATCGGAAAGAGAAGTCGGAGAATCTCCCATTCGGTATCCGCGAGTGTAATTGCTGTTTCGAGATAACGCGTTGCCCTATTGCTGCCTGGAATTCCACGGGGTTCATTTGCGAACCGTTTACAACAGTGAAACACGCCGGCACGTACGCGAAGACCGACCGCGGTCGTATAAATAAAGAACCGGGCAAATCTAATTACGAAATTACTTTACGCGCTCCGAGCCATTGTTCCAGGAAAGTTTTTCACGGGGAATTCACCGCCATTTGTTCCGAGTCCTGAAAGGTAACACTTTCGTTCGGAGTTGCGGAGTCTTATAAGGAGGGAGCGTCAATTGTCGGACTTTAATCGTAATTAGATCTTGCGAGGTGATAGTTTAACGGGTTTCTAATCGCGCGTTTCAATTCTAAACTTTGCAATTACAGTGTTTACTCGATATGAGTCCAAAACGCGGGTAAAATTAAATGTATTTTTCTATCATCATCTCCGAAAAACTCGTTCGAATCGAAGTGGCACGATTGAAATCGTTCCGTTGCCGAGATCAGTTTCCTACGGTTGTTCTTGATCATCTTAACTGGCTGAAATGCATTACATCCCGTAAGACGATTGCTTAAACGCGTTTCCCCGACGGCTCGCTGTCGTCTCGTTCTTGACACGAATTAGTTAACACATTTCGCAGCGGTCACAGGAGCCGGCTCATTTTTCACTCTCCGCAAGTCTCGACAATTATTCCAGCGTGACATGCTGCTCGATTACAGTGGCACAATATCAATACACGGTCTGAGTCACCTCGCATTCTCGCCTCTGTCACCAAGACACAATCTTATCTGCTGGATAAAGTTTTGTCGCTCGAATGGTGCTCATAATCCTTTCTCATAACTTACCTCTAAAATGTTTTGACTTCTCCTTTCGTTATTTTGCTCCCGACAGAATTGACTTTTTCAAACTTCTGTCTACGATTCTCATGGATCAAATACATCCATTTTTGTAAACTCTAGTGCAGTGCTAAAATTGAACTTTACTGTAGCAAAGAAAATACGGCTAAACTTCGCCTTGGCAACCCAGAAATTTTGAACTGTTTTTCATAGAATCCCGTAGACCTCGGCGAGAAAATGCGAAAAATCCAAGCTTCAACGTCAGGAATTCGCTGAAGTAACAAGACAGAAAGTAACGCAATTAGTCGTCCGACACTCGAAGACGAAGATGTTCATCACCGAGTCCCCGGAAGTTTCTCTGGAAGACGGAGCGGAGGTGAATCCGAGGAGGCTGTTATTTCGTGGTGAAGAGGGAGGGGGGCAGAACGTTAAACGCCATGCATTTCAAAGATGGTTTCATTAGACGGGGCCGTGCGAGAATCGGGAAGTTAAAAAAGTTCTAGGTGTAGACTTAAGCTGTAGCGAATTAACGTGCAAACGAGGGTGCGCGCGCGCGCATCAGAAACCGGGCGATCGAGCCTCGTTAACATTGCAAATTCCTTACGGCGCGGCCACTTTTTACGAAGCTATTTTATTTCACTCTGCAATGCAAATTTCGGCCCGGCCACCCTCCCGATACACACCCCCCTCCCTCCCGTAAGGAGACCGTACCGCGAACGTCTCCGGTTGGATATCTCCGTTCGCCGTCTGGGAACACTGTTCCGCGCACACTTTTTGCACCCGTACCTTTTTCTCTGCCCTTCTACGTCCCCCCTCCTCCTACGTCCTCCTCCACCGCCATTTAATTTCACGGCATTACGCTCTCCGGGCAAAAATCGCACCTCGCGCAAAAATCAAACACGCGACGGAATTTTCGCCACGTCGCCGTTCGAATCGCCGGCAAATTGGTTTCTTAATTGCGGACGATCGCCGGACCAGGGGAATTGAGGGGAATACGATCACGCGATATTGCGATACACGCACGACGGAGACGAAACGCGTCACGTGACCGGGCCGCGGCGGAAGCGTGGGGGAATAGAGCGGTGGAAGGGGAAATTAGAGTGGGGGAACAAGTCTTGATCCGGCGACTTGATCGGGCTTTTATGTAATCTGGGTGGAACAGAAAAAGTAAACCAGGGTATCAGATGGAGAACAGTAAGACGAGAAAACATCGCTGTGCGCGTCGTTGTAACCTGACGGAAGAGCGCTAATTGCTGGGTAGCAGCGTTACTAATTTCGCGTGTTTCGATAAATGACTCAATTAAAACTGTAAACGTAAGCGCGCGGACTTTATCGGCGCGCGAAACTCCTGGAGCTCGCAGACAGTGCATCCATACCTGGAAACTAATTGTCTGGCGATATTTAATTAGGCACACGCGAAGCAATTACGACCGGGAATGGAACGCAATTGCGTGGTTCTACGGCAAGCTGCACGATTCGCTCGGCGTTTTGTCCCTTCGAGTGTCGAGGACATTTGCGCTTTCGACGCGCAAACGCGAATCGAATTTGCAGATATTCGGATGAAAATTCGCGAGAGATCGCGTCAGATAAAGAAAGCGCCGGTCCCGATTGTGTGCAAATTACACGCCACCGGCTGTCATGCCGAGCAACACGCGTCTCGCGCCGCGGAATGCTCCCCGCCATCTTGGCTCCCTCCGTTGACATGCACGCGCGCAAAAATTTGTCAAAAATTTCTCGGCTGATGCGACTAGCAATCTTTCGTTTGGCGCGCTCGCGAAAATCCTCGCCGAATTCTTATTTTCAATTCTAATAATATTTGTGAAAATATAATTAATATAGGCACAATAATTGGGTCCCTTGTCCTACTTGCGTTGTGAAATTGACAAGACTGAATTCATTTAGCTTCCCCGCAATTTTGCTAACAGTATATTCTTGCACGGAGGAATTTATTTAATAATTTCGAGTGGAAGCGTCTTTCTTAATTTCATTAATTATAAAATGATTACCGTGAAACCGGTCGTTCGAGCGTGGTACGATTAGCATTAAATCCAACACCGATGACTGTGTTGAACAACAAAGACGAATGGAGGTTAATTGTCAGTCATATCGAACGGAAGCAATTAAAAAGAAAAGGAAAGCCGTTATTCATGACTCGGCAACGAAAAGGCACATGATCGATTCAACTTTTACTTCTCCGTTTCGCGTGGAACATGGGCCCGTTGAAAGTGCAACAAAGGAGCAAACATTGTATTAAATTCGCTCGTCTTTCACGAGCGCTCGCTTCCTGGTCATTTAGCCGCAATATTTATTATCTGGGTTACTAATTAAAGCGTGCGGACCCGCAACTGGGGTCCCCGGTTTTCGCTTCCGCCGTCTTCCTCTCTGTCCTCAGCCCCGTTCCTCCGCCTCGAACCGGTCACGTGATAATAAAATAGACTCGGCTCTTCATTTTGCTTATTATTTATTCCGGTCCGAGGAGATGCGGATCGCATGCCACTGAATCGCGGCTCGTGAGAACCGTGGGTCGTCACTCTGACATCAAGTAAGGGGAAAAGTTAACAGTCCGAGAAGGATCCAAGGTGCGTCTACCGTCGGGCATTAATTAAACTGCGTGCTCACTAATTGCACCAGACTTCGAGCCGCTCCTGATCGATTCGCGATAGGATCTGTTGTAACAAGGTGTAGTGGCCACAGTTTCGCAACACTGTAAAATGTCCGAAACGGTTCCGTTCGCAGGTGGAGAAGTAGAGGTCATACGAAGGGCAATACGTTTTATTACAAGCTGTTTGTCAACAGATTTCAAAGCATGTTTGGAACGGGCACTTTGGGAACCCCTGGTGGGATCGAAACAAACTCGGCACTGTAGGAGCACGTTCAAACATTCGTGTTCGGTTGGCAGCCGTGAAGGCAACGCGATTAGGACTAACGAAACTCAATGGATGTCGCCCGAACTCCGAAAGACGCAAACTGTTTCAAACAACTTGACTTCCCTATTCCCCCCGGGCGCACCCCCGCGCAAATACAGCGCTCGCGACACTTCGTTTCGTGCCCCTAATTAGCACGCCGGAAATTAATTAGCCCTTCCGCCGCGGCGCAGCTAGACGCACTTTTCACCAGCGACTTTTCCGCCAGTTCCTCGTGTGTATCTTTTTCCGTGTTTTCCGCTATGGCTATGGATTAATTGTTTGGCGTAATTTCGAACAAATTAATCGGTCAAAACGAAGGGGTTTAATATTCTCTCGTGAAACCGCGAAACATTCTTCGCACGAAGCACGGTGATGCTGTTGGCGCACATGTTGAGACGAAGAGAATTTCCGCAACACAAAAGACGACAGACTCCATAAAATGCAGACAGTGTATTACTATAAATAATACTGTTCCTCGCTGTACCCCCCGTCTACCATTACGTAAATCACGACGGTAAATTCTTTGCATCATCGGCCCGCGATGTTCTTAACCCCATTCGCGGCCGAGGTCAGAGGCAAAGATCTTGATTTATCTTGCAGAAATCTTCTCGGTTGTGATGGAAATGCGTCGCGTCTATTACTGCGTCGGGACATGAATAATGCAATGCCGCGTGAAGCAGAAGCTGCGCATGTATTCGATTCTCAAACGGAGATTCGACAATGTATGTGCTGCAGTTATTAAACGTTAGACACTGTGAATTAAAAGTTGAAAGAAATGCGCCCGTGGGCACAGCCAAGGGCGAGTGACTCAGCGGAGTGGGGTTATGTTATGTTGTGTTCTATACTAGTATATCAGGTATATTATGCTATATTCTGCGGGTTATTATGATATATTCTGGTATATTATGGTATATTCATGGCACAACTGTGACAATGCGTGCGACATATACACGCAGCTCGCCCGCGGGGGCGTGGCTTTGAGCCCGCCGTTCCGTGTATGCCCAGAGCAAGAAAATGGCCGCCCGTACTAACAAGAATCCTGCAGCATCTATTTTGTGGATTCTAAAACAAATTCTGGATAAGAATGTACGAAATCTTAATTTCCTAACGAG
Source organism: Halictus ligatus (assembly GCA_028454255.1). NCBI lineage: Eukaryota > Metazoa > Arthropoda > Insecta > Hymenoptera > Halictidae > Halictus > Halictus ligatus. The sequence continues at coordinate 8,440,358 of CM052136.1, forward strand.
GGGAATGAAGTTTCCGCTGCACAGCTTTCTAAATGTTCCCATTAGCAATGCGGATCAGACATTTTCGGCGAGCAAAACTTCACATGTAACTAATGAAAATCTAGATAATATTCATCGCTCCGGTTCCCGTGGGCAAAAGAAACCCGGAAAAAACGGCTGCTCGACAAGCGTGACAATGTATGATGTTACGCCCGTGTCTCGGCCCGTAACTACGCGACCGCCGCGCATAGTGTGTTCCACTGAATCATCCTCTACGCTTTGATACTTAGAACCAGTCATTAACGCGTTTTCATATCGTTACACACCCGACCGCTTCATCTGATACGCGAAGTGCCGTTTAAATCGATATCAGGCACGAACTGTGAAACACGAACGATCCTTTTGTCGGTCTTCGGGATCACGCGCGCTGATGTAATCATCATTATGAACCGGTGAAATCGCGGCTTAGTCTGCCACTTCCGTAATTTGCAACGAAAAACCTTGGCGGGCTCGATAAAGATCATTTTCCCTCGGTATGCTCGTTTCTTTCCTTTTTTTAGATACATTGAACAGCGAGCGATGCTATAATCTGTGTGTTGTGGGCTAATCTTTTCCTCGGGGGACCGCAAATGTTGGATTTTTTTCTTCTACAATCCCGTGGATTTTGACGAGGGTTCGTCAAAAATCCGAGTTTTAACGCTAGGAATTTTCTGGCTCGAGAATTATGGTTACTTTACTAGGAGAGATCAATGGCTGTCAACGTGGCAGCAGAGTTAGAAAAATGGTGATCTTGATTATGCGCCCGAGCACCGATGCTTAATGCAGATGCGTTGCATCTCTGGTTCCGCGCAGGAAATGTTAGGTTAGGTCAGATGGCTCCGATACGGAGAGATACACGTGTGCAGGTGTTCCACGGATATTACCTGACTGTTCACGAGTCCGGCCAGCAGTTCTTGACTCATCACGCGATTCTCGTGGGTTCGTTGCGAATCATTTTAAACGCATTTGTTCTGATTACGGCTGCCCACAGCTGCACGGCTCGCTAATTCCCAGCTTCTTCTCATTAAAGCTCTTTTCGCTTGTCTGAACGAAACGTGACAAATGTTAATTAAACTTGAAGAATATTTCTACGGGCTGGTATCACTAATTGTGAGATCTCGATCTCCTTAACTGTTCTTTTCTTTTGTTTTTATTAAAGTAAGTAAGTAAATTTTAATTGAAAGCGAAGTAATTGAAGTAAGTTGAAAAACGTTGTAAATCGTATTAACGTTCGGCATTAACGACTGCAATTGATCGGAAGTTTCCGGAGACCAGTATTCCGCAATCTGTATCGTTATGTTTTCTTTTCCGGCGTGGCTTCATTTGCAATTCAGTATGCAGCTGAGTCCACGGCGTCCCCTTCGAACGCTTTTTAGCGTGACTTGTCTTTCACCGGATCGGGCAGGTGCAAATTATTACATTAGTATTCCCCGAACTATCGTCCTACCTTTGCGACGTTGTCTCGACGGTGTCTAGCAATTTAATCTCATAATGCGAGTATGCTCTCACCGAAAACCCGCGATTAAACCTTGATGATGAGCCGCGTCGTTGCAATTTGGTTAATTAACGGCGCATCAAATATTTTCGGAACGGTTGTCCGTGGCGATTGAAGCACTTGTGCACTTGTGACGAAATTAGTAGGATTGAGGGAAATTCAGAATGATATATTCAACTTGCCGAGAGCCTAATATGAAGTAAATTCTCTCCGGTGTAAATTATTATTCGAATAAAATTTTATTCGCGACTCTTATTAAATTTTGCCCGCTCGGCCAGAGCTCGAGGAAAAATGAAAGTCCATCGTATGAAACCGCAGCGACGTCCATATCGATTTCGAACAAGGTTCCAATAAATCAGCGACCAGTTTCGCGCACCACCAACATACCATACGTTCCCAGGCATGGACGATCACGAGATCCAGTCGACGGTGGAGTCGATCCTCGGGCCCGGGGTGAAGGTGGTCGATTGCGAAAAGAAGTCCAGCGTCAGAGAGGAGGAAGTGTTGCTGATAAACGGCGTGCCGATTCCTCTCGAGGGTCCGGATGGCGTTGCCATTCGCGAGGCCATGATAACCGGCCAGGTGCCACCGTGCGATCTGCTCAATCAGATCCTCGTTAAGGCGGGAATCCTCAGGTATCGTGGTGGATACTCCTCGCTTAGACCTAATAGCAAACACATGCTCCTCTAACAACTGTATCTCTTCTGCTGATATTATCCTCGGTCACTTTCAAAATATCTTTCTTTTTTTCTTTATTATTCCGTTAAAAGAAAAGTTGCAGTCTTTCGCTTGGCTTGCATCGGTGACTGGTTCCAAGGTTGATCCCCTCAGCGGCGGGGATACAATTTGGACGGTTACGGTAGAGAGCTTCGCGACAGTTACGGGGAGAATTGAATCGTAGTGTAAAGGGGTTAGAGAAAGGTCGAGGTTGACGGTTTGAGGAGGCATCCACGACGATACTTGCTAACTAGGAATAATTGCGAAGGGCTCCGGTACGGCTCGAGACATCCTTGAGCGTAAAATCGTCCATCGTGACGAAAGAGGAGGTCACCGTGGCACGGGGCGGAAAGGTCGTCGACGAGAGGAGCCGCGAGACCAAGGAAAACAATTACTACGCCTCGTCGACCAGCGAAATATGGGAGCCGGTGGGAATCGTCCACCGTCCGAGAAACATCAAACCGTTCGACAGCTCGGACGAGTCGAGGCCGAACTCGAACGCCAGCTCGGACCAAGGTTACACCACCAACACCAGCAGCAATCACGCGTTACGCGAACACGGCGGTGGCTCCTCCGCGGCGGGCTGTCCGATTTGCGAGGATAACGATCCCGATTGCGCGCGTAGGTGTCTAGGAGGACTCGCAGGATTGGGGACCAAGACGCCCGTGCAGACAGCCAACTCCGCGGTAAGCCATTTCCCATTCTGTTTATCCCAGCTGTTTGCAAGCGACCGAAGCTGCTCCCGGGTGAGTAATTACTTTTTGAAAAATTATGGACTCGAAGTTATAGGATAATGTAGTGTTACATATTACCCCCTCCGGGAGTGGATTGGGGAGCCAAAAGTAACGAAGAAAACTTTTCCAAAATTGAGAATATGTTGAAACAGAAAATAGAGATAGTGGTTGGAAATTTCCTGATGACAAGTTCGATGGATTTCGCGCACCCTCTATCAGCAGAGGTTTTCTCCGGCGTCTCTGCTTCTGCGTATTCTCCGTCGTCTCTTTCACTGGTTTCACACTAAGTTCAGCCTGTTTGTACAAGCCGTATACTAATATAGCCGACAGGCCTCGGCTGTCCTTCTGCATTCTATGGGAGCGAATAGCGCGAGATAGGGAACCGCTTTGGCGAAACGAGTTGCCGCGTAAGTTGCCATATAAGCTGCTTTGTCGGCCGCTTCGCACGGAAAGTTATCACCCTTGCTCGCTGACTTTAGGTCACTCCGGATCCCGGAGACGATCGCAGCACACCTTTCCTTTCCTAGTGTACACATAATAACTCTCGAACGAATGTGTAGGCGACTCGGGGATCAATACGTTATGTCGGACGATTGCATAAGATTGGAGGAACTGTTGAATAAAAAGAGACAATTACTTGAAGTAACTCGTGATAAAATAAACAATTGACGGAACATCGCGAACACCGGAGCGCGCCGCTACAGAGGACTTTTTTGCATACGAAATAAATGGATCGGGTAATGCAATATTTCAACGAAGTACCAACGCAAACGAACCGAAAGTTGTTCCAGTCGGACGATTGAGTTAGCCAGCGGAGGCCGTCCATGCCGAGAAAATCAATCAATTAAAATATTCCGTCGTGATCGATTAATTGCCGTCCAGGTTTGTCGGTTCGTTTCTACCCAATCAACGCTCGACGGGAGGAAAAACGGAAATATTTCTGCGAGCATTTCAGATTTCCGCGCGAGACCAGTGCTTAGCTCATTATTCAATATGTCAGACACGTAGCGTGTACACTCGGACACGAGCGTACAATCGACAGATTGTCTCGGTTCCTTGTGATCGTGCTAACAAGCATAATTGTTCTGACAATCTGTTTGCCCGTCATCGACTAGCTTCTGTGCGAAAAATTAATTTGTTGTACTTTGTTAAATGGAATTGTCGGAACATTACACGCACGCGAGGAGTTTCCCTAGCGTCGGACCCTAAAAACTCAGGCTTATTGTTATGCGATCCTTCGAAGGGAATTGTATCTTTAGCGTTCAAATGACTTTTTCGATGTCCCTGCCGCGATAAGATTTTAATCGCGCAACTCGAACCAAGTAAATCTCGCAAGGGAACAGCGAATTTATTGTTGCGTTCCCGAGGGGAAAATTCACGATAAGAAAGTTAAGGAAATTATATTATTTACATTCAGGTGCGCGTGCGGCGTATGAAACTTTTACGCCGGTAAACTTTCCTTTCCGCGGCTTCCACGGAAAAGTACACTCGCCGGGAACTCTTGCGGATACATTGCAGTGAACTTTCATAGTCCGGAAATTCCTTTTCGCGCGGTACAAATTGAAAAATTGCGCCGGCCCGCGTTCTGTAATCTCGCGCGCGCATTATGCTGTCGCGTCGCAATTTTGTAAAATTTACAACTTCCATCGGCGCCTGCGGTGTTCCCGCCACTATTCTACGCTTAGCAGTCTTGCGATTACAAAATATTTCCAACAGAAATTTTCTCGCTTGCCGAGTATGAGTGTAGCCATTCCGCGACGTTGATTGATACCAACCGCAGCGGGCCTGTGCCCGGTGATTTCAATGCTCGGTGAGGCACAGTGTTTGCGTGAAACGTCTTTAAAAATCAATCACGAATCGAAAAGTTCCGACGGCAATCTGTTGCAACCTGTTCCACCAAATTGTTGGAGATCTTCGTGATCAGATATTCCAAATGATAAATCTCCCGTGCGAATCGCATTGTCCCATCGCGATGAAACGCATCGCCAGGAAATCTTTACCCACGTATGCCGCGTTGTACGCGCGAGTACACACTTCCATGCACCTGTAATCGGATGGCAGCACGTAGGACGTAATATATCGGGCCAATGATAATGATACATCCAGGAATTCCCTGCCACGCCCCATTCATTTGCATAGAATTAGTTCCTTCCTGGTTGGTTTCTTTACCGCTTTCTTAGAGACATTAGGCATGTTCTCGAATAGAATCGAATACAATCCGTCTAAAAGGCCTGCTCCACTACAGCAGTCTGCTCGAACCGTTTTATCTGCATCGTCCAATTTGATTTTACAGATTATTACGCGTGTAGATAAAGTATTGTTGGATTCCGTATCATAAAATTAATGTTGTCAACTAGTTTCATAATAAGTTGTCGATAGTCGGTAAGTTACCATCGCTCACATCAGATCTGGCATTATCCAGTGTTGGTAAGTAGATTCCCAGGTTCCCACCGCTGGTAAAAAAGAAATCGAAGTTAGCGGCGGCGGTGTAGATAAGGAAGGTGGCTGTCCTCTCTGCCGGCAATGTAGAAATGGTGTTTATCATAGGTCGCACAGACTTATCAGCGATGGGTAAAACATGATGTACCAATGGATACGATGTTGGTAGTTTCCTACATAATACTTTGACACTCTGACGATTCTTCAGTAACAATTTCTAAATTTTTTAAGTAATTATCGGTGAAACCAGTAGCAGTGGATTGATAAAGTGATCGTGGAAAGGAGGAATCAAAATGAAAGGAATTTTTCTCTGGTGCGGATAGAAACGTTTGAATTTCCCGTGATATTGCGCTGTATGATCGCGCTGGTCGTGAAGGGTCTTCTATTGTTCCGCGAGTCGACTGGTCCCTCGAAGCCGGTGCATGGCATATAATTACGCCTCGTTCACTGCCGAGGCCGCAGAACAATAAGTCGGTTTTCCCGGATGAAAAGACGAGCTGTCCGAAGAATGGCAATTCTTCCGTGAAAGGAAATTGATCCTTTTATAGAATTCTTTTATCGACGGATTACACATTCGGTAGCGATTCGATCGCATACCGCTTAATTTTAAAAGGAGAAAGGATAATTTGTCCCTTTAATAATATTGAATTCCACACATAATTCAATAAAAGTGTAATATGTGTACTACAACTCTAATAAATTTCAGCGCGATATTTCAATTATTCTGTGTTTTTTTTTCCAACTTACAGTTGTTATGTCCTTATTGAAAACCCCGTTATATTCTTTCTAAAAATGTTAGCTTGTGTTTATTTGGCGTAAATGTTTTCCAGCATCTACTTCTGCCTCACATTCGCCTGCATATCTTGCAGAAGCACGTCGTCGGTTGTACTCGAGAGCCGCGCCTTGTAGACGGTATCGCGAGCAACACACGAATTCTAAAATGACTAGTACATGACAGCCCTCAAAACGTGATCAGCCTGCGCGGCTATCTTAAATGGGATTACTTCCTTTTCCAGAACACCGTACGTTCACCTCAACTTGCACCTTGGTGTTCCTCGCACACATTTCCGCGATATACCCGCTCGCTATCGATCTCCCTGCATAAATATTCCGGAATACGTAAGTGCTCGTTTTATTTTTCGAAACCTATCCGTCAGTTTATGGTTTACGATGCGAACCTGATCCGATTCGACTGTCATACTTACGCTTTGATACCTCGGCGGAAGAAAGGATCTTTTGTGGAACGTATAATACCTGTCCGTCAGAGAGACAGTGATAAATATTTCGTTTCATTTGTTGTCTAGAACGATAGAATTATTTATCGAGTCATCCTTTTCGCTCTGAAAAGAAAACTATGCTTTTGGACATTTTTTAAAGATTGTCTACATCTGAAACATTTCATTTTACGATTTTTCATATATCTTTGTCGGATAAACATATGACTGCTTGGAATTTGGTTTTTAATCAGCGGACAGGAGTAAATCAGGCGACAGAAAGTTAGCAAAGTGTTCGGGGCTAAGATGTTTCCGGAGGAGGATAAGTAATTAAGGAAGGTTCGGTAGTTAAGGTTATAAACTTTGGTAGAGCAACATAAGGAAGGTTCATAAGCAAGCTATCACCCTTGATCCCTTCTTCGAGTCTTGAAACTCTATACAACGTGTCCCGCGAGGCAGCTAACAAACTTTTCCATCATGTTCTCCAGGTCATTATGAACCAAAAATGCACTATAGACTCTGATCCCTATCTATCAACTACGTTACAAGTAAATTAGATTGACTCTGTACAAGGAGACCGTAATTTTATACTTATAAAATTTATAAAAATGGCTAAACGCCAGTCCCAGTGTGTAAGTTCCCGAGTATAAAACCTGAGATAATGATCAGAAATAAAAAATTATGTCCTGATGATTTTCAAAATTCCCCCATTAACTGACTTGTGCCGCGGATTGTCGGTGAAAAAAGCAAATCCCACGCGACTTGAACGCGTGTTAGATCAATTGTGGGCTATAAATTCGCGCGAACGGTGTAAAAACTGGCGGGCATTGTCGATCGAAGGGTATCGAGCAAAACTGCATGAAAAATTTTCTCCCAAACGGTGAAGGAAATCACCGATCGTCGGGTTTACGATGTCGATTACACTCCGGCAGCGCAGGCCGGATTTTCACGTGGTTCTGCGGACAGCGGGGAAGGGCGCGGGGGTGTAAAGGGCGCGGAAAGGGTGGGGGAGGGGGCCGGGCGGGAAATGGGAATCAGAAAACCGATCGATAAATCCAATTAAATTTCGTAACGCGTCCGGCCGGGGAAGCAGAGCGGGCAACAGTAACGGCCGTCTGACACCCACCAAATTGCATTTTATGTGCGACCGAAGGACGCCCCTGATGCGTTCATCGGGAGCCATCTTGGTGCCGTGCCGTTGCGAGCCAGGCTATGCTCTCTGCACGGGCTGTTTGTTTTTGCAATTTGTCGGTTAGGCGTGCTTTGATAATTTCGGTTGCGTCTGCGCATTTTTTCCACCGCGGAACGCGCACGGTGATCATTCCGGGGATCATTTGCGCGGGGCTTAGCTTAATTGGCAATTTATTTACCAGGGGCGAACACTTCGAGCCATCCGATCGTCGACCGGATAACATTTCGGATAAAATCTGTCGGAAACAGTAATTGAAATACTTTTGTTAAAACAAGGTAAAGTGAGAAGGAATGCGCACAACTATTTTCGGGGAGTGCGCGAGAGTTAATTAAGAATGAACCGCGGAGCTTGCAACGAACGCAATTTTATAAATCGACAAGATAAAAAGAGAATGCTCTGCGCGCGGCGATCGTGCGCTTCTTCCGTATCAGAATTCCAGTAAAAGCCGCAAGAAATTGTTTATCCCGGAGTAATTTATCTTTTATGCTACCATTTTGCCGCGTTGTTCTGCAAGAAAGAAGCTTAAGCGCGCTTTGTCGGCTTACAGTAAAACACGAATGGCGGCGGTGTAACCGTGTGCCATTCGGTCGAATACACGGAATTGTGTGTCTGTTTGGCGAACCACCGACTTCATGGGGAATTGTTGCAACAGATTGTGGCTTCCTAAAACAGTTTCAAGGGTTTCCGAAATAAATCGTCTATCATAACCAGGGCAACATCATGCTACAACACGAATTGGATTATTGCAGTCGCGGAAACTATCTTGTTTGCTGAAAACAACTCTGTAAAGGATCAGAGACGTCCCCCCTTTACGTTTAAATAAACGCAGCACGAACTCCCTCGACCGTGAAATTAATTTTCCCGGTACTCCCGCGATAAAATAATCGTCGTTTTCTTTTCATCGCTTTTAAGTTGCACAATTTCCTAGAATGTTTCAATTCAACTTCACCGTTTAAAATACCACCACCGGACGAAAAGTCTGCACACAATTTCTTCAGGTTTCGTCGAATATGAAAACATTTCTGAATGGGTGATCACGTGTATTGGAATAAGATAAGATAATTGCGATGCGAAATCGGTAATGCAATTAACAGAAATTTACCGTGTCATTGATAATGAAAAGAACAACTGGCTTGCAGATATTTTTCGTTGCTGAATACCGTACATTGTACAAAACAAAAAAAAAAGGAACGAAGAGGGGCGAGGGGGATGCAAATCGAGAACGCAGAAGCTGTGCACGAGGTGTCGATCGTAATTGGATTCGTGATTGCCTCCAACGCGTTGATAACTTTTTCACCAGCAGCCAGCCGATTATTCTCGATACCGTCGGTATTGCGTTCGAATTCGGCTGAATGAAGATACAACAACGGTAATCTGATCGTTGTTGCAGTTTACGTTAATCGTTAGGCGCCTCGCACAATTAAAATGCAGGTATAATAGAATAACTTATCGGACCAGATGAAATTTCGCCATAAATGCGTACGCTGTATTTTCACGTGTTTTTTCCCCCTCGGCGACCCTCCATTGTTTCGTACAATAAAACTTCGCACATAGTAATTGCGAGGATGCTCGCGAAACAAACGGTTAGCGCGGACACGTTAATTTGGTAATCGCGATGACCTAAACGTGCTTTTGCCAATTTAGCCGCCTTTCTCGTGCGAGTATTCGTAATTATTGTCGAATAAGCTATCGATTGCAGTTACGGTGCTCGAATAATTTTTCATGCCGAAGGGATTAGGATTAATCAGCACCAGAGGCAGACAAATTAAATGTACTATGCGTATAAACGTGAAAATAAAAATAAAAATGGTTTGAAAATTTTCTGGTAATATTGCTGACAAAAAAAAATATTCCACGTTTCAGATTAATGTCGAAAAGTAGGTTTCCAAGGAGAAGAGGGTACCGTCGGGATATACATAAATCATTGAAATTGTACCAGGTCCGTTCCAGCGCTCGCGTTCTTACAGATTTTCAACGGATTTCAATTTGCATCTGAATACTTATGGAAGACGTAAATGACACAACTTCGCTTTTGCGGAGATGGCACTTTGTTCGAAACTGAACGAAACTCCTCAGTTTCGAGATTAACATATTCATGGCTGCGTCGAGAAATATTTGACGCACGAACTACAACTGTTTTATTAAGTTTTCTATTCGCTCGCTCATCTTATTACCAGGGCCGTGCTCGTCAACTTCTAAATAAGTGCAGCCAAGTCAGAATCAACAACATATCGATTTCGTATAGTATTAGAATTATCGGATAATTGCAAATATCAATTAATACAGTCTATTCTCGATATAGGTCAGAAATATCTAGGCAAGAAAAACAGTGTCGTCAGCCGGTGTACGCGATCAATTAAAACCCGAGTGAGACAGTGGATTTTCGCGTTTTTGCGCAGCGTCGGCAGTTTATCTCCGAATAAAATAAAACAAAACAAAAAAAGAAGTGAGGAAGTCAGCAATCCGCGACTTTCCAAATTCTCGTCTAGACACGACTAGAAACATGTGTTGTGCGCATGTAGGATCGATCGATCCGGCTGCCGGACAACAATAAATCGTCGAGCCAGTCGCGAATACGTTTCACCCTCGATCGAGGCCCGCAGGTAAGCTTGTCCGCCGCTGTTTCCCCGATGCTCGCCTAGATTCCATTTCCACCGAACTATTAATACGCGTTTCCGCGTCCAGTAGTCTGTGCTAGGAAGCAGAAATCATGCTCGGAGAGCCAGCCAGTGGTCTCGCGAGCCTCCCGTCCGACAAGGCGCGCCTTTCCACGCGAGATGCTCTTTTTTCCGAACTTCCGGCCCAGTCGTGTTCGATCGGGATCGTTGACTTTGACCGTCGCGCGCTCAAAATAGAGAAAGAGAGAGAAAACTATTATCGGCCGTCAGCCAGTGTCGATTCCTCGTCATCGAAGCACCCGGCGCGCCCCCGTCACCGTCACACTGCCACGTTCAATGTTTGTCGAGCGGAAAAGTGATTCGGTACTGCCCCCACACCCCCTCCTCCCCCCACCACCGCCGCTCCCGTGAACTTTTTCAAGAAGTTTGCCGGCAGTGAGTGAAACTATCGTTTACATCGTTGACCGACGAGTGGCGAGGTCTCGGTGTTTCGTTCCATGAAACGTGAACTCGACGACGCCCTTCCCCGTTGAAGGGCACGCCGAGAAGTGCTTTCCATTCCCCGGCGTTAGGCGACTCCATAGTTTGGTTTTCTTCGGAGCGAGACAACGCCCCTCGCGACGATAACAATACGTCGACGAGTTCTCTATTATTTACCTCGTCGAGGGACGTTTATATACATCTCGGGAACGTTTATCCAGCTGGGCTAGGACGTTCACGTAACTACTATAAACCATCCCGCGAACAAACTTTCGAAATTTCTGTTATCATCCGCTAGATCTGTTTTCGCTTCTCGCGCGGGGCAAAGTAAATATTTACCGCGATCTCGAGGAGTTTTTAAGGGTGCCGGCAGGCATTCGGCCTTGACTGTCGCGCTATGTTGCGCTGTGCCTTTTTTTCTAGACATTTTACGTCTTAAATAAGTAAGTAATGAAGAATTGCGATTAGTTGTATCTTAAAGTGTAGAAAATATTGTAATTTTCTTTATTTGACTGACGTCGGTTTTCTCGGTGAAAAAGGGAGAGGGAAATACTTGGCGGAGGGGAAAGTCAGTTGAAAAACAAAAGAACGAAGAGCCATGCTCGTTTCTAAAGGTTGTAAATGATCGAGTGTATGGGGTCACTTACGATAAGTGACCGCCATAAATCTCTTTCCCGAAAGCCAACGGGAATCGTCTGCTTCCTTTTCGTTCCCGCGGTGGTTCGACGGCTCCTCCTGTTTCCTGGTCGAACGCTTTGCCGGCAAATGGCTGCACGGAAGCAGATTTATCGATTTACTGTTGCTGGACAACAGGGATCCATGTAGCTATTTGTTGAAGATGAAAGTTTCCTTCCGGCAAAGAGGATCCTCGCCGAGTATCCCGGGCTCCTTCGGGGCCCCGTCCCGCGGACCGCCTCGTCTCCGAGAACTGAATTTAAATTGATTTTTCCCCAAGTTTATATAATTCCCGAACTCTTTCGAAATTTTAAATTGCCGCGCGCAACTTCGACGCTTTATCTTTCCGCGACAGTTGCTGTTGCGTTCCCGGAAACTTTCCTTGATTAAAGTGACCGGTAGGCTTCTGTAGCGATTTAAATATTGGTTTCATTGTACGCGCTCGATCTCCGATTCTTTGCACCATTTTATATACGAATGGAATTTGTATACGAATCGAATTGAATTTAAATAATTCTACCACTTGTTTCCGAAGAAATATTCCCTGCTCGAAGAAATTTGAAATTTCAACATTCGATAGAGCCGAATGCATATTCATTGCAGGTTTCAATTCACCGGAATAATTCTGATTTCAACCCCTTCAATTTTCTCAGCGAAAAGTGCGAACTTGAATAAACCGGGTCGAGTTATTAACTTTTCGTTTTCCTTGCATTAATATTAAAATTATCGTTTCGTTTGTACAGAGAATGAGTTCACATAATTAATGGTGCGACTGTTTGAGACCGTTTAAAGACGGGAGTGCGCGACGCCGTTCCATTATCGAGGAAGAAATTAAGCGTATTCTATTGTAATATGCAGCGCGTTTTATAGAGTTTGTGATTGCAATGTTCGAGATGGTGTAATAATATGGAAGAGGAAAAGTCCAGCGAGGAAACTTTGCCGACAGTTTACGGAATCATGATTGCGTTTCTCACTTGCGTGGTCGGCTACATTTTGTGGGTAAGCCCGTCGCAATTATCTATACGAGATTCTATACCAGTGATTCTAGAATACGTTAACGTTACGATCGTTTTATGTTTATTCATCCGATAACGGACGAAAGCTTTAAAATAAATGCATCAAAAAATATTCGAATGAAAATGTGGAATAATTCAGCTAAAAAGTGGATCGTGTTGCGGTAAGTAATTTGTGTTATTAAATGTTATTTAATACGCCCCCAGGAAATAGTAATAGTTCACGTTACAGTGAAGCAAGTGATGGCAAATAGTCGCATAAAAGATCTTAAGAAAAAGTTAACCTATTTTTACTTCACCAATACGAATCCACAATTTTTGGAACAACCGAATTTGGTTATTTGAACCGTTTCGTTATTTGACGCGTAACCGAAACGATTTCTATTGTCCCGCATCGCCCGTTGGAATACAATTTCTTCGATGGAGGTGAAACAACGCGAAATCGACAATTATTTCCGCGTTTGAAGTCAAAGCGGCATTCGGGCGCGTCCACTTAAGAGCCCGGGCCGTCTCTTGTTTGCCAGGTCCACTCAATACCGTCGGCATTGTTTGCGATAATCGTCGCTCGCATTCGCGGCATCAACCATAATCTACAGACTCGCCGAACGTTGGCGCAGGGACTCTGTTCTGGTTAAATTATGGCCGTGTAATTAAGGTGCGAGTGGATTGTTTCATCTGGACCGACCGTTCGGGTTAACTTATGTTCGAACGGTCAGTAATATTCGACCGTTCCGACTCCAGAGAGATCGTGACAAACGCGATGGTCGAGATCCGGACGTTTCCGCAATCGATAATTTCCTCCGAGTGTATTGCGTCGCAGTGGTCCACGAAATATAGTACTTGGATCGCAGAGGTCGACGGGTACGGGACAGTGCGCACGACAGAGACGGAACGCGTCACGTGACTGGGGCGGGGCTGAACAGTGCGGTAGAAGGGGCAATCAGAGTGGGGGAACAAGTCTTGATCTGGCGATAGAGATGGAACGCGTCACGTGACCGGGGCGCGGTAGAAGGGGCAATTAGAGTGGGGGACAAGTCATGATCTAGCGACACTGGTTCACACAAGAGTGTCCCCTATACTTCGGACATTAGGGACGTTAGTATACTTCGCGCACCTCTGGTTTAAGGCAAAAATAACCGGGCTTGAATGCTGCCTGTCCTAGATTAGTGGTTTCTCAGACGGTAGGGCTGCTTGGGCAATCGAATGTCTCGGAACGTGCCAGGAACGACGATGCGTTCTGTCGGAGACGTTAGGCGCTAACGAAATTGGCAGTTTAATACTTTGTGTTCGACACCGGTGGACTTATCGACAGTTTCGTCATGCTCGGGGACAAACCGTTTATACGTACACGGTGAATGAAGGACAAAGCCGTGATCGTCGGTCGATGGGAGGGCCGGTGAAAACCGAGCCACGAGTACGGGCAAGTTCTTCCTCTCAATCTCGGTCCAATCGGGCCGACGCGACACGACGCGACACGGCGCGGCGCTGCGCGACGAGAGAGCGGATCGAAGGAATGAATTGTTCGGTTAACGATCGTCGGTCGCTGGATCCCCGGGAGGACAGGGAAACTCCATTCGATCCGGGCCACGAGAGTGCGTTCACCACTCGACGCGGACCGCGGTTGCGTTTACGCGTAGCCCCTCGTTACACCCGGTCGGCAATCAGACTATGGCTGTGGTCGAGTCAGGTGAGCGAAGGGATGGAACAAAAAAAAATACAGCTGGGGAAAAAGAGCCGGTAGAAACAGGTGGGAGGGGCAGAGGGCCGCGGGGAGGGGATAAAGTGCAGATTGCACGTCGGGAAAAGCAGTCGCGCATCAAAGAGCGATTAACCCCCGCCCGTCGTCGGCGCAAAAGGAAATCCGTCGTTTCGGCGAGTCGCAAAACGGGGAAAGGGAGATCGTTCTATATTTCCTTTCCCCAGCCCCTCTTCTATTTTGTTTCGATCGGCTGGTCGATCCCACGGCCGCAGGATCCCTCGATCGCGATTGAAAACTGACGAAGTATTCTGGCGTTGTTGCATCACCGATATTGTTTCATCGTCCCGGCTGGAATTCCGCGTGAATCGCGCGATCGCCGCGGAAATTGGCGCTCGTCGAACGGCCGTGTGAAATTGTCGAGTGGGTGTTGATTATATGGAACTCGGTGAAACTTGGAGTGTATTTTTTCTTCTTTTATCGGCTTCGCACCGATACACCCGAACCGTGTCATGTTACACTCCTCGGCGTCCTTTTCTGTCCTTTTCTATCCTTTTTCGATACATGTCTCTGGCTAGACCCGTGTTGTGGACTTATATCGAGAAAATACCAAACAAAAACAATTATAGAAGGTATTATCGATCCAAGAATGTATCATAAACGTGTGAAATGTTCCGGAGCGTGAATCCGGAACAAGAATAAATTTCGTTTTCCATGTTGTTTAAGCCATTGGGTGGGCAACGATGCAACGACTCTATCAGACTAGGATATTATGCGTGATGGGCACAGTCGTTAGCGGAACTACGTTGCGACGCGTTAGCATGGGCTCGGCGGAGAGATCGGTTGCCAGCAGGAACCTACAGATGTTCACATCTAATTAGGTAAAATCAGCAAGATCCGCAATGAAGCATGTTGTTTTATCCGTGCATTAATTAGCTCGCTGAAGGCGGATGCTCTGGGTTGAACTCGGCATACAAATGCGGGTCCATTTTAACCCGTGGCGGTATTTCTGTTCTACCACGCAGATTTTACGGTGGAGGATCTTGTGTGCACTTCCGATTGCATAAGACGGGCACAAGTTGTAATAACTAAAGCAGTTAAACAACAGATTCCTGTTCATTTAATAATTGATTCGAGATACTGCTTATAGGGCACGACCGAAGCAACCGCACCCTAATTAATGTCAAGTATCAGAAATTTTAATCGCGGCTTTGCAACCAGCTCTACATCTCCGCCGCAACTATTATTCGAAACGTTTGCGAGCCGACCAGCTGCAATTAATTTCGAGCCGAGGAACAGTGAAACCGAGATAATTTCGGGATAGTCGGTTAGCAGCAGGGGGTTAAGTTCGAAGACAGTGGCAAGCGTCGTGTCGGTCCGCCACCCCGAGAAATAGCTAACCGTTCCTCAAGGCGGCGGAATCACCGCGACATAGAGACTCGAACGGACGCGTCAGGAGGTTATACGCGATGTCCCCGGCCATTATCGTAATGACATAATGACGTGATATTATGGGGCACATTATGGGCATCGATCGTTTGCTGTCTGTAATTAGAGGCGAATGCAATCCTACACGTAGAGTTAGAATATGATTATTATCACCAGTTCGCGGTGTTATAGTGTAACTGAGCGCGCGCGACCACGCGACATTATACATTGTACCTGCGTGCGTTAATGCGGTAATAGTCGCAGGTGGGAGTTCGAATTACATTTACGTAGTTAGATAAGCCGACGAGAAATAGGCAAACCTTGATCTTCACCTCTCTGGGTGTGACAATAACTTTGTTTATCTTGACTGTTCACGTTATCCCGAATAATTAGGCTGCCGATCTCTACGCTAAATAAACAATAGTTCTGTTTTTCGGAATTTTTAAATCACCAGTTCACACGATCCTGTATCTTGACGCGTGGAAAATAAAGGGAGCGGCAGACGGCTGCGTTTCCCCGGTATCTAGGACAATATATCCGCGAGAAGAGTTTTCCGCGAGAAGAGGATCGGAGCGCCGCGTGATATCGCGCCCTCGCGTTCGAACTTCGGCTGCGATCTCGAAGTAGTTTTATTTATACCGGTAAACGGCATAAAGCTGCGATCCGTTCGGTGTCTTCCGCCATCGCTGACGTATCCGTTTCCCCGGCTCCTCGTTCCCCCCGCCCACGCGTTCCTCGCGAATAATACACCCACCCTCCTGGAACTTCTGTTTACTTGACGGAATATCCTGGAATTTCCGATTCCGTGGCCCCTGGCGATGCTTGGTCCGTGTTCACCATTCTTACGTTCGAAAATTGCAAGAAACTTTCGTTGCAATCGTTGTTATCCTGCTGCACAATTAACCCCACACTGGACGCGTGGGGTGCGATTTCTCGGTATACGTCGCCAAGGCCTGGATGGTAAACGTCGCGCAGCTATCCCCACCGCCGCGAGGTATACTCAGTCGGGGCCGCAGAGCTCGAGAGGCCCCGGACGCCGAGAAGTGTAAACACTAATTATTCTGTACAATCGAATAGTTGCACGGTTTGTTACTTGTTTCCGGGAACGGGAAATTATTTATGCGCGAAGCTCGGTTTGTTCTTTCCCCCGTCGCGTCGTCTGTCGACGGTCAAATAAGGTTTGCACCCGTGTAGGCGACATGCCAATTTAGAATTCATTCCGTGTGCCGTGATGTCGACCACGGTCGACCAAATCCAGCTGCGAAGTCGACATCCGATCGATTCGCGCCGTTACGCTCGCACGCTTTCAAATACAGCAGTGTTAATCGCCTTTGCCGAACCGTGACTAGTTTCACCATTTTTCCATCGATACGACAAAAAATCTTCGAGCAAACGGCAACGCGCCGATACAAAACGATCGCGGGTATACATACCGGTGGCAGTTCTCCGGAATGGGCTCCGAATGAACTCGGGTTTTCCAACTCGGCGTATAAACTCCGGGCGGTACTGCAAAACCTCCCATCCGATTTCGACGATTTTTTGATATGTTATAAATCTCAGCATTCTGAACAACTTTCTCCTTCGCATACTAGTGGCGGTCTCGCTCGGTTTCCGAGATATTCGCGAAAAACTGTCGGTACTACTCTGAAGGTCATGTGAAGGTCGTATTTTAGATCTTACTAAGAGTAATGTTTTTCTTTTAACACTAGGTTTACGGAGCACTGAAAGTGACTATTTCGCATTACTTTATAAAATTAATAAGAACGTACTACCCACATCTTTAGCAATACTTTTAAGATAATATATACTCAAAGAAATAAATTTGTCTGTGCTTCTTCTGAAAACTGTTTCTTCTGACAACAATTAACTCGTTCGGCACGGAGACGAGATTTTTCTTCTGAAAAAGAAAAGATACCAGCCCGCTTCGCATCGGCTTGATTCATTTTCCGCGGCGCATTGTTTTTGCCTTGTACTTGGCAACCAGTTCACGCCTGCGGTGTTTCCCGTCCGCAGTCTTTGTCAGTAAAATGTCGTTTCCTGCTGCGGGCACGAGCAATTAACCAATTTACATGTCGAAGCAGCTAATGACTCTACGAGCGGCGGGCTCTCTAATACGAGTCGTTTCGTCCCTTTATTATTTTCGCTCGGAGTCTTAGGTGACGTTGCGTGCTTTGCTTCAATTTTCACCGAGAGGACCCCGACGTTCAACGAAATTACAGACACTTTTGCTTCGTACCGTGCTAACGGGTCGTACACTCGGCAACTTTGGACCGAAAGCTGCCTGTCCATGGCGAAAGAAATAGTTTCCGTTCAAAATCGGGCTTTTTCTATTAGCTGGATCGCGCCTACTTCCACAAAGCTTCGAGCACTCCGTCGAAATCGAGGTGAAAAAAGAAATCACTTGTACATGAAACAGAATTTAATATGGTTCTACTTTTTGGGCTGAACTTCATCTTGGCAACCCAGAAATTTTTAAAAAATATATTAAAGGATGCGTTAAAAGAGTATACAACGTTCAGTCTCGAAGCTTAAACACATCAAGTGCTTGGCATTTAATTAAACATCGATCCGTTTAGCCGTTAATGCTCGCTTCGACGAGTATGCTCGATCGCTATAACGGACACATAAACTGGAATCTCGCAATACGGTCTATTTTCGGTGAAATATCGCCGCTCGTAAACCGAAAATGGCGCGGAAGTCTGTGAGAATCTTACGGCGTCCTTATGCAAAGCTGCGCCGTGTATTATGTGTGCATTTACGATGACTGCGAGCTGGAATAGGAAAGAAATCTGCCTCCGCAAAAGGAACGATACTTCTGTCACGGAATATTGGTTCCCCTGATACGAAGGTTACTTCGAAACAAGTAGAACATGGCGTTCCTATCGTGTGTCAAGAGACGAGACTTCGATACACGGGTCGACTTGAAATATTGAACTTGCATATGGCTTTTGCAGCGTACGGAAAACAAAAACCGATACACCCAGTTTCACAACTTGACTGCGAATTTCATGCATTTATAATAAAACTGAATAAACGATTCGGAAAACAGTGAAAAAATTAGAGGATAGCGGGAGGTAAATGGGATGTCTTATAATTTTGTCGACCGGTCATGTTACGGGGGCTTACCGTACTTCGGCATGATCGATCAAGTAGTCAAGGCTCGGTTGCCAGGCTGCAGGTGCTTGCATTTTAAAGAACAAAGTCGCAGCGATGGCCGACAAGCTGCGCCGGCGGCGTTATCACTTTAATAATTAATAGACAGCGTGGCAAACAATGTAGGAAACGCGTCTGCCCGAAATATCGGCGTCGACGCCAAAACCTCGTCACGATCGCCGCGACAATGGACATCCGTCCGGCTCATGGAGATTTATCACGTCGTTCCACGACGAGCATTGGGTTGGAGGATCAAACGAGCCACGAAATATGGGTCTGGTGTTCGGGAAGCCCTGCGAAATTCGACACGATGGAAATCACGGGAGACGGACGATCTCCCTAAACAAAATATTAAGTCGTTGTACAAAATAAATCGCCGTTCTACTTTGCACCGTAATTACAAATACATTACGAATTTCTACGAAAAAACAACGATAGAAGCTCAACTTTCTTTCACAAGAATGGAAGTCGGTAAGGTAGAAAATGTTGTATAGGTATGGTAGAAAATGACAATTCAGTGGTAAACCATTTTTCTTCGAGTCGCCAAAAATCCTTTCGGGAAACGTGTCTTTATTACAAAATGGTGCGACGTGCAAAATTTGGGTTCGATTCGATTTGACCTATTTTCGGAACTTTAGCTGTTGGGCAAGGGGTTAATTTTTGCCGGTATTGCCAACGATTTCTCAGACGTTCGGAACGGTTCAAATGGACCACCCTGTATGGAAAAAGTCCTGCCGCACATATTCAATCCCGTCGTCCCTCCTCGAGGAAACCACCCTCTCATTCTCTGACGGTGTCACGATTCACGACACGCTCGTATAATCGTGAGGTGGGCGAGTCGAACGAGATGGGTTACGAGCCGCGAACGAAAGACACGTTTCTTAATAGATAGGGGGATCGGCGTCGTGATTCTTTACGACATCACCGCGAGAGCAGCGAAGGGTTGGGATCTCCTAGAGCGGCGCGACCGAAGGGATGAACCGAAGGAAGGGATCATGCCTATACATTCACGATGGAATTCGAAATTCTGAGTGCTGTTCGCGAGTAAATACCGTCGCCCGAGTTTCTCCATTATATGGGTTTAAAACGATTTTTCTCCCGTTTCCGCTCTCTCTCCACGGCAACCCCTCCACCCCTCCGCCCCTCCCGGACCACCCCCTTTTCTCCCGTTGCTTTCGCTAAATCGACCGCTTCGAGCGAAAACGTGTTCATCGAACGCGCGTGGGTTTTCGCTCCCCGAAACCGAGTCTTTGTGGGCACAGTAGACAGTCTTTTGATAGAATTTTCGGGGATCGAAATTCGGTTGCGGATTCGCTGAATCGTAACTCGGATGGGGAAGTCTCCACCGAAAAAAATGCCGTAGAATTGGTTTAAATAAATTGCACCGATACATTTGGCTAACGCACTGTTGTATTCAGAGATTGAGAAAAGCGCAGTAGTTCCGCTTCAAAAATTGTCGAACCTAGTAACATTCCCCAGCAATCAACGCAGGAAAATTCCCTAAATACTTTGGGACGAAGACATATCTCGCTGAAACTATGCATGTCGTGTGCAACCAGCATTGGAGCTAGCCAGGAAAAAACAAAGAGGAACCGCGTACGCCTGGGACAAATTTTGAACGTTTCCGTCGGATTTATTGCCGTGTCCAGGGATTCCCACTTTAGAGACGATTCTTTTCGCGGCTTATCCTGACAGGACAACGTTTTATTTTCAACAGGGTTTTTCCTTGACGGTCGTCTCCGTACAAACCGTCGCTACGGTTCTCATTGTTGCAAGCGAGGAACGACCGGTTCGTAAAAAGGACAAAGAAATAGGGACTATACGTCAGAAATGCAGAACGCCTTCGTTCTCGCGCTTGTTGCCTCTGAAAGGGCTATAATTAAGCTTGCAAAATGGCGATAAAGCTGAACCTGCAGCGACTCTGGTTGCGTAAAAACTTACGCTGCACAATTTGAATTGCAAAAGCAGGAAGGTTATGTAAGTGAAGACATTTCGAACGATAAGGTGGGAGAAAATTTAAGGGGTGTTTCTCCAAGACAATATAAGAGGAAAATGAAGAACAAAAATATGGCGATTTCGGCTTCAGTTTTTAGTTATTATCAATGAAAAATCCGCCTAATAGGCGGCAACACGGCCGACAGGGTTGCTTACGTCATAAAGGAGCGCGACGGCTGCGTATCAAAGGGGCTTCTCGTTCCACCCAATGGTTAGGCTTGGAGTCACACACTTTAGCCAATAATTCGGCTAGAAAATGAGTGTGGAATGAACCAATCGGACGGTTCATGCGCCTCTATGACGTTAACAACATAAGTTGTTAGAGTTTACTCTTCATTTTCGTCTTATATTGTCATGGAGAACCACTCCTTAAATTTTCTCTGACCCGTAATCGAACACCCTCTTTAGTGGTTTTATTTCAGCAAATTCAATTATCACATTATCAGAATTATTAAAATAATATTTGTAGTAGCTGAATACAATGTTAACGGAATGCACATTCGGCAAGAAGCACCAATGGCAAGTATCGAAAATTTGTTTATCTTTCTGCCGGAAGGAACACGAGTTCTAAAGATTTATTGCTCTGCCATGAAAGCGGATTTTTACGGAAGCGCGATACATTTTTCCTCGCTAAAATGAAATACTTTCGGTAGTTCGTTTTATTCATAGCGAGACGATGGTCGTGCTGATAATATTATTTTATTCTTTGATCGTAAATACTACGCGATCGAATTGTTGTAATTCGACAGCACAATCAAACTATTTTCCAACGAACCGATTCAATTTGAATTGTTGCGTATTTCATTTTAAATGTAATTTTACTTGCCATTGAACTGCGATTCGACAATTTCGTTTCTTAATACTAAAATAAAATACAAAACTTCAAGAGTTTCTTTTCTTTTTCTCACCAAATAAATTCTTACGAATTACTAAAGTCAATTCGTCAGTACCACCTTTTCTGCATTCGCGATGAAAACGAGACGGTAGGATGAATATTTTGGCATTCTCGAGCGGAAGCGCATCGTCGATCCTTTCGCAATTGTTCGCCGGCAGTTTGCAACGGTTCGTAATGAGGTTCGCTCTAGGAACGCCTACGAAATCGGTCGCTAACTGTGTTGGGATCATCGTTATTCTTGAGACTCCCGTTGTTCCGAGAGTCTTGACGGTTCCTGCAGAAATTCTGGTGGCGAACCACTCGCGACAATGGACGACCGTTTGTCTGCGGATACTTTCCAGTTCTCTCGTTTTTCTTTTCTCTCTCTCTCTTTTTTCTTTATTTTTCGCTTATTTTCCCGTCATCCTCCTCCTCTCATTCCGTCATCTCTGTCTCCCTCACTCCTCGAAGACCTCATTCTCTCTGCGTCGTAGGATCGACGTTCTGCATGTTTCCTCAAGGAATTTTTAGAGGCGGATTCTTCGCGCCCGTGTCCCATGAATCGTCTACGAATTTTTCACTCCTTTCGACCTCGTTCTTGTAACCCGGCTTCCACCGGGAACACCGCCGATGGATTTTTCACGCTAACGTTTCGCCGCGGTCGATACAGAAATTTTTGTGTTGCATCGTACGTTGCAGTGTGTCTAAGCTTCATCTTATTTTATTTTATTTTAACAATGTCCGTCCATTTCTCGTTGTTATTACTTGTATTCTTTGTGGAGTTGATCGGCTTAACTTTCCGAGAAATTCAATTGTACAGCCCCGAATGTTATCGGCTTAGATATCGGAAGATCGCTGCGAACAGGTTGCCGCTGTTTGTCTGGTTTCCCATCGGTAAAAGCATATTTTATCTGCGTAAAGCTTTGAAGTTTCAAAAATATCTTGAGTGTAACTTTGGAGAACTTTGCTGCGAACATCGCGATTTTTTAACTGGCCGCTGTTTCGACAAGGGATTCGTTCCACCTTTTGTTCTCTGGCCTGCAAATGTTTTCGCTTTGTGCTTCCGCTATCTTTAATATCGGAATTTCATTTTTCCCTCGGCTATTCTTTATGGGGCGCGCGTTAATCCTGGTATTTCGTTTCTTTTAATTACACCGGCTTCCTGATACTGCGCATTTGTCGAATTTGTTCGTTCGTTCGTTCGTTCGCGCGCCTTCCATTTTATGTCTCGCGAACTTTGCCGAATAACATTTTAAACGGCAGAACGAGAAAGAATAATTAACAGAAGAAACTTTCGCCGATATAAAAGTGAGTTACAGCTGGAACTGCAAATAACTGGACTCACGCTGTTAAGTCGAGCTTCGTCTTCCGCGAGTTCGGTGGAAACTTTTATTGGACATTATTTCATTTTGATTAACGATTTTCGGGTCGATTTAAACGCCACCAAGATGTCGCCTTCGTCACCCCCTCCTCTCCCCCCGCCATCCCCCATAGGTACTCGAGCAATTCGTAAATAAGGTGGACATCTTTATTCTCAAAGGGATTTCTTAATCGGCCTCTCGAGAGGATCCTGCGTCGGGAACACGGAATAATTTAACGGCCGCAAGGACTCGAAGCTAGCCGTAGATATCCGTTTCAAAGCTCCGCTTAAACGATCTAAAGCGTGGTGTGAAATCATTCCCCGATAGTCTCCCGATCGTACATATTCGCCAAAGATCCTTTTGGGAAACATGTTGTTAATGCAAAAGGAACCTACTCACCCAATTTCGGCTGAATCGGATTGGACCAATTTTCTGAACTTTAGCCTTCGATTTGACTAATTTCTGTCATCTCTTTCGGAAAGCACAGAACGTGAAATTTTGCAAATCGGATCGTTCGTTTCTCGCATATTGGGCAGTGATCGGAAAACGAACCGGGGAAGAAAACGCGCGTGTAAGAAGAAAGTTATTGAAGAGATTTCAGCGAGAAAGCTGTGACCGAACGCCTCACCCTTTTCCTCGTCGGCTTTTCGAATCAGGGACGCGATTGTTGACCGATCCGTCCAAGTGGATAAAGATAAGGAAGAAACGATTCAGTGCGGATTCCGTGTTGCGGATGTTCCGCAGCAGGGTTCCACTTGTTTTTCTCGTCCGCGGCGTTCCACCTGACTGTTACGTCATGAATTACAGTTGGCTAACTGCTATCAAAATCCTGCTCTCCGATATCACCGTGAAATCGGACAACTTTTTCCCCTTCACCGAGGTCGAATTTTCACCCTAAATAATCTATCATTTGAAATACGAAATTTCTATAAATTTTCTGGGCCATCCGGATACTTGTGGACGGGAGTCTACGTTCCTCTTTACCGTTGAACATTCTTTTATACTCCCGAAAGGTTTTTACCATTATGTTTATAAGCACTGTGAGAGGGGTTTAGGAGAAATGCCTCTTCCGCGAATTCTAGGTAATTGATAGGATCACGTATTGGTTCGAGGAGCCTCCATTTACTGCGTCTTTTATTCGGTTCCCCTCCATCCGATCATGTTCTCAAATCCAGCTACATTATCCATATTGATAACAATTATCTTGAGTGAGTTTTTGTGCTCTGGAGACGCTTGTATCGATTCCTCTTGGGGCTAGTAGCTAGCAATTACCTCATGGGCTTTTTAGAACGACAATAGGAGGATTCTCATTCTTTGCGAAAAATGCTTCAGACCGTCTCGCGTACGCTGCTCCAAGTTTGAACAAAATTTTACCGATTATACCACTAAAATTACTGCACAACGTAGCGCGCAATTTTACTGTAAAATTTATGGATTTTCTGCGATCTCTAATAGAATGGGATAAGGGACCCAATTACTGTGCCTATAGTCATCACATGTTCAGCGTAGAACATTCGTTGTAACAGTTTTGAGCGTGTTGCAAACACGTGTATTTATGGCGTCGACCTACATATCGCGAGGACCATTTAAACGAAGAATAAATAACGCTAAGCGTGTCGCGGAGATTTAATTAATTTTCATGATTGCTATAACGCGTGTGCCATAACTGTAAACTCGATCCATCGCACAGAATACAGAACATCCACCGCGGCCATATTTATCTTCCGGAAATGCAATATTGATTCAGTGGAATGAACTACAATTGTTTGTCCCGTATTCTGTTTTCGGTTTACGGTATTTTTCGCAATAGTGCTTGACCGGTACGAAACTACGGCACGACGCGACTGTTTTTAAGCCTTCACCATTTATTAAACAGGTATTCGATAAATTGCCAAAGATGCGGGTCAATCGACATATTATTTCTAGTTGATAAATTCGATGAAATAGTCTCGCGGTCCAGTTGTAACGATATACGGTTGTTGTTTGTCTTCGATTAAATACTTTTTTTCCAGGGGTGTTTACAATTCATGGAACGCTGCGCGCGTTAACTTTTTATGGGAGCATCAGTTCCTGAAAAGACTAACCACGTGTCATCGTTTATTGCTGTTGCTGTCACTTTTACTTGTTTACCACCGCGCGGACGTTGTAAAGTTGCCCCTTTGACCCTTTCCCTTCTTTATCGTCGCGTAAAACGGAAATCCTGTCGACACATTTAATCGGCGCACGTAAGACGCGCAGAGTCTTGTGGTGTTTGTCCCGGCGCTCTGTTTAATTCGCGAAGGTATCGCGACCTGTTCAGGAACATCGCCGATTCGAATTGTTATCTCCGAAATAAAAGAACGTTTAATGGATCGGATCCGTTTCCCGGTTTGATCGGAACGCTTCGAACGGTAGCGTCGTCTAAATAGAACTCGTTTGGTTCGTGCTCTCCTCGGTCGCCGAATTATAGACTGGTCCGAAGAGGTACTTACAGGTTATCGCGACCATTTCCGCGGCCACTGGATTGATTCTCTTCCCGGATTCTCTGATTTGAATTAAAAGCACTGCGCCATCATCATATCGTTACCGTGAGCTTGATGGCTGACGTTTATGGACTCGCGGCATCGTTCTTCGGTAGCAGAGAGACGCTTCAGCGTCTGCCCGTGCGGGCAGGAAGCCACGCCCCTCGTCTTTTAGTGGAAATCACTCGTTACGGATTCCCCGTCCTCCCTAGGTGGAGAGGAGGGGATATGTGGTCCTCCCCCAAAGGTATACCCACGAACTTCTCCAAGGTGACCTTCCTGGAGGCGGCGAGGGACTCTAGATCGAAAACAACTCGATATCCCCTCCCCTAACAACGCCTCCTCGACGGGAGGACAACGTCCCCCACCCTAGGGTTGTTTAAATTCATAAAATTTTCCAAAGCGGAAAGCAATTTCAGTTTCTAAGGCTTTTGAATTTTCTGGAGTAGTCTAGTTTCTAAGAACTGGTCTCGCATTTTGTTCGATGCAACGTCGAACGCATTTTCTCGGTGAGATGCAGTTAATGGCTTGACTGCAGCCGCCGGACTACATACATAGATGGCATTCCGTAGATTTACGAGGCGACAGCTTTTACAGCAGCATTTCGGGGATTCGTAGTTTTACGCGCAACATCCGGACGATTTCACGCGGGGAAATCATGTCACTATTTCGAACTGACAGCTTGTCGATCGGTGTCAAAAAGCCACGGCCAGGCCGGATAAAAGCTGGCGAATGTAATCGCCGTATTTTAATGACCAAGAAGTTTTCCAGTTCTGTTTCAGAAATACAAACAAAATATTCTTTCTTCTGTTGCAGCCTACCATTTTCGGCACCGTGACGACAGAACCCAGCTTAAACCCAAAGGAAGGCAACAGTCGAAGGGTGAGTGATGGGAAATTAATATAAATCAAGTTTGTACATATTTTTGAATATGGTAGAGCATTGTGGAATTGTTAGAGATGCAAAGTTCTTCGAGAAGCCCGTGTTTTAACCGGAGTTCCAGCTCGAATTTTGCATGAAATACACCGGCTTGTTTCTTGAAAGCAAGGAAAGTTTAACCTTCAAGGGAGAGAGCGTGTATCTAATGATCCATTTTTTTCGGGTAAGATACAGCGCGGGTGCACGGAAATTTTGGTTTTACCCGGGGTACATGTCCCTGGGGACTCTTCCCCGAGTCTTAATGAGTAAAAATTGCTGCTAAGTCGCGGTTCCCCTCTGCCCTGAAATGCCCGAAGATAGAGCGTTCAAGCGGTCTAATTAAAAGTAACTGCGGTACCAAGCAAGTCGTTCAGCCCTAAAACCCTTGCCGCGCAGGGACTTTAACCGGCAAAGTCGCGAAGACCGTGTCCGCTTTACGTCTTGCATAAATTCCTCATAATTGCGAAATCATGCAGAATATTGCAGTCCCCAGAGCTCTGCGCCGCTCTAAAAAACGAAATGTTCATTTCCGCGAGAAACTTTTCACCGTTTGAATGCACTTTCGGACATTTCAAGCCGAATAGAAGCTCCGGCCAGGCAAACTGTCGCTAATAATGTAACTCGGTAATTGTTGCTACACACGCAATTACTTAATAGAAAATTTGTATACCGCCGGTAAGCGTCGGTAATAATTCCAACACGATAGTAACTCAATACAATCGTTTCTAAAGAATCAGTACGTATCTGTAACAGTTGGTACAAAATACTGTGTTTACCTACCTCGTCCACTGTTATCACTGACCACTTATCTGTCGGCCATCGCGGGTTCTTACTAAGGTAAATATTGGTTCAATTTGTTAAGACATATAGACACATCAAACGGGAATACGCGATCGGAACAGCATGGTATTCCGAGGCTAGTATTTTAGATGGAGTTTTTTCCTCTTCCGCTGCAACTGTAAACGTTGTTGCAGACCCGGGAAACTGAAAATATTATGTTTCATTGGTTCAATTTACTCGAAAGCAATCGTTTCACCTACAGAATACGTGCTTGTTCCTTTTTTGCAGAGAAAGATGGATGCCAACAATTTTTATTTTTATCTCTGATACGAAGCAGCGAATGAAAAATATTTGCGTCAATTTTGCTCCCGCACGTAATGGCGGAGAATCGTTCAGAAAGAAACCGGTCCGCGAACGCAAGGCGAGAACGCGATAGCTCGCATACACGCATAGATTTCGATGGTCCCGTAATTCCATTGTACGAGAGAAAATATTCTCCGGTACGTTTCAGTCGTTTCGAAAAAAAAAAAAAAAATACAGACCTCGCTCGGCGGATCGAGAATTTTTCGGAGACGCGTCGTGTCGTTTCGCCGTGCGATCACATAAATACAAACAAACCGAAGTGAAAATTCATCGTAAACGTTCCGTGTCGGCTGGATAGAGGTTCAGCTGATCGAATAAATTCATGAATCTTAGATGCTGGCTGGGAAAACGGGCGGCGGGTCCCCGAAACGTATCACAATCCCCGTGGCTCGACACGGTCCGACTCGAATCGATTCCAATGAATATTTAATTCATGATGCCCGATAAACGCCGCGCTTCCAGGTGGTTGATGTTTCCTGGGATGTCGAAATTTTTTTGCTCCTACAGAGCGTAATAAAGAAGGGGGTTGCGAAATGGGAACGTTAAGGAAAAGTTCGTTCAAGACGTTATATTCGATTTGCGCGTAAGTTTCAAGCTTATCTCTCGATTTCTGCTTCAAACGCAAACTCAAATGTTGCAGATAGCCCCTTTTTGCATTAAAAGCACGTTTCCCAGAAGAATTTTTGGCGACTCGAAAAAAATTCTCTATCATATTGGTATGGATTTCTACCTTAGCGACATAAAGTTTTCTACCTTACCGACACAACGCTTGGATTAGTTTCTGAACCCGTGCTTTACGCGGATTGGGTCGTTAAGGGAGCCGGCATGGTTTGAAATCCATATACGTATGCAAGGATCAAAGTCTAGTCAAACTGCCACTTCAATATTGCAATGAGCAGTTTAGATGTGGTCAATTGTGTTTCCTGAAAGTCCAATCTACGTCTGAATGGAGCCCAAATTGCGAATTTCTACCTGATCGTGGAGTAACTTTTAATATTCGGCAGAAAATTCGCCATAGCGATTGAAGGAGTGGAGGGAAGTGATCGAACGACTTCCGAAAGGGATGATGCGTAAACAGGCGTGACGCGGCCCGCGTAATGGATGTTAGCGTTTCGGAATGAGCGGCGGATCGTTTTGGATTTACATGTTCGCACAGCGTGATTACGTCCGCGGGACGACAACACGCCGCGTAGCAGATTTTGCCACGATACGTTTACCGAAATGGAAGAGCAAGCACTCTCTGCCGCTTGCACGGTCATTGCCGTGTACCGGGGATTAATACGTGAGCCGCGAGAGTAATTTTCGTTGGATTCGCTAAACGTATCGCCGATTCAATAGAATTCCCGATCGACGGGAGCCACCCCACCGGCTGAAAAAGTTACGCTCTGTCAAGAGCATTTATTTTTTTATTCCCATATCATGCACCTCCGCGCCAACGGGAAGCAAAATGTTCCTATTAGAGTGTAGATTGCTTTTTTCCTAGTGGATAGTTTTTTCGCCAGTATCTTCTAACGGTTGCGCGCCTTTATGACGTAAGCAACGTATGCCTCTGTTGGCCGGGTTGCCGCATTTCAGGCTGAGTTTTAATTGATAGTAACTAGCATATGAAGCCGAAATCGCGATTTGTTCATTCTTCATTTTCCACTTATACTGTCTCGGAGAACCACCCCTAAAATTTTCTCCCGCCTGTGGTCGAACACCCTGTATAATAAAACCAAGTTTAGTCGCTCTAACTGCTCGGTACTTCTAGTAGTAAATCCGTGAAACTTTAATTTTGTAGTTCTAGAGCAGGGCTGGGCACATTCACGGAAAGTTGGTTGGGGAAGCAAGCGTTCGAGGGGCCCACACGTGACGTGGACGTCGTGTAGCACTCTAACGGAGTGAATAAATTGCAAAGATTCATAATTTAGGCGCACGAGATAGAGGGGACCCAGAAACTTGGCAGTTCAAACTGATAATGAGCGGCCCTCAAGCTGCAACGGACCAAATGATCTAAGTTTAGAGGAATAGTTGGTAGAGGAACTTCTCCTGATCGCGCGCTGGTTCAATTCCAATGACGCGATCACGATTCTTGGATAGGTCCGATTTGGCGCTTCGTGACCCGAATGTATTAATTCCTAACTTTCGAATTCAAGTCAACTTAAAGCTTTTTTGTGCTGAACAAAATAGGTCTCACAATTTTTCTAACGACTTCCATAGTTTTTCTTTTCTGTTGTAGCTGATCGAAAATCTTTTTCAATGTTGATGTTATCCCGTTCCCGTATCTTTAACGTTAAAATCGCGTACAAAATGGAAAAATCAACACGATATCCGGTGAATGATTTTCACGTTGCGTTTATCGGGCGCGCAATATTGCTGGAGGCGCGGAATGGAAGCATAGCCAGGTTCATTATAAGCACAACGTCGCTTTATTTTCCCGTTGTGCTTCCGTTCGCTAAATATCGAATTGCCTATTGCAGATTCAATTTGGTTTAGGTGCACTTTTGACCTCCTTACCCGGCGGCTACGCCCTTTACTGTTCTTTCTTCAACTTCTCCAGCATACAACTGCAACGGTGGTGGTTCAGCATCTCGTATTCGTCGTAAGATAATCCCAAAGCCGAGACGAGTTGCGCTTTCAGTCGAAACTGCGCAAACTGTTTTCCCGGGAATAGCGGACAGTGAAATAAGTTCGTGTTACATACACATCGAGAAAACGAACGAGGACAGGGAACGCACGAGAGAAAGGGGTGGGGTGGGGTGGGGGGATCGAGGTCTAAATTCAGTTTTAATCGACGATCAAATTACAATTCCGCCGCAATTCCCGATTCATCCGCAGAAACAGAGTTTCAACAAATCCGTTGATACCGGCGGATCATTTCGAGAAAACCGTCATCGACGCGAACGCCCGTCAATCGAATTCACCGCGGGGCTCTTACCGCGGCAAAAACCCGATCCACCTCTCATTCACGATCCATGAGCGGATCGACGAGAGCCAATAGGACGGCCTGAATCCTTAATAACGACTCCTGCCACTAATAACCGCAAAAGCACGAAATTCTCGTCCAACGAGGTTGACCCAGAATCAGTAACAGGTTGGTAAACACCGGGAATATGGGCAAACAGTATGAATCAGTTTTTGGCCAGCTATCGGCGAAATCGATGCTTTGCACGATCCCTGCCATCTCGTCTATGTCTATATCCTGTGTGTATAAGTGTGTACGTGTGTGTATGTGTGCGACTCCGAGCTCAGAAAATTAGAGTCGGAGTTCCGGTTCATCCTAACGAAGCAACTTGTAGGGAATTCTGCTTGCCATACGTCGGTACTTCCGCACATACGAAACTTGGTGTTCAATGACGATGCGAATTATGGCTGGAGAACTTCAACAGCCGCCGACCATTATTATACCCTTCCCGGTAATTCTGCTGCAATTTATTTACAGGAAATAATGCCTATACAGAGCGTCTCGTTTGATCCGCTCGAATATCTTTGAAATTATTCGTCAGAAACGTATCCAATTAATTAGGACGATCTATTCAGGCAGATAAAAGCTCCTCCAGCACTTCCGAGGGTAACACTCTGCGTTCAACTCCATTACAAACAAATGCTCTCCGACATCGAAAACACGCGTTATTTATTGCACGACCACTTCGAAAGGTGTCGGTGTGCCCCACTTTCGCTTCCGCCGTGCGATGCACACTTAAGTGGTTAATCATGGGCAATCTGGGTACAATCCTGGTCGCATACGCCCCAGTGTAGGACGGCAGGATGCCGGGAAGCGGGCTTCAGATTGTGTCGCAGTCAACGCGTCAATCAAATATGATATCATCATTGCCGGTGGCCGCTTAGGTAGTGACAAGAAAGCACCCCCATTAATGTGCTCCCGGTTTGAATAAGTACTGCGGCTTGTCGATCATTGGGGAATTCAGACTCACTATGAAACGACTCTATGATAACGTTGAATATTCGGAATAAACAAAAAATGTTCTATTCCAACGGATTACGCACCTTAATTATTAATTTCTTAAATATGGGAAACTATGCGTCTTGTTGCGGATTTGACTGTCACCAACGCGGGTCTTGCCAGCGTCATGTATCATCAAGAAGATATGTTTACACTCCCCGGCGTCCGAGGTGTATCTCGCGGTAGCGGGGATAACTCCACGACATTTATCATCCAGATCTTGGCGGCATGTACAGAGGAATAGCTGTAGCGAGAAAGGCAAAGTATGAGAACCCGTTCAGGGCAAGGGGTTGAAAGAGAAACGAGGGCGAATGGGGTGAGAAGAGATGGATGGAAACCTAAAGCATCCCCACCCCGTTTCACATTGAACCATGTGCAATATTCGTAGTACGGCCTCTTCATATATTGCATCGTTGATTGCGATCATTTACGGATGACCAGGCGATCGTTCATCTTCATTCCTGTTCTCCGAAGGCATGCTTTAAGCATTAATTGGAATGCGCTTTCCCAATTACCACCTCCTCTCGATTTCCTTCCAATTTTACTTTGATAAATTATACGGGCGTTATTAAATTTTAATTGATTTCGGGAGCCCGTTACAATTTCAAACTGCGATGCTGACAGTCCGGCGATCTCCTGTGATTAAAATTTAAAAGTAGAGAAAACGGTGTGGAAATAAGTGGATCATAATTCAATTTGTGTCGCAACGTCGAATAAATCCTCGCGAAAAATTCTCCACAGTCGATCACGCTTTCGGCTAGTATTACATGTCGCTGGAGCTCGTCCGTTTAACGAGCACGGTACCGTTCGTTCTTTAAAAATAAATATAATTGATACAGGCACAGCGATCGGTCCCCGTACCGTTAAAATCGGCGCGTTACACTTAAGTGTCGCCGCTCGGGGGTTATTTCCAGCAGACATTCGAAGCGGCTAATGCGAAGGGGTGAATCCGATTCCGATAAACTGTTCCATCGAGTTGTTCATCTGTCTGCTTTGAGAAACGGTGTTTCCCGGCGCGGCGGGCCGAGTAATTACAAATAACCGGGCTCGTCGCAGCAACGCAACGGCCGAGACTCGACGCATGGTCGTGTGATAAATCGACTCGCGGCACGACGTCACACGGCGCGTTCTCTGTTCACGTGCAACGTTTCTACGTTCATCACCGATCGCGCGTATGATTGTGCCGTTCGTGCGCCACTTGCACGGAACGGTACAACTGGTCCACAGTCATTTTTTAAAAATCCTCCCCGCTCGACGCCCCCGCTATCGATCGATGCAGCTGCCCAAAAAATTTGCGGCGGTTCCCATTAGTTGGCGCTGCTTCGCGATCGGAGCTGAGGGTCCAGCTTTCCCAGGTGGCCTTGATCCGCCCCAGTGTGCGTGCCGTGCGCGTGTTCATCTAAGTTACGTCTGGTTATGAATCAAAACGAATTCGAGTTCTGCCCCAGATCAATACTTTGTCGCAATAAAATGTCGTCCAACAACGGTAGCTTGACTTTCCTCGAGTAGAAATAAAATATTCATGGACGTCCATATCGACGGAAGTGTGAGTTCACGGGAGAAGAGTTAGGGACCGTCGGCGAGCGAAAGATCTATGAGACATGTAGCAAACGCCGGTTGAAGTGCGATCGTAGCCTTTGGCGCGACAGAACATTTTCATGGAGGAGTTACTTAAAAAAAAAAACGGAACTTTCGCACTGATTCGCTCCGAAAAATATATAATTCCCGAATTCCTCCTCGGCGGGAAAGTGCCTTTTCTCTGTCTGCCCAATCGAACCTTTTACAGCTGCGCCAGTTTTATGACTGTGGTTCTTGTTCCGGATCACCTGGCCGAACACCCGAAGAGATCGGGCATGAACTGTGTCGATCCTTCGTTTGCACGGCGATATCCCGGTGAATCGTGAAGTATAATAAACTCGAAGGAGGACGTGGGAATCACGAGTATTCTCTATGGCTGCAGTTCCAGACTATGTGTCGTTCAAGGAAACGAAAAATATGTATGTATGTTCCATGAGGTTGTAAAAGAAGATTCACGGACCGGAGAGACCAGATTTGTTTTACGCTATGATTTATTTTCAGATAAGAAAGGCCGGTTGGAACATATTTTTTACGTCCCTCTTCGTGAAAACAGGCACGGCGAAGGGATACGCAAACTTTATGCGAAAAGAAATCGCTCAAAACACACCTATAAAACGAATTATGAAATACGTAAAATAAAACTGGCAATTTTAGGTCGTTCTCAAAAAGGCTCTATACTATCAGCAAATCAAAAAGATTCCTCGGCAATTTGAAGACAATTATTATAGGAAAACATTGGTTGAAGCAAGTTCAAAGTTTATCACCCTATAGTTGTTCGGGATCGTTAAATCCACTCGTGTTATGGTTCTAATTCTGACGCAGGTCGAGTTAGGCAAAATGACAAAACCGGCGTGCCCGGCATTGATAAGCGGCGTGAAATTTTCTGCGCAACTGGACGAACGAATTTCATTGTCCGATCTGGTGTTCGAATTTCATCATCGTCCGGCCGGTAACCGAGTTTGCGCGCGATTCGCAGTTGAATTAACGGCAACAAAACCGCGGACGTATCGGTGACAAAGGTTGCCGGTTCGCGGACTTGTTTGTTTCGTTTCGCGAATCGACGTTCAGCGCGCGAAACTTCCGCTTGCGGATTGGACGAGCGCGCGACCGCAAGGCACCCGCGGCCCTTACGACGTGGCAACATCGCGCCGACTGCCCCGTCGCCGCTCGTCCAGGCAATTTGTCACGTCCGCTGACGCGACGGCCCGCTACCAGTTCGTTTGATCACCTTTAGATTAATTACCTGTGCCACCGATGCGCACGCGAGCGGGTGTCGCGTTTCTAATGCGCGTGCTTGATCATCGAACCACTCGCAATTGCGGAGGCGCGCGTTGGCCTTCGATTTGTTAAATTATCTGAGCATTAGACACTGTTCTAGCCAGAGCAACGACACTTTACTTTGGATCCACCGTCTGCGAAATTTTTTCTTAGTTTTTAGAGTTTTTGTGTAAGAATTTCAATTCTCTTCAAGGTGAGGCTACTCTAACCTTCAACCTTCATAACCTTGAACCTTCGCCTTCAAGGTGAAGTACGCTGATGCTCGCCATGATTTGAGCCGTTTTGCTTATCCGAAGCGAGGCTATTGAATTAAATCTTGTTCGGACTGTTTCTGACTATGGTCGGCAGCAAAATGCGTGTCTACCGAACAGTCGGCGTAATTTGCATCTACCCAACAGTCGTCGGTCACGGCTGCGTGAATCACTATAATCATCTTCGCGTTAGCTTGACGCAGATGACAACCCGAAGCAGATGTGATACCTGTAATATTGTGAACACCGGGATGAGTAGCATCTTGCTCGTTTATCATCTTTAGATTGATACACCCTGAATTCAGCGTGCACCGTGTCCGAGAGATATTGCTACCTCTGAATGGGGTGACAAATTATGAACAGCATTAATTGTTCTACGCTCTAATTCAGCGCAATTTCGAGAATTATAGCAATCAGACCGTTGGGAGTGATAATTCACTATTTCCGATTTTAAATTGCGCGTTTCATTTCCATATTCCATGGGGAATAATGGGTACCGTTTATTACACTTTTTACGGAACTGGTATTAAAGATTGTTTTAAATATACGCGGTGTCCCATTTAAATCCGAGAATATGCATACTAAGAAATGTTTCGAACAAAAGATAAACGGTATCAGGGGACACACTGATGTGCTCAAGTTTCGATGCCCTTCTGTAGGAATGAACAAAGGACTTTGCCCTTGAAGCTCGGCTATTCCTAATAGATCAGAACGATGATATTACGATTCAGGAATTGTGTACACTGTCTTCGCGCACAAGTTCCGTCTGAGATACCTACAGATATATATACATCTATATGTGTATATTTATATATATATATATGTATATTAATCATACCGGCGGCGATATCTGCTATCATAGTGACTGCTTCGTGCCGGAATTGGAGTTTCACGACAAACTTGCCCCGCAGTCTACCGATTATTGCCCGAAGGCTTTACGTAATAGCAATAATAACGGCAACCGACTATGCTGACATAGTCGGTAACAATAAGAGATGATACGGGATGTTTGTCAAGGAAGATACACGTACGGAAAATCTGATAGTTGCTTCACGTTTTCTGTTTGTTGCACCGACACGGTTGCCGGGGTTCGCGCGAGCCAAATTATTTGTTGGAAACTGTCCAAAAACCGGGGAATCTAAAGGGATCTAAAATTGCGCAACTGAAAGGAACATGTTCGCCAACGATACAATATAACGTACGGATTACATTGTTTATTTTCCACTGACCGGCTATGATTCGTTTATGAATAATGAGCGAATGAATATTCAACGGCCGGTAGTTGATTACCGATTAAAAATTTTATTACGTCGGCCGCGCCTCGCGTTTTATAGAACAATTTGTGTAACTTTCGGGAATTAAGCTATCCTTTATGGAAAATCACGTTTGCCAGAGCGAACGGATTTCGCGCGTTTATTGCAATCTTAATGCTGTCTACGTAATTAAATATTTAAAAACTCATGCGGAGGAATAGCGCGGTAGAAGGGGAAATTAGAGTGGGGGAACAAGTCTTGATCTGGAGACACTAGGCCCATGAGCCGCACACTGTTTCATTCTCCTGTGCCTACGTCTCCCACCATGAGTTGATGACGCAGTCTACCCCCACTATCATGAGCAGACGTGCAGATCATGGTGGGGACTAGCTCGGCGAGCAAACAAAGAGGACTAGCAGCTACATCTGTTGCGCGAGCCATCGTTAAGGCAGGTCTGCCCTGCGCCGGACGATGATTTTATTTTCAAATTCCGGTGCTGGATGTTTTCCAGTGCACTTCAGGCATAAAGCTTCTACGAGCCTAATTTGCTGGCCAGTCGACCCTGCCAAAACGTTGCCCGAGACTCCGCTACTTTCAGTCGCGATCAAAGCAACTAGTTGGTACCTACGAGCCGAAATGATCGACACTGGTGCGTCGAGCGGAGATAGAGGACGGCGGAGAGGGGAAGGGGAAACGTTGGAAACCATTTGGAAACCGACTTAAAAAGGTTTCACGGTCGTTTAGCGCGCTGGTTAAGCAAACAATCGCGGTATCGCGTTCTATTCTGACAGAGCGGAAAATCGTTTCGCGTCGGCAGACTTGGTCGACCGGCCGTTTCAGAGGAAATTGGATCGAGCGATTCTCCATGGACATAAAATATTAACCTGCCGGCCCGTTAAGAGGTGAATTAAGTCACGTGTACAGCGGCGGGGACGACGGACACGCGAAAAACCGCGAAACTTTTCGGAACTCTAACGGCTGCTTGTTAACGAGACACGCTGCGCGGTCTCTTCTTCCTGAAAGTGGCCCGCAATCTGGCCAGCCGGGAAAGTTGCGAGCGTTTTTCTTTCTACCTAGTTTCCTTAGAAATCACGTTCATGAAAAAAGAATTGAATTTGAAGAACAAATATGTTTGAACATTTAACCAAAAGAAAATATTATTGAACGAAACGACGCTCGAGTCTTTGGCCACTACATTCTTCGGCGGACCGCATGTGAGTTCCGAAAATGTTTGCAGTGGGAATAACGCAATTTGTCTGGAATAATTGATGGCCCACTCTACTCACTGATATTGTGTTTGATTAATATACTCTCTCTAATCTAGTTCGCTCCAGAACTGTCCGTCAAAATATCGACCTCTCAATATCCCATCCATCTATGCTGGATAATTCCGATTACCCTTTTCCTTTTTCTTTTTTTTTTAGCAATAAATGCAATCTCGTTTCTCCATTACTTTTTATAATAACGCTTGCAAATATCCGCCGATAAACTCGGAACAATAAAATTCCGAAAAATTATATAGAAATTTCTATCGTCGCCGCGATTGTCCGTCCCAATTACGGAACTGCTTCCTGCAGGAGGTTTTTACTGCTTCCATTTTCCGAGAACGAGTGTTGGCCGGTTTTAACGAGAAAAGTATAAAAATCTTTCTTCGGTAATGGATGACTTCCACGCCGAGAAATAAGGACTCCACGTATAATTGAATTTGATTGGCCAAGCAAAGAACTCATATTTTCACAAAAATATTATTCCCTCGAAGTTTTTCGCTGATACACATTTTACAAACCAAAATATGTTGCACGCGGCTTCTACTTTCCGCGTTATATGAAATAGCGTGTTCTCAACCTTCGGCTTTAAGGTCTGTCAGACGTAGTCTGTCAGTAGTCTATTTCCTTATTTTTTATAGCTACAACAATTTCAGTCTTCACAACGAAACATTAGGAAAAATAGCCCGGAGACTTTGCCAAAATTAAAGCAGATATTCTGGGGGTCAAGTGGCACGCCCTGTGCAAACAGCGGTTCGAAAACGGGAAGACGGGAAACCCATTTGCAATAGAAAACCATGAACACGAGGACCTGAAGAGCAGGCGAGAAGGTATACAGTGTCGTTAGTCGCTGAAATGTGTAGATTGGAGCCGATCGACGGAAAGGAAAGCGGTGGAAAGAATGTCGCACAAAGCGAGTCGCGTACCGTGTAACTCGAGCAATTGTGTATTTATTCGAACGGTTTCCCGGAGATTAGACGGTTTAAAAGGATTAAATTAGATTGTGTTTAACCAGAGAGCGGCCGGGAGAGGGCCGCGCCACGCCGCTGGAAACGGTCCAGTGAATTTTCGGTTTCCAAGTTGAAATTTACTCGCGCACCGCGCCGTTGCCGGCGGTTCGAAGTGCAAGCATTTGCGACGTTCGACCATTGAGCCATCATCGAAGATTTCGCACCCGTGAACTTGGCCCCTTTCACGGGAATACCGGCAATCGATAATCTATCTATTAATACGATCGCGCGTGAACCACCGCATCAGAGCCTGTTCTTGATCAAATCTTTATTACAAACCCCGAGGCACGTTTCCGTTTGTTGACTCTGCTGTGGCCCAGGAAAAACCCTCCTTACGAGATAAGGAACACCTGGAAATTGAACATTTTTTTTAAAGAATTTTTCGTTACGAATCGTTATAGTATGTTTGAATATTTTTATAATTAACACGGTGACATAAATTGAACCTATCGCTTCAGAAAACCGCCGTTTGTGAAACTTTATAAAATCCCGATACCGTTTTTCATTCAATGCACACATTTGCAGGGTTTATCTGATATGTGCTAACTGGCGCGGTATTCGGTGCTTTACGCGCCGATATATCAGTCTTATGGTAAAAAATTTGTTAGATATGCGTGAACGAACCGGCAGATCCGTGGATCGCATATACAAACCGTAATTTATTATCGCTGCAGTCGTTTCATTTCACTTTTTTCGCCCAGTTCGGTTAAATCAGAAGCTAGTGGAAAGAGCGAGCCAATAATTTACATGCAAATAGGGTAAGAGACCCAGTTACTGTGGGGGTACTAATTACTGTGCCGGGTATCAATTATGCCTATTTCCAAAGCGTAATGAATATTTAAATGAAAGATACACAACACGCGGTATTAACTGATTCTAGCATAGATCAATCTGATAAATTCAATTTCAATTAGCGGCTCGCGCTAATTTCGCGCAAACCTAGCGCTCGTCAAAGAAAAATACAGCACCCTAAGCCAACCGAGCAAGAAGTTTTTGCGTGCTCTCGAACGACATCAGGGCGTCATTCCACCGGACAGAAGTTTTGGAATTCGCGAAAGTTTCGCAAAGCGTGAGAACGAACGGCAAAGAGACGAACGCGGGTTTCCAGTTCATTATTAACTCTCCTCGGAACAAAGTGACTGAACTCTGTTGATCCGGAATACTGGACTTCCTCGAAAAACGAAGCGAACACGACTTCTCCTTTTTCTTTGCGCCGCAACTTTCCTCGCGGGTGATCCCATTTCACCTTGAACAGACACGCGGATGTCGATTGGTCCCCGAACGTGGTGAAAATTTATTTCCGCGACGTTTATCATCCAGGTCCTGGCGACACATATAGAGGCACCCTATTCTGGAAGGGTGTGTCTCCCTGGAGGGATGGGAACGTGTCAGTCGCAATTAAGATTCTCTTCGTCGCTGAATACTCCTTTCGGCTTCGGATGAAATGTGGACCGATTAGTCCCCGCGTTTCTGCAGCAACGATCGTTTCAATATTAATCGGAGCCGTCTGGCTGTCTGTTCTCCGGTTTCCCTGTTCCCCGAAATTCCCAGTCTGCCGACGACGACGTTCCGGGACTCGGCGTCGAATCCGCTCTTCCATTTGCCCGCTTATTTATTCATTGTTCTGCGCTTATACGCGAGGCAACTGCAAAAAACCGAGATAGGGAGGCCGAGAGTGGGAGAGAAAGGGAGAGAGAGAGGGAGCGCCAGGAAAAGAGGATCCAGCTCGAAAAACACACCTGCGGAGCTGCAGACACACGGTTGGCCAACAGTCTCGACCAACACACAGAGTCGGACGAGATTAACCTGCTTTCAGACGCCATCAAATATTTATCGATCCGGTGTGTCACCGGTGGCACGTTTCGCCTGCTCCGGAACTTCTTTCTCCCCAGATTCCCCAGCGCTTTTTATCGGATTGTTACGAGCCTGGGGCCGAGGGCAGCGCACGTGCCAGTCGAGGTTTCAGGTTTACACTGGAAAATGGTATTTAATTTGTTAGTAGGTGCGCGGACCATCCCGATTCTACATCGGGAGGGCAGCGTTGCCAGGTGCCTATTCCCCTCGATATACTTCCCCCTCTGCCAACAATGTGCAGTCACGTATCCCCCCGTGCCACCGATACGTATCTCGGGCAGAGAGTCGCGGGAAGGGAATCTCACGGTGGAGGTGGAAGCTCACAGACTGCACGCTGGCAACGCTGTCCGGGGAGTCACTGTGACGTAGACGCAGCGTCGCCAGATTAAGTGGGCCGGCAGTCATTTGGCCTTGACTGTCACGCTATGTTACGCTGCGCCTTTTTGCCTAGACATTTTACGTCTTAAGTAAGTAAGCAATCAATTAAAAACGACCGAATGTTTGCGTTTTCCGTTCCGAGGAAAGAGATTAGAGGAAATTCTAATCGAAACGAACGGAGAGGAAATTCTCGGCTGGTGAGCGAACCAAGATGACCTGGCGATGACACGAGAGAGGAGTGGCTTGAAGGGGCTAGAAAAGCGCGTTTGCTTGACTCGTCGGTTTTGTAACTCGGAATGATACATGGATGGCTATTGGGAGAATGCAAATTGAAAACCAATATCCATCCCGACCATTGCCGGAACAGGCTCCGCGGAGAAGTTTCGAGACAGAGGAACAAGTCGATATCCATTCTTTCGCACAGAGGGCACGGCACTCGTTCGACTATTTTGTCCCCGTGTTCCCGTGATCTTTTCTTCTCGTACGGAACGCGGTCCCTGCGTTCCCAGAAAATAAGTCTTCCTTCTTTTCCCGCCGGGACGTTCGGTTTCCGGTGATGTCTGATGAAACTTGCCGGAGATACGGATGATAAATGACCGAATGGCCCTGACGCTGATCCTTTAAGTCTCGGAGAATTTTTTGAGATTTTGCATGTTTGTCGGAGAGACGCGGCGACTATCAATTACACTGTTCGACAAGCTCGGACTTTTTTCCCAATTTGTTACCTTGACTAAACGTCGCCGATAGATCTTTATGAGCGGAAGATAAAATTCGGGGAGATCGTCTTTCATGCTCGCTTATAGTTTTCGGGGCGAACCTTAAATGAGAAATGTGGAATAGTTTTGAGTTTTCTTCGGGAACGGGAACGGTCTTCTCATGAATCACGCATGAGGGTTACAAAAATTCGCAGATTCGTATTCAGCTTGGGAAAATCTGTTGGAAAGGTTTGCGGAAAGTTTCAGAATTCTTAGAATCTTGTTAGGAGATTATACGCAAAACGGCGTTTCGTTTATCAAAAGCCGCAAGTGCGGAGAAGAAAATCACTTGGAATCTTTAAGCATGGGCACGGTTTTCTTTTCAGGAAGAAGTATCTGTTCCGCGTTTTCTTTGCTTTTATTATGTGCTCCGGGCTCCCCTTTCTTGGTGAATGTCGTTCTTTTTCCCATTCAGCAGATTGCATTAAGAGAAGACGCCGGTCGAATTGTTGGATTCCGAGGAACACTCTGGATCAATGGCGCTGCCTGCCCCGTGGATCTTGAATTTTTCGCTCTGAATAAGTTTTTCGTTGATTCCGTTTTCACATAAATTTCCACGCGACAGCTTGACTTTCGAAGAATCGATGCGTTTATTTCTGGATGGTGGGCCGTGGTACCATTGTAGAAGATTTAGCACACACGTGTGTACGTAATTTCCATGGACTTCAACAATTAGGGGCAGCCGCAACACAATGATTAATCGCCGGGCAGATCGCAATTATTCGGAATGAGAGATTATTGCGATAAATTGTCCGAAATTAGAATCGCGTAAAAATTACAGCGCAGAATAGAGAACGCCGGTCCGCGGAAAGTGGATTAAAAAATTAAACGTTGAAAAATTCGAGCGGTGGTGCCGCGACGAATGTTCGACGCGGAGAAACTTTGAGAACGTCAGACACGATTAACAACCCGGGAACGTAATTTCACTAAAAGCTGGAATAACGAGGCGCTGGATCGTGCTACGGCGATCATCAAATTTTACGTCGTTCCCGACACGTACGACGACGGTGTTCTCAATTTTCGTTGTAATTAGTTGCGGCGCGACGCCTATCTCGGCCGTGTAACTCGATACGCGAAATCGATCAATGAAATTTCACCGTGTAAATCGTTCGTCTCGCTTTTCACGGCTTCCCCAGAGTCGAAATTCCTTGATCCGTGTATTTATTTGAAAAGTTCGTTCGCCATGGCAATGCAATTAAGCATTATTGCATTACGCAGCTCCGCGAACTCCAATTTCTGTTTCATTCGCCTACATCAGTTTTCAATCTATGGTACCCTTTGATCGTACTGCGCATTCTAATGAACGAAATTCGACTTCCTGGCGAAAGATTATGTTTTCAGTTGTTCACTGATTTTGTCGAGTTTCACAATCATTTATTATTAAGAAACGAAGTCTCGAATGTAACAATTTTATTCTGCATTTTAAGTATACCTTTTTCACGTATAATTAGCGGCTATTCGGCTGTGCCGCCAGTTACACGACAGAATTTCTAAATTCTTTGGATATTTTCCGAACGACTGAACGAATTGTTATCAACGCCAGAATTCTGAGCGTCGAAACGCGGCAGGAACGTGTTACGGACGACCTAGTATCCGGAAAAATATGCGTTTAATCCTCCCGCAACCCGCAGCAACACATTTCCCGTGGACATCGAGACAACAGGTTAAATTGCAAACCGTAAAGTCGCCGACGCTTTAACTGCGTTGTTTACACCGCTACGTTTTACTAAGGATCCCCGAAATTGGGCGTGCGGAAGGTGTCGTAAACTTGACGGAATGGGGTCGGGTCACATCGACGGTGTATTTGTTTATCTCTCAGTTTTGCGGACCCGACCTTAGGAATCGCGTTCCCGCAGCTCGTATTAAAGTAAGTGGCTAAAACTTCCTCGAACTAACTGGCTCTTCTCTGCCGTTGCTTCCGCGTTCTCTCTCTTCTCTCTCCCTCTCTCTCTCTCTCTGGGTCGTTCTTTCATTTGCTGCCTCTCCCACCCCCGAGTCATCCGAATACCCCTTAATGCTCTTTACGCGTATTCCCCGCTTTCTAAAACAGCAGGGAAGTTGCTAGAGTTCCGGGGAACAAAGCAACGACTAACGACACTCTCGTTGCCGGATAAGGAAATCCAGATACTTCGAACCATCGCTGATTTAATAACGCGGCCGAAGAACTCGGTGGAAGTTCGTAACGATGTAGTGCCCGAAAAATATTGGACCATACTACTTGAATTGTTTTTTGGCTGGAATAGCAAAAGTCGGACTGAGCTCGAATTTCGCACATAGCCTCGTTTTGCATTGAAAACTTGTTTCCCAAAAGGATTTTCGGCGACTCGGAAAAAAATATTCATCACATTGGTATGATTTTCTACCTTACCAACATAACATTTTTCTACCTTACCGGCATAACGCTGTTGTTGCTTCACATTATCGTTTCGATGGAAAAACATGTTGAAGTAGGTACAAGATATCTGTACGGCAGAAAATGACCAAAAATTCCTTTG
Source organism: Halictus ligatus (assembly GCA_028454255.1). Lineage (NCBI taxonomy): Eukaryota > Metazoa > Arthropoda > Insecta > Hymenoptera > Halictidae > Halictus > Halictus ligatus. The sequence goes on from CM052136.1 coordinate 8,484,082, forward strand.
GGAAGCATATGATTTTATAGTTTTTCGCGAGGATTATTACATAAAATATGATTTTTAGCGTTAGCCCGAAATAGCGGCCGCGTTCTGATAATGGCTAGCCGGAAGCACAACATCTTGATCCGTATACTTAGTGCTCACGAGTAGAACCAGCAACTTGAAAGTCCACTGGTAAAACACTTGCCGCGAAGACGAGGCTTTCAGCATCGGAGACGGTAAAGCTCTCTCCTTGTCTGAGTCCAGGGGGCCTCACGGAGCATCTTCTTTGCGATAAGAGCTTTCCCTGGTGTTACTCTCTATCGGGTGTCCTCTTCCCCCCACCCCTCTCTGTCTCTCACCCTTTCTCTTTCTCGGTTATCACGTGATGCATCGCGGTAGACACGAATAGGTGGCGGAAAGAGCGAATGGAGTCTCTGCCTTCACGAGTGCAGCCTAATTACCCTTAATGAATGAGCCGCTTTAATTGAAAATGCCTCCTACGTAAGCACGACTTTTAGTTTCGGATCGAAGGTCCTCCTGACTTGCAAAAACCCGGCCGAGCGAGGGGAAATGGGGCAAAAGGGGGATGAAGAATTAGGGTACGTGCTACTCGTCGAGGATAGAATAGCAACCTCGCTCCTTTCCTAGACTTTTCCTGCGCTTTTTGCTTTTTAACAACGCCATGCCCGACAGCCTGGGACGCTCCGGCGCATACGTGCCATCCTAACAGGAAATCAAGTTAGAAACTGTTCTCCAGAATGTTTTCTATTTACTCTAGAATCGCTCTCACTCTCAAAGTCTCCGAAACGTCTTCGCATACGTAAAAAGTGTTTCTAGAGGGGAAAGAGATTTTCGAGATTCAGGGATCTAGAGATTTTTGCAGTAATTATTAACCCGCTCGCCGTATCGATTCGCTGCGATCTAAAGTCGAGTCCCGATAATAATATTGGCAACGTTAACGTCCACAATGGACAGGACGCTCGTGTCAGCCAGGCCATTGTCCAACGGTTCTCGATCGCAGACACCGGCGCGGCGCGACGCAGCGTTCGACGACGACGTCACCGTCGTGGTCGTCGGCCGTCTGACTGTTCCGAATCGAACAAAGAGTTGAAATCGAATAGCGAAACGATCCTTGGTTCATACATCCGGTCGACCAGAAGACGGGGGGCCGCCGCGGCATTCAACCGAAAGACAATCGGCCGGCTGAATCGTCTGAGGTTAGGAGAACGCGAGCCGAGGCCACAGACTCTCGGCCGATTCGATCGATCGCTGTAGAATCGTATCTAGACCTCGTCCTCCCTCGCGTCGACCCTTCGCTGAAGGGGGATGACCAACAAGATGTTTTTCCATCCCTCCAACGACGTACCTTCTGCACTGGCCGACTCCTCCCGGATGAAATCTCTACGATCATCATGAATCTCAAGTATTAACCCCAGCAAAACGGAGATTGTTCACGACCTTATGGCAACCATTACCCAACCCATTCGTATTTTTATCGAACGAGTTCCTTGGACGTATTTTTATCAAATTATAATTCTAACCGTTGCGTCTCCGAAAGAAGTTCGATTCAGGGACTTTATACGAGTACCCCGTGTATTGGAATTCTTAATCTTCGACAGGAGGTACGATCCAGGTTGAAAGTAATATTCGAGATATAATAGTCCTCATTACCGGCAGCAGCCTGTCTAGGCGGGTCCGTCGACGAAATTTTAATTGAGACCGACTGCCGACTGAATCCTGGTTCCCGAAGCTGAACTTCCTGCTACGTCGTTCCCTTAAGATGAAGTTTCCATTAGCCCGCCGAGTGGAAGGATCGGACTTATAGCCGAGAGGATATCTTGCCGACAACGCGAGGGTAGCCGGCGAACGATTTAAGCAAAGAAGAATATATATATAGTTGAATGTCTGTCGATATCGGGTAAAAGTATCCGAGGGAGATCGCAAGCGTGGGAAGTTGTCCGACAATTCCGATGGTACGGCGTAATTAAAACCTGGTAATAGATCCGGAAAGGACGTACGTTCTCCCTTCCGCGTTTTCACCAGCCCGGTCTTCCTGTTTTAGTAGAGGCGCCGTGCTTCGCGCAGAACCGCAACCCTCGGCAACTCAAGGCACCCAACTGATCCCGAGAAATAATCTCGTCCCGGGGAGGATGAATAACTTGGTCCACTTTATCAACAGCCACGGCAAGTTTTGCGCCGGTTCATGACAGTTCGTAATATTCGCCCGCTTTCCGCACTTGCTCTCCCAGCTTGTTCCGCGGTTACCGGCAAATTTTTGTAACGTAAATACGTTTGCTGCGGTTGAAGCGCAATTACGAATTTCGCTGCTTCACTACTACAACGGCAGACCTGGCACACGGTGATTTCGCAGCGTCGGCGCGCCTGCAAGAAGCGACAATGATGCGTCTTTCACGGTTCCACTCTCGCCGCTTTAATCGCCGCGAATCTCCACCGCGGAGTCCATTATCGTTTCTTGTTCATCCGATCCTCGCGAATGTCATTTCTCCCCGTTTCGTTTGACATCCGTTTCTCCCATCTGTTTCACTGCGAAAGGCGTGTACAGTGGTTTCTCTATATATGTACGTCGCCAACGCCTGGGTGATAAACGTCGCGGAGTTATCCCCACTACTGTACCCCGCGAGGCTCGAGAGGCCTCGGCGTAAATATAACGCTTTCCACTGATTTTCTTCGCACTGATTTATACGAATGTAGTATCGCAGCACTAGAAACGATAGAATATGCTTCATATGAACGTTGTGCAGCGTGTGTCTGGGCAGAGGTTGTAACACATTTTATTGGAGGACAGTTCATTTCAATTACGTCGGCACAAACGATGAAAAGCATTGAAAGCGATTCGCAGAACGCGGGAACGAGCCGGACTAATGAAACATAGTACAAAAAATCTCGGAACGGTCGATACAGGTTTTTCATATGAAATTTTTGCAACTTTTATTCGAGTCTGTTGCTTTGATTAGTTTGCACCGTATTACACGTGACAATTTAAACAAGTCGCTGCGGCATGAATAAAAGATTTCACTTTAATTCCATTCGAACGTATCAATGCGTTAATCTTCTTTACAAATTCCGTGGTACTCGTTCGAACGATGCATTGACAACCGGCACTTTTTTATTTATTTATTCTTCCGGTCAGGCGTTAATTATTTTCCCGTACTCCAGGGACGAAACAATGATATATACTATGTTCGCTGTAATTATTTCTATAGTAACTTTTCTACCGCCGCTTGGGGCTGAAGAAGATACTAATTTTTCGTCCTGGGTTCACGGGCTTCCGGTAGTTGAGGCGTTAATAAAGACGGGGAAATTAGTAGGTGGGTCAGTGGGCCTGCGATACAAGCCGGACGAAATAATTTAAAGAATTGTTTGCAGACCGGCGCGGCGGGGCGGACTCGGGGCAGCCATAAGTCGCGACGCAGCACCTAATCCAGCCTGATCTCGGCGAAGTAAACTCGTTTCAGGGTCTTGAAACTTGGTTCGTTCCAGCGAAAGTTCGCCGGAAGTTTCTCAATACTTCGTGCATACCCGGTTTTTGCCGTTTCCGGGGCGCGCCGTACGCCCGTCGTGGTTCCAGTAATTCCTCGGAACTTGGATTGTCTGCGAAAATTTTGATTACTCGCTGACGTCCATCGTCCGCGGGAGCCTAAGGACCGCTGAAAAATCACGACGGGTGTTGAGACGCAACGCAATGCGAGACCCCCGAAAATGTCCCTCGAGTCTCATTTAAGTTACATCTTTGTACAGTCGTTAAACTACGAGTTATTCTTATCAACAAGTTGTCCAAATTCTCTACTACTCAAAACACCTGACCCTCAACAAAAACTACCTAGCACGGTTTTAATTAAGCAAGCAGGAGCGACAGATGCGAGAAAAGTCGACCTAACCGATCTTTTCCATCTGCGCACGTACACGCAGTAACGTCGAACGCCCCTGCACGCGATCAGAGATGTAATTCCATTTTGGATAAACTGTAAGTGCTCCATCCACTTTTGAAAACGTCGCGCGGGACCGTTTCGCCGCGCTCCCGGCTCGAGGTATTGTTATTTGCTCTCGGGGCTGTTTAGGAAATTGACAATAACCGCGTTATCCGTGTACGTGTCTCGCGCTGGTGCAACTGAAAGTGTAACAGCACGAGAAGAGATTGCGCCATATGGAAAGAATAATGCGTAAACAACGCATTACCCTACCGGAATGTTTGCTGGTTCCTTCGCTCTTGCAACGCATACTTCCGTTTTATACATTTGCATGTTGCTTAGAATCGGCTGAGAAAAAATTTTCAAAATATTGAACATTTTTCGGCCACCCTGCATAAACTCTATCGACCAACGTTGGAACGATAGATTCCAGAAAAATTGTTCGAAAGCTATCAAGTGTGTCTATTAACCTCTTTACAGCAACGCGAACGTTTCTTTGTTTTAATCGAAATTGAGTTTGGCGCAAACGAACGAAACGGTGAGCCATTGTGAGGTCCGAGTTCGCAAATGTGTCCATGGCGGATGCAAGGGTTGTTACGAATGGAAAACACTCGACGGAAATAATTTTCCGGCTCGCGGTTTGTTGTTCGAAGAAATATTTCGATGTTGATTCCGACGCGAGCGCTTATCCCGGTAATTTCGAGCGACCGACAAGGACAGGAGATCCTGAGGAACTCGAAACGGACCATTTTCCTGGTCGACAATCCTGCGAAGTCACCGGGCGAAGTCGTTCCACGAGGTGGCTCTCTCGTTCGTGCGAAAACACCTCTGATATACTCGACGGACGACGAGTTTCGAGTCGCTCCCTCCCTCTCCATTTTTCCCCTCCCCTTACCCCCGCGCCCCCGGATAAAATGCTGACGTTGTTTCGACGGAGATGTACTCGCGCGGACAACGTGCCGGCACTCATGTTGAATTTCAAGGGATTCTGACCTCCGTGCAGGCGGTGCGATGCAATGGAGAAGGCGTACGCCGCCGTTCACAGATATCTCGACACTTACACCTTACCCGTGAGGTATGAAATATGCTCGGTGGAGGGACAAGCATAACCGTGTGTTACCGAAGGTCAGTTTCAAATGGTTTCCATGGGAAATTAATCGATTTCGTTTCAAATAAAAGTTGAATCTACATGTATTGGCCGGGGGAGATTAAAAATGCTTTGGAAAAAGGGTGAAAAGAGGGAGGAGAGGGTCGGCAGAAGACTCGAAAGAGTCAGAGTGAAAGATAGTGTTTGACACGTGTCAAGAGAGGGGAGGATTTTCCACGTGGAACGTAATACCGCGCCGGTGTTATATCTCGAATTCTCGTCGTGGGCCTCCTGCGAGGAACGATATTTAAGTTATGAATATTTGCCGACGCACGATATGAGGTTTGTGCTTTTCAAGCCCCTAAGTATAGAAACGGGTGGGTGCGCGAAAGGGAGGGGATGGAGGGCATAGTTACATCTTCCGGAAGGCACAAACATCTTATCTGTCGCGCCATAGAAGACGCGCTCTGCGGGAAAATTGTGTTTGACCGTTTCATAAGTTCTTGCTTGTATTTCTTTTCGACGGGAAACGTCTTTTATTAAAAAGCAACGCGCCTCGCTTTTGTCGAGATCCCTCCTACTTCCTCCCACAAGATAAACATTGCGAATTAATCTATTCATGATTTATAATTTATAACTGTGGCGCAGTTTCATTAGCGAACGCGAAGTTATTCGAATTTTGTCTCTCTTTTCCCCGGTGAATGTCTCGAATGCGTTGAATGATTATTTTGCCATTCAGAGTGGATTAGAAAATATTTGCTCGGAAAGCGGAGCGACGAGTCGGTCTTTTCAGAGATTCCGGCTGCGTTCCCGGCGGAGCAATAATACGTATCGTCTATATTTATGAATCTTGAAGTTATCTTCGCCGAGTCCGCGAGCTGGAAAATTCAGATGTACCTTCGAAAGTGGATCGAACGGGCGCGGGCGGTTAATTAAAACTTTTCCCGAGAATTTCTTCGGATTACTAGCACCCTATCCCGGCCGTTTCGATTCCGATAGTAGCGATTCGACGTTATTAAACCGCGCGTCGATCCGCGGAACTGGAACTTTGAAAATCCAACTTCGATTGTTTAGCGGGGACGCGATAAACTTCGCTCTTTAGAATCTTCGAATATCAACGTATTGCCGGGAGATTGACAGCAAAACAAAGGGCCTCGGAAGAACGAAGACGTTTCAAAGTTAATTATTTATTCGATATCGTGGGAGCAAGAAGAACCGGGAATCAAGGCGTTGATTGACCGTGCCGTTCGACGAGCAATCGTTATCAATAAATAATCACGTCCCTATACAGTCTTCTCGAAGGCGAAAAAAATAACGGACACGGACCGAAGTTGAACAACGAGGAACGCGGAATTTTCCGCGTTTTTCCGTAACGTTGCCTGGTTATTTTTCGCCGCGTCGGAACAACAAACTCTGACTCCACTTGCGAGCGGGGGCAGACGCTTTGTTTCTGCTGGCGCTTCTTCTGTTTATATAAAATCGATTTAAGCGCTGCTCGTTATAAATTTCCTCGTTAGGGAACCGCCAGCACACGCACCGGTTTATATTTAATCATTCCTTTATGGAATACGCTATTTTTCGATTTCGCTTCTTCCGCGGCCAAAAACGCTGCGCCCTTTTGTGTCGAGAGAGCGTGTCCGACAGGCAGACACGCGTTTGAATAAACGCGATCGCAATTACATCGTGTCACGCTGATAATGTTATTTCCAGCTATCCTGCTGCGCAGACGTTCACAGAAAAACCCCGACGGCTTATGAATGTAAATTAATAATATGTAAATCCTGATTTAGCATTTCCGTTGTTAAACGTCTGAATAGCTAAAGTGGGTAGAGTGTACGAAATTTGCATATTGGTCGTTGACGATTACGCATTCTGACGAGCTGAACGCATTTGTCAAGCTGACTCTATGGACGTTTTTGCGTCTTTCTTTTCACTGTAACCGCGGAGATGTAATAGCTGTATCTGTTCGCTATATTTTGATAAATAGTGTCACTTCTGTTTAGGGAATTTTCCCTAAAAAGTATTAGGAGATCACAGTTTTCTGATGAAATTCGTCGGATTTTTCGCAGGAATTATTTCCGTAATAGCCAAGCCTTAGAATTCGATTTTTTTTCATTTGAAAATGGAACTCTGCTGGTAGATCCAAGATAAAACGGTCAAGAACGTGACGTCTTGAAATTTCCGAGTTCCCGTTCGCATAGTTGACTTGTAGAAGACTCGCCGTCTTCCACATTGTTTAAACGAGTTCTCGTCGTTGCGAATTCTCCCTTAAAGGCTGCACACTCTACAGTGTATATTGAAATTTCCGCATTGTTGAGTGACGTCTTTCAAGACTCGATTAAACGTCGCCGTCCCAGGAACCTTCGAAATAATGGAGAATCTCAGACGTTACCTTTCAGGCCTGTCACGTCGTTGGATAAATATGTAGAAATCCGGACTAGGCACAAAGAAGCGGAGAGCAAGAAGCTCAAGTGGGAAAGAGCGAGAAAGAAAAGAAACCGATACAAAGGAGAGTCTGGAATAAAGAGAGAGAGAGAGAGGGAGAGAGAGAATATTCGGAAAATGACTAGGGTGATTATCGCGACCGATTCTTCGGGCTTAATTCTTTGCGAGGGTTCGTCATAATCCTTTCAGCCCTAAAAAGTTCTTCGGCCTTTCCTCCCAGCCTCTTCCCTTGTCCTGTGGAAACAAGGCGACGCGCGACGCGACGCGACGCGACCGCCGCGAATGAAAAAGCAGCCCTTTAATGGGCTTCTCTCCCTTAGCTTTGGCACCCTTTCTTGTCCTCTATTCACCTTCGGACACCCTCGGTTCCCGCATCTTCGCGACTTAATCGTTCGTCACTCGTTTGTTTTGAACGTTCTGCACGCGCAGACATTCATGGGGATTCTTTTCTCACGGGAAACTGTGAAAGTTCGCAATGCAGAGTCGTCTGGAAAGCGAGCTTTTGTCGCCAAAATTGAAACCACTTTTCACATCGCTTTTGTTCCCTACGAAAATATAGTCGGCAACCTAACCTCCCCCGACGCACAGTCAGCCGTTTCTGCAAAATAGCTGGACTAAACGAGCGGTCTCGTTTCACGACAAATCTTATTTACAGTATTTCTGGTAATATCTAATTTAACATACACTATCGGGTCTCGTTTTTAAACATCTCTGGAAAAAATTGCTCCATCCCCGCGGAAATTTAATTAATTACGAGACTTCGTTTCTTTTGCTTCGGATCCTTCACATGTTATTCATTCAAGTTTAAACTCCTTTGAGCGACCGCTTTGCGGCGCAACCGGTTTTCTTTCGGTCGGTTCAGCTTGTAAACCTAAGACGTCGGAGAACTTTCTTTTTGCCATTTAGTTTTTCGCCCTCCGAAAAAATCCTCAGTCGAAACCGCTTCTCTTTTTTCCCTCTTTCTGCCCCGGCTGAAGAACCCTCTTCCCCGTTACTACGCACAACGTTTCTTTGAATGGAACCGTATGAACACGAAATACCTGGTTAGTTTGTAATATCAGTGTTCTTGTATTTAAGAAGTCGTTTTCAGGAATAGCAATTGTTGTGTCGCGTCGATCCTGGAATTGTAAAGGTTTAACGGCGAATGATTGTATTTGTCAATAGGTTTCCGGTGGTTAAAGTGTCAAGTTTTTTCGAGAAAGAATAAGGCCGTCGCGATAGGTACCTTAACGTTTAAAAATCCGCGAAAACCTCTTTTACTTGCAGCACGACAGAGCATCAAAGAGACACATCCATCTCCCTTCCGCTTTGTGTCAAACGTTTGTCGTTGCCACGCACCGTCGAAATTTGTATCCAGTCGAGTTTCAGTCCCCCAGAAATTCTTCGAAACGTGATCCAAGGTTCGATTCGGAATACCGTTTGACACAAAAGTGAGAGAGAAAGAGAGAGAGAGAGAGAGAGAGAGAGAGAGAGCCGGTCATCCCGTCGAACGCGGATTTTTCCGGAATATTCGTTTGATATAGCGGCTTCCTCCGCGGGTCCATTAGATGAACAAATATATCTCAGTGTTTCGCGACGAGAACGATGGCGTGGCTTCTCTTGTCAATCCTTTTTTCACGGCCGGCCGAAAAACTGTTGACCACACGGCCGCCTCTCTCGCCGTGCAGCTTTCCGGTCGCCAGTCGGACAAGAGTTGCTCCGCGCGGCTAACAAGATGTCGGATAACAAATGCTAAAATATTTATACCGGCCGCGTTGAAACGAAAGCGGAGGGAAGTGACCAAATAATGGAACGCTATAGACACCTAACATGGAACAGGGCTATTCTTTACGACCATACAGATGCGTATTTTGGCAACCGACTGCGCTAGAAACACCCTGTTTCTCGTGTCTATTAGATTCTTGCTGAAAGGCTATAGCCGGGTATGGGGGCCAAATGTGCCCCAAGATCTGATGATTTACGGTACAGTACAGTGATTTCTCTATGTACGTCGCGGGATTATCCCCACTACCGCGGGGTATACCCCGTGAGGAGTCACCTCGGACGCCGAGGAGTGTAAACATAACTCGGGTAGGTCTCCTGGACGACACACGTCGCTGGCGAGACCCGTGTTGTTGACATTTTGTGTCCTCGTTACCTGCTGTTTTTGCTGGTAGCGGAGCTCTTAAGTTTCTTGGAAATAATCGACCGAACCTAAAGTGGATTTTGTTAGACGAGTAAATTTCCTTGAACGAAAGTAGCCACGGTCGAGTTGGGAGGGACACGTGACAGTCGGATATCCGGGGTGGGCGTAACACGTTCGCGGTCCTCCTCGAAGCACCCGCGGTAATCTTGTGTCCCGTTAAACGCCGGATGGAATTAAAACGAGCGGGTACGTGGCGGAGGTACAAATGAAAGCGTCCCGGGGCTCGCTTTATCCGGTTCTTTTTTTTTTTCTCGCGGCTCCCGGCGGTCTTGTATTGCGGAATGTAATCATAAGAGAGACCCACGAAAATTGAGCACAATACGCGCCGCAAGCGGAAGGTAAACGCGCTTAAAATCTCGGGGAAAAAGGGGTCTGTGTTTAAAGAACCGCTGGGAAAGTCTTCTCTGTCTTAAGCGGGCAGAACAGAGGTATTTTTACGTGGTAAGTGTAATTATGAATGTGTAACTTGGCAAGAGAGAACGCTTTGGCCAGCGTTGCGTGATTCTATTAATCAGAAAGCGAGAACGTTTCACTGATAAAGTAAAGTCTGACACAGAGCTCCGGAGGAAGGATGAGAATTGCTGCATGCAAATTTCGGGAGGTGCTTGTTTTAATGAGAAAGATCCTGGTGTAATAGAATTAAAACCAATCGAGTTAAGAACTGAAGTATCCTCTCGTGAAGCCGCAGGAAACATTGTTTAGTAGATAGGATATTTTTTTGGTTAAAGATTTAGTCCTGTAGATGTTGGCAAGGAAATACCGAAAATCCAAGTTTGAATCATAGGAGATCACTAGCTCAAAAGTTACGTGGACAGAAACACTCGTTAAAAATATCTGATATATTAAATTTCCGTTTGAAGCCAAGGTACTCTCACGTTTATTACTGTCTGCAACGTTGTATCACGCGAGGGTTCACCGTAAAAGAATCGTTTCCATTCGCTTTACATTCAACGATAATTATCGTTAAGTCGAGCACACAAGAATCGCAAATGATCAGCGTTGGAAATGAAAACTGCTGTCGCGTAAAGTTGAAGGTACAATCGAACACAAGTACCTCGCGGAACAACACTAAACGCCGTGACTATGTAGGCGCACATACGTCGAGTACGCGACGCGATAATTCTGCCGAAGAAGAGGAGGATCGTTAGAGCCGCTCGTTACAATTTCCATGAAACGAAATAAACCGGCCGCGACGATAAAGCGAACGACGTCGTGTTATCCTCTCTCGCCTATCGTGTTCCCTGGCCAGCCTGTTCGATTCCTTCTAATTAGAGTCCAATTCGACGAGAGCAACGAGGTCGTTTTGCGGGAAAATTTTCCCCCCGTTGCGGCCGAATTTCCTTTTAATTCCCGGTCCCCGGAATCATCCGACGGTTTCCGTGCCCACGCTTACGCCCACGCCCCTGGACCCGGTGCCAGAAACTACGGCTTGCCTCCGCCGCAATTTGTCTTCCCTGTTCGCCCCCTTTTTTTCCCCTATTTCGTGGCCGGCCGCTCCTCCCCTACTCCACGGGATCCTCTCGTTAAGTGACTTTCGGTTTAGTCTTCATTTCGCTCTAAACGCGAGCCCCTCGAGGGGAACGCCGGACAATTCCTCTTTCCGCAGAATCGTAATCGACTATTAACCGTCTTCGACGATTCCGTAATTCGCCTAATTTCAGACGATCCCGAGACCCGTCCACCCACGGCCCTGTCGACTACCCGCCGGAATATGTGATGTGGCAACACCGCGCGCAGACTACTGGCCCAATCGTAGCGTATAGAGACGGCCGCGGTCCACCCAGCGTTGCCAGATCAAGACTTGAGAGGGGGTAACCTTTTCCCCTCGATTCGTGCTCCCTCCCGTCCCCCAATTCTGGAGATTTCTTTCTTTTGTCACGAGCCCTGGGACACCCTTTATAATTGTCGGTAGAACACACGTTTTTAGTGATCTGCATTTGAGAGGCGACCTTGAATGAATTCATACAGCGGAGGTTCCGTTCTACCGAAAATCACAGTTTCCAGGAATTTCGTAGGTCCGGAGAGGCTGCAAACTAGGGGAGTGACAGCATCGTCGAGTCAGATGTTCGCGACTTGCCATAAATTTGTGTTCGCGTCGATATCCCCCGGTATTATCGAAGCGGTTCCGGTCACGTGACCCCCACGGTATACATTCGCGTGTGTCCCGTTCGTTTCGACTCCGGTGTTCGTTTTTGTCGTCCACGAAGCGGCGAAACAGACGCATCAGCGTTCCTGCCAGACGAGTCCCGGAGCCGGAATGGTGTCACCGACCGATATCGATTTCATTTTCCTGGTCGCTTTATTTTCGTAGCGATAAATTCGCGATAGCCACGCGGCCCCGACGAATCCCCTCAAGACTCTCTCGCACGTCCGTTCATTAATCTCGATCGTGTGTCACGTTCCGCTTATATAGACATACCCATCGAGCGTATAAGTGAATTCGCCTGAAACCCGGGCGACGATGTATCGGCCCCGGCACGATAACCATTATCGATGTTCCGTCAAAACGGCCGAACGAGGAAATTAAAAATGTAACCTATCCACGTCCGGTGTAATGGCACTTGACGGCCCCCGAGGCCATCGGCCATTTTTCAACCGATCCCCAAGACCAACCTGAAAACCGTACAGCCGTTCCCCAAACGCGATAAAAGAAGATTCGTCTGACGGCCGTCGTTGAAAATTGATAAATCAGAAGGCACCGCGAACGCACCCTCGCCGAATAGCCAATATTCGATCTTATTCTCACGGAAATGGTAACACGGAGTACAGTGATTTCTCTATACATGTCGCCAAGACCTGGATGATAAACGTCGCGGAATTGTCCACATTACTTCACATATATCGAGCACGTCAGCTCCAATCAGAGGGTTCGGCCAATCTTGAACTTTAATTGGCTCAGAAGCCGGCCGTTCTAATGCCGTTTTCGATAACAAGACAATGGTAGGAGGGAGGGCAACAAAAAAAAAAGGAAGAACGGCGAAACGAATGAAAAGAACGGGAACAATTCGAGCGGTTCCCTGAAAAGCGGGGGTCAGGCATCGGCGCGTGCAAATTATCCGGTGGAACGAAGTATATCTGGCCAGGTCGAGATAAAAGGGCTCCGATACAACAACGGCGGGACACTTGCTACTTTTTCCTGTACGCGCGTCCGTTCCAAAAAGCCACGACCGGTCACAATGAGTCGAGTGTTGTCGCAGTTGCTACGCCAGCAATAAACGGTACATCAACCGTGGCCGAGTACGCCAGATAACAAGCTCTATTGCAACGAAAGGGGAGCCTGGTTCCTAGCTGCGCTGTACCGACACATGGACGACCACACGGACAGCCACGTGCATACACGCGACCGCATGCAAACAGACTCACCGCCGATATATTCTCGCGCGATCGTGCGCGCCTGTGTGGGTGCGCCGCGGATGTATAAACGCTTACGGAACCGACCGTGCCGACAGATCTCGAATCCGGAATGTCCAAGGGTGTATTGTTGATCGTGGACAACGATCGGAAATGAACCGATCATCCGGGGCCACGGCGAATCTGTCGCTTGGACCTGACCTACCGTATCTCTCATAGAATTCCACCTCCTCTTCGGGTCTATCCCCCCTTCCCCGCGTCACTCGCGTGCTACGGGATCAAGTATAGTCACCCAAACAGAATCGTAAAGAAATTGTCCAGAATTATCCCCACTACCCGTGAGGAACCATGAAACTCGCTTCTCCCGATAATTGTCCACGGCCAGACCCGTGTTTCGGACAATTATCGAGTAGACGGTGTAATTGACATCGTGGTCGGAACGACTGGACCATCTTGTAGCATTGCACGGGTCGGCTATCCGTTTTCCAGTATCCGATCTCCATTCCGTTGTTCTCCGATACTCGCTCGATAACTTCGGAACAACGCCGGGTAAGTAAACGCGGCGCTGGATAAAAGAAGTTCGATTGAAGATTTCCCGAACGTTCTTATCTCTGGCGCAGCGCCTCGACTCTCCTCCGGCTACAAGGAAATAATAAATAAAAGTTTGAGCGAAAACTTTGGTTTTAAAATGATATTAGTCGGCGAGTATCGGACCCGAGGTGCTGAACTCGGTTCCGATGCGCGGGTGCAAAGTAATGATAAACTTCGAAACAAGTCTGCGCACCCGTTGTCTGCGAACCCTCTCCTCTCCTTTTTACTCCCCCTTTCTTTTCCCGTTCGGTCTTCCGCCGACAACTTTCGCGCCTCTCTTCGGATCACATGTTCCCAAGAATCCGACCACTTTATCGTTCCTCGCGGCACTTTTTCGATTTCCCTCGCCGAAAAGATTCCCGACTCATTCGTACCACGCCGATCTTCGTTTCCACAACTCTTTATTCACCTCCATCGGTCTCGTTCTGAATATTATTGACAATTAACCCTTCGCACTCGAGTGGTGACTCTGAAGCACCACTAGAAATTGTTGTGGCATTATTTCAAGGAAATAACAGCGCCGAATGCAAAGGGTTAAAAAGTTTGCGTATCGAATACAAGACACGGAAGTTCGATATTTTTCACTGATAATTTTAATACCCTTAAAATCTGTTCTAACTTTTTCGGCAGTTCCAGATTGCACCTACCGATTTTTGTCACAAATGTCGAAGTCTCGACCCATTCTAGTTACTGCGAAGTATACGTATCTCTGCTGAAACTCGTGCATCAAAAGAGCAGGCATTTTTCAAAACTTCGGATAGAATAGTTTCGCTTCTCGATGCACGTTCGAGATGAAGAACTCTCTACGAAGTTCATCTCTCTCTCTCTCCGGTGGATATTGCAGAATTCGTGTCGGACAGTGTGATCGAAGAATCCTCTTTCTCAGATTTCATAAGTTTCGATTTCGATGAAGAAACTTTGCAGGTTCTCTACCGAAAATCAGGCTGTACCGTGTGAAGAGCGTTTTTCAAAAATTCGGCGGTCTGGCTGTTAAGTTTGTGTTTTAATGTTTATCTCGTCACTCATAGTTGAATGTCTATTGGCACCGCACATGGGAAATCTGTTCTAGTACTTCATCGCCAGCGTTCCTTTTTATTTTATGCTTGTTCCATTGTTTCCCCCCGGTTACCATGTTTTTTCTTTACGCGTCGACAAGTCGAGCACGTCGCGTTCCCTTTGCTTTCCGATCTTCAAGAATCCCCGAGTATCCATAAGGAATTCTGGCCTTGCAAAATATCGCCGCCACTTTGGGACTTCTCACGTGCAGATGCAATACCATAAATTCCGTTTTATTTTCGTCCGGTTACGGCTCTCATTTTTCCTTTTATTAAATCCTTTTTCCATTCCGCCCATTTCCTTAAAGATCGTTTTCTCGTCGGGCTCGTGCAACACCTGGGAAACAATTCCTCTCTTTGGTGGTTTTTAGATCCTCCTTGGCATAAGTCCTAAATTACGTTTCTTCCCCTCTCGCGCGCGGTCTCCTGCTTTCACCGGGTCCATTTCTACACAAGATTTCGATTTCGAGCTTCGGTTTCTTTTTTACCCGTCGAGATTTAATCTAACTCCATTTTCTTAGTATCAATTTTTTCGAATCGTAGCGGTTTAATATTATTTTTTCTTTTTTTTTTGCAAATTGCTGGTCGCGATTTGTAGACCAGTTTTGGTGGAAAATTTAAAGCAAATTGCTTGCTGGGAGCAAACGTTCCCAAGCAAAGTAAAATACCGGTACACGATGGTTCGTAGGTTATTACCTCATTGTGTGCTGATAATACACAAATTGATTAATTGAATCGTATTACTTATTGGACGATATAAAGCAACGGAGATTATGGCTACACTTTGCTAACGAGTTTAAAATCTCCGATAATCGTTCTTTCGAGGAAGAGCAGAAATAAAGTACGCGTTCAAACTTTCGACTTATTATTCTCTCGTAGACACTTCGGTTTCTTGGTGCCTCCGCAGATACGTAAATACGGTGAAACAAATTTTCTCTATCGATCCTGGAAAGTTCTTTTTCCAGAAATTATGTTTCATAAATTCTCGTCTGCCGAGCAGGCTTCGATTAACTTTCGCAAACTCGCAGACTATAATTCTCGACGTAAAATGAAACGACCAATTAAACCATTGGGTTATTGCTGGAGAATGGTTAAAAAAAAAGAAGTACGAGCAGTTAGTCCCTTTTCTGACAGGGAAACTCGTTAGGGAAATAACCGAACGAAAATGGCAACCGACGAAAAGCCTCGCGCGTGTCAGACTTCCAATCATTAGTTATGCGTATTCCTGTAGCTCGTGCGCCGGTTACGCACACAATGTGTAATGAGTAATGTTCCTGGCACTTTGCTAATTGCATCGTGCCGGCAGACACCGCTGTGGCCCGGACTCATTGTCGGGAAATATTGTTTCACGGAGGAACGACGTCTCGGATGTCTCAGCAGCCCGCGTTCCGTTTTCAGGCTGGCCCCCTTCAACGCTTTTCACCACCAGAGTGTTATTTGCCCCCTAATTGCGGGTAAAAACTGTTCCCCGTTCTAAATCGCATACACGTTTCTCGCTCCAAAATCACCCTATTACAAACCAAATTAAACTAGAAACGTTCCGGAAGTTTCGCGTTGAAAGAAATCAGTTTTGAAAAGTCAGCAGAGTCTGACAATTAAATACTAGTAATGTGAGTGTACAGTGATTTTGATGTGAGTGGACATGTATCGAGAATTCACTGTATAATGAAGACGGGCGCGAAACTGCAGTTCTCTTCGATGGAAAATATTGTTTGAACGACCATTTAGCTTAATCACTACACTATGTTTATGTTGCCTCAGTATTTGTCGAAACTTATTAATTTCCTCATCCAGCAAACTGCTTACCCGGCAATGAATCGTTAAAAATTAATCCGCCTCAGACATTTCAGGCTCCGAGGAAACTTTTAACGAAATAAAGCCCGAGTGCGCATTATGAGCAGCGCCGGGCCCGGGAAAAAATTGAGGAATTAATTATTTCACCCGGTGAACTCTTTGCGATCCACTGTGTCGTGCTCCGCTCGCCGCAAGAGTTGACGCATAACCTCCCCAGCCCTGGAATTTAATATTATATTTATTAGCCCTGGATCATTAATCATTTTGTCATCTATAGTTGCGCGCCGACATTCTTTCTCGTTGCTGTCCCCCCGGCCCCCTCCCTTCCATCCCGACATTGTTCGCCGTGATCTCAAATCGGTGTCCATATTGAACATTCCGGATAAAATTGGCCTGCGTCTTCTATTCGCAAAGGAGTTAGCGATAGAATGCTTCTCAGACGACTGTACTAATTAGGATATTGTTTAGTGGGTACGTGAAAAATTTTGTATCAAAATACCTAAATTTCAAGAGGGGTACTACGTAAATTCCACTTCTTTTCGGGGAACACAAAATAGGGGTAGCTAACGAGGAAACAGGGAAGATACGTATCGAAAGGCGTGTTATTGATAATTAGCATGTTCGGGGGATTAATTCGAAGAAGATTTGAGCTTAGGGTGTTTCGTGATCCTGTTTTCGTTCGATCAGGGACACCGCGACGACGCCCGCCGATCCTGCCCCAGATTTTGCCCCTCTGACGCGCGTGTAATTTTGAATTACGACGCCCCGCGACGTCGCCTCGTCTACGTGACTGTGAAATTACCGTTCATGAATCATGCTATTGGTGCGCCACGATTCACCGGTCGAGTCTCCG
This sequence comes from Halictus ligatus, assembly GCA_028454255.1. NCBI lineage: Eukaryota > Metazoa > Arthropoda > Insecta > Hymenoptera > Halictidae > Halictus > Halictus ligatus. The sequence continues at coordinate 8,501,348 of CM052136.1, forward strand.
CGCCGCGCCGCGCCGATTAGGATCGATCTGATCGATTTGCGGCGGGAACCCGCGGAACTCCTGATAAGTTTTTCATCGCTCGCCGCTCTAAAGTCCAGGACGACATATTTCATCGGCCGAGTTTCGATTTTCTCCAGCCTCCCGTGCCATTATTACGTGCTACGCGAATCCACCGATGCCGCACACTATCGAAAAAGCCAACTTACGTGTTTCAGCATTTCGGTGATCCGTCGAACCGGGTTCTGAATTTTTTTCCGAGAAAGACCTCTTTAAAGAAATAAAGTTCCTCCGCGTTCCGGTTTTTGCGGAATAATCCGTGAAAATGGAAATTAGCGTAAAGATCCAGGGTCCACTAATTACCTTCGGGAATACGTAAATGTTAACTTTGACTTTAAATTTCAACGTCCGGGGGAACAATCAGATTACCGGTCGGAATATATATATTTCTGCACGCACAGGCGCGCCATTGTTGGAAAATTTAGGATTCCGTGGACATCGTGAATGGTCCGACGAAGCGCGAGTTCGTTAGTTAACGTAGGCGAACTGATTTCTAACACATATACGTAGCCACGGATTATTTGTTCGGCAACAAGACCGCAAATACTATGCCGGGATACGGCTAGGCAACAATAAGTAATTGTGCGTCATCATGGCGGATCATGCGAGCGGATAGGGCTAATTGTACCCGGACCAGTTTTGCAAACGAACTAACAAGTCGGATGCCCGGCCGGGATCGGAATTGTCGCTCATGAATCATTCTGTCACGACGCTGTAATTCAGTAAATGTGTCCGCGCTTCGATCGGCTCCTTTCTGATGGATTAGCAAAGGGAATTCATAGAGTAGCGACAATTACCACGAAAACTCGGTCAACAGATCCTTTGCGAAATTCCTATCGACATTATTCAACCATGCGTCGGCTCGGTCTCTGCGCGAACAGTCGGCGTACAGTCGGTCTGAAATACAGTGGCGGATAGAAGAAAATTTTCCATAGCAATTTAAAGTTTATAATTTTTTAGTTTTTCGCGAACGAAACGTTTAGTATCTTATTCGTCTCGTTCTTCTGATTGAAACGACATCAAACACTGTATAATTCCGATCATTATTACGTGAGAAACAAGCGGTCGAAGTTTCGGACTTGACATTTACGGTAGAGATACGAATTCTGTTGATGTGACGCGAGAAACGTTAATCGCTTGTCACACGGGTAATTCTGATCGTAACTGTGTCGTGTTTGGTGTCATTTCAATCAGAGAAACGAGACGAATACGATGGTAAAAGTTTCATTCGCGAAAAACCAGAAATAAGAAATTCAAAATAAACGTGAATGGATTTCTTGGAACGAATTCGCAGAGACTGAGTTTCGCAAAGTGAACGTTAAAGCTGTATCGGAGTTCGGTTGCGGTTAAAAAGATCGTCGACCGTAATATAAGTTAACGGAACTTTTAACGTTAAACGGCATGTAAAATGATTATGAGGCGAGGCCGGTCCCATCCATTGTGATTTTGCTTCTCTTCTCTAAATCAATTTTCGTAATCGTTCTAAAGCAACTTAAAATTCAAAGCGAGTTTAACTTATAATGATAATTATGGCATTTCAACTGTCGGCCAGATTCGCTCCAGGCCACGGATTCTATGAAACCGAGATTGCATTAGAAACTGCTCTGATAATCTTCCCCGACGAGCGAAGCTGGAAATATAGCAAATTAAACGAACGGTGATGTTATTCTTTTCAAGCTCGCTCTGAATTCTGTTGTTTTTTCACAGAAGTCACCAGCCCGCGATTAATCCCTCGGTTTGGTTTCTGTAAAATGAGCTTACAATCTCGAATAAAGAAACTACGAAAGGTGTTTTCCTCGCATCGACATTTTTAATTGTTACAATTGGAGTTTCCAGACATTCCGGCGCGAATTCGTGAAAGACTACCGTAATGTGTCGTCGAAAATGTGTTTTCGAAAACGTTGACAGAGTCGATCCAGGGAACCAGCTCGTCGTAATTGTTATTCGATCCAGGGAATTTGCCGTGGGTAAATAAAATTCGAAAGTTTCCGAAGTTGGCTCGTACCCGGGCCGAGTCCGCCGCGTAAACGTGAAGAGGTCCTTAAATCTTGTCGGGCCGCGACATTTCGGTCGATCAGCATTTCAATCGACGTCTTCTGCTCCTGCAGGATCATATCGTCGGCATGTAACGGGTGGAATTTAAATTTAGTGCCGATCGCCGCTCGAATAGACGTTCCTCTCGTATGTTACCATGAATTCCAGGAGACTACAACGAATTGATGTCTCTGTACCGAGGATTATTCTACTGGAAATGCTACCGCGGTTGTAACTGCGAAGCTGTGCAAATTAATTGTTATTACATTACGTCGTAGAACGTTTTACTGCTGACCGCGGAGATGTGTTTTCGAGAGAGCTCAGCGGAATTCTAAGAAGCTTCTCGCATTTCTTTCACCACTTAAAAATGCCACAAATTTCAACGGTTCTTGCGGTTAATCTACGACTTTCGAAAACTTGTTTCGTAGATTAACTACCCAGCAAAGCTCCGCGCAAGAGTGCAACGCTAAAGTAGGACGCTCCCTCCGAAGCACTCTGAAATTGCCTCATTCTGTTCATCCCCTTGTAATCGTGCATCAAGGTTCTCATACATCTGGCTCGGTCCAAAAAATTGATTCCCCAAATATTTTTCAACTCGCTAGAACTACGCTTACAACCATACAAAACCAGTGAAACAGCATTTACGTCCGATGCCACTAATTTTCTGCTATATCGTTGAAAGACCGTTTATTCTAGGTTTTATAACAATGCAAAATCCCTGTGAAACGTGTTTCTCGTGTACCAGGGGGGTCATACCGTGTTTGCTCGTGTCGCAAACAGAAGTGCTTTCAGTTGTACAACAAACAGACCATTTGACGCGACTTTTTGTTTTTCGATTGGCCAGCGACAGAGAGTCGGAGTGACGGAATATTAATTACTTCACCGAGCGAAACGTAACAAAGTAGCGGGCGGAAAAATGAGAATAGTCGGAGCGGCGGCGGGTTTTTAAGAAAATCCCAACGATCGCGTCGACAGCCCTTGAAAAAGTTGAAATTCGTCGGTCAATCATTGTCCAGGAGGCAACAAAATATTTACGAGCAATGAAAACGGAAGTGGTCGATAGGTCTTTCCTCGGTGAACGAGTTCGGGGCTCTTTCATCGGCTTTAAAGTCAAACAGAGATCGCGAACTCGACGGAACTTTTCCAACCGATAATTCTCTTTTCTTTCAGCCCCCGCCCCGCCCCGCCCCGCCCCGCCACCCCCGTGAAATGTACCAATGCGATCGAGTTTGATAACCCATCGAAAGTTAACGGCTCCATATTAATCGATCGCGGGCCGCAAACCCGGCCCCGGCACTTGGTGATATTGGGCTTTCTAATTGGTCACGCGAAAGCCGGCGATTGTTCCTTTTGTGGCCCGATTCGCCCGGTTAATTGACGAAAGTTTCACATGGCAGTTCCCGAACACCTCGATAGTGAGTTCCACCGGTAACGAGAACGTGTATCACGATCGTGCGGCCCCTTAATTGTTTCCCTCGGCGGATTCAGCTCTTCGGGGGTGCAGGGGGAGGTACGGGGGTGGGCAATAAGCACCGGAGAACCTGCGGATGAGTCGGTGCGGGCCTTTTCTCGCCGCACCGCGCCGGTTCCGTAGCGTTTCTTTCATAAAAGTAAATGAACTCGTTGCACGTGATCGGACTGAATTATTGCCGGGCCCGGTGAAAAGGTTGATTGAAAGTCTCGGTGGATCAAGCTGACGAGCGGTCGTCTTAATGGCCGATCGGCTGTCGAGCGGGAAGTTATGGAGCTTTTCAGAAGAGGATGCCAATCACTGCGCCGCTTCCTATTCAATCTCCAGTAGATCCTAATGTGTGCATTAGCAGCGGCGCACAGTGGTCACGAAGCCGGAAAACCTGGGCAAAACCTAAAATACGAACTTTCAGCTAGGTAAGTTTTAAGTATGGTATTGGTTACTCTAAGAGTGTTTCCAAGTGGGAGTAAACAGCAAAAGTATAGAGAAACGGATGTTTCTCTTTTTAACGTGGTAGTAAATACTTTCGACATGAAGCGAAAATTATTTCTACGAGTAAACCAATAGATATGTTACACTCGCCGAACCCTTTCGACTATGCTGAAATTCCGAAACGCTATGCCGGGCAGATGAACCGCTTTCGGATGTTCCATTTTATTCATAGAAGCTGAAATTTGATCCAGGTAGAAATAGAAAAAAAAAAGAGAGCGCTCAACCCTCTGGACTCGTGGACAAATCTGGCATGTCCGAATGAAAGGTGCAGAGGGATTCGCGCGTACGAGAACGTTTGAAGCGCTGATACGTGGCAAAACTCGGTGTGGAAATTTGAAATCGTACCCGTTTCGAAGCCGGGATAATCCGAAGTGGCCACAATACAGCAGTTGATGTATGGTGGGTTGGACAGGGCATTGGTCAACTTGACACGGATATATTGCACGGCCTATATTACTACTTCAGTTTAGACTGCATGTCTGCTTGTCTACTAGCAACGCGCGTGGACTCCGCCACCGACGTACTTTATATTCGCGTGTAACTCTCTTTCTCCCTCTCACTCTCTCTCCCCGTATGCCAATCAATAATTCCAAGGTGACAATAGATTGTTGCTCCGCCGCTTTATACTTCCGCCCTTTCACTGCGATGCTCCCTAGCTTGAAGCCTTGAAGATATTCGGAGATTTCGAGGTCACTTCTTTATATCACCTACCGGGCACACAAAGTTTGCGGAAAAAATGTGCTGTCTCGTTCATATTCGATGCGGCCCCGAGCGGACTGATCTTGGTCGATGAGGAACAAGCACCGGTCAAGGAAGAAGGATGAAGGTGGAAGTTGAAACAGGTAGGAGCCGCGATTGAGGCTGCGAAACGTGGCGCGGTTGCCGGGGCGAGCTGCAGGCTGCAGGCGGCGGATTTCCTGCAAGAGGTTCACGGGTCCGCCGGGTAATTGGAGACTTTTAACGATCCGAGCCAGCTTTCGAGCCACCACTCTGTATCTGTATCTGTTTTTCGCGGGAGGAACAACGGGCGAAAAAAGACGAGGACGGGTCACACGGTAAACAGAAACGTGGAATTAACGCGAAAGAAAAAAAGAAAAGAACAGTTTGTTAGCGAAGGGACCCAGAGAATTCGTTATTTAGCGCATTTCTTTGTAAAGGATGTCCTCGAATCATGGTGAATGGCTGCTACGGGAGAGCGTTTTAGATGTCATCAAATTTTGTTGTACAATCACTGTCAAAACTGTCAACACGATACGGTGCCTCATATTTCTAGCTCACCTCATTATCGCAGCATTTCCACCATGTATATCGGCGTTCACGGAATAATTAAACTTATGCGTAATAAGCGACGTCATATTGAAAATGACGTATCGATATTCGATGTTTTTGCTACGCATTTTGCGGTTAATTTTATTTCTGCACCTTTGTCCCTCCGCGCGTCTTTCTAATGAAAATTGTTGTGTTGTAAGTAATTAGACTTTATTCATTTTCAAAATCTATAGGGAGTCGGTAACTTCGATCGATACGTCGCAAATTGCAGGTTTCACTGAAAAAATCTTCCAAGACGAAAATCCGCTATGAGCTACAAGAGATAAGCGCGCGTTACTTTTCTCGACGAGTTTAATAAATTGTCGTGGACGCAAAGAAGATTACGTTGTTTGTTGTAAAACGATGTATATTGCAATTTCAGTTGAGCGCGTCCCTTCTCAGTGAAATGTAAAGTATAATATTAGTGGAGTACAGTCTCCCGTCGCGAAAAGGTTCAGGATTACCGTTGATCCAGTGCTTATGCTGTACATTAAAATTCTTATGAATTTAATGTCCACCCGCTACATTTCTCGCGAACTTCAAATTTATTCTCCCTCTATGCAAATGAAAATTAACGTCCTTCCTCTTAACGCTTTCGCGGAGACAAATTTCCGGCAAATTCTGCGTCATCGCTTCCGCCTGAAAGTACGGGGGGAAAAAGAAGGAAGAAAAAAAAATACGATTTCGCGAAAACCAGCAGAAGATCATCACGAGTTCGCGCTAACTTTCTGTTAACGCGCTTCGACAAAGTTATTTTTCCAGTGGGAATATTTCCCTTTTCTGATAACAAAATCCGATACTTACGGAAGTTGTCACATCTCACTGGAATTAAATTCGATCTGTTTTAATCCTCAACTGCAAAACAGATTTAATGCTCCATAAATTTTAATATAAACTTAGTGTTTCATAACTTCCGAGCAGCGCACACCTCCTCATAGTCGCCAGATCAAGACTTGTTCCCCCACTCTAACTTCTCCTTCTACGTCACAACGTCACGTGACTAATCCAGTAGAGTCAGCGCGTTGAAACGGGGAGAAGCTCCGGTACAATGAAAGAATGATCTGCTTTCCGTGAAAACAACCGTCGACGGTAAAAGCAACAAGCTGACGCCGGTCATTTAACGGTGGGTACTCGTTCGCAAAGGGTTGTTAATACAGTCCCAATTGCTGACTTTCCCCCGTTGACTGTTCTAGGAAAAAAAGTTGAAATATAGGGTAGCTATCGTTTCCCTTGAAAATCGTCGGACCAGCTCTCTCCCTTTCCTTCTTTCGGTCTCTATCTTGGCGTCTCCACCCTTGCCGTAAGAAGCGCAGTGCAGCGGTGCACTAAATCACGGGGGTGGTTCTTATTGGCCCTCCTCTTTCTCCAAGCAGCCCCGTTTCTCCGGGAACCCGAGCCTGTGCCGCGAGACCTTACAGGAACAAAAAGGACGACCAGCCGCCAGTCTGGAGGTGGCCGAGGACCTGGTCGTGGAAAGCTCAGCCCTGTCCCACCTCAACGTTAAAAACCGACCCTGTACGCTCGCCCCTTGTTCTTCCCTTCTTCCTGCTGCCTTTTCCTGACTTCTCCTGTCTTTTCCTGCCTTTTCCTGCCGCTTCTCACAAGTCAGTCGGCGACTTAAGGCGATTTTCGCGGCTGGATTCTTGCCAACAATTCGACACGGTGCGCCGAGCCGAGCCGAGCCGTTACGGTCAACCTTCGATTCCATTCTTACGGTTAATTAAATTTTTACGTCGGTCCTGATATGCGACGGGTCCGCGCCAACCGGAAGTTCACACGTCCAGCTAATGGAGACTGCGTAAAGTGGGCACAGCCTCCGTCTACTCCCCAGCGTGCGATAGAACTTAACCTCGTTTGTTGCTCGGCCACCGCGCTTATCCTTCAGGTTATGGGCCTGAAACGTTTATGCTGTTCCCTGGTAACCCCCTACAGCCCGTAACATTTCCCAGCCTCTGTTTCACAATTAACCTTCGTACCTTTCAATTAGCGCGTCTACTTCTTCCCTCAACTCTGTCCGTTCCTCTTACAAACGCTCATTCCTCGTTACTTCAAAGTTGACAGGATGATTCCCTCTATTGGCCCCGTGCCAATCGTCCACTGAACTTCAATTTTGGTTTTTCTTCCGAAGTCCGGTTTGGTCGTTCTCTAAAGCTTTATTTGATCTTTGTCGAGGAGATTTTCGCAGTGGCAGTGGTAACGAGAGAATGTTGGTAACTGAACGAGTCAATGTTACAACTCGATGCATTTAGCAACGCGCGGCTGCTAATGCAATGCCAGGCTTTGATAATTCGATCAGCCGGTGCACTTGGAGGGTTCGCGCGGAAACGAGCTGGCGAGACCGAGACGAATCGATCAATGCTTGTCAGAAATCATTTGCAGCCGCAACTTCCGGTGTTCAGGCTCGAGTCGGACATGCAATCGGCGCGCCGCGGATTAAAGTAATCCGTGGAACGTAAAATTACGATGACGAGCTGACGAGATCGGGGAAAGTTTAATGGGAAATGTCACCCCCAACGGCGCTCTCCGTACAAAAGGCGGCGCGTCTGCGAACCTCGAAACAGTCTGGGCCAAGAGTTAATTCAGCCCGGCGAATGGCCACCATCTTTTCTACCTTCGAGGCTGGTTAAGTCGTGTAAGAGTTGAAGGATTTAACGATCCTGCCGATCCGACGCTTTCCGACTTTCTTTTCTAGGCACAATTATCGGCTAGGAGATACTATTCTTTGATCCGAACCTGGAAAAGGACGACGAAGGTCGCCGAGGAGTGTAAACATCGAGGAGTGTGAGGCCGCTACTAATCCAATACACAAACTTCCTTATTTTTTTTTTTATGGGACTTTCGCCAACATCGCAGTCTTTCTAATGAAAATAATATAACGATCCGTGTGTATATAAACATGATTGTGTCCTCGACACAAAGGCAGGCTAGGTATTTGGGACATTTGTCAAGTATTATGGTGTTTACACACGCACAATTCTACCGGCAGCAATGTTAATCACGGATTCCACTTTTTACAAACGCAAGTTCTACACCGCAAACCAGGTACGTAGAGATTAAACTTTAATCAAACAAGTTTGCTTTGTATCTTAAGTCCATGCGTCAAGCATTTGCTTCCCCGAACTATTTCTCTGTATCCTCTGAATAATATACGTGCAATTTCGCTTCCGGATGGTTCACGCTCCGGGTTAGAACTGCTCATAATTAATCGAACAACAGAGATATTGCAGTTTACTCCACTTTCGAAAGGCGTGTAAATACAGCGGCGTGAATAGGTTCGTCGGAAATGCGAAGAAATTTAATTACGACTCTAATGCACCACGCAAGCAACGGGGATTTTAGTGGTGAGCTTGCACGACGATAAGAACAGTGCCGATCTGTAAAACAAAACCGAAGTGACGATAGTCTGAATTGTTCGAATAAAATGAAACGGTATCGCCTACAGCTGCGGCACACTGAGAATCCTAAAAAGCAGAAGAAATAAATTTATAATTGAAGCAGAGCCCGGCTTCTCGGCTCTTCGTTGGATATGCCGTGTAGTATGAATATCTATCGAACTTTTTCATATAAATTCGATTGATTGTCAAAGGCTGGGCTCACATAATCGATTCGTTTTAAATTCTTCTCGCGAGTGCTGACGCCTCCAGCCTGTCTGCAGCGGCTTTGTTTCTGAAAGCAGTTATTGGATATTCTACCCCGATTTCTGATTATCGAGTGGATCGTCGTTTGTTTGTCGGAAGGGATAAAAGCGTCAGTGATCCGTTGTCACGATCAAAGATCGAGTTCATCGAGCTTCCGCTTGCGCTATTGAAAGCTTTTCTCTGGAGGATAGGAACCTAAGAACTTAAGCGTCGAATATTAAATACCGTTTGCCTTGTAGACGACTACCAGGGGTATTTTATTAAAACTTGTCCTTGCGATCCCGTAATGACATGTATGAGAACGAGGATGGATCGATAAACTGGAAGATCAGATTATAATACGTTGCAGTTTGCGAGGCGAGATCTTAGAATAGGTAACAAAGTGTTATTCTAGCTCGTCATACTTGATTCGACCGGTCCGGGAAGATCGTAAGTACCATCGATACACCTAATCCATTCGCGGAGCTTTGTGAGCGTTAACAAGGCGACAACAATCGAACGGAGAACGACTGCAAACACTTGCCGCTTTGTTGGGCGTTTATCCGGCGACAACGAACGGAGGAACGACGGGAACGGGGTCGCCAAGAGTCAGAATAATCGAAAGCGACAAATACAATTAATTAAGCTCGATTGCACGTCGCTGCGTTAAGTAACATTGCCTAATGAGAGAAATCATTAGAGCCGGGGAAACAAAGGTGGGACACACTTAGCCTCTCGCTCCGGCGAATTTACGCTCCCTCCCCCGTTCTCATCCCCGTTCTCCGACACCCACCCCCCTCACCCCCCACCGCCAGTCTTTCTCCTCGTTTAAGACAGAAGGCATTCATCCTCGTTTAATTGCAGCCTCTCACCGACTCGAAGAATTTCGCCGCAAGAACCGATAGAATTTCTGACGCGTGTAATTTGCGGAGTAAGCAAACGAGCCTCGAACGTACCACTCGTAATAATTGTACGAGCAGGAGTGCTATTTACGTTATAATGGTTACGATCGCGATCAGGAATCGAGGGGTTAATAGCAGCGAATTCGTTAGCCCGCAATTTCCGGCATAATTTCGCGGAACGTTGCTTTTATAATAAAACCGTTGCGCGAGATGCCGTATTATCCTCGGAAACATGATAATTTCACATTTCTTTATATGCTATATTTATTCGTTACCGGTACGGCTGCGGATTTTAATGTAAAAACTATTTTGAATAACGATACAGCAATTTTTAGTGGCGCCTTACAGTCGCCATTCGAGTGCTAAACGACCTTCTAACAATCTATCCTTCTTGTACAATAATCCGCCTGAATAAAACGGATCGTATCAAGAACTTGTAATATTCCGCGGCGCGATTTAGCGGATTATTGTCGTCGCGGGAGTAAGTTTCCGGCACGGTTTAATATCACCGTAACGTCCGGTTATGATCGATACTGTCATTATCCGAAGCCGCGGGAAAAACTTGGCCGAAGATCGGCGGAGGCCGTGCCGCGGTTGAACGACTTCTCGAGTACGCGTGCCGAACAGGCGGATCGTAAAAGACTTTTACGTACCTGGCTTTCGGAACGGGACGTAATCTCCAGGGAGTTCCCGGGCGGGCTCGACTTCTATTATGCGAAGGAACCGGTGCGGATCTTAGAATGTCTGCGCAGAATTCGGCAGATCATGGATCCAGACGCGACACCGACGGAAACGGCTGTTCCTGCCGGAGTTTCCGCGCTGCCGGATGATTTAACGATCATTTTTACGCGGTGCTCCATGGACAACTGTTTTCCGATGCGCCGCCTAGATCCATGCCACTCCGTCACGTTACTTGTAACACGCAAAAACTCTTGCACCAAAGAAATCACTTCGAACTTTCGCCACATACCTGCAGCAGTTTCGCGTAAAGCTCGCGAGAAACTTTCGAGAACACTGAACGAGTCCAAGTCGATATTCGGTAATGTACTAAATAATTCCAGCGCATAGAAACGTGTGTTACATCGGTAGAATTAAATTATTAGAGCGATCTTTTTATAAAATTGGTTACTTTGTTTTCTGTGTTGGCGACATTACCATTAAATTCTGAATTTGAAGGAGCAATAAAGAATACGCGTTGGAATCTCGAATATATTCGTCGCGGAAAAAATACTACAATCTTATCGGAAATTTTTCGCATTGTTGCGAACGAACGGATAAGTCACCGCGTATATTACACTGCTGGGAATCTATCATCGTGAAATATTCGCTACCGTTGCGAATAGTTCGCGTTGGTATGCAGAATTGTATCATTGTTATTTTTCACCGCTGCCTTTATTACTATAAGATCTTTTGAAATATATTTTACGGTGCCTGCGATGCAAAATAACCTTTTGTCATGGATGATATGCACTGGTTTTGGTGCGATTTCGGTATCACAGTATACGAAAACATATTCTCGTATTTCGTTATATTCACAGTCCGTCATTTTGATTGACTGAATGTAGCTCCTCGAGTCAGGAATGAAAAACTTGGTTGTTCGAATATCACAGAAAATATCAATGCCAGCAGATATATTCAGATTGTGTGTTTTTATGAATAACAAATTAACCTATATTTTCGTCATAAAAGCAGTTTAAAATCGGTATGGGTGCCACTTGGCTCGCTCGCTTCACGAACATGTCTTTTATTAATTATCGGAGGAAAAGAATTAAATTTTTAGGAGATGTCTCAGAACTATATCTATATATACGGAATCGGGAAACTGGGTTTTGAGCGTCGGAAATAAGAATTGATTGCGTAAGAGTCTGAACGGGGTACAGAAGAGAGACTTTTGTGGATGACGGGGGAAACGAAGCCGGGAAGAATTTATTCTAATAGGAACAGTAATTGAATTACTCTGGACCTTGGGGGTTCCATAAATTTAGCATCGACACACGGCTGGAGCCATCCCGGCACTCCTGGGAAGGCCAATTAAGGGGTTATGGTAACGCGGCTTTATGGACTTAGAGTGGATTCCTACTAGAATACATTAACGATACCGCAATTATTCCGGTTACGTTTGACCCAGAGAAGGAAAGGTCACGATTCCAGAATTGAAATTCGACGGGAAATTATGTTTTGCAGACGGAACAACTACCTTGGCTGGCAGGCCAATGGTACACGAAGAGAATATGAATTTCAATTTCAAGTGGATTAGGGGTGGCTTACCCTATGCACGCGTTTAGTTTCAGTAATATAAGCTACTAAATGGCTTTTCGTAGATTAGCAGCGAAAATAGTGAGCTTTATTGCGTTCCGACGTCACCGTCTTAAGGAAGTCTTCTCATTTGTCGAATCCGAGGAATAAATTCTGTTCTTTTGCATTTCTTTCATTAGAAGCCTGCTCTTCGAGTCTGCGGAGTATACGCGAAAAATTTGAAAAATTAGTTAAAAATGACTCTTTTAGATATTGCTGTGATAGTCGTAACTGAAGGTTTAATCTTTGAAGCAAGTAATCGGTACAGTACTTACACAATGCGGTCCACGGTATTGCCCACCTGTATTCAACTGTTGCCATAATAGTAACTGCGAGGTCCATAGCAATCTACTGTGTTTGGTGAACCATAAATGTGCTTTCTGAACCTTGAATTGACTGAGCTTCGATTGGAGCTGGAATCGTACGTTTCAGAAGCAAGCACGTATAACTGGTACACACGTTATTGTTAATAACAAACGGACCGCGTTGACCGTATGCGCGCAAGGTCCTTATTTCTGTTCCCGGCAATTGACCTACAACATTTTCATTCAATTTCCGATCCTGACAATTGACCCAGAACATTTTTATTTCATTTCCGTTCCTGACAATTGACCTGGAACATTTTTATTTCACTTCTGCAATTTTTTAGAAATTGATTGCGCGACCAAAAATTCCGAAGCTACCCTTATGGTAGACGTATCGACTTGAAACCTGCCATAGAGGTTTTTCATTGGGGGCCCCATTTAATGGTATGATCAATTTGGTTTCGGGTCACAGTTCACCCCGGCAAAAAATCAATTTTTTCTTCTGGATACGGGTGACGTGGCAGAGTCAACAGGATTACAGGATTATTAGAAAACTGCCGGTGGATAAACTGTTAACGAGGCCCGGCTGGCCGTACAAAAGTTTGATGGAAGAAGTTCTCGCGTTGGCCAAGCTGCCAAGAGGTTCGTTCGTCCGAAACAAACGGATCGACCCGCGAGACAGCGCCTTCGGCCGGTAACGAGTGTTAGGCGAGTTGATCGAGGGAAGTCCCACATGCAGCCGTGGATATTCGATACAAAATTCATCCGGGTCGAAATTACGACGGAAACGCGGACCGTTTGACGGTGTTAGAAGTTTGGTATCCGTGCAACCGATAGGCGCCGGTGTCTCTGTGTGCGGATGGACTCTCCTCTCTCTCCGAGTGTGCGGAACGTAGAGTTTACGACACGGTGCTTTTAGCGTCCTCTAACAGTCTGCCAGCAATCACATTAGTCGCCTGGCCCGTCGGTTGCCATATTTAACGGTGGACCAAGTTCCAAAGCGACGGATGTCCGGGTCGTTGGTCCAATCACACGGCCCTCTCTCTAACCACTGGCAGAGACGTTCGAGAGCCCTGCTACAATCTCCACTATCCCCTCTACTTAGGGCTGCCTACAATTCCCCCGTCTCTCTCTATCTCTATCTCTTTCAACGACCTCCAAACGTCTCTTGGAACTCTACAGCCCGGGCGAGAGTTCCTCTTCTGCTTTTCTTGCGCAAACTTCGGACCCCGTGCTCTTTCGGTTTTAAGCGGAGCACCGGCTCGCAGAAGGATTCGCTGTTGATCTGTGTTTTTAAATCCTCGTCGGAGGCTTTGTTGTGTCCGGCGATGACCCCGAAGACGTGTAGGTAAACTTTCAGCTCGGGCGAGGAGGGAATTTGATGAAGGATCGACGATCCTTGGTCGAGTGTTTGTCTTCTCTAGTTTGGACGAGAGTGTTTGAGTAAGTAGTCCGTGTCTGTCTTGCGATCGTGCTCGAGCCGGACTGCCATCTTCGGATAATCTTCGAGGCTGACTGTTGTTCTGCGGAATCGTTTGTTTCCGACAGAATTTTCGTTTAGATCGCGAAATTATCGTACCGTGTGTGTAGCGACCAGATTGGGTAGCATTGATCAACCGCGGACAATTGACAGTGTGTATAGCCAGTGAAATTTTCGGGGAATATTGGATAATCGCCAGTAAACAATGCGTGCTGCGACGGTTGGCAGAAAAAAACGGTGACGAAAAATTTGATTTACCGATTCGAGGGAGAGGACGCGTCACTCTCGGTGTTGCAACAAAAATGGATATAATTTAGTTGGAAGGAAGCGGAGGAAGAAAGTGACACGGGAACCGGGGTTCCGGTTGTACAGGAGGCGGAAGTGTTCCTCCGGGCTCCGGGCGCGAGCCAGCCGTGGTTTTTCACACGTAGCAACGCAATACGCGGTGTTACATAATGTTGTGGCGAGTCGTCGAGTCGCGACGAGTGCCAGCCTCCATTGTGGATTCTCATCGCGGTCCAAATGTTTGCTCTCTCGCTCCTGCTTTCGGGCACTTCAACCGGCAAGCTTTCGACCCTTTCTCGGCCCGACACTTCGCTCTCATCGCTGGCTGGGCTGCAAAAGAAAGCCGGCGAAAGTACCCGGGCCGAGGCACGTGTTAATTCTCGCACGGTTTACTGTTCATGCGTTGCCACGTTCGCCTACTCCAGGGACGAGTAGTTCGTTTCGTATACGAGCCTTTGATCCTCCTCGCTCCTCGAACGTGAGCCATCTGCCAATAGCAAGAATGCGGAATTACTCGAAACCTGCTCGTTAGTCGAACACAAATATGCTATTTTCTATTACCGAATTTTTGAAAAATGATCATCGGGCTTAACTTCACCCTGCCCACCCAGAAATGTTTAACTTTTCTTTTATACAATCCTGTAGATCTTGACGAGAACCTGCCGAAACGCCAAGTTTTAATGTGCGGAACTCACTGGTTCGAAAGTTGAGCGATTTTTTGTAATATAAAAACGCTAACCGCGTTGTAATATTAATTTTTCAAATATTACAGTAACCTGCAGCCCTGCACAATGGAAACGAAAATGCGTTGCATTTGCTGAAAATGTTTCCGGCCGAAAAAATTTCATTTCATTGCGAAAACGTAATATAACAGAAAGTTCAATTCGCGTAATTAAAACGCAGTAAACATAACATAAATGTTTACGGTACACCGAAAATCAAGGGTCAGCTAAATAGCACGTCAAAATACACAAAGTACGGGATCTATCGTACATGGCACATATATACATATATTATTTTATATTTGCATTAATATTTGCAAATGTTATTGACGGAGGTAATATTTGTGTATTTTAATAACCCGATGTAAATTGGCACAAGTAAAACAAACAATATTACCGCACCGTCAATATATGCATTTGATTGAGGACAATAAATAATTATCGACGTGTCGATCGATATCCGGAAAATCTGGAGAATTGTTCTTCTTTCGAATACGGTGGAATCTCGATTATCGGGACTCGCGTTACTTACGCAATTGTCAGAGGAAATTGAACTTGCTCTGATTGGCTGGTGAGCGGTTCGTATGCGGCGTCTCGCGTCTGCGTCGATACGCGGCAGAGTCGTATCGCAGATTGAGAGCGACGAAACATTGAATCGGCATTAAGACAACCGTTCGATGGAGTTTCAACTGCTCGGCAATTCTACCGATGATTAAATCGGGGAACACGGTCGAAGGTGTATCTGATAGATTCCGTGGGTCCCTTTTAACAGGCGCAATACCACGCGAAAGCATGGCGGAGTGACGGTGCGACCGGCACCATAAATTCGCAGATAATGATCGCAGTACGTCTGCGTCCATGGGATCTACGGTTCGCTATGGGACCCATAACTTATCCACCACCGTATAGACGGGTCCACGTTGTTCCTGCGCGCAGCCCGATAATGTATACGCGGCAGCTACGGTTCTGTATGGAACGAATCCGTGGCGGATTTATGAAACGAATGGGAAATTGGGATCGTTTCCCGGATGTATCGCGGGAAGGGACCCTTCGATCAAATTTCGCGAACCGTTTGAGACATTCGCGCAAGACGTATATGTACGCGCCCCGGCTCAATAATTATTTCACCTCGCCGCGCATTTCCAGTTTGATTTACAACCGAAGAATGGAACCAGCTGTTTTCCATCGCGTACGGTGAACTCGAATAAATTATTCGCACGATTTATTAAATCAATTAAGACGCCTAGTATTGAAGGCACAGCAGGGGGGAAGGATTTTTCATGTAGAAAAAGCAACAAAGCGTTTCCCGTGCGGTGGTGTCGGTCTGTCGAGTTGAAACGGACTAACGTCGGACGATCTGTAAATTGCATGAGAAGGGAGGAATTCGTTGTCGGATAAGGATCGCGCGTGCATAAAAAATAGATACAATACCGCGTTATCTGCTGCTTTCTGGTTAATTAAATTTGTATTTGTTTCGCTCTGGCGACAGGCCAGGATGATCCGGCTGTGTCTGCTCGTCGATCCCCGACAAAACCGTAAGTACGGTCGAATGCAAGCTACGCCCGCTCCGCGTCTCGCGGAAGATTTCCCGGCAGAGGGAAAGAGGGAAATCCTTTAATCCCTTCGGAACGTTGTCCTTCCCATGGACCACTTTGTCAACTTACTGCTAGGCAACTTTCGGTGAGCGTGCAGCCACACCTCTCCACGGCATCAGATATCTTCCTCGATATCGAGAGCGCGCCACTTCTGCCAGCCATTAAATATTTACCGGACCAGCGAATGAAACGACGCCATTTTTGTCCGCGTCGCGACGCGGATGCCGGTTACCTTTCGGCTTGAAAACGACGCTACGCTGCGAACCAGGTCACACGAGGTCAGAAATAATTGGAGGTCACCTTGATTTCTAAAACAATAACGCGGACAAACAAAATTGCAGACACCGTCACATTGCTTGCAAGAAACAGCACAACTTTTTCCTCTTTCCTCGTTCTTTAATGTTTACTATTCGCGAGAAACACATGCACGATACAAGGTATCGCGCATTCATTTCAATTCGAGAGAATCGTTTCGAAACGCTCGCATCGGTACAACGCACGGCATTAAAAAACGCTATTGCGGTGATTTCCTTTTGTTGTCGAAAACTTTTGGTGAAAGTATCCTCGAAAGTTTTAAACACTATGGAAACTCTTAAACTTGAGATCTCCCAAGAGTGCTCACTCCTTTCCTATTAAAGGTTCAAGCACCTCCCGTAAAAGTTTTCACGACAGGAGACTAAATAATTTGCTTCTATGTTTTCCATTTTCTCGTTCTCATTGTTGTTCCCGCGAAATCCCGGTGTTCCATCAGCCGTGATTCTGCCGAGCGAGATTCCGCGCCGCGAAAACGTATTTCCCGCAAGAATGGACGTCGAGTATCCCATGATGTTTACTGTTTCATTCGTCGGCATCAAGCAAAGTGTTTCATGTACTGCGTACTTCTGAAATACTTCTGCATTTTGCCGCTGTGCTCCCGGAGCCCTTCAACGGAGGCGCATTTACTGGAACTATCCGGTGTTTAATCAAATCTGCAGGTATTTTCTAGAGCGTGCCAGTACCAACTGCACGCAAATTGCAAAAGTGATTCGCGCGTGGATTTTTCATTTCGCACACTTCCCCGCGAATATTACATCACTAATATTTCATAGCTGGTACGGTAATACCGCAAACTTTTATTTCAATTTTATTCATTTCGTTAGATTCGTTCTAAAAGTGTTTCTAAAATTGTCTCGAACCGCAAAAGTTTTCGACAAGGCACTCCCGTCGAAGCTGTTTCGCGATCAAGAAGAAAGATCGGCAGAAATAGAACGACAAATAAAGGGAAGATAACCTTTTGTCTTCCGAAAGAGAAGACATGGCGGATGATGAGTTGGGCGGCACCGAAAGTCTCGGTGAACATCGAAAGTTAATTACAGCTTACTATCTCAATCGTCGTGGAGCTTCACGAGCTTTTTCCTCCGGCCTCGTATCGTTAAAGGTTTTATATCCTCTTTCATTGTCGCCTTGCGGTGGAAAAATCCACGGGAAACGGGAACGAAGCTCACTGTCCTCGCCCTTTCGACCCGAGACAAATTTAGTTCTTTATTGCGTGGGCATAAAACAGCGCGAAAGTGATGACCGGCGTCTTCAATGGAATCCCAAATGAATCAATTTCTCGCGTCAAGAACGTCGCAGATTCGCCAAGTCCCAATTATCAATAAAGTATTTATAGTTTGGAGTTTGCGTCAACGCTGGAGTTCCCCGTACACAAAAACTATGCTCCTAAAGTTTCAGTTTATTCCCTATTGCCCTTGAGAGACCTTGAGTGACCTTCATAGTAGGTCACTGTATTCATCCAAATTTCCCCTGTAACTCTGTCCCCGGTTATAGAATCCAAACTGACACGAAAAAATTTTTCACTTCTTCCTCGACTATGTATTATTTAATGGCTTTTTTGATCTATTGCACGATAAAAAACTGGCGATAAATTCACGGAATAAAAGAAAGGTGTACAGTTTTTATGAGACGAAATTTGAATGCGCAACAACTCTGATTCGATTACTTTGTCGGTGGCAGGCACGAGAGTTTTCAGTATTATACGGGAAAGCAGCTAAGCGCCACGCTCGTATTAATGGTCGCAGAACGCTTAACGCCAGGATCCATGGGAGGTTTTCCGTGTTTAGATTTAATTCTCGCCCTGGCGGCAGGCCAAAAAATCCGGTCGAAAGCGGTCCAGCTCTCTAAAACGCAACATTCATTATACACACAAACACACAGCTCCGCCTGCGCATTTTCTGTAAAGAGCTTTAAATCATCGTAAAATAAATTGCTTGGAGCTTAGGCTGCGTACGTTTGTGCCGACTCGTATTTCAATAATCTGTCTTTCGTTTTTCCAGATTTGAGTATTTACTAAGTAATTAAGAATGGACGATATCAACAAATTCGATCAATACAGAAATTGTTGCAAATACTCTGCCAAACATACAATTATGCCCTACCAATTCAATTTGAAATGATGGACGACTTCTCGCTGTATGTGCCCCGCTGTTACAATTGATTGAACGCAACATTGATTCGTTCCCTTAATTGGTCAATCACAATTGAGATTGGATACGGCTTCGTGAATAAAAATCGAGCGGTGCGAGATCAGAAGAACGTAGCAGTCGAGCTACTGGTTCACCTATACACGTTTAATTTGTAATGGTCTTGTGGAAATTGGGCAGACACTTTTACAACGAAAATTAACAAAATTCTCTATCCCCTCCACTGGGGGCAACAAGGGGGCACAAGAAAATAATAGTCCTCCCTAGCAGAGAGATTCGAATAAAGTCACGAAAACTTCGATTCGATTCGGGACGTATTTCGGAACGTTGGGAAATTCCGAAAAATGATGGACTTGCGAAATAGAGTGAAAATATCTCCGAAGGATTTCGGTTGATGGCGATAAATCTTTCGGCAGCGTTGCGCGAACAACGGCGACGGTGAACCCCTTTATTTTGTGTAGCAAGAATTACAGCGGAATCCGTGGTTTTTTTTTTCAATACAAACCGTGGCCACGGATCCCACGGCTTTTGTGTCGAGGCTCCTTGGACGGTCGCCAGGCTGGAAATGAAATCTAAGCAGGGGGAGGAACGGATTTTTGCCCGTCGGAATATTTCCGTGCGGTGCATTAACCGCTTACGTGTTCCCGTCGACGGAGTTCGCCTGCCGGAGGACTTCCGTTTCCGGCCGGATCGGAAAACCGGTCAGTCCGTCGACGCTCGCGCCGGCAACGTTCCTCGAGAAAAGCTGTTGCTGGCCGTGGTGTTTACGGTTACGAGATGCGTCTACGTGACCGAACAAGCCTCCGCAATAACGCGCGATGGATGTGGTAGTCGGAACGAGTTCTTGGCACTGCGCGGTCGGTTGCCAGTTTTGTTAAACGTTTTTCCATTGAACGCGTTAAACGTTTGCCACCGGTGCTGTTCGATGCATCGGTGCGCTTGCAAAACGGTACGGTCTCCGTTGAACGCGGTCCTCTTCGACTCCGGGCCGATGTTTTGTATCAAAGCAACCGAGTCGATCGTTAAACTCATTGGTACTTGTACACGCGAAGGAGAGCGTTTATTGCAGAGTCGATCGAGCGTCGCGTCGGTTGTTCGGTAACGGGGGCACCGTGTCAACGACAGATTACACGAACTCGCGCCCGGACGTTTCGTAATTATCATTAAGCGGTAACCAATCGTTATCGCGTTCTTCGACCGATTGCTTTGCCGTTCGAAGTACCAAATGCGTCGAACACCGCGCCGCCGGTTTAATTAATAACATCGTGTAGTAGTAGACTAGGATATTCGCTCGAATTTATGCCCGAAATTCGCCGCGGTGAAATACTGCCCGCGCTAGCCGCCTCTAGAATAGAACGCACCGTGTCGCCCGGATAGTTATAAATTATATACGCTGCCTCTCTAATTAACAGTTGGCACGAACAACGACGCGTCACGCGTTCGACTTTGGTTGCTCACAACAAATTCGATAGTCATTGCGGGATCAACGACAACTTGCAGGCTAGACTGCGCTCGAAACGATCCTCCATTTTTGTCGACATTCTGCCTCTCGCGAGACGTCTACATGCACGGGGCGGGTAAAATAAATACTTTTTGCCTGAGAAATGGCCAACTATTTTATTAGTTGCGAGGACCAAAATTCTCGAGGGAACCATTCTCTTGAAAAATAATTATTTGAGAAAACAATTGATTGAGAAATTTGTCGTAGGGATCCGTAATGGATGAATACAAGGGTGGGCGATTCCGAGCATCGTTTGCGGGCCATCGCTTCCGATAGCGTCGCGAGAAATGATTGCGGAAGCGGGTCATTTAATCCGGTCGATGTCAGGACAACGTTTCGCTATTTAGTAAATCGGAGTTGAGAAGTTTGAATCGGCAGCCGCCGCCGCCGTCGCCGTGGGAGGAAGTTAGGGGCGGGTGGCACTGTGCCGGGGTTGGTGGGGGTAGTTCTTCGAGGAGAATTTCGATTGCGCGTCTTCGCTGGCAACCCATTGCTCCCTCCTGTCGAGGATGCTCGAATCTGTGCGTCAGATCCCTGAACCGTCGAGGATCGCCCGATAATATTCCAGTTCTGTGAATTTCTGTTCGGTGGCGCGGGGCGTCGCGGCGCGGAGAGGCGCGGAGCGGCGTCGTCCCTGGCGTGGACTCGCCACGGGAGACGTTGGGTTTATGGTGACAATTTCTCTCTCGCGGAATTCACGCTTCCTACGCTTCGAGAACTTCCCGATGTTTCCTTGATAATTGTTTGAAAGAAGTTCCCGCCGCCGGCGGCGGCGTCGCGCGAAATGACGGTGGGAATTTGCTTGTAAATTAGCGTTCACGATTCAGCTCGGTTCGGATTCGCGATTTCGGTGTCTTTGGTTTGGCTCCGCTGTGTCGTTGCTTCAACGAAAAATCAAGATCGCTGCCACCTCCGTTCGTTCACAAGTTCACTCGAAAACGAAAATATAAACTTTTGGAAACCCATTTCTGACGCGTTATACTTTGGGAAAATACGATAAACGAAGAATTCTAGATTCTATAAAAGAATTTCCGATGTGCGTGGCAGATTACAGCGTACGCTTTGTTTCATAGCGCGTCAATGTTCTTTGGAGTTAACAAAAAGGAGTTAACCATGTAGTGAATTTAGTTATCGAATTTTGGCGTTGCTCAGCAGCTGTGTATGCACACGTCTGAAACAAAACATTCTACGCTGGCCTTGCAACCTGTTGTTTACGCAACTCCCGGCGTTTGTAAAAAAATATCCAAACTTCGACATTGAATCGAAATCTCTTTGTGAATAGTTCGAATGGATACGAAATAATGCGAAATCGTATTGTACACCCCGTTTCATTGTGATCCGTGCACGTCGATACAACAATCTGTTGAAAGAGTAAGTTAAAAACCCATGAAAAATGTTGAACATTACCGTTCCATTTGTTCGTGTTTTCCCTAATTACAGGAGAAAAATATGGTGCCTACTAAATGCAAACATCGCGCGCTCACGGGGAAGAAAATATTGCAAATAAACATTTTTAGCCGAGAGGAGACCGTGCTCGGTGCATGTGTTGCGAAATAATCCCTGGTATACTTATCTTATGTCAGTTTAGGCAACACATATTTGGCAAGATTTCTCGGGGGATACTAGCGCGCGGGAAATGAAGCTTCAACGTTCTTCTTCTGCTGGAAATTGCGAGTATGCAATCAATAATGCATTACCTCTGCAGCAACGCATCATACTTTACGATCACTGTATTCTTTACCATCGTTTATCTCAATCGCCATAGCTCCGAAGTATTAATAAACTTTTTACGCTCACTTTTATCTTATACTGCCCGTTTATACCTTGCTCCTGCCTTAAACCCAAAATTATTCACAGTCTATTATTTCAGATTATCCCGGTTGACAGAAATGATCGTTAAGAGTTGCTTTCGGCTGTCGACCGTGTCCCCGCGGTAGTGGGGACAATTCCGCGACATTTATCCTCCAGCCCTGGCCGACATATACGGGGAAATCGCTGTATGAAATAGCAACAAATGATTTTACATTTCCAAGTCGGTTGTACGGCACACCTACCGAGTTATTACTTGAAATTGAAAAGTTTCCGCTTCAGAATGAAAACGAAAGTGATGGCAGAGAAATCCATCTACTTCGTAAAAATTCGGGATTTTCAGCAGTTACGTGAACGTGTGTGGCGCATACGAAAGAGGCAGGATGCAGAGAGGAAATGATAGGCTGGACAACGCCGAGCGTTCGGCTCATGCGTGGTGAGAAATTACGAGGCGTTTCATACAGCTAGGACGAAAATCCCAGAGCCGGGCTACGATAATTGTCCGGCGATCCGAACCCGCGATTTCCGTGGATATTAACCGAAAGTTAATGCGATTTCGCGGTGCCGCGAACCTGACCAATCGCGTGCCAGCATCGTTGGCTACCCTCGACGTTCGCTAACGGTACTGCTACCGGAACCATTCCACCGAGAAAAAGATGATTCACGATGCAGCAGGTATCGTGGCGTGACAGATTTTTGATGTTCAGTACGAAATTTGGAAAAATTCAACGATAGTCAGTATCACAAACTTTATTCCCGGATATTTAGTTGCCTCTGAAGGCTGCTTACGAATTTTGTTGCTGAAAATTAGTTCGATTTGACTGCAACAAAACACCTGAAACTCGGGCGCAAAAGCACAAACACCTACCATAAAATTCTGTAGTGCAATTGTCCAGCACATCTTGATATCCGAGTAACATCGATCGACATGGAAATATTCATTTATTTTTAAGCGGTATTATTGGTCGGCCGGGCTTACACTAACGACATTACGAGCTCGTGAATCGTGATACATGATACAATGATGGTGAACGGTGCGTTGCATTGGAAATTAATGAAATGCAGTTGTATCGCCGTGTCTGCTGGCGATAGTTGCTTGGTTGGTACACGTTGGATAGGCTGATGAATTTATACAAGAGCCCGAACCAGACTATCGGTGCACGCGTTCCGAATATACGGGGTGTTCCTCGAAGCTGCGCACACTCAGCCACGTAGCGGGGATAATTCCGCGACGTTTACCATCCAGGCCTTGACGACATACATAGAGAAATCGCTGCGTTGAGATTTGGCTCAGCTTTGCCTAGTAATAGAGCTAACATTATCTAAACACAGTTTCACCAAAACTGCACTACCCACTCACCAGTTAGGAATCTCTGGTCACCCCGTACAGTTTTCAAAACAGCCAATAGAAAAAGAGCAAAGCTTTGCGTAGTATCGTTTCTAATTTCCAGCATTGTAAGTTAGAGAATCGGAAATGGAAGTTTAAAAAATTGGATTTGCAATCAGGGTGTAGAAGTAAAAACTGTGTAGATTTCCCGGAAGTACCATTGTTCGCGATTACACATCAGAGGCGAAATCCTCGGGATTCTCTTATTGTTCGCTTCGCGCCTTGAGATGCAGCTGCGGCTGGAACACCGTTTCCGGTTCTCCCGTCGACGTTACCATACGTTTGCTCACCTGTTCACACAGCGCGCACACATATGCGCACCGAGCAGCCATCGAAATTACTGTATCGCATAACACGCGAGTTCACCTGGTTCTTTCGTCTGTTTCTCTCTCTCTCTCTCTCTCTCTCTCTCTCTCTCATTCTCTGTTAGCGCAAATTAATTTACTGCCGGCACTGTTGAAGTCGCGCGCGAATCACACTATTTTTTCTTTTTCCCCCCGCGCATAACTTGCGCTTACTTGTCGTCAATTTCCACCGTTGCTCACTGCCGGATTAAACACACACAGCGACGCTGAAAGTGCTCACAGGTGCGAGAAATCTTCAGAAGACGGCCGTCAAACTGAACCCGGGGAAATAATTTGAATTTAGTGAACGGGAACGTTTGAAGCGCTGTGATTCGTTGTATTGTCATTGTATGTACGTGCGCAGATGGAAAAGATCAGTTAGGTCGAGTTAATTAAAACCGTGCTAGGTAGTTCTTGTTGAGGGTGAAGTGTTTTAAGTAGTAGAGAATTTGGACAACTTGTTGATAACGACAACTCGTAGTTGATGTAGTTGATGTTTCAGTTTTGTTTCGTATAATATTTTTAAATCATTCTCCGATAGTCATGTTCTCTCGAACGGAAGCTTCGACACGTTCTACTCTTCGGAGTAGAATGTATCTCGAAGCAACCGACAGCAGCAGATCGCGCAATTTCAATTTCGGTATTGGTTACGAGCTCGAATGTGATTGCGGTCGACCTTGAGATAGCTCTCATACTAGAAATAATATACACTGCGGGTCGAAAGTTTGGAATCGCTTTGCGAACTGATGTCAGCCAACAAATTTACTGCGAGAGGTATAACTGAAACAACAAACGGATGTTTCACAGAAGTTATCGATCAATTTGTACAAACGCGGACAATCTCGGCAGTATTCTCGGAGATTTTTAAATGTTCATTTAATAACGTAATGAAATGGCAAAGGTGAAATGAAATTGTCCGGCAAAAGAGTTAGTCTTTTTTTATTTCGATTACGTTTATTCTTATATTGCTTTATTTATTCTCTACTCGACACTGTGCTTATTACCGTTTATTGAAAGTTCAATATTCGTAACTGCGATATGAATTCAGTTCACAATCTTTACGACTGATATTATGAGACAAATGGCCAAATAAAATGTTTCGATATACGTCCCGGGGATAATATTTTCTCGACGTCTGATCGAATATTGACCTATACTACTGGTATTATACGAAGACTTACTTTTCTCGCGGCAAATGAAATGTTCATCTCTCGAATTAAATTCCAAACGATATTTTCTTACTGTTAACAACAATATTTGCCCCGAATGAAAAATAATTATATAAAATTACATATAAAAATGCAGATTCGCGTAAGTTACTGCATCGCTTGTTAGCTGGAATCTAAAACTTGAGGTAGCTATTCGGTCCGGAAAGTCGAAAAACGTGATTCTCGATAAGGGCTTGCCAGACGTTTCAGAACCGGAAGTTCTTTTGTTCGAAAACGAGGACGCATCTGCCGAGACGGCACACACGTGCACGCATTACGTTTCGGCTAATTCACGCTCAGTCAACGTAACGATAGCTCCCAGCCTCTGAACGCATCTCGAAGCGCAGTGATTATTCAACGCGCACTGCCGCGCAACGGCAAGCAATTTTGAAACTTGCGACAACTCGCAGTTTGAAAGACGGCGCGCGTGTGCACATTTCTCGGGCCCGCTTTCATTCCCAGAGTCGGCTACCCTCCGCTCGAAACTTGCCATCTTCGGTTGCCTGATTCGCGATATTTACGTCGGCAACGTAATCGCGTTATTCTTCGCCGACTCCAACAGTGCGTACTAATTGTTCAAACTTTTCCGTCGACGAGCACGCACCGCCAGGGAATTAGGGTGTCCAAATATCTGGCCGATAAAAGTCCCGGAACCGGAGATGGTCTGATTCTTATGATCTCTCCGTATCTTTTTTGGTTGGCTATCGAATGGCGCAAATTGGAATAAAATCCCTTCCACGGCACATTTGACACCCAAACCCGGCTATAGCCTTATAGTAGTTTTAAATAGTTTGAGAAAAATGTGTTGGCACGCAAAGACGCCGGGGCCACTCGTCAGCATTAATCCACACCTCGGAAGAAACTCTTAAAGACTTGGGGAGTTGCGGAGGATACTTTATGCGGACGACTATGAAACCCGTCTTTCTTTACTGCACTTCGCACAAAGGACAACCATATTGCTGCCAGCGAACATGATTATACAAAAGGGCTCGGA
Source organism: Halictus ligatus (assembly GCA_028454255.1). Classification (NCBI taxonomy): domain Eukaryota; kingdom Metazoa; phylum Arthropoda; class Insecta; order Hymenoptera; family Halictidae; genus Halictus; species Halictus ligatus. The sequence continues at coordinate 8,527,616 of CM052136.1, forward strand.
ACATGAAAACGAGCAACTTAGAATGAAGTTAACTTTACGCGTGGAAAGTTGTAGTAATGGAATCCGGCTACATTTTCCATTCAGAGCGGGGCGCGGTGTGTTCTTATTTCTTTAGAAATTTGTTCCCGTGAAATTTTGTTCGTTTGACGCCTTTGCCGGCTCGGCTCGGCTCGGCTCGGCGCCGCTCGGCGACTTGCTATAATTTCTTAGCATATGCGCCACCGCGCCGGAAGCCATTTGATCCCGCCGGACAGAAACACGCGACCCATCGCGTTATTATGCGTTTGTTATGTTAATCACTGCGCTGACAGCTAGATGAAACCACGCAACGCAACTGTTATGCTAACTCCGGGGCTGAGAATGCTCGCAACGCGACCGCGAACGGGAATCTCCGCCTTGTCCGCGCGTCCTAACTGCAACGACGCTAGGCGGACCCCGGCTCAAAGATTAAAAACGAACAATAACAGCCAGATCATTTCCCTTCTGAACGACCTGAACCCTGAAAACGGTCTCCATTATTTCACCGTGTTCTTCGTGAAACATTTCCGAGTATCAAACACGATTACAAAGCGCATCGTTTTTCCTACTTCCGATTACAGCGGCGGACAAAAGAAACTTTTAAACTGCGATTTTCTCTATAGTAATAACTGGATGGATTTTTCAAATAGTTTATCTAATAACCTCGGCAAACTCGTTATTTGTGCGTACTCTCTGCGAGGGAATACTAAACGAGAAAGGAAAGCCCTGAGAAGATTAAGCGACGACGGGAGAACATCATTTCTTTGGATTTGAATTATGCTTTCCTTTGTGGACTGACTATCCTACCGGCCGCAAAGCTTCTTATTCTTAATAGCTTTTAGTTTTATGGCTTACGAATCTAATTTCGCAGTATCACAGATCTACTTTTACGATCGAGAGTCCTGAAAGAATGAAATTACACACATTTCTGTTTCCATAATTTTTCATCGTACTTTTTTCCCAGTATAATTATAGGAAAGAAATGAATTTGCATATAAGCACAGTAAGTAGTAGCCCCACGGTAATTGGGTTCCTTGGCCCAATGCTCAACGCTAATTTTGATTCGAATAGTGAACGCCTTGGCGGTTGCCAGGGTTGAATTTCATTTCGTATATCCACAAAAGCGTGGAAACAGTTTTCTAATATGTCCACGGCGTCTGCCACGTGGAAACTCAGCTCCACTTTAATCGTTTTGTGCCCAAAGTGGAGGAAAGATAACCGTAAGCATTTAATATACCGCGAGTTACCTCAAGGCAGGAAATAAATAACTCCGTTTCATCCGCTCGTATTTTCACGTCGGCGAAGGAAATCTCCCTTGAAAATATTCCCTCATATTTACATTCGCTTGTTAGATTCTTTACAATCCCGATTTCATGCTCGAACATCTGTACCAGCTTCAACCAGTTCGCGCGGACACGCGGAAACAAGGTTTCCGCATTCTTAATCGCGACACAATCATTTTTAAAAAGACCCCGGCCTTCGATCCCGTAGCCTCGCATCAACGTCATTTCACAGAGTTATAGTTTGGCTGCTGTACTAATTTATTTATGTATAAACGGATCTACATATCCGATGCTTTTTACTTAAAGAGTCAAGAGTAATTCGTTCCCTTGCCCTATCTTGAGCTTAATTAGAACGAGAAAATGTTGGATACATGAAACATTGTGCAAAAAGATATTACAGCGTAAATAATTTATGGAATATTTCAAACATCGTTGCTTCGAACGAACAAAATATTTAAGATTGTTGCACACAATGCGGCTAGACGTTCTCTGTAGAATGTTGGGGATGACCATCTTTAAATTTCACTATTTATGGAATTTCGTGGGAAATTCAGGTGACTTTAGAGTTATTCAAACATTTATGCGGAATGCCGAGCGATCCCGACACCTGCCCATTAACCGAAGAAGATTATTCCAGGGTAAAAATAGATTGAAGATGGAGGGAAAACTTTTTCAGAGTGATCCTCGTTTTGGTCTAAATACCGTGTCCATAAACATTTCTCCAATTGTAAAATCGCAGAACCGTTCGGATCCCCATTTACGGATGATTTCGCATCAATTTACATTTGATATAACGGTTCAATCGACCTTGAGGATTTATCGTGCACGTGCGCATAGCAGAACCATTTAATTTTCGCGTCTGACCATTACCGTTCGTGCCGCTTCTGCCCGATATTTATTGATATTGTCAAACGCAATTAATGCTTATAAATTGATCGGACCGTAGAAAATCGACCAAATGCAAACACCGTGCGCATATATACCCATCGCCGGATACTTATGGCGGAGGGTGTAGACCTATTCTCGGTGTACATCGAAACTTACCGATGAGTTATCGATACGTTATCGATAATCGTTAGGAGGATTGCCGGTCTAGTCGAGACGCGTCGCGTTTCTCGGAATTTCGGTAACTTCCGGTAACAAAAAGAACTCCGTCGAAAGAAAGATGGGCCTCGCGGCCGAACGACGGAAGGGGATGAGCGCGAGAGAGTAGAGAGAGAGAGAAAGAGGTAGGGCAGCTGGGACGAGGGGGATAGCGAAAGGGAGGGAAAGACAGGGGTAGTTATACGCGCGCAGGAGCGTAACGCAAGCGCGCTGGGCCACAGCCCCGTCGTCGAGGGTGCCACCCCGCCGATCGAGGCCTGCCAGCCGAAAGATGCTCAGTCCTCTCTCGCTCTCCTTCGGGGGGAACCGGAAGTGACCTGTCGTTTGTCCGCACTGGCGGGAAAGTTGATGTCCTGCCGTTCGATCGGTTCTTCCGACACGCGTTCGAGCACGAGCACGGTGACGGTGACGGTGACGGTGACGGTTCTCGATCTTCGTTCGTGCCTGTTTCGCGATCTAGAGATTCGTCTTGCGTGCGAGATCCTTCGACGACTGTATCGTTCGGTGGTGCATCTCGCGGTCAGTGGTGTTCTGTGAATGTATGGTTTCGCAAATTGGTTCGACGTGACACTGCATCATCATCGTGGACCGGCCAGCGTATATCCGGTAGTGCATCAGTGCTCCTCGAATCGCTCCGACGGATTTCCCTTCGGAGAGGAAGGGCCGACGACGACGCGCGACGGCTCCGACCAGTAGTCTTGGCCCCGGCCGAGATTCGAGAATTAATTACGCGCCGGCACGTTCTAATTCGCCGAGCGATCGGCGCGCACGGCCGGCAGAAGCATCCTCGAGAGGCTCTCCCCTGTCAGTGGTTCGGCTCGAGAGATTCCTCCTTTTGTTTGTCGCGTGGTAAACAGATCGTTTTCGCCGTGAAATTCAATAATTCCACCTTTCGAACGAGGGTCCGTGTCCTTTCCGGGACGAACGCCTCGGAAAATTGGAAAAATGTACAGGGATCAGCGGCGAATTGAAAAGTTACCGTTCACGCGTCTTCGCGAGAGAGCAAGCACGAGCGAGATCGATGATAGCAGTTATCGGGGACCGTGGCGACACTGTTCTCGTTTATCTTTCGATTTATTCGACTGTGGATATCGTGTTCCAGCGACAGCCGACAGCGCGATCACTTTCCCAGCGAGTTTACTCCCGCCGCCGCCGTTCCTCGTGATCCATGTCCCCGTAAAGTGTTGTAATTACGCCCGGAGTAAATTAGTAAGTTGCGGTATTTGAACCACGCACTGGGTTAATTAACCGAGTGGCAGGTTCAGCGAAGTCGGGGGCAAAAATCCCGCCGGTCCGAGGGAGCGCAATCTCGCCTCCGCTCCGCCGCGCCGCGTCAAATTCCTCGAGCAAACTTTCAACAGTTTCATTTCGCCGGTGCCCATAATTTTTTCGACGAATTTCGAACGCCCTCCGCGATTACAATTGCGACAGAACGATTCTAATCGGATCGCCGGTTATCAAAATTTCCCATTGTTTCGACTTACGTACGGCGCGCACACGAGCATACTTCATACGCGTGGAAACGCGTGGTGTTGTCAAAAGAAAATTTATCGCGAAATGGAGAGTGCTCGAATTTTTAAGTGGAGAGTGTGCAATAAACGCGACACAAGAGTCTCGTGCCGGTGAATCGCGGATAATTGGCACACGAGATGAAGAACCATTAATTTAATGGATACCGATAAGTTGAATAGTCAAAAATATTCAAAAGCGAATATTTCGAGTTTGTTGGTAATCGCTGCAATGCAGAAATTAAAGGAGTAACCGTGATATAAATAATTTAAGAGTTGGCGCGAGTCCATGTAATACTGAAATTGTTTATTCTGAAAAGTTTGTGCAAGGGTGAACGTCCCTTTGAATTGTTTTACGCGAAAGAACCGTGGCGCAGAAGAGTTACCGCCCGGCTATCCGAGCACTAATCTTATTAGTATGCAGAGAGAGTATAGCGTAGCTGGTCCCACGTTTGAAGATGAATCAAAAACTAGGAAAATGTTGCGCGTGCGGTTTCCACATAGTTGACGCGCGCATCCATTGCCGTGTTTGTTCGAGCAATATATCGAAATATTGACAATTCGGTGTTTGTCGTTTTCGAAAATTAGCTGGACCGAGCGGCTAATTGCTCGGTCTAAATAAAAGTTCGTGATCGCGCGGCTATTAACGGGGCGCCGCTGTAGAGTCGGGACAGATAGAAATGTGGACGGGCGCGTTAGAATTTCCGCGATCGGTTTTGTCGCAAACGAACCTTTCCATGTAACAAAATATATTTCGCAATTTCGATTTATTTCCGCACGAGGAAACGGATGAATATGTACAACTCGCGCTGCGACTGCACCGCCGTACAAAGGCCGCAGCGAAAATTGCAGTAAAACTGGAACAGGATTGATGTTGCATTGGAAATAAATGCTCGGGCTGAAATAAATTCTCCTTTTACGGAAAGCTTATCCGCGGAACGGCTGGTTTCGAAAATTTCATTCGGGCACGCGGAATTTTCCCCGGACGCGACTTCTCGTTCGCTGGCTGACCTCTCCGCCGGGCGCCACCTCTAACAATGCGCTATTACCGCGAAACCTTAGCGTAAACGAATATTTCAACGGCGTCGATGCGATAGATACAGCGCGAGCATGGCTGAACGGTTTTCGAAAATTGTTATTTCCCGTGAAAAATAAACCTGTGAAAGTACGTACGAGAAAAAGCGACAGCGGCGATCACTTTGTGGATTAAAAATCCGTTATCGATGCACCGCAGGTTATGTAAATTCATATTTTTGTAGCTTTAACGAAACTCGGGTTAAATCAACTTTCTGGTTAATTCCTTTCGACAGAATGCAGATTAATGTACTCCGTATAACATATCGTACTATCTGTGGTGTTTTGAACTTGAGCTTCGAAGGTTGGAGTTACAAGATTTCTGTAAAAAAAATTGCTTTGTTGCGTAGAACTTCCGGTGAGATTTCTTCATCGCCGGCTTTAATAAGCAGAGTATAAAGTTGGTAAGGAGATTAAGTCGAATCGATATTCCGTTGATTTCTCGCTGAAGCTAACCCTCGGTCTCGATCAGGAGTTGCTGGTTTTTTGCGCGGCACCATCGCATCGTTTCCGTTCTTAGTTCGAGAACTCGATAAACTTTCGCCGATTTAGTTTCGCACCGGGGGTGGGGGTAGGGGTGGGGACTCCTCATGATCGTTCTTATCGTCCGAGGGTATTTTTGTTCCGTTGTTTTCCCCGCCGGCGGGAATTACGCTTTTTACGATATTTATTATGAGGATTGCTCCCGGTGGACCGACGGAACCTCTTGAAATTTCTAATGAAGTTCTTAACAAACCGTCCGGAATAATTAATCCGGGATTTAACGGGGCGTTGAAATATTCAATTGTAGTAAGACAACGGATGTGCCGGTAAATTGTACTATCACGTTGTTTACCATGGGATCGTAGCGTTGTCTGATTTTAAACAACTCCTGGCTACGAAATTGTGTAATCAAAATCGGATTCTACAGCGATTTGTTCCGGAACGTTTAAATCGAAATGAATAAGACGGTTACAATACCGTTAAACGAGTGTACATTTGCAACGGTGACGTCAGTACACTTTGCCAGCGAATGGAAAACGCATCTACCGGAGCGTGGCGTTAATTAATTAAACTTATTATTGCAAGCTCGTGATAGTGCGTTGAAATGTTGCGTTAAAAAGTTCGGTGCTTCGCGGCGCATAATTCACTGCTACACCCTTTTGTTAACATCGAGTTGGGTCGAACGTATTGTTGACGACAGTATCGTGTTCTCGCGCGAAAGAAACATTACTGAATTTAATTGGAGAAACGTCACAACGAATTGGCAATCAACCGCAACTTTGTACTCCGGCGGATCGCGTAAGCTGTAATGAAATCCGGTTAATTAATCTCGGTTGTAACTGCGTCGCCGACGAAAGTAATTGTTATCATCTGTGCACGCGAGACGGAACGGCAATAATGAATTTCTTCGAGTGTTGTATCTCATCTTGATTAATAGACCGCGGGTCGTTAAGCGTTCAAATTGTCCTGAAACCCTTGGTTTATGAATTAGGGCAAGGGAGACCTGATCACTGTATTTTCTCTTTGGAAAATTCCGAATTTCTTTTTCGAACGAAATTTTACACGCAGCTTTACAGATCCCCAGAAACGATTAGAATTTTCTTTGTTATTTATTGGTTAGGTCTTGGTGGAACGGCCTGCGAATAAAATGGCGGTTCTGGTTTCACCGTGACGAGTGTATCGCGCTTTCCGCAAGAGCTATTCATCGAGCATTTTTCAGGCGGTTCCGACGCGACAGAAGGGGAGAATAATTAACCCGAAATAATAAAGTGCACAGAATATAATGAAGAAATAATAGGGCGAGCGCGGGGCACGGTTCGGTCGAACGAATTGCTCCAGATATTATTTTTAATACCGCACCTCTTTATTCATTGAAAGCACTGTTCTTCATCAGAGATTCATCGCGAGCATTGAGGTCTCGTTTGTCTTCCTACTTTTACGTCCAGGCTTTAACGATACTTGTAACCCTCGAGAGAAATAATATTCCATTCGTCTTGTGCCCTGCGCGCTCGCTTTTCACAAGCGTCGCGATCCTGTTAAAGAAACCTCTCCGAAAATGCATAAAAATCCACGGTCCACTTATCGCTGGTCAGGGTAAAATAAACGATATTTATGCGAGCCGCGCGAAATCCGTGTAGCGCCTAATCTAATTTGGTACAACGAATATATTAACGTAAAAATTCATTTGAAAACCAGGACAAATAATTCCGTGACCCACGTGTGAGTGACGTGGCGGTCAACGTGTTAAAGGAAATTTTCGAAGATCGAACGAAAATAAAGTAGACAAAAATGTCAGAGATGACAGGGCGTTCAACGGTGCAGCATCCCTCTCTCTCTCTGCCTCTCTCTTTCTCTCTTTCCCTCTCTTTCTCGTTTAACGTTTCGTCACGCTCGTGCGAATCAGCGATTCTATTAACCGTCCCCGCGCGTCCGTCGCGTCGCGTCGAGTCGAGTCGAGTCGGTCGACGTTAACGAAAGTGACGATATCGGAGATCGTTCTGGCAGATAACAACGATAACGGTGATAATAAACGAGGGAGACAGAGGGAATGGAACAGTCGGAGAGAGTCCGCGAGGGAGAGACACGAGCGAGACGAGAGAGCAGAGGCGAGATTGGCGTCGACTTAATACTCGAGCGAGGACCTCCGGGGGCAAAGAGTTAGTCCTGCTTGAAATGCAGCCTGCGCCCATCGCAGAACGAACCCCCGTCCGCCCCTATGTTTCATTTAGTCACACCCCTATCCGCCCCCTGAACCTCTCGCACCCCCTGGCCCGCCGGTACCCCGAACCCTGCTCCACCCCCCGCTTTCCACCGTGGTGCTCCTCCAGCAGGAAACGTAGCGTGCAGTTTGAACGGGGAGCAGCATTTCTTGTCTCGAGTCTTGTTTATCTCCTTCGTCCTATTCGCGCGATCCGTGATTCCTCGAGCTCTTGTCCTGCGTGAATAATGCTCGTCATTTTTCCTCTTCGCTTCCTCGCTCCTAATCTATTTCACAGTATTTTTTCTTATTGCCACCAACTCTCCTCGCCTCCCTCAACGCCTTCGCGCATCTTGCATTTTTTCAAGTTCTCTCGAACAAGAACTGGCAAAATATGTTTTCCGTCTTGTTACTGGTTTTTATTCACTCCGGCGAAATTTTGACACAAAACGGTATCACAAGCTGCACGAATCTACCTTTGTAAATATAATAAGGCATAGAAGATAATTTCACAGATTAACGCTTAGCGTCTCGTTACGGAGCTCTGTCACCAATTAATCTTTGCTAATGATGTCGGTGTAAAAATAAAAATCGGATATCTGACTCTATATCTGATTCAGAAATAGACGACAGTAAATCGCACGGGAACAAAGCCAAGCAACTAATTAATAATAATGACCTTACATAAACGTGTCGAAACAAATTACTAACAACCAATTTAGTGTTGCTGGAAAATTATTACAGAATCGTTTATCCGTTTCGACGGTAGCCGATTAGGAAATTGCATCACAGTTCCCCAAGACAATAACGATTGAAACCGGTGTTGAACCGATCTCGAACTCGTCTCCAACAATATCTAGAACTACCGTAGATATCGTTGAAATAAAACTGGCCGGCGAAAAACGTAGATAAAACATTGCCTTGGCACAAGGTGTTCATGAAATCGGGCAGCTGCAGCTCGCAGCTCGTATTGTTTCGAACTACAAACGAATCCATGAAGCATTAAATAGTTTCCGAGTTACTTGGTTCTTCTTGTTCCGTGCAAAGTTTCGGATTATTATCCAGTTCGAGTTGAAGTGGACAGTTATCTTCGCACGACTTCTCTCTGTTCGTGCATTAGTTTCATTGGCAAAATAAAGGAGCGGCCACGTTTTGTCGCCAAGAGGTCCGATACCGTCTTCCCTTTTGTGCCGTTTAATGGCAGAAATAAAACTCGATTGTGGAGTTTAACGAGCGCCAGCTGTTTCGTATAAAGACCGTGTCCTTCCGTCGAAGATTTTTCACGCGACTAAATTCGAGCTTGCACGCCAAAAGGTCTCGGGATCGTTAGCCCGAGCTTAACTGCTCGTAAATCCAGCAGAAACAAATATTGTTCTCACCGTCACGTTATTTACGCGGTACACCACCGCCGAATCCTCGTAACCTCGAATTAAACAGCATTTTTGACCTCGGTCCTTTATGCTGGCCACTTCAACGAGCTATACCTCTCGCTATCGAGGGATATTTGCGACGTGTATCGAGTTAAGGCTGTAACTTTACTTTACGAAGCAGTAGTTTCATTTATATATTTTTTAACCTTCTTCGAGATCCGTTGGGCCCAATGAAAACAACTAATAATTTGAGTTGGCTATTAGACACTTATGATTTAGATAATTAGACGGCGGATTTTATGGATTTGCAGTCTGTTGGAATTATTGAGGGAAGAAGTGAATTTTTATGTCGCATAAAGAAGTTTCACCGGCAGAGGATTAAGCGATAAAGAAGGTTTAAAGTGATGTATAACAAGCAGTATAAGCAGAGTGAGATTTGCTGGAGAATGGATTCGTAAAATCGGAAACGAATGAACTCGGCCATTAGCATCGGCCGACCTAATAAATGCAAGCCGTGTAAATCATATAAAAAGCAGACACTTTTCTTATTAAGCTCTCTCATTTAGCGAGCTCGGAAGAGATTAAAGCAGCGTCGAGTGCAGAAGATGAGGTCCTCGACCTCTCCGGTCTCCGGAATCACTCCATAGAACACGAGATCGCCCTAGCGTAAATAGGAAGAAAGTGAAAGAGAGAGCCGACCAGCCAGCCAGCGGCCACCAACGCTACCAAATGCATCGTCGTTTTCGAACGCATCGGCCGCAGATTTCATTTCTCCGCGCGCGATTTAATAACGCCCCTGTTCCCGTGATATTTCAACGTCCCATCCAGAAGTTTCGCGGAATGAAAAGGTAGCCATTATCGATTAATTTCGCCAGGATTTGGCAGCCGCGGGGAAAAGTTTCAGCCCGTCGTAGAAAGAGTGAGAGAGAGAAAAAGAAATGGAGAGAGCACAAACGAGAATGGATTCGAGGATTAACCGCGTTTCGCCGATTCGAAGGTAGCCGGATTTAAAGGCGAGTTAATTACCGCCACCAAATACTCCTTAATTGCTTTGTCCGTGGTACCTTAATGCCGGACGCAAACGGCACGGGGCGCCACGCCGCGCCTAGCCGGTTTGGTTAGCGCACGAGCGCAACCGGAATAGCCTGATATTTCAATATTTGGATAGTTTTAACGGCTGACCGAGGGATCCTCGGGGCCAAAGTAACATTTCCAAGTGCTCGTTCGCTCCAACAAGTATCAATCTGTATCCGAGGATGGAGAACACGGTCGCAAGGCAGCCTCTCTCTCCGTGCTCGCGTTCTCCCGAAACCGGAGAAACTGCTGTTACTACACGGCGAAGTTTAATTACCGGGGGCGGTTGGATTTAAAGCCGAAACGCCCGCCAAACTCGCCGAATTTAAGCAACACGGGATATGTACATTTCCCCGATGATCGCCGTGCCCTTCTTGCCAACGGGTACACGAATCCACGGTCCTATTTCACGTAGGTGTACTCCGCAGGGTGGTAGGTCGCGCAAGGTGGTTGAAAAGAGCTCGTTTTCCGCGACTTCGCGCGGTTCCGATGGCAATACAAAATCTGGGGTTCCCCGCGCAAAGGAGCGCTCGACTTTAATTTCGTCGCGAGCTCCACAATTAGAAAAATGTCACGGGTAGCCCGCGGTAATTCCTTATAATTTCGCGGGGATCCGTGAAGAGGCCGTTCGCGTGTTCGTCGCCTTTAAAATCGCGGTAATGAACAGGGTTCCCGACCCCCTCCCCGCCCCCCGGTGTTTGAATTCGATTACTCCGGCGTTTCCCTGGAATGCCATTCTTCTCCGCAGTCTCATTCAGATACCCGGCCACGCCAGAAATACAAACATCCATGAATAATTCCGGGTTGAAAGGACGCGAAGCTCCCCTCGCCGCGACGAATCCTGCTTCTGTAATAAATTTCATTCATTACCATTGTAAAATGTCGGAGGAGATGCCGGGCGGGTCGGGGAACACTTGAAAAACGATTATCGATTGTACCGTGGCGTCTTTAAATTCTAGTCTGCCGCGCAATTAGGCACTCCGGCCTGTTTCAACCGATTGATCTATCACTGGCACACCGAATCACCGTGTACCATTATTCCTCGAGTGGTTCAATCGATACTCGTTCGGGCCGAACAGCCGCGTTAAACAAATCTCACCGTTCGCGGCACGCAGCTGTGTATAATTCGGATACCCTTGCTCGCCAAGCCCCACGAACAATTTCGAAACGGCCGACACGACCTACGCACTGTCACTTAACCCTTAGGACTCGAATGGCGACTGTAAGCCGCGTTTAAAAATTGCTGTATTGCTCTGATCAACTCGCTAGGTTACCGGAAACTGGAGAGACTCCTTTCAATTTAACAAATTTTGAAAGTCAACAAGTTCAACCCCGTACCCGATAAAAAGGATTACCAGTTTCGGTTACAATCTCCACGATCTGCTGATTAAAAGTACACGGGGTAAAGTAATCGAAAAAGTCACGGGAGAACGTACAGCTTCAAATATGGCGAGAAAGTCACGGCATGTTCGTAAATTCTCGTCCAAAGACAATGAACACCCAAGGATTTCGCTTCTACTGAGTTTTTGTGTAATGTTTGAATTAAAATGACGTTAGACTCTAACACTCTGAACAGTAAATAATTCCGAGCTGCTTTGCGAAAAACTGTTACCGCGACCGGAAGGACCGCGCGATTTTCCCCGGGAACCGAATATATTTTCAATTCAGCGTAATGCACGCATGAGCAGAAATTTTAATCCGGCGAGTCATTTCAGCAATACGGAGAGGGATTTCTTTCTCGGTTCACCGTCGGATGAAAGTTCGAGGTGACACGACACTCCGTCCCTCTAAAAGAAACGACGGAAATCCATTCGCGAGGCTCGTAGAAGCCACGAGGGGATTGCAGCGGCGTTTCGCCCCCACGATTTGTCCCCGATTTACGAGCCAGACCTTGGGGATGCTGTCAGAAATTTGCATCTTTGCGAGGAAGCAGTCAGGACCCGTACGATGCACGCGAGTCTGAATAAATTACCATCGACGCGCGCTCTGGACGATCCGCCTATTAACAAATTTTCATTTTGATCCTCTCCGCAACGAGGAAAAACTTCAAGCCCCCGCGAATTGCACCGTTTCACAGTATCCGGGTCATTAAGCCCGAAATCGATCACTTTTTGACGTCGCCGTCGGAAATATGTTGTAGTCCATGTGAAATTACGGGGGGTTTAACTCATCATTTTGCCGGTTTAGAAATTGTTTCAAAATCACAGGCCTTCCAAATTTGCAATTTTTGCCAGAACAAGCGAGAAGGCAAACAAGAAGAAATTAGAGTGGGGGAGTGCTCTGCTCTGTTATAATCCTTGTCGCCAAGGCCTGGACGATAAACGTCGCGGAATTATCCCTACTATCGCGGGATATATTTAGTGAGAGGTCTCGGACGAGGAGTGTAAACATAACATAGTCCGCCGTTGTTGACATATATCGAGAATTTCCAGTAATTACTCGTGGAAACGCACATTGTGGTGCGAGATGCGTTAAACAACGGCCGACTAAACATCGTTGAGAATTGTTAGCGCGCAACAACGTCTTTAGCTTCCTGCTTACCGAATGGAACTCAATTTTCGTCGATATTCTTTGTAACAGCGTGTCGGTCTCGCCGAGCAGAATTTGAATAGAAAATTCGCCCGGCGGTTGCAAGTCGCGCGTAACACGTTCCTCAAAGCCGCGAACGTTTCTCGCAACTCGTCCGATATATATTATACGCGCGTATATACGTGTGTAAATCTATAAATATATACGACAGGAATTCTCGCACGCGTCAAACGTGCGAGTAAGTGAAAAATTTTCGATGCAAGTTATTCCGGCAGTTGCGTCTTCTGGTGTGCAAAAATTTGTTCGCAGAATTTCAATAACGGCACCCGCCCGGCCACTGAACACTCGCGAGGGAGGAAGTTTCAAAGAGAGCGATTTGCGGAGTCCGTTCGCTTCTGACACGGCCGGCTTTTCCGTGTATCTTCCACGGAAATTTTTCACGCGAGAACACGCACGAATACGCGGCCGCGGATAAAGACGCGAAGATGTTTCGTGCTACGGATCGGAACGATATTTGTGCTCGACCCTCTTCAAATGGAAGCGATTCTACTACCGATACAACAGAGGAATACGCAATTTCAGAGGAATGTTTCTTCCAACAGGAGGAGCAGCAATCCATAAATTATTAGCGCGCTTCAAATAAACGTATGATCTCGCACCAGATCGGTGAAACTTTTCTAAACTCTTCTTCTTTCGCTCTTCAAGAGGATATTCGTATATTGATACGAAATACTTGTTTTTACGCAGCAAGCGTAGGTTGATAGGTTGACCTAATAGCCGTGTCCGTTTTGATTAAATTGCGAAATAGACCGGCGAGCGAAATATTATTCTAGGCAGCGGTACGCTTTGCTTTCAGAGGAGCTATTTCCAAATTTACTGTTAGTTCAACATTAGTCCGTCCGCTATAAATGGACCCATTACGCCTCCCCATTATTATGCGATGTTTCAATATTGAGACTGTTCTATACCCAGTTTTACTCAATCCGAAAGTAATAAAACTGTTTAGGTTAGTGAATTAAGTTTTGATTACCACTTTAGCCTCTCTTCTATCAGCCGTGCCTCTCGCCGAATAACCTCTTCGCTCGTTAGTTACTATTAAACATTTCAACGGTTTCGATGCTTTTATTCCGAAACTTTGAGATCGGAGAAACCATGATAATTATAAAAATCAATTTCTAATATAGAGACACTCGATCAACTAGATCGTAATCGCAACGATCGATCTCCGTTCGAAGCCGCAAATTTCAATTTATGCGCACCAATACCCAGGCACGCGAAGTCACGTTTTTAAATAATAAATATCAAGAGATTAAGTCGCGGCCGGCAAAGTATTATCAATATTCCGCCGATAATGTTTCGCATGTAATTTATCGTTGCTCTACCTAACCGGAGCGGTAACGGTGGCCATCCTAATGAATATTTGATTTCAATTGAATTCCTTTGATGGCAGCTTCAATTTGCGCGACAATATTGTTAGCAGCTCATAATCACATTGTAAATTGAATAATGCCGGCAGCCAATATTCCTGCTCAAGTTACGTGGCAACAGTATTACGGAATGTTCATCAATTACTTCTTCCGTTTTAGCTACAAGCACCGCGTCCATCCTCGCGATTCGCGTGCTGTCACGAGAATCCTTCTTCACGGACTTCCCGATTCTGATCTGCTGTTAATTATAAAAGAAGAAATGAAAGAAAACAATTTCGAAAAGTATGACAAATCGAGGCAAATACAGCTCGACACCGAACGCGTTAAATTAACCCTTTGCACTAAGGGTTAAAATAACCAGGGGGTGTGCGGTAATGTAACCACGTCTAACGTGCCAACTATAATTAGTAACACGTCCAAAATTTAGCAACTGCAGTCTCGCGGGGAGGTTTTTAAAAGCATGCACCGTTGCCCTTAGAGGCATTCATACTCGCGGTGCACACTCGAACGTAGCATCCATCGTTCTCATACGGCACGTGCATTCTCCGAATCGCAGTCACCCGGAATCCACTCTAAACAGTCACCCGAAACTCTTCCGCACACACCCGCACTTAACATTCGGTTCTCTCTTTCACAATACACCGACACTCGCTGCTATCTCTTCAAGTTACCGTTTACCCTCTCCGCCGCGCATAAAATACTCACTTGAAGAGTCTCGCTAGTTGCCCTCTTCTTTTCGGTAAATCGCTGATAATACAAAAAAGATAATATTTTTAATTTACGACTATTGAGATCGTGAAGATCCATCTACGTGGAATTACTCGACAAACTTATTTAACCTTAGGTATATATTATTTAAAACATGGCGGAAAACTTGGATGGACAGGTTCCTCTTATTTTTATAAAGTAATGTAAAATACTCAGTTTTAGCGCTCCGTAAATCTAGTTTTAAGCGTCCGAGGACTCTTAGAGTTGAAATTAACCTGGTGAGACGCTTCGCGAGAGAGAGGGAGAGAGAGAAAGAGAGAGGAGCGGCGAAAAGTAAGAACTCCATCAGTCAGGCGGGACACGTAGAGCGCTAAGAACACCTTATACGTTGCCCGGTGACATCCGGCGCGCACGTTTCACCGCGCCGAAGTAAAACGTATTTGGAACTGAATCAAATCGAATCTGGTGTATGAAAATACACGTCTCGGCCGTGTAACTGCTTTATGCAGAGCAGTTCGTCGCCGATAAATGTGGATTTCGTGTAACGTTTCCTGGAGGGAAATGCCCCCATCCTTCCTTCCTCGAGCGTCGACGCTATGGTCTATTATCGATATAAAGGTTATCCGGTGGCGGCGTGAGTTCGCCATCGGTTCATCGACGGTTACCCCGGGCCGGGCGGTGGTGGGGGCGATAGGGGTAGTAGGGGCGGCGGCCAGAGAGGGGCGGGGAGGACGTAACGGAAGAAAAAGGAAGCTGCGTAACGTTTACGACGATAATCGATCGTTGAGGCAGCCGACTAGCCACCCTCGGCGAACTTAATTAAAAGCATGGTTGCCCCGTGCTTTCGAGGCTTCGCGCAACCATGCACACCGGATCTCGTTGCGCGCGACAACGCTCTTTCCGCACCTCAAGCCATAATAAAACACGGTTTTAACGATAAATGTATTGAATTAGTGCACCACGTCGGCTGCCTCCGTCGCCCTCGTGGTAACGCTATTTCTACGAAATATGTCCCGAGATACATTCGAACGTTTTTGATAAAAATTCGGTGCCTGGGTCTATTACGACTCGGAGTGTCAAAATTGAAAGAAAATATTTTGCAACGATTGTGAGCAGTAGGAGAAATTCATTTCATCCTCTTATTTTACGTTTCACCAGTGTCTTCGTAGAGGCGTAAAAATCCGCAGTGTAATTATATTACGCTTTGGAAAGTAACTTTATTTTTATGCCTCGTTATCTGAAGGTTTACGAAGACATGAACGGAAATTCGGATTTCAGCGACTGTTAAGCTGGCTCACCTCTTAAACCACCTTGCGAACTCTCCGAGTTATGTTGACAATAACTGTAGATTAGAGAGGCTCTCGGCGAATTTTCGATGAGATATATCGGCCAGCAAAGTTTCACGGCTGCGGTCGATTTTCAATCGACGAAATTGATACATTAATTATTCGGCGATACCGCGGCGTGTATCGCGAAGTTTCGTTCGCATTTTAAGATCGTATCTTAGCTCGTATTTCAACCGACTGGTATTCGTAGCCGGAATCCGAGGTTCGTGTAATTTATTTCTACGATTGGCCGTGTAACGTCGATAGTTATCGGTACTGTGCATTAATAATTGATCGGGGCCGAGCATCCAGATTTATATCGTTGCGTAGACTACGGAAACGTTCCCCTGCTCCTCCGGCAGCCCCTGCCCCCTTCCGTTTATTTCTGCACGTGCCGCGTAATTAATCGCACGCCTCGGCGCAATTAGATGTTAATGACGGCGCGCCCAGTACCGTGCACGTATGTTTGTTTTCAAATGTTTGTTCAACGCCTGCCGATAGATCGTGCACATATTCCTAGGCGCCGCGTACGTTTAAACGGTTCCCCGAGATACGGCAACACGATTACACAGTTTTTGAGCGCTCCTACTTTCTAATTAATCCGACCTTAACATCAGGTTTACAGGACCCGTCAAAACGACGGATTCTAATATTTCTAATTTACGATTATTGAGATTGTGAAGATCCATCTACGTGGAATTACTCGACAAACTTGTTTTTAAACAAATCGACGCGACGCTGCGCGTGTCTGAGTACTCGATAGTCCGCTGTACAATGTTACAGATTTTCAGTGAAATATTCACGCGGTTCCGCTGGAGTGTGCGCGGACAGATACAGAGGGGAAAGATAGATTATCACGAGCGATAATGTGAAAATCATAGGGTAGTTCCCATAGTGTTTCCCGGTGGAATTTGCGTTTGAGGAAAAGGAGACGGCTGACACAACACGATATTGGATCACTACGAATGGAGAGTAATACGGCAGTGGTGCACAGTACGCAGAGGAAGGCATTGACAGCGGAAACCGCAGAGCCGAGGCAGTCGTGCCAACAGAGCGGCAGTCCAGTTATCTCGCAGCAGTGCATTCAGCACAACCGCAGAAGAACCTCTTGCCAAAACGTCAATCCGCCGGTCCTGTCCGCGCGACTTAAAAAAAACCGGAAACATCAAAAATAATTTATGATGCATCAAAAAACTGTCCCCTCGGAAAATTAAAGGTTGCAACCTGGCGCAACAAAATATTCCGAGACTCTGTGAGTTTGAAGGTCACAACTTTCACGACCCTGAACTCAGTTTTTTCGAAGTCTCTCTTTCGTCGCGAAGCCGAGAGAAAAACTGCGGTTGTTTTTCTTCATTTTGAGAATTCAAAGATTTCGAGGACTCTGCTGAGTAATTATGTTTTCTTAATGTGACCTTGTAAAGGGAAGTCTCCCCGTTATAGTGACCTCTCAGAAGCTGATCCGCGAATTTTTGTTTAGAAATTCACCGAAGCACAGAGAAAATTAATTATACGTCCTGTATAATCAGCGCATTTTCAAACTCGTATAGCAAGCACTTGAAGTTTCTCATTAGCTTCATGGCGGGCTTATTCTACACAGTTGGTTCTTGATGAATGCAACATGTCCTTTTGAAGGTAGCTTACGCGGGTACAGCTCACAGGAGTATACTCTCAGTCGGAAACAACAATTGTCGAGAGTCTTCTTCCTCGTTTGTAATTATGATTCTCGATACATCGCTGTACATCGGCTCGCAGTTGTCAATTAACCTATTTTTCGCATGCAAAATCTTAGAATTGTAGCAGAGAGTTACAAACAAATAATCGAATTGCGGGAAAAAGCGAAAGTAAAGTAACGGCTATTTATCTTTTTAGCGAAGCTCGCACCGTTTGGTGCTAAAATAACAGACGTGCCTCAAAGCTGATATTCGAATCTCTTCCAATTATTGTTGTGATTAAATGCGCTAACGGTGACTAGCTTTGTTATCATGAAAAGCTCTCCCGCAGTCTTTTTGTTGCTCAAACGGCTACACCTTCACATTCAATTCTACCGTGAAATCGTACACCTCCGTACATGCCAGATAATAGAATCATCCGGAAACGGGAATTACAGGAATACAGGCTTGTAATGTGTTTTATTATATTTTGTTTATTCTTCTTTTAGACGTGTTTTAAATTTGCAAATTTACTATAATAAAATTGTTGTCGACAAACTTATGAGAATATGTAACATTGAAGTCTACGCCTTTGTAGTGTCGCTTAAATTTTCGGGTATCAGAGGCAACGCAATCGGACAAGATTTCTATTTAGCCCTGCGGTGTTATCTCGTCGAGAGTATACGGATAATGGATCTGCGAGATTTCATTAGGTTTCGTGGTCTGGCACGGCAATAATCGGCCTGGAATCGTTCCAGCCTTCCATAAGGCAATCGATATAGCAACAAGTTCGTTCGCGAATCCGTATTGATGTCGGCTGATACATTTCAAACTAAATATTCCACATTTCAAGAAATATTATAGATTGTTCCAATTATTCCATGGATAATACGATCCTTCAAATGGGAACTTGTCAAATGGATAATCCAGCAATAATTTCATTTTATTTAACTCACATTTCTAGAAAAATGTTGGACGCTGTGAAGATACTTTTATTACATTCGTTACAATAACATCAACGTTACAAATATTATAATTATCCTGCGCACAGGTTCCAGATCAATTACAAGCATTAACAACGTTTCGATCAATTAGTCTTGACATTCATCTCTCTTTACCTTTGATGAGTAGAATTATTCGTTAATTTCAAATTAAATTTACCGAGTTTTACACATACACCAGCAAAGCTTAAATTATTCTCGGATTGGTTCAAAAGTTATGCGCGTTTAAGGGCGCCGCCATATTGGTATGTACTAGAGTCACGCGTCGTCTAACGAGCTGAGCCGCTAGATGGCGGCATAAGCACGCGAACCTAATCCTGACCAACCTCCTCGCGGCTCCGCTCATTACCAATATGGCGGCGCCCTTACCGGTCAAAAACGATTAAAATCGCTCAACTTTAAACAAGCATAACTTTCGAAACGGTGAATTCCTAACATTAAAGCTTGGATTTTTGACATATTCTCGTCACGATCTACAGGATTATATACAAAAAAAGTTAAAAATTCCTGGATTTGCAAGGTAAAGTTAAGCCTTTGTCTGCAATTTAAAATTGAAATGACTACGCTGTACAAAATTGCAGCGATGAAATGTTCAATTTAGATTAGCAGCTTTGTGAAGAAAATTATGACAATTTGTAGCTCCGTTGCGAATAAAATTTTATACGTTATCGATCCGCCCTTTCGTAATTTCTAGAAAGGTTTTTAAGTACGTCAGAGTTTGAATACACACTCGAACGGAAATTCTTGTTACAATACCGCCTTAGACTACCATTTCCTCCGCAATTTTTTCGCAGGGAAATTCCCAGCATGCTCTCCGATGATGAACAGGAATTTATTTTGCCGCCAGTAACGAGAAAAACCGCTCGAACTTCAAGCGGAAGAGGTCTTGTAAAAAGTCCTAAAACTTTCAGGCGGAGGACTTGCGAACATAATGCGCAATAAAGAAAATTGCATCAGTTATCGTCGCTCATGCTGGATTCTTTCGCGTTTCACGCAACTTCTATCGAATTTTTCACGTGTAACAATTTCTGAAGTAATAATGACGCATAGCCTGAGCGAAACAGTGAAAGCATTCGAAGAATTTAAAACTGCAAATGTACTGTTTTCTTCTATTTCCGGAGTATAGTAGAATAATAGAAGCGGTGTAGACGAAAATCTGTTCTGAGCGGAGCGTGTAGGACCAGCATGAAAAAATTAATCAATGTTCTGACAGGTGAAAGCCCCGGAGAAGAAACTCGGACAAATAGGGAATAATCGTTAAGTCAACAAGGGCTGAAAGTTCAGTTGGAAGGGGTGACGTGGTGAAAAGCTCAACGGGTGGGGGAGAGGGAGGTCGAAACTCGTGGCTACTTTACTCTACCTACTCTTAATTGTTCGTTCGAGGAAGTTGGTAGCAGCGGCGGCCTTTTAACGTTAGGCGTTGATTCATCGGAATGCCCTGCCTCGTCATAATTATTTCGAACTTTCGAACCCGCTGAATTTTAAATATCCCTTAAAAGCTTCTTGGAAGAAGTTTACTGTCGGTTCGCTTAATCGCGAGCCACACCGCCACTGCTGCTGCTCATTTTTTTCGGACTTGTAACTCTCGGTCTATAGGTACCAGAATTCCTCGAAATTCCTCGCAAAAATGTCAACGGAATATTTTAAAGTTCGCATTCCTCCAGTTCTGGTCTCCGAATATCTCTCGTTTGATAATCATTGTGCTTTAAAACCAAGTGCAATTAATACAGGTACACGTTAACCCCTTGCACTACTTTCATGAGTCTCATGTTCTTGCACTTCTTATTTTGTTCGATAACAAAGCTTTAGCAGTTTCCTCGTCACGAGGGTCGCGTAGCCGAAAGTTCGCTGGCACCCCAAGGGTCCTTTTAACGCGGGACAATATAAGCGGAACAGCTTACTAGATTTGCAAATTTTCGGCCGGGCAAAAACGTTGGTGTGTAAGCTGTTTTGCGAGATCCCATCGATTTTCCCCGCGGTTAGGCATGCAGAGAATAGGAGGGAGGACGGTGGTACATCGTCGACGAAAGAACTTGGAAAACTTCTGGTCCCTTGAAATTCGCGATAAACGCAGCTGTCGCATCTGCGTTATACAGCAACACGTGGTCCGACAGTCGGGCGAGGGCCGAATACATTATAAAAGGTCCGTTGTTTCAGATGACACTGCCGGCCATCTGTCGTTTTTCGGGCTACGCCAAACTTCCACGGAACGACGCGACGCACGCCCGGCGTCGTCACGAATTTCCGGCCAGCGCTGAAATAAATTTAGAATGTTTCCCATTAGAGAATTCGACTGGTTGGATTAATAAAAAATATCGTTCCAAATGGTAATCTTAAGGTAATAGTGCGTGGTGGGGATAATTCCCCGACGTTTATCATCCAGGCCTTGCCGACATATATGGAGAAGACACTGTAATTTGACAGATGCTGAAAGCTGTGTATGCAAAACTCCCACGGCAGCGTCCTCGGACATGTCGTACGGTCTGACAGTTGGAAAAAACGAATACATTATGGGAGATTCGATGTTTTACTTGGAACTTCGAGCCATCTGTTTTTTGCATGACTGCTGCACTGCAGAAGTTTAGTTTCAAACTTTCCCTGACCTAAAAAAGATGGTCGAGCTTTATTCGAAATAAGTTTCGGAATGGTCCGGAGGAAATACTTTGATAGAACTTCTTTTTCGATTTCGAATCGAATGCTGAAAACATTTATAGACTTGGAATAAGATTGTTCAAAGATATTTTTAAAAATTAGGAAATTTCAAGATTTTTCAACAAACTGTATCCGGTATAAATTCCATTAAAATCGGCATGTTACGCTTGGGCGGTGTCCCTGTGTCTTCTTTATATTGTTAATTAATATTATTTACGCTTCTGAATTTAACGATTTTCGATTGTAAAATTTTCGCGTGTTGTTTAAAATAACAAAGATATTTCAGGCGAACGGAATTTGTGGGACGCTCCGTTTACATACCGATAACACGTTTACTATGAATTCATAAATACATAAAGGAGCTTTAATAACCAACGAAACGTAAATAACATTTGCGTTGTTGCGAAACGCATTTGTTGTTGCTGTAAAAACATTTTCTACACTTTACGTCGAATAAATCAATCTCGCAATGGGCACACGATACGGAGAATTTAAATAAAGTGAATAAATCAATTTTCGTCCGCGCATATTGGTCCCGTTTAAAAAATTTACGAATAACGATATTTGAATTGCAAGATCACCGACGCGGCACTTCGATTTGCATGAGCAAAATTGTGTTATGATTCCAAACTTCGCGAGCATCTGAATTTTGCAGTTGCGTATTTGAAAATAAATTATTGTGCCATGCAGCGGCATGAATAAATTAACGAACTCCTTTCGATTCTCCCGGAAAATCATAATTCTCTGGAATAATTCGATTCGTGATAATACAGCTTAAAATGTTTACATCGCAATACTCGCCCCTCTACACCATATACTTTTTGTACAGGTCATTTTTTTTCTAATATCTAGAGAATGAAATAGCGTTTCGCAAAAGGTATTGTCGCGTTAGTACTGCCTAAGCGGAGTCTCGAGTAGGATCTGCAAATGACTGCATTAATCTGCATTAATCCCCGATAATCTCGAAAATTTCGAAATCGTTGTATTTTACGATCCCGACCCGAATGCTTCTTCATCCCCGGAAATCTCCGACCGATTCGGAATACCGTATCGGAATACAATTTATGCGATGACTGCGGCGCAACAGGAATGGAAATGGCGATTTACTGTTCCCATTTCAGTCCTAGATATTAAAAATCGTTAATTCAATTTGCCGCAGCTGCCTCTGCCATTCGGCTGCTTGTTCCTCCGTTACGCGTTCGCCTCGAATCGGTTTTCTTCGAGCCGGTTCAATGTTGTGCCATCGATGGATACTTTAAAATGCACGATCTTGTTACAAGCGCGTAAAACCGGCCGTCCGATTCCGACAAAAATGAAAAGCCGTTAATTAGAACCTATTTCGGCGAACGTTCGAATATCAGGCGTGTTCGCATCGCAAATTCCGCATCGAGCGCTGCCGGAAGTCTCAATAGAAAGGCTATCTGCGATGACCATTCTCATCGATCACTGTGCCCGTTGCAATTCAATATTCGTGGAGCGTGGGCCGAATGATTAAATGCTCGCCAGCAGAAATGTTGCTGTCGCACGCGCGCGATAAAAAGAAGGTTCGACCCTCGACCTACGTAAATATAAAACAGCGAACGGCTGCGCTTTTGGATCGTCGTGTTCCCGTGCGATCGAAAAAAACTGGCGCCACGGAGCAAGCCTGTATATTTTTGTCCAAAATAAAAAAGTGGAAACGTTTACGTGTTCCGTTTTGTCACGTTGACGGCGAACGCGTAACAAGAAATCCTCGGAAACAAAGAACTCGTTGCGCTCGCCATCGTTTCAGCACGGTGCACTTCGTTAATATCCAATTACCGATCCGGTCGAGTCAATCGACGCGTTTAGGGCTGCTTCGGCGTCGGTTGCCACGATTAATTGGTAGATCAATTCCGACCTGGAACGGCCAAGATTCTGCGAACGTGGCTGTTCTCGCAGGATGCTGGCTAATACCGATGTAATCCCGACAGCTTAGATCTGCTCCTAAACGGAAAAATGAGAATTAATTAGAATTACGGTTATTCGCAGTGGCGGACAAATCTTCACAGAGATGGAAATCTTCGCGAAGGACGAAAAGTGATTAATAGTTTCCGGATTGATAATCTTTGGGACAAATCGATAAGTCCAAGGTTGATGGTAAATACTCGGAAACGGCGGAGGAATCGAGATAATAGGGGGTAATCAAGGGTGGCCTGAAATAAAAGCTGCGTGACGGAGCTCTCTGAAACGTGGCGAGGGGGTCGATTAAATTAGCGTTAGATATTGGGAGGGAGAATAATAGAAAGCTGCGGAAGATCGAAGAAAACAGAAGGTGCGATCCGATGACGGGTCGTAACAATAGGTAATTTCACAATGCTGAGTCATTCGGGAAGGGAGAACCGGTTAATTGACGAAGAGATTAGCAGGCAATAATGCTGGAAAATTAACGACAAATGATAATAGACATTTATAACAGTATTGAAATATTATTCAACAGTTTCTTGCATACATCTCGAAAACGAAGGTCGTCCGGTGGTATAGGAAAAGTGGTATTATGGCAAGAAAATATTCCAAGGTCATTGAAATCGGCGAGGAACGTTATTCTTTGCCATATTATGAGCTGCAGAGTCCGGATCTTTGAGAATCGCATCCCCTGCAGTTTCCGTGACCCGATTTCTTCCGGTATTCCGTTCCGGAAGTATCTGGCCGCGAACGGATTAGCGTGATGCAGCCGCGCGGCACCGGAAGATAAAAACGAAAGACTGGACGTCGCGTCGGTGAAACAGACGGCGCTGGATGACTGATAGCAAGCAGCACAATGGAAGAAACAACGTAGGCGGGGGGAGGGTGTGGTGTGGAAGACCGGTTGTATGCAACCAGAGCGGCGACGCAAACCACGAGACAGACGGGGTCAGGGTGCAACAAAAGCTAGTGGAACAGGACGCACGGTCGCAGACAGTGCTGCGGGAAAATAGAAGAGGCGGACGATAACTCCGGAAAGTTGGTTGTTGAGACGCAACGCAATGCGAGACCCGCGAAAGGGTCTCTCGTACTTGACACCGAGTCCCAATAACTTCGACCACCCGACTAGAGGCAATAAATTAGCCTAATTTCTCCCACTGCTATTTACCACCTCCACCACCAAGTTCACATCCCTTAAAAACCCATCTCTACGTGCGAGTCAGCAGTTTGTATTCAACCAGTCTTCAGCTAGTCCTCATTTAAGTTACATCTTTGTACAGGTTTGTACAACGAGTTGTCCAAATTCAACAAGAACTACCTAGCACGGTTTTAATTAACCAAGCAGGAGTGACGGATGCGAGAAAAGTCGACCTAACTGATCTTTTCCATCTACGCGCGTACATACATTGGTGGTGGGGCAACAAATAACGGTAGAGGACGGCGCTGCACAGGCCACAATATGCCGCGGATAATGAAGTCTATCGGCGGGGGGATGGATGGACGAGAGATTTTGGGGTCGAAATCTAGCCCTGGTGCCTCGCTTCCTGCACCGGAACTGCTCGGCCAATGCTACCAAACCGAAATCACGATCCTCGGGTACGCGTTTCCTCTGCTCCCTGCCGAGTTCACAGTTCCGCCGCTATTTCCGTGGACGGTGTAACTTCGCCGCGCGCTCCAAGATTGTGTTTGAATGTTCCAAGGTTGCTTCCCCGTTTCGAGTATTTAGTGGCTTCCAGTTGCTTTGATTGCGATCTGCGAATCTATTCGGCCAACCGAGAGGATGGACGATCCTTTGAGCATCTCTTATTTCCAGCTAGCTTACGAACACGCGATTATCCGCAACAATCGTGCGAAAGCAGTTCGTTAATGCTCCTCGTTAGCGTCTGCGGACACATATGGGTGCACGTGTCTTTTGTAGTTCGCGTTGATCAATACTGGCGCCGCAGAAACTCGGTTCATATTTTTGTCAGCTAAAACAGTGTCGACGGGAACCTGTGCCGGCAACTTTAATCGAATCCATGTTTTCGAATTGAGACGTTATTGTCACAATAAATAATTCCACATTGTGCCAGTATGTATTTCCATATTGCCCGGGCGTGTAATTCCGTATTGTACCTTTATGATATAATTCCATATTGTTCCGTTATAACGTTTCAAATTTCGGCGGGATTATCTTGCCAACGTTCACGCCCTTGTCGAACGCAGCCACCAAATCCGCGAAGAACCGTTTCGAGTCTCATAAATATTTCTTCCTTCGCAAGCGTTTCGCAATTATTAAGAAGGGGATGAAAGCACCACTCTGTGACCTATGGATTTTTAACGTTACCGAAAATATTCGTAAACCCCGGCCCGAATAATAAATTTCGAAACGTCCGCTGATGACACGCTGTTAGCATAAGAAACCGTGCTCGTTCATCAGCACAAATTATTCAGAACAGTTTTTCGTCAACTTGTGTCTCGAGGCGACGTCGGCCGCGAGGACGCACAATAAAAGTTAATTTTGCAGGAAGTTTGCCAACAGTTTACAGGTTCGTTAACAATTTCATGAATAAATAGCGGATATGAGAGGAGCTTAGGCGTGTCCGACCAAGTCGCGTTGAAGATTACACGACGCACAGGTCTTCGAGCCCTTGGAAGAGCACTCACTCTTTGGCCGGTCATGCTCGCGAGCGTGTTGGTACACGGGTATGGACAAGTCGCTTCCGAAGGCCGATTAAACGGAATTTAGATGCACGACACGAGCAGATTCGACGGTCCACCCTTTTCAACCCTTCCTCCCAGTAAATATACACATCTGTACGCGCCGTCGACCGGATGTTTCTTCCCTTTGCAACCTATCGGAGGTCTCGACGAGCCTGTACTATGGAAATCCGGTTGCCCAAGAACCTCCATATTCTAGCGTGACGGGGCTCTCTTTTATGTTTCATCGGTCAGAAAAGATCCTTGCATTTTGATTGTTATTTATAATTTCCATAAATCCAGGGGACCTGTTAATATCCTGCTTTGAACAATAACGCTGCTTTGTAACGCGGAAATCTAGAAAATCTGAATGAAAACGTTTCAGGTGGAACCGGTCGTTTTAAAACCTCGCTTCGTTGCGCGATCGGAAAGGATTAAATCCTGCAAATTGTATGAACGTTCGTCCACATCATAGTAGAAATATGTCATTAGTCGAAAATTCCGAATTACATGATTTATAGTCATCTGTTGTATAAGTATCATGAGGTTAACGCTGTGATAATCAGCTTACGCGTGCATTGAATGTTACTAATCTGTATTGCTATTTGTTTCGCAGCTTGTTTGCACAAGTGTCCATGCAGAATAATGCTGAATAACACGTTGTTACATTCACAAATTACGCGGCCAACTATATCTCGTCATTTATTAATACCATTCAACTGTATGATATCAATGGTGCTAATGATTCATTGATGGACGATCTCTCTTTTTTCTGGATTACGCGCCGAATGATAATTTCACGTCGGTAATAGATCGACCGAGAGAAGCAATTAATTATAATTACACTAACGACCCGGCATACGTTTAATAAAAACTCTTGTTTGTTGTTCCATCAGAATAATAACGTCGATTAAAAGCACGGTTGACCGTAATTTTTCACAAACAGCAAAACAGAAGTGAAGACTGAAATTTCTCGAATTTTGATGAAACGCTCTGGCGGCGCAGCCTCGTTGTCTCGCAAAGTCAATTCAAACCTTTGGCCAATGAACCGCGTCGAGCGTATTTCGGGCACGTTGACAGGTGTAGGGCTGAGAAAGGTTGACAGTATTGTGGCGAGCTTCTGGAACAGCTCGGTACATAAATCTAAGTGCTCGAGCATTTCGCTAGGACTGCGAAACACTGACTACAAGATAAAGTAGATTGGGTCCGCTAAACAGACATCTCTACAAGCAAACATTTCCCAACGGGTCGGGAAAGATTCTACCGAATGCCCAGACATATCATTCACCGCTGGAATAATGCATGTTCTTTAACAGCATTTCTAATTTATTGGCAGAATAACTGCCGGCTGTGTTGCCCGCAACAACTTATGAACGCGAACGGTGAAATTGAGAAGACCATTATTATTCGCGGAAATAATTATTCGTACTGTACAGTTGTGTCTGTTGAGGCTTTCGGGTGTGAGCCGTGTCCTGAAGGAAGAAATTTTCCAACGTTTCGCAAGCATTGCAGCTAGCTTCATCAGGGGGTCAGAATACACACTGACACCAATGTGCTTACTGAACCGGAACAACGAGCAAGAGACAAAACTGTATGACGAAGGGCCGTGAAAGTCTCAAATCTCTAATACAGTGTCTGATTCATAACCCTACTGTACAGTTTTCCTACTTCGGCCAGGTACTCGGGAGTGCCCGAATTGTTGGCAGTTTCGTCTAGCAGGTACGGTTAAACAAGATTTCCAATAAAACAAACTCATGACGGAAACGAATTGCTAGTTCTCGAGCAATCACCGAATTGGAATTGCACTGTCCGCGACGTGACACGGTATTTTGGCAAATCGATGCTTCGAATCTCGGGGAGGATGAAGAGGAGAGGAGAGGAGAGGAGAGGAGAGCCCGGGCAACAGGATAGCGGCGCGGAATGGCGGAATGGCGGAGCGGCGACGGATAGCTGCGGGAGACCAGACCCTTCGCTACCGGTACCGGGAGTACCGTTCGCTCTCTCCACGTCGCAGCAAGAAATTTCCCTAACCGGTGCTCCGCGTTTAAAAGAAAATTGCAGATACCGAAGATCAGGTGCACTCTCTCAATCACCGCCGGGCAATTCCGTCCTCGAAAATCCAAGATCCTCTCCCCCGGCCGTATCTCGATCCGTACGAAAATCCCACCGGCGGAGAACACGTACGCGAAGCCCGGCATTTACGTGCTCCTCCGCGATTCCACGGAGAAACGGAGAAAGACAAGCTCGGCTCGGCTCGGCTCGGCTCGGCTCGACCAGGGAGACACCGGGAATAGGGGAATAGGGGATCCAGCCGGGTATAACTCTGCAGGTTGTTCCCAACCGACATAACTAACATCCCTCTTCGGGTTCACATACCATGAATGAATTTAGCCGTTCGCGCTAGGAAACCCATTAGCGTCCGAACCAGCACGCTCCACCGGCCCTTCTCGTCCCAACCACGAGAACCAGATCGTCTCTCTCTCTCTCTCCCTGCTTTCATCACGGTCGCGGTACAACCCCCTTGCAATAGGGTGAACCTTATTTTTCGACCACCAAAGCTTTTTTGGGAAACGCCCTGGAGTTGTGCCGTTGCGAGCTTGTGTAAAATAGGTGGAATTAATTCTAGAATCTCGATATAAAATAGGCTCAAACTACAGTGATTTCTCTAGATATGTCGCCAAGGCCTCGATGATAATCGTCACGGAATTATCCCCAAGCTGGAGAGGCCTCGGACGCCGAGGAGTGTGGACATAACGCGGCTCGGGTAAATTTGTGAAACTCGATTTTTATTGTATGAGGAAAATAATTGGCCCTCTCGCAGCAGAATTCGAATTTCGGATCGGAATATTGAATCTATGTGAAATAGAATATACAGAGATGCGTTAACGTTGCCATTTCCTGGATGAAGCGTGGACTTTGTCGTTGTATAAAGTCGCGGCCGTTCGATATTGCCTGAAAGCTCCAATACTTTCCTGTTTGAACGAACGATGAAAGGTTCAAAACCAAATGTTAGTCATGCAATCACGCGCGTGGATGTTTCAAACAGACCCGTTAGCGGTGCCAACATTCGAGCCGAGTTTGATCCGAAAGTTAGCCCTAATCTCCCGTTCATGTATACGCTACAGGGAAGAAAAAAGGGGGATTAAAATTGTAACAAAGTTGTGACAAATAACGTAAATGTTTAACCTCTCCAAACTGTCGTTAAATCGCCTGGCTGTACACAAAATTCGTGCAAATTGACACTATCGGTTTGTTGAACTTCGATCATGAATTAACGAACTGTGTATTTTTCGATCTCTGATAACACGATGAAGCTCATTTCGTTCCAATCAACGATCTCTGCTTGTTTGATTAATCACCGGTGTTGTGTGAGATAACTATAGAGCTACTAAAATCTTCAGGAGTTTTGCACGTTTATAAAACGATTTCCAAATGTTAACAGCGTTACGTGAAAACAGTTCAAAAATGTGTACAGAGCGTCTCACCCAATTTTGGTATTTTGATTTTCTCGCTGTTATTACTAGTGAGTGGTGGGTCAACTTCGTTTATTTAAATGGGCGTTTGCTTTTATTTATTTCAGAGAACGTTAACATTGCAGCACTTTTGAAACGAACAGAGTAATTATTTAAAAAGATGTTAAAAATACAGGTGGCGTTATAGAGATGCGCACCATAGTGTATTCCTGTCCTGGCGAGAAAAAAAAAGTAGAAACGAGTGAAATTCACTCGAAAACAATCGCATTATTTTCGCGCGTCACGTCGAACAAAATTTTGTTTGAGCGCTCGGCATCGGCGAGTAAATTTCCCTAAATTTCCCTGGAATATAATCAACGCTAACGCTGATTGATGCGACGCGGCGATAATCGTTCGCAATTCGTCGGGATCCCTCGAATTAAACATTCGGCCCCCTCTCGTAACTTTGATGAATTGCGGATCATGGAAAATGCTTGGAAAGCGTGATCGAAAAATTTCGGCGGCAGAAGGTTTCATGCTAACAGAACCAAATAAAGTATTAATAGGAATTAAATGCGAGAGGACCGTATCAAATATTAAAAGACGTCGAGTATGCGACAACAAATAAAATATTGGTAGCTGCTCGAAGGGAACCGACACGCCATTAAAATATTAACAGATAGTCGATGCGAAAGGGCATGAAATTGGAATTTTTGAAAATTCGTTTGATTGCGAATCACGTTATGCAGTTCTGGCATGAGATGGACAAACATTTTCACGTCTCGCTGCAACCATTACGCTTTTTTCATAATACCTAACAATTGAACTCTGCACACGAGTTCGTGCGTATAAAGTATAAAGCATACGATTCTGTTTAAAATGGAGAAAACAGAAACGCAAAACACATTTGTCAGTTAATACCAGGCTTCCACATTGTTGCCAGTATAGATCTCTTATCCCTCCTTTCTCGTGCTCGCGAAATATAAATTGCTGTCTCGGAAATCTCGGTCGATTCACCGAGAATGATATACCGCGGTGTATTAAAGTTTTTGGACGGTGATCTTTCCTGGCTCCGTATCGAGGGGGTGAAATCAGAATTTGAAATAATACCGGATTAAAGTATGGTAAGATGGAAAGGTAGAATAGATCCGGCCACGGAGACTTTCATATTTATAATAGTAAATCCGAATCGTGAAGGGCGCCATTTACTGGCAGTCTCCCCCATAGATTTTGCTTTATTTTGCAATTCAAAGAAACCCTCCGGCACAAGAAATGGAAGTCTGAAAGGGATCGGAAACTTCCCAGAGAGAACGGTTAATAAAAACCACGTTAGGTGCAACGAGTAACAATTAAGTCTAGTCTTTTTGCGATCTTTGCAAACTTTTCTTTGCCAAATTTCATTGGAAAACAGACAATACCCACAACTAAATCCGACATGTATAACACGAGTCCACCTGATTCGCCTCATTATTTATGATTTTCCATTCGTATTCAAACGAGTAGATTTTACCAAATATTTGATCACGTATAACAAACCAAATTATTATTTCAAACCTTGCAAGCTCTGTAATTAATTTATTTCATTGCAAGGGTAAACGAAATAATTACGTTTAACACGAGATTTGAATTACAATCGCATTCGCTATTTGCTCGTAAGCTAATGCAAAAGGAATTATAATTGTAGTCAGTAATATTTATTCAGTGACGGAAAATATGAATGGATAAACAAAATTAAGTAAACTGTTTCGTAATGAATATATTGGAAAAGTCAACGAAATAGGGGTGGCTCCCTCTCGGCGAGGTTCCATCGAAATCAATTTTCCAAAGTCGTCGAAGAAGCCGGGAGAAGCTTTTCGAAGTCGAGTCTTGCGCGACTTTTGCAATTTCCGCGATTTTGTAAGTTCGCTGGTTGATCGGAGCAATGGTGGTCGGTTTGTGGAAGCGAAGAAATGAGTGGCACTCGAGCGTTGCATCAGCCAGACCCGGAAGGCGATAAACAAGCTTTCGCAATAGACAGGATTACGGATAAGAGCGGAACGCTGCGAACGTAATGACCGCAAAATTGCGAAACCAAGCAGCCATCGCGAATCTGCTCGTAACTTAACGACCTGCTTACACAGACTCCCTGTTTCGCTTGGTTTCTCCATTTCACAGTTATCCATATTCATTCAACGGGGGAAAATATCTCTTCCGAGAGTGCCTGATCCTTTTTCGAAATCGGACCCCATCCCTGTTTTCTCAAAGGTTGCGCGATGGCCTCGTTAAATCCTATTACCTCTTGTTCAGACGCAACGCAATGCGAGACCCACGAAAGGGTCTCTCGAACTTGACACCGAGTCCCAATAACTTCGACCCAATCACCCGACTAGAGCCAATAAATTAGCCTAAGAGCCCCAAACGACGGGACTCGTCCCATTTTCTCTGCGAGTTTCCGACACGAGAACATAGTAATTTAAGACAGCGTCTGGACAATCTCTGAACACTCACCCCCAATTTCTCCCACTGCCATTTACCACCTCGTACATACACCTCTTCTCGTGTTTATCGAACTCTCGCTGACCAACCGCCGATCATAGCGAGCTGATCGAACGTTCGCCGTGGCCCTGTCAGAGTTGAACATTCGAGACAGAGAAGGCGCCGGAGGCGCAAAGGGTCGATAAGGGGGTAACGGGTGGAAAACAGTCGCGATGACAAGGGGAGTAATCATCGACAGCGGGCAACGCTGTCGACGCCACTCGTCCCGCGGCACGCCGATAGAAAATAAAAAGAGTAAAGCAAAAAAGAAGAGCAAGAGGGAGAGAGAGAGAGAGAAAGATTGAAGGGAGTGGTGTGGAAAGGATTGACGCGTAGGGAAATAGTGGAGCGACCTTTGGCACGCAGGTGCGCGAATCGGTTGATCGAGGCGGGGACGAAGTTTCATTTAGGTCGCGACGAGTGCCGGGGAAACGAGAGCCGGAACGGGTTGAGAACGCCTGGAGAGGAGGGTGTATCCGAGTGCAGTGCACTCGAAACGATGTACAGAGTAACACACTGCTCTTATTCCCATCGTGGGTCGTCCGTAATTTTTCGACGCGACCCTTTCCCGCGCCCTCGTCCCGTTTTACATCCTTCTCCCCTGTGACCGCTTTATGCGGCCGGCTTTTTTTCCCGCCCCCCAACGAGCCGTGCCCGGCTTCGTTTCGTGCCTCGTGAACGGGAAAATGTAAACGGAATCGCGGATTAACCTCATTAACGACTGTGGCGGTGTGCGTTCCCCGGATTTCCACCGGCTCGAATTCTCGATTGGCGTCTGTTTACCTCAGCGCGCGCGCACACACGCGCACACACCCCATCCTTTCTCTACCTTATAAACGATCGCCCCACCGGCCCGACTTCCCCTGCCCTATTTCGGACTCTTACCCTCTCCCGTTAATCGAAATTTCTCCCGATCGAAATCCAGCCACCATTTTTCGGGCAACCCTTCGCCGGTGGGGGTCGCACCGAAAAGTGATCCCGATCTTCCGTTTATAATTGCAGATATTTCGACAGTCCTTGCGAGGTTTCGCAGTTCCGTTCTTTCCATTAACAGTAGAACGACCGAGCAATAAATGCGACCGGCGTATATTGCTTTGTAACAGTGACAAGACTGTGCCCAAAAACCAGTCATTTTGACTGCTCCGATCGTTCTAGTGTTAAGAATGCGATGGTTGTTCCTTTACACGATTTCGTTGCCCAGAAGAGAATTGCTCAACTATTACGGAAATTGAATATCGGCTGGTGGAAGATCCGGTAAATACGCTGGATAATCTCGAACAATACGTCCAGTTCATTTATCTCCCGCAACGTTATTCGCGAGACCGAACGTTGTCGCCAAACGTTACCAAGTTTATTGTGTCTTTTTCAATTCAGGAGAATCCACTGGCTGCGAGGGAGAGTATACTATCGAAAAATCGACGTTTCGCGCAGGAAATTGTACGCCTCGGCGGTCAGTTTTCGAAAGAGCCGATTCTGTTTCGCAATCCGCGACTCGGGCGATCCTGTGTAATTGAAGTTCAAAATTTTATAAAATTGGATCGTTCCTTATTTTCCTGGCGGTTATATCTTCGTCGTGAAACGAAATATTTGCAAGCACGGACGAAATGAAATGTTCGCCAGATATAAATGAAATGAAATATTTGCGAATACAAGTGAAACGAAAAGTTTGGAAATATTCGAGATATAATTGCGTGAAGTTTTAGAGATAGTTGTAGAAAATTTCATTTATTTAGGTAGCTCATTTACACTTTAAATCAACAAATTCTCTTGTGTCGAGAACTTCCGGGACAAAACCCGAAAGGCTTTATCCAGAAAAAGAAAATAGACGAATTTTAACCTTTGGGAAACGTGAGTGATTCGGCAAAACCTCGTGCGCAACATGTTATTTACTTAGAACCGGTAAAAAGTGTGTGAAAATTCGCGCGAGGCGCGGCCGACGGTTAACGGCGACACATGTTTCTGGAATATTTTACTTCCTCGTAATAGTTGTGTTATTTTCGTATTAGCATTGCAACGGAACGCGCGACGCCTTATTGAATATGTTGCAACGGGAACTGCAGTACTTTCTGGGATGTCTGAATAATTCATTTTCTGCCCCGGCTTTCTGGCGAGTCGTTCGTTTTTCTGTGCCCGTTTCGCGCGGTCCGGCAACACGGTTTTTTCGTCGCAAATCGAATGAAAAAAATTACACGCAGCCGGAATGAAAACACCTTCAGTTTAAAGCAGCTGCGCGAACATCAAACTAACGCTGTGATGTCGCGAAACGTTTCTCTACGGTGGCTAAATTAATAACAGCCATGAATAATTCCGAAGCATCTGTCATCTCGTTACTAAACAACCTTCGAATTACTGAAACAAGTGGTTCTTTGATAAATTAGAATTTCCTTGCTACCGGAATTTCTACTCCTACTCGAAACAGTCGGGAGTTCTCTCAGAATACGATCGCTTTTCGGGTAATATTTTTATATACAAAAATCAAATTGTGTCAAAAATTAAAAGTAAAAATTGAAAAGCACGAGACACCCTCTTTTTATTTCGAATTTACCGCACAGGTTAATGAAACTTCCATTTATTAAACGTTAATGGAAGGAAGCAAGCGTCGAACTTTTCCATTTGTAAAAGCGGATATTTAAATAAATTTCTGTGGTCTACGTGTAATTACGAGAGTAACATAAATCGTAGCATGAACCATTAAAAACATGACGATACAGAATGCTGTGTCGGTGTGGCACGTTTTTTGCCGGGAGAATACATCAACAATTATTATGTAAAACAACTCTTCCGAAAGTGCAGACATAACGAGCGTTTCAGTTCCGAACAGAGATTTTAAATAAACGCAACGAATAA
Organism: Halictus ligatus; assembly: GCA_028454255.1. Classification (NCBI taxonomy): domain Eukaryota; kingdom Metazoa; phylum Arthropoda; class Insecta; order Hymenoptera; family Halictidae; genus Halictus; species Halictus ligatus. The sequence continues at coordinate 8,562,433 of CM052136.1, forward strand.
TAATAATACGAAAGCACGTAACGCATAAGCCATCCAGAAACTCGTTGTGTACCAACTTATTCGCATTTCAGCGGGATTCGTTCCGCAGGCATGAACACAAAATCCTTTTGACGTCTGCGTAGCCTAAGTAATTTCCTTGATGGAAAGATTAATGATGTGCCCACGCACTCCGAACTAATAACAGTCGAGTTTACGCCATCGTGACTAATGAAAATTTAGATAATTATGCAATCTTATAAATTGTCACCATTTTTTATAGGCTAAATAATAAATATCTCCGAATTACGAAAGCAATTTCCACGAGCGACATTTTCGTATTCTTTCGTATTTCTGACATACTCGGAAGGAAAATGCATTTTTAACTTGTTTCTACGGAAGGCCAGTTTATTGGCAAAATGCTTTCTAAATGAATTTTTGAGGCCACCGTGAGCTAAGCAGTTTTTCCGTAAACGGGGATATCGAGGTGTTCCGGTTGAAATGTGCCCAGCCTGTATGCGTAGAACAGATCTGGTACAGTGAACGCGACAATTGAATTCCGGTCGGGTTTTTCGCGGACATGCACCACTGCGCCGCGCCGTGCGACGCGCGTAGAACGCAGAACAACAAGGCGGCATGCTCCCTAAGGGCCAAGTAAATCGGACAATGACGATTGACAGTATTGGCTCTTTACGGGTTGGCCGGGACACGGGGCGCAACCAGAGACCGAGTTTATCGGTGGATCTCGAACACAGCATCAATTAATTATCGGAACAGTGACCGCGCGGTAATAATTATCCGTTCGGCCGCCTCCGTATCCGTATTTATGGTGGCGCGTGCATCGAATGCTTCGGCTATTTGCGGCCGGCCAATCACAAATATGCTGGCTGACTGGACGCTCAATTTTACTAATTAGCTGGACACGCCGAGAACTCGCGCAAACGAACTCCTCGCCAGCCGCCGCGCCGCTCTCCAGAGTCCCGAGGAGCATGGGAATCGCTCGGAACTTATGGCACCGTTCGCAGAAATTATTTTCCGCCGCGACCTATCCCGATTTCCGATCGATACTCGCGAGCCAATCTGCTCGAAGCAATTCCGCCGCCGAAACGCGTGCACGGATTTCCGAGGTTCGACTTTCTCACAGCCGCGTGCGGTAATTACAACGTCTACCCGATAATTGTCCAGAACACGGGTCTGGTCGGGGACAATTATCGGATAGAAGATACCATTCTTTGATCCTCTGACTGTAATGCTACCCCTAGCAAAAGATATTTGATCGAACCAAGTATGCGTCTGTGATTACTATGTACACCGCGGAAGTTTATACAGGTATTGAATCTTTTACATATACAGTCTATTAGAAAGGAGATTTATGTAATATCGAAGGTAAGTTGTTTGAACCGTTCATTTATTGGTCTCGGGTATAACCGCGCGGATAATATTACAGTGAACCGTGAGACTTAACGTCGTGTCAGTGTCAACTTGTAACGTCTCTATGCGCCCCTAGCTGATGTTGCTTCCCTCGACTCACGGCGCATCACTGCCAAACTGAAACGAGTGAATCTTCCACTTAAATTTATATTATATTTAACTTATTTCAAACGCACGTGGCGCAGATTAATCGTCCGGATCGACGATTTGATAAAACCGGCTCGACTATTGTACACGCGACGTCGAATTACATAATCCGAAGACCTGCAAATATTCTGCAATCCCGAGAGTACCCTTTGCGGCGCCACTGTCAGTCACATTGTGCCATCATGATTTTGTCATTCATGAGAACGCCAGCCACGCTGCCACATCGACGTAATTTATTCATTGACTTATTATGCATCCCAACCAGATCCCGATCAGATAGAATTACTTATAATTGCTGCGAAGGTGAGCCGGATCGCGAGACAATTTGATCCAATTTCCATATTTATGTGTCTCCCTGTCTCCACTTTGCGACCAGCACGGTTTCTACGAATCATTTCAAAGTGTTTCAACCAGAGAAAGTCATACATGAATGTTGCACCGATTCCCTGCGGATTAAACTGATTGAAACTACTCGCGCTTCCTCGCTGTCTATTAAACTTTGCAAAATTGAAAGATTATCGCAGAAAAATTATCGACCGCTCAACTCGATTTTCTTAATGCCTCTATTCGATTATAAAACATTCTTTCTGCGTTCGAAATTTGATAAATTCAAATTGAAAGTTATATAAGCTAGCAAAAAATTAGTTTTTCTAAAAAATCGCAGAAGCAGCTTATTTTTAGTACTTAATTTCCATAACTTTTTGCCTCCAAGATGGTACAAAATTGCAGAATTCGCTACAGCACGACGGAAAAGCTCGGCGTCTGTTGGAGGCTAATTCGACGGTAATTAATAGTAACCCTCTCGATAATTCGATGAACCCTCAAACTCTCTCCCTCTCTCTGAGAGGGTTAGTCTACCCTTGTATCCTCCGAAGGCTACAACGCCGACAATGCCGCATCGTTGCACCGATATTCAAGTCTACGTCGCGATTCCCTTTGATCTTTGCGATAGCCCTAGTATACGTAGCTTCCAATTAATCTCGAAAAATTGTAATTGTCTGGAACAACGGAACGCCCAGTGCAATGGACACATTTTACAAAATACCTAACAACATTCCGCTCATTTCATAATGGGATTAAATCTGCTTTGCCTTTTCGCGATCAAAGAACGCGAACAGAGAGATGTTTCCACACGCATTCCCCTCAATTATCGCGCATTCGCTCCGCGGAGAAAACTCTTTTACTTTGTGTTATTTTTCACTTGTCCATCGAAATGGAAATTTCTACAGTTTGTACATTAACGTGTCCATGTGGAATTGCGAAGGAAACTTGCGTTTTTAACAATTTAACTTTTTGGTTAAACTTCACCTTGGTAACCCAAAAGTTTTTAACTTTTTTTCGTGTTCTGTATTTTTGTTTCGCTCTATGTAAAATTTACGCGCGTAAGGCCATAGGATCATGAATGATCGTTCGAATTCCTTGGAACGTTTTAATGCCGGCCGTTCTCTGCGATCGCAGTACATTCGACTTTTATGGAGAAGAAGATTTAGGGTCATTTCAACTGAGAGCCACGCCACGCAAGACCATTCTTCGATACGTGCTTTGTAAATAGTGCGCCGCGCATGCAGCGGACGTTAGTCATAAACAATGCTCTCTTTTTCGGGAGATCGATATCGACAATTCGAATCTCCTCAATTGGTACATCTTTTTTTTATTACTTTCTCGTCTGTCCAGTCCGACAAGCTGAGCTGGACGTAAATAGGCAGCGACCGGCCGTTCATGTTGACATGATGTTGCATTTCCATAGCATATAATCGCTCGAAGTTTCTGATTTCGCTGGGTTTCAATCGCCGGAATAAACTTGTTGGATATGATGGCGGTGTAATTGTTTAACGAATTTCAGTCCGATAAACCAGTTTCTGTTTGCGACTTTGAATGATGTGCGGCTATATGTATGTAAAATTTGTATAATTTTGTTTTCCCTTTGTTGTACGTGCGGCGGATAACATAATAGCGAACGCCTCTGAAACAGAAGTTTCTGATTGCAATTTCTGTATAAACGAGAACACGCTACAGCAAGCCCATTTTGCCGAAACTATTACAGAAATAGTAATCTCTTCGGCAATATTTCTGATGGAATCTTACAGAGAATTGGTGAAATAATAAACCAGAAATTTTCCCAGAAGGAGAAGCCAAATTGGCAAATTAAAGTGGTTGCGATGCTACAGCCGGTCCCCCGTTTGTTTTCGGCATCGCTCAAATTATTTTCGAAATTAAAGTTCCTGCGGACAACGTGCAATCGTAGTTATCCGCATCAATAACCGCACGGCCGGCCTGTGTGCGTTGTTTTCAATGCAGCGGTCCCCCACCGCGTGGAACGTTCAATTTTGCGCATTTGCGGAGCAGTTACCTACGAGATTGACTTCCCGATCAATCAAACGTGGGACAATATCTCATCGAGATTTCGAGTCAAGAATAATGACCGAGTAGAACGAACCGTTGGCACGGTTTCTCTTAATTAACAAGTCCGTGACTCTGCTGCAGCATTCCGTCAAAAGTTCAAGTCCTCGATCAAGAGTGCTTCTGCCGAGGCATTAGCAAAAATTCTCGGCGCGCTGTAAAGCAACGGTCGCGAAGGTGAGAATCTCGAAGCCGGGACCAAGTTCAACGTTTCTCCACAGATTGGTGTGTAGCTGCGCAGCGTCGCATCGGTCGAAAGAGCGAGGCGAATAACTCGATTAAACTGTTGGCGGTGCGTACGAGTTCAGTGTCCCCCGGAATTCTCTTCGAATCTTCTTCGCATCGACTCGGTACGAACATGTTCGGAAAACCTCGGCCGCCAAAGAAACCAGCCACAGACCGCGGACTGTGAGGAAAGGTGACCGAGCGAATGAGTTCCGCTAAATCCCCGGTTGCATAAACAAGCCGAGCGACAGAGGCAAAGACAGCTTAGAGGGTGGAGAGGGGTTGGTGGAAGAGAACCACCGCCCTTCGGGCGTCTCCCGATTGACAAGCAAGGCATGGACGCATCGGGTAAACCCCAGGGCAAACAGAGTGGACAACGAACGATGAGGTTCAGCCGGATCGTTCAGTGAATCCGTGCGCGCAACGTTTGTTTATCCGCTCGAAGACGTTTGGTCGCTTGGTCGCTCGGTCGCTCGGTCGCCTGGTCGCCTCTGGTCGCGGTCCTCGTACCCTTAAAGCGGCGTGCTAAGGACAGTCGAGCGTCATCGCTAACGTCAGTGATGACAGCAGTGAGGTGGCGTTCGGGCCGTGGTGTTAAGCTCTCGTCGGATAAATGTGCGCGATGTATTATTACGCCAGCAAGCTGACTGCGGCGGCTCTAAGCGGCGTTGGTTCTTTCGGAGGGGGCGGGGGCGGGGGCGGTGGCGGTGGCGGTGGCGTGGCCGGCGGAGGCTCGGTCTGCCGATGTCACGAGACTCGAAAGGATCAGCAGCAACAACAGTCGCCGAGAACCGGTCAGCAACAACCGCCTCAGCTCCCTCGTCAGCATTCGCGACCACCGCACCGTGCGAACACCCCAAACCTCGGACCCACCACCTCCGAACACGTCGTTGTCGAGCATCCCAGACCCAACCATTATCACCGGCATCGGACCAAGCACAAGGTACGTCGATCTTGTCCCCTTCGTCGTTGACACTTTCTCGTTAACCGGGAGACACCGAACATCCTTCGTTTCATTTATATTTCAATTCTATTCGCGGTCGGTAAGTAGGGTAACTGCACCTAATGTCGAACAGCAGTACCTCGGTAACCATTAGGTCACAACGTATGAAATGTCCGATGTTTAGGGTCGATTTCAAGTGAACGCAATTCATTCTACGCAATTGGATTCTACACGTTTTTAAAAGTCCGAATTATTGGACCCCCTTCGACGCGTAAGCAACGTACGCCTCTGTCGGCCGGGTTGCCGCGTTTCAGGCGGATTTTTAATTGATAATAACTGTAGGCGAAATCGCCATTCTTTTGTTCTTCATTTTCGTCTTATATCGTCTTGGAGAACCGCCCCTCTAGTCGAGCACCCTGTATAAGAAGAGTATGCGAAAATCACGTTGAAAGTTGAACTAATCCAACACCGTTGCAGCATTATTTGCTTTCTCCGGTTTGACAATGCCACAGACTTCGTTTCTTTTAATTCCATTACCCTCGGAGTAATTAGAAGAAATGCAGTTTCTCGCGCGTTTCGACAGCCTCGGCACAAAATATTCTTCGGTGCGATTAAATTAAAAGTCGTAGATTTTAAGTAAATTAGACTAAACCGCTTTGGTACTTCAAATAATGAAGGAATCTTGGAAAGAAAATATAAATACATGTCTACAAGAAAAACTGATATTTAAAACTCATTTTCTTGTGTGATTTTAATCAGGAAAAAGACTCTGCAAAAGAACAGTTTACTGAAACTAAAAATAATTGTTCGTCTATTAATAAAATTATGGAAATTACACCTCATGTTCAAAGCGGCTTACAGGCTCTGCCACGAAAAAAAACAACGTGTAACACAGTAAATAAGGGTCGAAGCAACTTTTCATCCAAGAACAAAGTTTGCCGGGTACTGCCAAGAAAGGCAGTGTTCTCCAGTTAACAAGTTCTTATCAAAGGCTTTGTAGCGATTAATTTAGCACGAGGCCATCCTGCTCCCCTCCCCTCCCCGGATAAAAGCTAATTTAATTTCCATTCTTGCGTCCCCCTGTCCCCGCTGCACTTCTGTAAACATCACGAAAACGTTGAAACACCGAAACCGATGTTTGCATTCGCTGCGGACGCGGAGGCACGTCGCTTTTAACGAAATTAGGAAATTATTCCCTCGTCCCACCTCCCCCGCCATTTGTCCCGCTGTTTTATTTCCTACTTTCCGACAGAACAGAAAGAATCACTGTAATTGTTCCCAGGAACGAACAAAGGGAAGACGCAACGGAAGAAAGTATTCTCGTCAAGTTATGCATCCTCGGCGATGAATTCTTCTTGCAAATATGTACGATCATGCTGGTCAACCTATTTCCACCGTTCCTTTACGTTTCTCCCGCATTGTACCCCGAGTTCCTCGAGAATTTTTTCAAATTTTCAACCAAAAAATGACATTGTTGAGATATTGGCACGGTAATTGGCACCCCACTGTATCATCGCGAATATTTTTCCCTTAAATTTCTTTTCTTTCTTTCTCTTTCTTCTTGAAAAGTATGAACATTCATTTTTCGTTTGACAGCTCCATAAAACCGGTAATGCACCGGCTCCAGTCCTAGGTTTCGTTACTATTTTGACAGTACTTCTGAAAATCCACAAATGTAAGTCCATGAAATCCAAAGGCAAACGTCAGCTTGTTCGAGAAATCCAACTCGACGTAGTTCCGAGCACGTACACGTATGACGATAGAAGTTCCCGTCACATTTCCATAAATTATAAATTATGATCGTAAATTCGAACTCGAAATTTAATCACTTCCCGTAACAGGCTGCCCGAGTTTTGACAATTTTGATAAAACAACTTGCCCGAAAACCTGACTCAGATGATTCAGGTCTGCAGTAGTTGTTCTTGCCGCGTTACGCCGTGCGTTCACGTTTCGAAAGGTTATGCGATTTCCACGGGAAAAAACAATGATCCGCAGAAAAAATATTTGGCAATTGTTCTCGCTTCCAACAAAATCTACACCATCGCTGACGAAATCTTCGACCGTGGTTACAACCACGTACGAACCATGTACACGGTATATCCACCATGTACGAACTGTGCGGAAAACGGTAAAAATGAAAAATGTGTTGTTTACAACAGTTTTTCACGTTGCCGCGCGAAACCTCTAGTACGCCGATATTTTTACAACGTCGAAAACATCGATTACATCTGTGTTCCTTTCACCGGCCCGTATAATAGCCGCGATACAACGGACAACAAAATGGAACCGTTGTGTTCCTTCGAATCTTTGTTTCTTCTGCGAGCACGCTACACACACACACACATACACGTACACGCGTATTTCAAGCGCGGAATTGCTTGTTGCCCGTGTACACGTATCGGCAGAATGTAACAGTGGTGGCGGATCAATCGAAATGTTGGCTGAGTTAATTGCTTGCTGTTAATTACTCGGTCGCGTTTAACCACTGTCATTCTACTCCCGCGAATAGAGAAATCCACATCGACCAGATTTCGCACGGATCTTAGAGGTTACCATAATCGGATACATTTTCCATACTTTTCACGCTGACGCGACACTGCCCCCGACTATCCGCCTCGGACATTCGAAAGCAAAACTTGCGAGCCCTTTCCCAGGTGGCCTTCCTTGCAACCTTGTGCGATCTATCGTTGTGTGCGGCACACCATGGCACACGCACACTGGGGCGGATCAAGGCCACCTGGGAAAGCTGGACCTTATGATCGATTATTCATCGCGAGCCCCGATTCGAAATCAGTTTTCTTTTTCCTTTCATCGTTCTCTACTTGCCTCTTATTAAATAGGCTTCACGAGTGGGCGGCAAAGTAGGATACGAACCACTCGAGTATCATTAGAGCGTACGGAAGTGCGGGTTAGTGGTACTTGCGAACACCGAGGACGGGTGAATGGATTATTGAAAAAGAAGTGCTTGCTCGAGGAGAGCCGATTCAGGACTCGATACGGATTCCCTGCAAAAGGATTAGAAAGGGGCGTAGCCGTTCTTTGATCTTCGAGTGCATCGCCGAAAGGAACCGCATTTCGACCTACATTCTGACCGGGCGGAAATCTTGAATCAAAGTCGATTGCTAAATTTTTTTTTCCTAGTCCGTGCAGTTCTCCTCGCATCGGATCCAGTCGTTCCCCTCTCCCCGTCCTGATTCTTTCAAAGCGAAACGCGCGATATTTCAATGAAATTGGCTGTACAACGTGATTGCCGGCTATCGATCGAATCTTCCGCAAATGTGCGCTCGCCTAAGGTGTCTTGAAATCATCGATTCAAAACTTAAACTGCATGTCAAACTTTTTCAGGGAAAACACTTGAAAATCTCAAAGATCTCGCCTCGATCCGGACAAACATGTTCTAGAGGAACAAAAAGGGAGGTGAAAAAAGTATTGATGACTTTGGAATCTCTGGAAAATTACAATTCATAAACGTGTAGTGAAGATTGGAGATAAAAATATGAAATTTTTAATATTTTCGTGAACTTTTTCTATTTTTTTTTCTCTCTATTTGGCAAAGAACCAGCGTATCATAGAGCCGCCATTTTTCCGAAAGAGAATTTCCGATGTAACCACACGACAGTATTGAAGGAGCACCATATTGCTATTTTGAGAAGGGTACCCGATAGCTTCATATCTTGGTAATTCACCGGAAGTCGATCAGAATTTCCATCTTGCAAATATTTATCTCGATCCTATACACTGAAATAGATTTCACGGAAGCGTGGTACAGTAAGCGCATCGATCTCTCAAATACAAATATTCATCACGAAAAATCCGATCTTGCAAAATGAAGGTTGCGATTCAAGCGTGCTTGTAGACTTTGTTGAAACAGAAACAATGTTGTATCTTCTAAAGAGAGGAAATGCAATTGTACTCGTACTAATCTTTCATTTTGATTTTCTGTTCCAGGTGAGTAATCATTTCGGTGTCGTCCATTATACGGGGTACCTTGCTGCGTAAGTAATACCACAGTTTATCCATTATTAATTTGATAAAAAATCTGAGCGGCTCCACTGATCGGAGCACTGAAAACGGCACAACACAATTGAACGGTCAAAGGGTTAAAGGTGTGTAACCCCTAAACGGTTTCCTAGAGTCGGACCAGATTGATCTGCCGATGCGATGCCTGGGTTCGCGCCACGCGCCAGCATACACAGTCCTCAATAATGGAATACGGTTAATCGTCGCTTAGCTACGATCTTCGCGGTTCACCGTTAGTCAATAATAACCCGCATGTCTCGTCACCTCGTCACGTAGAACCGTATTCGAACCTGTACGGCTAGGCTGCCGGCTGTAACAACAGGAACAGGAATGTCAGCGAATGTGTCGGAAGGCGCCGAGACGCCGCAGAGGAGGGATGTTCCTTTGAGTTCACCGCCTCAGTAGCACGCCTGTTCTGGTGTCGTGATGACCGAAGACCCCTGGGTGCTGCTGCTGCTGCTGCTTTGAAGCCGAGTCATTATAATCAAGTCGAGTGCAACTTAGTTAACGACATCAAACCCCAATGCCTCGGTGACACATGTCCTCTATAGGAGTGCGAATACAAGCCCCACCCGTAGCGCTCTACACATGGATCGTCTATTATATCTGCTGATTGCCACGATTGTCGATCCAACTTAACAATAAGTTAACTACCATTGCTGTATACAAATTTGCAAATGCCAGGGACCCTGGTAAAAGTTGGTAATTCGACTGTCACACCGCTAAGTCTTACGTAACCACCGAACAGGATAAGGGACTCGATTACTATGGGGGTACCGAGTACTGTGACTACACTGATTATACATCGCTGTAGATTGGACTACATATTTGGACGAGGAACCAGTGGATTTAGGACACTTTCTTCGGAGAAAGGTAAAAAGTGTTAATTAATTCGGTACGAGTTATCATTGTTATTAGTTTGCTCCCTATACTCGTGATACACTGTACAGCACAATGAAGAGCTGCGGAGTTTCATCATTATACGCTGTGAAGTGCTCGGGGAAAGCGTAACTCGGAAGTTCGACGGCCTCGATTTTCATCGCGATCGATCGCCGCGATGGTCGTTTCAGAAAACAATCTGAGGGTCGTAGGATATTTATTATGGCAAACTTCATGCGAAAGAAGAGACCAACAGTCGTTAGGGGGGTTGATCAAATTTGCGTTGTTCACGGGGTAATTGAACTAGGCCATCTTGGTAGAAACGCGACAACATTCTGTCCTGTTCGCGAATTGAACCTCAGAAGCAAGAAACTTTTCGGGATTGTGTATTTCGCATTCCTTGAGATAAACCTGTGCCGCGAAACAGACATTTCTAGCGTGTTTGTTACGAATTGTGCTGGAACGTTGCATATACTTTCGTATTCATCTTCCTCGGCATCCTGATGGTTCGGTACGATGATTCTGAATAATAGCCACCCCACCGACGTGCTCTGCAATTTTCTGGCGGTCTCGTAATCTATATTGTAATAGCGCCGAACAAAAAAAAAATGAAATTGTAGAGTGCTGTGTCTTTCATGCATCGATTCCGGAAGAGCAACCGTTTTCATACTCTCTCAATACCAAAATTGCGGTTTAGGTTCCAGCCAATCTTTTATCTCACTCTGCGACTATGAAACCATGTTTATTTCCTAAAAAAAAAAACTAAAAGTTGCAAGTAATTTGCATCGTTTCGTTAAAATTAACCCTTTGAACTCGAAAACGAAACATTTCTTCCGACCTAGAATATTTCCCTTCTATACATAACTTAAATACATACTTGAATAATTAAATAAAGCCATTCGAGTGCTAAAGGTTAATAAGAATGTTTTCCTAACTTTTACGAGATTCTATTTCACGAACTTATTACTCCTCCGCTACATGAACGCTGCACCGCATAAATATTCGTCCGTGGAATTGATAGTGGAGGAAATTGATGGCCCGGATGGTTTTCTTATGGGTTTCTCTTCCTGTCGCCCCGACAGCTTCTTTAACACTCTGTATGCTCGTAAAAAGCTGTCTCTCACCTTCTCTTCGGAGACAATAAAATGTTTTGTAACTTGGTGTACGAGCGGAACGTGGTCGAGAGGGTCTATGGAAATAACGAGTTTTAACGGGCTGCTTTTATCTTTCGGTCGGGCTGTAGACTCGCGGAAAATGTAGGGCGTGAGAGCACTTGCCTTCTCGTGATTAATTTCTGAGTTTAGGCTCCGCGGCGAGGTTACGATTCCCTCGTTTCGTTCTCCGGATTTGTTGAAGCGTACCGATGGAATATTTATACTTTTCAGAAAGGAATTTGAACGCGCGCCGATGTCCGAGAAAGAAGTTAATTTGATCCGGACTGTCCGCGGTATCCTCGGAATGCCGCAGGTGTCTCGGCCACAAACTTTGATTCTAATTGGCAGCAACGTTGCGGGTTGGCAAAGTCTTGCGAATAATCAGAGCCGGACGGCGCATTGTATCTCGGTGCAACGTATCCCATTAAATGGGAAAATACGCGCGGTAACAAGCGTCGTTATTCACTTTATGCGTTGCTTTACTGTACGCAGGGCCCGCGTTTTTATTACATTTAACAAGAAAGAGCCCGGCGAGAGGGAATTTATTATCACTCCTCTCTTTACCGCGCTCGGCTTTACTGCCGCTCGCGAAAAGGAAAATATAATCGCACGCAGTTTACGGTGTACTCGGGATCCAGCCTAATCATGCGGATCGAGATCAATCACGCGTGGTCCCGTTGCGAACAGCCAAGACCGACGAAGTAACCGTTTCCCAGTCGATATCTTCCGCCTAACTCGGTACACAAGCTCGCTGTTCTCGGCAGCAATTTGCCGACGACAGGCAATCTTCATTCCAGTTACCACCATCCTGTTCCTGCCCGCTAACTAACCAAACAATGCCAACTAATTAAAGATTCGACATCGGCGCAATACACAGGCTGTTCGCTCGAATGCCTCCTCGAGCTCCGTGTTCCCCGAATCTCTTCAATGGTCGCATGATTTAAACCAGCTTACGCGAGTATCCGGATGGCTAACAAATTCCGATAAACAGCTTACCGCATTGTCGATGCAAACACCAATATTTTTTCGCCAATCTTTAGGGCCAAGTACCGCAAAAAGTAACGAGCGAGTGTCAACTAACAATAAGTCTAGCTTAAAGTCTAGAATGCTGTGCGAGCACACGTTATTTTCTTACAATCTCTGTATTAGTCTTTAGAATATTCATTGGATTAATTCCGTTCTAATGGGAGCTGGAGATCGTAATTCAAAGGAACCCTCGAAAAAATGCGTAGTCCGCATGGGATGGTCGAAGCTATTTTTCATCGAGCGTGCTTACTTACAATAAAAACGCAGAGTTTTCGGTACGATATCCCTGAATCGAGAGTCCTCCGAGCAACAAATAATTCCGTGATTTGTGCCTCCCCGATGTAAGAATATTATTTACGACGTCGTAAATTACAGCGATTCGTTCCGGCAGGCCACCGAGAAACGCAACGTCGAGATTAATATAGAACGATTGAATAGAACGACGGAACAACCGTATTGAATCGCGTTCAATCGGATTGCAGGAGTCGATTGAAAACTGAATATTAATTTCCTGCCCCCGCTTAACGAATGCACAACATTCTGCTACGCTGTACGAGTGACCTTTCAAATCTTATCTAGGTATGCTGGATCAAAAACGAAAAAAAGAATCGTACACGCATTCGTTCCTAACATTCGTTACGGATAAAGCTCAAATTTTGCATATATCCTCATTTTGCACGAACAACGTGCTTCGCAAAAGGATTTTTGGCGACTCTAAACAAATTTTTTCTACCTTACCGACACAACATTTTCTACCTTTTTCACCTTTACGCTCGAATGTACAAATTACTCCGTAAATATATATCTTCCTGTTGGGCACCAAATGAAATGGAAAACTGAAACAAACGGAGAACAAAGGTTGCAGTAAAAAATTTGCAGATTTTTTACTGGAACGCAGCAACGGAACGTGGCTTCGAAACACGGTGAATATTAGTTGACTCGCGGCGCTTGTTGCGTGATTGGAAAGCGAATCGAACCAATGAATAGCGTCTCGGTGACGCTGTGCACTTTGTAATTGGGACTATCATTGTTGCATTTGCATTTTTCTTCGTATTTCGGGCCAGATTTTTTTAGTTTAAACAACATCGGCACGACCGCGACAGCTGAGGTGTCAAGAGATTTTGATGAGGGCGCTTGTGCCTTCAATTTCGCCATTTGTTCGACAAGAGTTCGCGAACCGGTGGAAAGTGCCAATTAATCGGGATGGAACTGTTCTTTTCAGCAAGGAGTGCACTTCCCGCTGCACATTTTCGTAATCGCACAAAGGAATGTTCATCAGCTTCGCTTCATGCGCATATACACCGAGGCTCGGAAATAAAGTATGCGTAGACAATTTATACGAGTCCAGAGAACACATTTTTTAAATTTTCCGATGGTGAAAAGCACGACCGGACTGATCGCAGAAATAAACAGACGTTCGAGGGAGGAAAAAATGTGTCGATGCGACGACAGCGTAGAGGGTGGTCGAATATTTGCAAAGGTTTCCTCGCGCGAGAGCTCGGTCTGCGGCCGTTCACATTTTTTCGTTCGTTCAGCAACGGGCAGCCTGCTTTGCAAGCGATTGCGGATTTTCATCGAAAAGTCGAGTGACCCACCGGCAGCGGTTTCGCATGCGAGACCTCGCTGAAAGAGAATGCGCCACCTCTGATCTTCGGTGAAATCAAGCTCCGCCGATCAAAGCTCGCCCTACATCGCGGCCGAAGACCAAATTTTCAGTTTCGAGGACAAAAGGAATCGTCGACGCTGAAAATCAAGATGAATCACAATCGGCAAGGATCGCTTTTATTTTTTGCCCCTTCTCTTTCAAATCGATTCCCTGGCGTTTCTTTACCGATCAAACTCACTGTCAATGGCTGTCGCAACGTTGGATAAACTTTACCTCGGGAAACCAGAAATCTTTAACTCCTTTTTACGTGACCCTATAGATTTTGGCGAGGGAATGTCGAAAATCCAAGTGTCAATCCTAGGAGATCGCTAGTCCAAATGTTACGCGCGCGTAAAGATGTTAATTATCGCTTGACGTACATTTTGTGTATTATTTATTGTAGACAGCTACTGAATCGAGGCTCGGGTCGGATCGTTTCCCCGTGATTTAAATAGGTAGCGATATCTCTGACGAAAGCGGTAACATTAACTAAAAATACGCGACGTGATGTTTAAAAGCGTACTCGTACGTTTTATGCGAGCATCGATTGAACTTTTGTCGGAAATATTCGGCTTGCTTCACCTACGACCCATATTTCTTGTTCTGTTTCGCCGTTTCATTATTCTTTCATTCTGTGTCAGATGCCCAACAATACCTCGAGCTTCTGTGCTAAAATTAGTGAACGGTTGCTGCCGATATTCTAAAACTGTTCGACGTCCATGAAATATCCGTTCTTCCATAATGCAAATATCTCCGAAAATCAGAATTACCTTAACTAGACACCACCGCTTCATTTCCAAAGTGGGAGTAGTTATTGCTAAAAAATATATTGATTTTTAAGTCGATAAAATATTTCAAGCGTTAATTGAAACGTATGAGAAACCGCAACACGTTTTCAGCGTTATCAGTGGCAAAATGTGTACGCGCATACAGTCGCTGGCCATTCGAAAACTTCTCGAATTAAATTATTCGTCCCCTGTCAGCCTTTTAAGCGTTGCAATTCTAAATGTTACCATAAATTTCTGAAACGTCTGTGAAATAACGTAGTGCCTCCTCCTTCGGGAGCCATTGTGCTCGACCTCTATTTTTGCTCCGCGAATGTACATGTTTAAAACAGCACTCTACATAACCGCTTTTAAATTGTTTATTTCTTTGCAACCTCTTTCCACCGAATTTATGGAGCGACATTATTTCCGGGCGAATAGAACGACTGACATAACGACACGCTGTAGACTGATATTGTTTCGATTATATTGAATTTATAATGCACCCCAGAAATTTCTAACTTTTCCAACACCGCACACGATTCCAGCTGAAATCACCTGTACGCTACACACCATGCTGAGTTTATTTGGTCAGAAATGAAGAAAATTCCGAAAACGAGCTTTGTATTAGGAGACTATGATGTCTAATGAGGTGGCACGAAATTCAGTAGTATAAGTCAACGATAAGTCGGACCGTCGACATTTTTTTTCGAAAATCCAATTTTCTACCAGGAAAATATGATAGCAAAAGAGCCCCCCGAACGTGAGACAGAAAAATATATTGGGTGATCGGTCTGATCTATGCCTCGTCTGCGATATAACCCTGTGAGAGAAAGGTGATTATTCAGACACGAGCTGTCCGATCGTTTAAAATACCAGACACGAGGGAGAAGGGAGAAGGGAGGAAGAAGCAACGCCAGGGATTCACGGGTTATCGTAACAAGGGGTTAGAGTTGGCTTGCGCAAAAATGTAACGAGAAAACTGCTTATTAGGAAGGGACGAGGGTTTCCTGGTGCTGCAAAAAACGAAGGGGTTCGTTCTTTCTCAATCTATGTAAGCGCGGGTGAAAAAGAGCACAGGCGATGAAGGGCCGAGATTGGTTGCCAGCGAAGGCTGCCTTGCTGTCGGAAATCTGGCTCTGCTTAATAGACACGTCAAACTTCTGAATACGGTATCCTAAGGTTAATTCAAGAAACAATTCATTCAACTATTCAAGCCTGTTCCTCCATCGTACCCATCAGCATTCAAATCTTAATTTACCGAAGTCTCCAATGTATCTTGTACTTTCCAAATTTTGTAATTCAAACTATACTCCCCTGTGTATCTGGTGAGCAGGGTTATTGGCCCACGGATAAAATATTGTTCCGACAGAAATAAATCGGCCTGCTAGTTAGAAGAAGTGGTTGGGGAATGTTTTAATCGGCCCGCATAAACTGCTGATACAGCGATATTAAATTGTTACTTGTCACGGTTGATTTATTATTCACTGCAGAAACGTAATATCATGATTTCATTTCACCACTCGTACAACTCTAGGTGACGTTTAATTATCGTTAATGCCGTTATGTCGTTTAAATAGCGAAACTAGCGCAACATTAATAATTCCGAACTAATTTCGATTTGTTCCTCAAATATCTGCACTTTTGTTCCCGGTGATGACGGACGTGATATTAAATCTAACTCTCCGCGTTTCACGGTGTTCATTGGAACGTTCAATTAAAACACAAGGCACCTGACAATTATATTTCAGTCATTATAACATTGTACGCGCCGAAATTAGAATATTGCCCACGAAACATCGTTGCTTTCTATCGTTTCTATAGTTCTGGAGCTTTTATCGGCTAGATATTTAGGTCATGTATCGAGAAAACGCTGTACAACAGAATTCTATGATGCTACAGAAAATTCCGAACTAAAAGAGGGAGCACGTTGAACCGCAAAGCGTTAATCGCGGCGTAATTGAAAACAATCACACCGGTAAGTAATTTTCTGGAAGCACTTTTGCGAGAGCTGGCTCGATTAATCTCTCTCGAATCGAAATCGTGGTAGAAGTAATCTGCATTTTCGGGAGCCATTAACTATCACTGAATGTATCTCTTTAGTTACGAAAGCGATAAACGCGTCAGACCGCATGATGGATTGCCATTGCGAGTATCTGGCAGCATTCGGTTCGCGATTTCGGAGCTACTAAATCAGCCGTTTCTAAAGGGCCGCGGTCACTTTGATACTCGCGGCATTAAAACCGAGTAAAGCAGTTACCGCGATCTGTCAACTCCGATAACTAATCCGAAGGCTTGCGTGCGCTGCCGCGTTCTCAATCGCTGGCGTGTGTGTGCCACGATCATTTTGATTCTCCATGGAACTGGCCAGTCACCGGTGAAAAAATTTGACGCGAAGTTTTATCACCGCTCGTGCAACGATAAACCGAACTGCATACCGATTGTAGGGAAATTTTAAATCGGCGGAACAACAATCTGCATTTTCAAACGTGCCCGTGGTTCAACCACCCGTATTCCTCGGTACAAATAGAGTGCGAGTAAATGAGAAATACAGCGAGTTCTTTATATATGTCGCAAAGACCTTGTAGCGGCCAGCTTGGTCATCTGGTTATGGCATGGGTATTGCTTTGTGCTCTTGGAACGTGACTTTGGGGATTTTTATTTTATTGGGGAATTATCCCCACTGCAATGCATCGAATCCGATGACAGTACTTCGTCGTGTGCAACTACCGTCGTGAACAGGTCGAGAAGGACAATGAGAAAAAAAGAGGAAAGTGCGGTGTCATTGTAAACAGGGACCTGCGTATTTACATGAAGAATTCTTATTGCCCGCGAAGAGATGGGCTTTCCTATTGCTGCTAAAGCCCGGCTCCAGTGGCCATTACTCTGCTTGTCATAGCGCGGCAGTGAAACAAGTTGAAATATGCAGTCGAGTCGCCTAACCATTTTCTACGGCGCGGCGTTGTTAAATCGGAATTTAGTCTTGTTCGAAATGTGCTTCGAGTAAACATCATTAGCCATTATCGTAATATATTTCCCTCGTTGCCGTAGTCGACAGTTTACGCAGCCATTTTTCACTCCTTTACGCCCTCCTTTTTTCAGTATCGTGGATCTCGGGTTTTCGGTCTTCTCGGATGTACTATCAATGGACAATAAATAAGATGAAAATTGTGGGACATTTTACGGAGGTGAAACGATTTTATTTACGGAGCAGGCAAAGTGGTTTAGAGATGCAGGAGGATGTGGTGCGAAAAGTTAGAGTGGACCCGTGAGCTAAAGCTTCACTCTAGACTTTGATGTATGCAGACCATTAGGCGAGGCCGCCGACTTTGCTGTCAAAGACAGAGAAACGGGAGAAATGCTCGAATTATGAGAAATTTATTCCAGAATGTATAATATGATAGACTGTGATAGCTTATGAGACGTTATTAATTCCCTGTATCGATAATTATTCAACAAATTTGAAGTCACTGGCAACGTCACGGATAACGACCAACGTCTCCTGTTTCGTGTAAATGAAGTTACTATATATAAGTTCAATATATAAAAAATACGTGTCATAAAAGATTGCAAGGTTATTCCTGAAAGTTTTGATGGACAGAAAAACTTGATTTTCCGTAGAATCTACAAGTGTGATCGGAGCAATTGTGGAATGGTTCGTTTCTCGGGATGATCGAAAGGCGCGGTCGAGCTCCGAAATTCGGAGCGCATCGGCTTACGTTCGACTGACGAATGCCTTATGCAAATCCGTATACAGCAACCTTGATGGCCAGTTCAGCATCGCATCAGCAGGACGACGAGGATCGACGGAAAGCAACGCGTCCAACGAGAATGCTTTCAGCCCGATTGGACGAACGTTTCCTGATGCGGGTTCAGACGTTCGACCTATTGAAGCCTGATTAATATTGCGCCCCGCTAGCTCGGTGCTAGAGACGCTGAAAAAGAGGACGGGAAAAGAAGGGACCGGGAGCCATTTGAAAGAAAATATTATTTTACTCGTAAGCAACGCGCATTCAGTTTCCCCAGGCGTCTAGCTTCCTTTTTTCTTTTTCCTTTTCCCTCTTTTTTCGTACGCTTCGGCTCTCGAACCTCCCGCTTCCGTTCTCTTTCCTACCGACAGCGGCGCTCGGCGAGGAGCAAGCGGATCTTTAATGAGGCGAGCAGAATCACCGTACGCAAACACGGGAGCACCAGCGTACTGAGATTAATTATCGAGCCGGCAACTCGTCCTGTACTCACCGAGATTTATGAATATATTAATTGCTCTGCCTGTGACGCATGCGTTTGCTCCGTCGACGTTGATGGAGAGGCTTATTAATCGGTATCCTCCAAACATTCGCGCCTTTCCTCCTTCCACGTTTACTGTCCCAAGAAAAATCACTCGACCATGGGAAACCGCCACTAACTTCGTACTCATTACCCCCACGAAGTCGACTAAGCGGACAGCGTACCTACCAGTAGCATTGGTTGGACAATACTGTCAAATAATGAAAATATCGTATATCATCCGTTTAGAACGTGTTCCAGCGAAGTGACACAAGATTCCGTCGTATAAAAATAGTTTGATCGCGTTTATTGGGGGTCGGCATATCCGCGACGTCGAACATGATCGCCAATGTTTCGTTCGAGCACATAAAGTCCCTCTAGTGGTAGTTTCGCAGTCGCCGCATACTCGTCTTCGTTCATGCCAGGGCCCTTTATGACATGCAATATTTTTTCCACTGGTGGATTGCATATTTTACTAGGAGCAGCTCTCTGCGCGACAACGTGAGTAAGAAGCTTCGAGAGGTGGACGGAATGCGCCCAGCGCTCGTTGCTTCTTCCTGAATCACAAACGAACGGAAAATTAAAAGCGATGTTGGTACTCGGCCCCCTTTCGCAAGGACAGCGGTCCGCATTGAATATTTATGACACGGCATCTTCATTGAACGTCCCCGGCTAATGAAACTTCGAATCGCTTATCAGTGCGAATGAAGATCTCCTGCGACCGAGGAAAAAATCAACCAAAACGTTCCGCTTCGGTTTGCGGCCAAGAGGCTCGATTCGGTGATTAATATTAATTAGATTCGCTGAACATCTTTCCGCCATGAAACCTCATAAAATACCTCCAAGCTTAACGTGTAATGAACAAATAAATATACCCAAATCTTGGAATATTATATGGTTTAAAGGTAGTTCGATTACCGCAATCAGTACATTTTACTTGAAATGCAACCAGCTCTGATTTTATTCGAACTGCAAGTACAAATACTCGGGCGCATCTGGTTATTCAGTGTTCGCGGGATTCGAACGGGATTCCCTTCCGTCAGTCAACTGATATAGGTTGACGTATTCAGGTTTACCCTCGAAGTTTGTATTCCTTAACGTTCCCGTCCCTCCCTTCGCGCCAGTCTTTGCTGAATAATTTTATAGTATTTTATCTGTGTTTGATGTCTGCGCCGGTAAATGCATTTTCGCGTCCCGCTCCTCCATATTCAACAGTATTTGCATACTTGTTTATATTCACGCATTGATTTCCTTCGACAACGCTTTCTTCCCTATCCGGACTTCTAGCGCCATGTCTGCGACAGCACGCGTGCTACTTTCTACAACATTCCGCCGATTTCGAGCACGAGGGCTGTGCCAAAAATCTTGTAGTACCGTGAACTCATTCTAACCATTTTATTCGACAGATTTTGGAACAGTCTAAAACCCACTAAAATAATTTCTCAAATGTACAGAGAGAATAGTAACAAGGAAAAATTGATTTCATAAGTCTACCCAAAATCTCTATAAATGAATAAAGCTTTAAAGAACTTTCAATTGTAGAAATTAGTTGCAGAATGATTTCGAACACTGTTTCCGACACCAGTAATTTATTGAACGTTTGCAAGTTCGGTGCTGCACCTACTCTCTTACGGGTAATTACATCAAGAGGGGGATAAGCTAAGTTGTGGAAATGGTGAAAGAAAGTACAACTTTCTCGAACCTTTATCACTAGTTAAATCCGAATACTTTTCAGTTAACAAACTTCAAGTGCCGGTGCTGTGAAAGGTTCGCCTTCTTTGGAAACTTCAGCCCTTGCGATAACAGGTTCTAATCAGAAGTAGATAACTCTGTGGAGCACGGAGATTTTGATAAAGTTTCACGACACGATTCGTTTAATTTTTATTCGATCCCCCGGTCGTTCCTATTATCAAACGGCTCGAATCTACCATATTGGTTCTCAGCCCCTCGGCGCGATAAGTATTTCTCTTCCACTCTAATCGTCCGTACGACTGAAAATCGAGGAGTCGATTCGATTATACGAGATCGAACAGGTTTTGTCCATTCTTTGTCCCTTTTATTCTAAGAGGACTGGCCGGGTTAATGATCTGGCAGTTGGCTATCGAATCGATTCCCTTCGGTAAAATCGAGCGAACAGGTTAACAATGCCAGGACGACCGTCAACTGATAGATCAAGATCAAATTCCAAGCCATGGCACGGGTAAAAGGCAATCGAAACACAGCCGGAATTAACGAGGAGGAGAACATAAGACAGAAAGAATCTGTTAATAAGGATCCTATTCCGCTTTTGTGATAATCCCGAGCAGTTTCGATCCTTTTGTCCGTCGAACCATTTGCAATGTAACGCCGGCTTTAATTTAACCCTTGCTTTGTTCCTCGTTCGTTTACGCTGGTCTATTTTCGTTACTAATTAACGAGCGTTCCTTTGAAGAATCAGTCACAGTTTCGCCTTACCGTTCACAAAATGGTCATTTGTAAACATTTTCGTTTGCCTTCTGCAGCCAAATAGCGACGAAATAGTTCAATGTCTCTCTCTCTCTGACGAGGGACAAGTTTTAAAATGGCCGGTTTCATGGAAAAGTAAATTCAATCTGCTCGCTTTTATAAGGCAACACGCGCCCGGTAAGTTTTAACGCTGGCCGTGTCGCGTTGATAAAAATGTCAGCCAAATATTTTCAGATTATGGATGAACGGGTTGCGAGATTTAGCGAATATGTTATCGAGACGGCGGAGAAACTGGGCCAGCAGTTACAAAGGGCCAGTCGCCGTGCAAAACGCGGACGCGATAGAATGCGGCGCGACACCGGCAAAGGAAATCGACCTTTTATTTCGCTCACAAAGGACTTCTGTTAAGGTAGTAACGAAGGCAACGACCAAGTCTCATTACATCCTTCTCTCGCGAGAGAAAGCGGCCCGGAAGCTTTCCGGGGAGCCGCGAGAGAGGAAACTGCGTTAAGCGGAACTCGAATTAAGCCACAAAGAGACTGACGTCGTGCGGTTTTGCAGCCATCAGAGGACTTTGTGGTCGCAGAACTCTTCTTTTTCTTTTTTTCAGAATCTGTGCTTCGATCCCGGAATAAAGAATATCGATGCTAATTATTCGACGATCCGATTCGACTGAAATTTGGTGAATAGGTTCCTTTTTGAACTCGAGAAAAATGTTTTGATTATACTAGTATCATTTTCTACCTTGCCGATCTAATCTTTCGAATAATCTTCCCTAGCGTCTCCGCGTCGCCCTGCCTTCCGCTATCAGAAATTTCTTTTGGGAATGTTCGAGGAATTCAACGTCAACGCGGAAAATGTGTTTGCCGGTGTAGGGGCGCGTGCGGTTAGGTACGAACATGGCCCGGAACAGACAGCAGTTTGCTGTAACGTTGGCTCCTCTCAGACATAGTTCCGAGGGAAGACCGTAGACAGAAGGAAAGCGCGAGGAAAGTGTAGGGACGCGAGGAAAACCTAGCAAGCAACGGCTGAGTGTCTGAAAATGCTGACGACTGGCTCTCTTACCCTTTCAAGGAGTATCTTCCCCGCATAACGAGGAGGGAGTCTTGAAAGGGGAAACAGGCGGCGAAAGAGTCACGAAATGAAATCCTGCCTGGAAAGTCTACGATAGAATCCTCCTCGACGTGCAGCGCGTAATTGCAATCGCGCCGTATCTTTCTTCCATTTGATAACGAATTCATAAAGGAAAATCGCGTGCATTTACGAGAGACCTGGCCCCGTAAAGGAATCCAGCCAACATGTAGTCGGACAAGTCTAGCGAAGAACAAGTCACTTCGAATCGGCCCGGGAATAGCCCGTTTCAAGGGATTGCAACCATTGCCATTTTTGGGTATAACGAATACAGGCACGGTAATTGGCAGCCCGACAGCAAAATTCTCAGTCCTGTTCAAAAACAGTAATCCTCCTGCGTCGTTGATCTCCGTTTCGAATTCCTAATCGACGAAAGAAAACCGTAAACAGTATTTGCGAAGCCTTTGAAGGGGAAACAGCCGGAGAGTCTGTTATCGTTTCAACAGCCCGCGAAGGAAAATATTGTCATGCTCGATTCGATTCGCTTGGAAAAGCGATCTCAGTCACTCGGCAGAGACGTTACGGCATCAGAAGTTGTCTAATAATGTCGAGACTGCTCGACCAAATAAATTCTCCCGGATTACCCCGTTTCCTTTGTTGCGGGACACGAGCGCGTCATTTATACGTTTCTTCGACGCCCCGTTGCCTCAAATGAACGCGTTCAACGTTGAGGAGTCGTAAATTTTCCCCTTGGCAGGTTATTTCTCATGCAAGGTATCCGCTACTCGCGGAAACGCGCGTTCTCCGTGTTGATGCTGTGTGCTGATCCTAGCTTCGTCGTAAAAGAATTACGAATTATGACTTCTTTCTTAGATTTACTGTCACATTTAGTTTAGAACAAACCGTTTGCTCGCATAAGGTATGCTATAAGGCAAGCCTGAGTGTTTCAATAGCAAATGCCGCCTCGTAGCTGTCCGAAAAGCTACGCCGAGTTTCGAGTGATATTCATTTTGCGATTCCAGGCAGCCTCTGACGTCAAAGTAGACGAATAGTTCCGTAGGTGGTTGGACGCTCCCGAGGGAAATCCAATAAAATTATGCAACTCGATTCAGACCGGAAGCAGAGCCGTTTGGATGTCCATCAGGACCGAATGTCTCTAAAGTCCGGGCATCTCGTTTTCACGAGTTAACAACGTGATACATCGGCATAGCCACGCGCAAACTTCTGTGGGGACAGTCTCTCTCTCTCTCTCTCTCTCTCTCTCTCTCTCTCTCTCTCTCTTCGGTCTGCCACTTGTGGGATCTTTCCACGAAGCGAATGGGCTAGTTAACGCGAAGTGGCTCTAACTGTGAATGTGTACGGACGCTCGGCGGGCTGAGTGGTTTCGAACTTGTTTCATTCGAATTGTCGAACTTGCGATCGCAGGCGGTTACAAAACAGGGCTGGGTCAAATTCAGCGAGGGAAATATTACTTTTTCACCGATCGCGCATTTAAACATTTTCTCGCTAACAATTCGTTAACGCGGAAAGTATCGCGAGCCGAGAAATGGCTCTTTGGAAGATGGCAGCACGGCACATTAACCTGGAAATTGAATTGCCGTGGCCGTACGCATAATTTCCAAAACCTCCGCGGATCACGTATCGGCCATCAGCGATAGAGGTGTACCGGGTTTCGAGCAGGTAATAAGCGTGGCCTTTTGTTTCTCCTGCAAATACTACCGCGTTCGCCCATCGTACCGTGTATAAACGTTTGATTGATACATTCCTTTGTGGAGACCACCGGCCCGACCCGCCCCGCCCCGCGCCGCACATATTGATACAGCATGAAAGTTGGATGAAGCTGGAGGTGGACAGAAAGGAAAGGATGAAAGGAACAGCGCAACAAGAGATAAAAAGGGAATACAGTGTCAGTGGATCGACTGCGTATTTGTCTGAGAATTTTTAATCGAGAACTCTATCGCGCGAGAATTAACGTCGAGGAATCGTCCTGTCGTAAATTTACCACAATTTTGAAACGAAACTTTAGGAGAAGCACAGACATCTATACGACACACTCGACTCGAGGAATTCAAATTACCCTCTGTTCCTCGATAGAATCAATTTGTTAAATGCAAAGACGCCAATCAAAGCAAAGTTTCCTACACTGGTGCATTCGTCGAAGAACAAACTCAATTTCCTTCCGTTCTAGTTGGATCGCCTGATCGAATCATGCATCGTCAGAGCGGCGCGGCTCTTCGATTCATATTTTCTCGAGCTGACTTGATTTAACCGTGGCACGGCTTTAAGGGCAATAAACGTCTCGACGTGTAATATACGCATTGTTGTGACGCGCGTGATTCGAGGTAGAAGCATATTTGGTGGCGGCCGCCGATAATAATATATCTTCGCGACGAGTACTCACGGTTATGGGAAATACTGGTCGGAGAAAAGTTACCTCATAAATCTGCGATTCTAAGGACACGGCTTGTTCGAGAACGCTGTTCGCCGTTCCGTTTCGGCATGCGTTGCCCGAAGAATGAATCATCGCAAGCATTGAAACGAAGCCGCACAATACTACGCTCGATACACTGATACGGAGTTTAGTTTGCGTCGGAAATGTTTTTTCAGAGGAACGGAAATAAATAACATTTTATTCAAGCCGATTACCTTTAAGTTCGAGACGCCACACCCCGTGAACTTCCATAGGTTCGATATAAAGGGTGGCTCTTATTTGCTTTTTTTCGTAAACATTTTTACCCTGTTCGTCATCTCCGAAAGAATATTTGTCAGCAGATTCTTTTGAATTCCGCAGGAACCAAGCGAGAAACAGTTTGAACGGCAGCGTGTTTGCGCAGCGTTGCCGATAATGAAACCTTTCGATATGACGGATTTTCGTGGTTAAAAGAATCAGGGTAGTTTCCCGAAAGTGCTTCAGAAGAAAAGTTTCCCCATAAATCTGCCCTGCGCACTGGTCCCCTCAGAATTGCATGCGCCACCCGTTTGAACCGCTGCAGCGGTTTCGCGGAAGAATTCTCCTGGTCGATAAAGTATTTGAGTGGCGAGCTGTTCGAGATTGCACGAGCTTTTTATTTCTATTTGCGATTCGATCCTTGTACGAAACAGCTTCAGAAATTTTACGCGACGACGAAGAAAATACGTGTAATCGACGCCCGTCGTATTCAGTGAAATCACGGTATTGCGATCTGTGGCGCTCGCTCGATCAGAAAGTTGAGAATTTTTAACGAAAATATCGTGAAATATAAATTGCAACAGCCCGGCGTCGTTCTTACGAGTCGAAACCGATTTCGATTTATTTGACTGTAATTATCTGTGCGTTCGGTGAATCTCTGAAAATGCGCGGGACCTCTCGAGTGCACTTCCGTTTCTGACCACCGAGAAATCCCGGTGAATGCAGAATCACCGATGCGGAAGTTATTTCGGCAAACAGCGACGCGATGCCACCGATACCGGCGGAGGTGGCTCGATGCGCGCAAATGCAAATCCCGAGGATAAAGCTGCCGCCGGAACTTCGGCGCGGAATGAAAGATAAATTCGATGAATTCATATATAGCGGGAACGCGCGGGTCCGTCGAGGGGATTCTTAAATACTATTTCAAGGGTTTCGATTACTCGTCGCGCACGAGATCAACCGTCAGGTCAAAACTTCACCGATAATATACCAAAGTACACTAGAATATACCATAATATACCAAAATATACTAGAATATACCATAATATACCATATGTCAGAAAATCGGTCAATTTGTATGCAGCGGCGGACGTAAGAAAGAACTTTTCGAAATTAATTTTCCATGAAATCGTAGCCGTCACGACGCGAATCTCATTGATTTTTGGAAAAGAGTTATAGCGGGAAGTTTATGTCTTTACGCTCATCGTGGCAGTATAAAGGTCCATTAGTATTCCAAGCATTAGATAATTAAACCAGCCATAGCGCACTGCGATAACATCTATTGTACGTGCTAGCTAGCAGAAAGCTCCAGGACCGATCCTTTTCCCGCTACCTGATCCGTTATCTATTCCTACATCTACCTAGCTCCATCGATCATCGAATATCTCGGCATCTAAGGGCCTGTTACGCGGCCGCACTAATGAATCCACCAGCATGTTCAGAAATAGCAACTACACCCTTTTCTCATCTTTCTCTCTCCTTCTCCGCCATTTTTCATCATCATCTTCCAGCCGCCGCCGCAACGTCACATTTCCATAACGCCATGACGAAATCTATATTCGCAGACCATTTTGAACGTCGACGTACCACCGTATCCGAAGATCTACGCTTCTGGTCGCAATTATTTCTAATATTTTTAATTTACAGTTGTTAAGATTCTAATGATACATCCATGAGAAATTATTCAACAAATTTATTTCTTTGGGTATGTTATTAAAAAATAAAATGGCTCAAAATTTGGGCACCACATTCTTGGCACCACTTTTAGTGCCCCGTAAACCTAGTGTTAAGATGATTTTATTCGAAGTTTGAAACGGTTCCGATCTTGGCCCCATGCATCTTTCTGCCCCGGTAACCGAAGCTGCTGGTGAATGGACTGTTAGGTTCATGCATGATCTCGTATTCGATGCATTTCTGATAGTATGTAAATTTGAATTACCTTGGCCGAGAGCTAGGGTCAAGGCACGGAGATTGACCGCACGGCGATAGATACTTGTCCTCCTCGGTGATTCAGATACGTAGGCTGACTACGGACCTCTCGAACCACAGTCATCAAGGCGCATCCTGGCGCGCGAGGCCCTTCTAGCGTCCGCTTATGACGCCTTTGTTTGCCCGGGACCGATCTCGATTATTCGCGGACATTGCGTTATTGTACGCCGGTCGGTCACAGATCCTGAACTCGATTTGCAGCGTACGCCTCGGTAGAACAGCGAGTACCGTGAAGTCCCGAGCACCTTCGCGCCGAGCCATTGTTTTCGATTCTTTTGTTCCGCAAATGTTAGCTTATTGTCGGCACGTTGTAAACCGGCATTTTGCAGAAAGCCCGAAAGTAGCACATTTGTTGTTTGCATTTTTCTGGAGTTGTTTCTTTTTCCAACGCAATCTCTTCGCCGCGGTTCTGCTGGTTTCGCGACTGTAATTATATTTTCCAAAGTCTTCAGAAAATTGAAGCACACAGAGTTAATCAAATTTCCCTTATATTTCCCAAGTCCCGTTTTATATCTACGTGTAACCATCGCCCGATTTTTGGTTTAGCATGTATCAGCAAAAATTTTGGAATACTAGGTCTTATCCTAGGTGAAATATAATAGGACCAACATAGATTTTCGTGACCCGATTTTGAAGGGTTCTTGCGCTCCATTACCATACTCGTGTCACACCCAGCGTTACCGATAGTTCATAAATTTCCGGGTATTAGTAAGAATCCAGTATTCTGGGCATTCTGCTTTCAATTTTTTTGTGTAAACAGATCCTTAATTATGAACAGCCAAATAATTTGACTTGTTTAAATACTTTTCAAACAATTGCACAGTAATTCGGTTCGTCAATGAAATTAGAGAAAAGTACACAGGAATCCTACTGAATATTCACGAGGCATGTGAAATTCGTTTAAATTCCGTTATCCAAGGGTCGGAAAAATTCAAGCGTCTGGTTGATTCAGGGCGCAGTAAGCCCGACTCTGCAGGCGCACGCGTGTGCATAATGTACACAGCGAAACATACGGAAGTATGAGCGTGGCAACTCGTTCCTTGAAAACTGTAAGTGAGTTAAACAAAACTCCTTAACTAGATCCCACGTTAAATACTGACTTTCGGCTTAACCCGCGAGTGGGATGCTCCTAATCGAATCTAAATTTCCGTAGACGTCCGACGGAGTTAGGTATCGTCATGGAACTAAGTTTATCGGATGCTTTCCGGAATGAATTCCGCGATGCGGTACAGCCGGACGTAAGAGTTTCAGCGAGCATCGCGAAACCTACTTTTGCAGCAGGGGTTCCCAAATTGCGGTTCGCCAATTCGATTTTTCAATTTCATTCGTGAACAGTTTCCTTTACAATTTTTGAAAAGATTCTACCGGCTCTGAATTTCCCTTAACACTGGGTTTACGGGACTAAACTACGTGGAATTACTCAACAAACTTATTTCCTTAGGTATATATTATTTAAAAAATGGCTGAAAACTTGTATAGGCACATTCTTCTTATTTTTATAAAGTAATGGAAAATAAACCTAGTGTTAAAAACACGTCGACAATTGAGTTGACATTTTGTGCTCATCATTGCACAACTAACACTGCACTTTTTTCTTGCGTAAGGGCCTTTCAAACCTTACTCGTATCAAAACGGAGAAGGCTAGAAAATACTAGAGTCAGTTTGATTGCACCAGCAAGAGAGGTCGGTAGATTTTTCTTTTGTTTTATAAATCCACAGGGGTGGAGTGTCGCGGGCTTATGGGATTGTAGGAAAGAAACAAGAGCAGGGAGGGAGAGGGAGAAACAGTGATCGGGAATGAGAAATCAATCGGATACATGCCGATCACGTAGCAGGCTACAAGATACGGTCTCCATAGGTTTTGTGAACGATAAGCTTATCCTTTCGGGGTAATGGGGTCATCGGTGGCGATCCAGGAGGTAAGAGGTCTACTTGCAATTCCGTAAATCGCCGCGCCGCGTCGCGGGAAATCGGTACGGGATTTCCTTGCACGAGGCTGAATGTTTCGGGACGGGAGCAGAGGGGATACAGGGGAAAATCTTTCTTCCGAGATTCCCAGATACCGTCGAGAAGCGCGGATACGAAGGACGAATAAACGAAACCGTGGCATCGTGCGGGGAATTAGTAATGGCGGCTGATGAAGAATATGTGCGGTCGATAGAATAACGCGATTTCGTCTCTCGTCCACATCCTCGTTCGCGATTCGAATTCAATTTGACCCACACGCGCCGTGGCTTCGAGAGATATGATTCGCGTGTTTACAAAAACAGCAATTTGTTCCGCGGAAATTCGCGTTCTTCCCAACCGATATATACATATATAGAGGAACGTACTCGTGAAATTAAACGCAAACAATGTTATTATATTTTGTCGCAGCCCGTACTTTTATCGCAATGAATGCGGAAAGACTTTGTTCGGCGTGATTTCATTCGGCATTAATCGAAAGTGACAAGGAGACCAGGGGTTCCCAGTGGATATCGAATCCTAAGCTAACTAGCATTGTCCGAGGTTTCTCTCATTTCCCCCGTTGATCGCAGCTAATATTTCACCCCGCTCGAGCCTTATATTCTCCTCGGGGCTTTCGTAAAGCGGGTTTTTCGTCACCGAGAAATCGAACTGTCCCAAACAAATAAGCTCGACGTCCGGCAGCGATTTATTTCAGGCGAACGCGACGCGACACGACGCGACGAGACAAAAGAACGACGGGATAAGAGGGGCGCGAGGACACGAAGGCCGTTTCAGAGGGTGGACTTCTCGCAGTTAGCGTCGACATCACGACGAAAAACAATTAATTTTCGTTCGCGCATTGGCAAACTCCCAGCGGCCCGTAGAGAGTCCGGGGGAAAGCAGACCCAGGTAAAACTACCCGGCGGAGGGGGTGGGAGAAGAAGCGGGGAGAAAGTTTCGCAGTCGAAGGAAGATGCGAGGAGGAAGCTGATGCTGAAGAGGTAGGCGGAGGGACAGAGCACGGCGGAGGCAAAGAACACGAAGAAGGAACGTCACCGGGGAAGGAAGATGAATTTTATTGCGACACTTGTAAGGTACTCGCCCATGCGAATTCTGCGAAACAAATAGCTCGAGTTATTGCTCGCGCGATTTATCTCTCGGCGTCGCGCAAAGGAAACAACGAAAACGACGAAAGTTAACTCGATTAGAAGGATGGGGGAACGAGCAATCCGGGAAAAATTGTTCCCTCGAACGCTATTCGACTTGTTTTATTGCAAGAAGGGAGACTCTTCGAAGCTTGCGCGAAAGCACGCGTGAAGACGTTCCGCCTCTGTCTGTCCTTTGTCGAATATCTTTATTCGAGTTATGGAAAGTTGGAATTAATACGGTGGTGCCACGTTTCCGCGATTATCGGGAATCAGAGCAAATATTGTGTTTATTTGATACTGGAAATCCGTTCTTGTTTGCGTAGAGTACAGTTGCTGAGCATGTACATACATCATTAAACGAGGCTGTAAATAACGCAGGCAATAGTTTGCATTTAGCCCGAGTGATAGCTTCGTAAATTATTTCTTGCGACCTCGAAACCGGATCTAGACTAGCGTTGCTCAACACACATACATCCGTGGACGAAATTGCATTCGAAATAGCTGGCTGAATTAACTACACTTGGAATAGATCGCACGTATACTTCTCTATTAAATCGGCTAACCTAAATTCAATAGAAGCAATCACCGCGCGACTCTGCTATTGCCGTAGAAACGTTTAAATGAAAAATGTAATCGATCATACCAGATACCAACAAACTTTTTCGACTCGCCAAAACTCCTTTTGGGAAACATGTTTGTAACGGAAAATCAGGCTAGTTACCGAATTTCAGCTGAATCGGCTGATTTTCGAAACTTTAGGCTATGCGTTAAATAGTGTAATTCTAGAAACGATTAAACAGCGTGTCCGATCATCGGTTTCCTTTGTCGTTGACATTACATAAATTACTCAATGCATTCAATGAGCAACACCATTATTAGAGGAATTACGAGAATCACTGCGCTGCCAGCACGATAATGAGTTACGCTCATAGGAGCCGTCAGTGATAAATTGTCCGTCGACAAATATATATAATTATCCGGTACAATTCGGTGCTGCCTCCGCCATAAATTTGTCGCTATTCGTCGACTATCAAGGTCGATCGGTCCTCTATGCGAAATGATAGACTGGCATGTACGCGGCCCGTTCGCAAATCAACCGTAAAGAATTGATACATAATTAATCTACGAACGACAAATACACGGCTCCTTTGTACCCGTTTCAGGCGTCGCGTCGCCCGGTCTGCGTATGCGACGGAAAATCCGACGACTCGGAAACACGGGCCAGCAGCATGCGTTAAGCGCCTAGTGGATGTGAAAGGATATCAATTTCCGGTGTGTCGTCGCGGTCGACTTTCCGCAGGACGGATTTCCGCCGCGCGAAAAGTAGCCGAATGAAATTATCCGTGAAATACGATCAAATCTGGCGGCTGTTTGTTCGATTTCATGCACGATTAAATCGTTATCGTCGCTTCGAACTCTTTTGTGCGCCGCGCGAATATTTATTTGCCGATCCACACCTGCCGGCGCTTAACTGTTAATAAATGTGCTCTTCTCCCTTTTCTGTTGCAGGTAAGCATAACGCTCTCGTTGGTTGGTTATATCGCAATTCTGGTCGGAGCGTGTAAGTAATTGTTTTGGTAGTACATACAAAAAACTATAACAGTTTTTTACAAAACGGAACGAACAGAAGTACATCTAATAGGTAGCCTACAGCGCGTGAATAAATTGTTCGCGCAACGTTTAAACGTGGCGGAATTTACTGAAAAGGCAGCCGTCAGCTGCTGAACTTGTTAGTTACTCATCTTTTGTACGAGTGCACGCGCGAGGGTCAGTTGATAAGTAAGTTACCCGTTTTAACTTTTGTTATAAACTAAGTATGTATTTAATTACCGCCGGATAGCCGCATGGATAAAACATTGTTGCTGGCAGCATAGTAAGTTTCAACCCGATTACGTTGGGATAGTCTCGCGTTACTGCACGTTAAACGGAGAGCGTAATACAAAAAGTACATCCAAGTTTCAATAGCGTGCTATTATCCGGCTACCACGGGCAAGATATTCTAAGTGCCTGAAGCTTTTCTTCGATATAATTAACGATTAAATGGTGAAACACGTTCGATTTTACCGCATAACTATCCGCCGATACCCTATCGAACGAAGAAATTTTGAAATTCGTCTAAATAATGGAAAACGTGCAGGGAATGTGGAACGACGGTTTCTTGGCTCTTTGCGTTCTTCAGTTTTTGCGTATCGTTTTCGATCAAGATATCGCCGGTATTTTCCCGGAAGTTTTCTTGTTTTCGAAATCCACTGGTCAGATTCGATCGAGTTACATCAGCCCGGTCGTGTCGCCGTTTCGTCCGAGACAAGTGCCTTTTAGAAACGTGACTGGACGACAGAACGACGCTCCGCGTCGTCGCAGCAACGCAACCGACGCAAAAATAAGGCGACGTCGCGTTGCACCCCGGGAACGGATCGCTTTCCCTTGAAACCGACCCCCAAAACATCGTCAACGGCATTTCTACGTCCGATGGTCCTGATAATGGCTGCGGCAAAAACCTTGACGCTTCCGGGAAAACCAAATGGATAGATAGAGCGAACCTTTTCGCCCGCGGATTTCGAACCCGTGTTTTCGGCGACGTTTATCTTGTCAACGGAAGCACAACCGGAACGAATCTTCTTTATTCGTGCAATCGTGTCCAGGATTCAATTCTGCGCAGTGCTGTTTTTCTAAATTGAGATCGCATTGCCGCATCGTTCTGCCGGATGCACAGACGTTATTGTTTCTCGTCTGTAAATGAAAACAATACCCAATGGGAAAGTTTGAACACGACTCCGCGCGCCGTGGATTAGGAAAGTATTTTTTAGAATGATAATGAGTTACGAACGTGAGATGACAGTTACAAAAAACATTTTTACGCCGTGCATTTGTTCCTGTCGGTATCCGTAACGTCGTTCGCAGCCATTGTGCTGTCGTATCATGTTTTGCCCACAAAAATTCGTGCTGCGAATCAAAGTGTACCACCACCGGCGGAAATCGGGTAATGTAATCTAAACTTTTGAGCATCGGTAAATGGTCGACTGTGTATTTCGGTGTTTAAGTTTCGCCGTTAAGTTGTTAATTCGCGTAATTAATTTCTTGGGGTTTAGCAGGCCAGCCGGAAACTTAGCGTGATTCGAAACTCGTGAGTCGGGTCGTAAATCTAATTAATGGTTGGTTAAGTGTGACTGCGATGTTAAGGGGCCGAAAGTCTGAGAAGGCAAACTTTTGGGAATGATGAAGGAGATAGCGGTTAAGAGAATGAACTTCGGTTTGTTGTGCCAAAGTGTCTGGTAATTAAACAGTTCAGGCTGCGTCGTGAACGATGACGCACCACGAAAATTCGAGTTCCATGCTGCCGGTGGCGAGGCGCGGCGGCTTTTGTTTTACAACTATTGAAATGCTAAAAATGTTTTCATGAGAAACGAACGGGCACGTCTCTTTGTTCGAGCGCACAATCCAAACTATTCAAAAACTGGGTAAGCTCGACGTTGTTATTTATCATGAGGACGGGTACCAGTAATTTTTATTACAAAAATATTCGGTAACAATTTTTTTAACGATTCCCGGTTGGTAAGCGAGCAAATTCCCTTGTGCTTTACGATTCGTGGGAAACCGGTTATACGTATAGAAATGGGAATCGCGATCTGAATATGTAGCAGGAATCCAATCAAAGATAAACTGGCGGAACTATTCGAAATGCGAATAGAATTAATATCGCGGTCGAATCCGTTCAGAATCGAATGCCATTTGAATATTCGGGGTAATTTTGATCGCTTGAAATTCGGGGTGATCTTTCAAGTGGCTACACCGCGAGGTATTAATAACTTCGAATATCCGAAGATTCTAGCTCTAGCTCGACCATATGGAGCATTTCCAATATACCGATTGTTCGGTGTGGTTTCCTTGAATGGTATGCTGGAATCAGTTCAAGTCACTAATACTACGACCGGTGTCTACTTAACTCCTATTAGTACCCTAAACGTGAACCACTGTTTACCACCGTCGGCTTACCAATAAAGAAAATTGAAAGTCCACGTGTCAATGCACCGTCGAACGAAATTAATCTCTTGCTGGGTCATTTTGGAATTTGCTCGTGCCAGTGTTTCTGCAACGTTCTCTTCGAACGATACGATTTGGGACGGTGTTTCGGTGCCATACTTGAAGCTAGGGTTTCGTCCGCCGTTATTTCCGGGGCCCGCCTCAGGTACTTGCCAGGGCATTCTCGTACAGTACTCGTAGCAAAGTACTCGTTTCAGTTTCGAGCCGGCTAGAAGAGAAGGCGAGCCGAACCTGTTGTGTTTGATCAACGAAATGTTTCGTCCGCGATGAATTGGCCGGCGAGAAAAATCAACTCCAGTCTTGCACATTCGGTTGTTCATCGACGAACGGGCACTCACGTTCGAGATTGAAATGCTGAAAAATTCGGAACACCTCTGAAGCTGCGCACGGTCCCGCCTCGAAATTCGAAGGGCTCCATGGAAATCGGGCTCGTTGGAAAGCTGCGCTGCACCGCGGGCTTTTGTCTTTCTCTCTCCTGCAAACCGGCTTCGTTTCTTTTAATTGGCCTGGTCGGACGACGTGAATCACTCCGTCGCGCGTCGCGTCGCCGCTTTCAGTTTAATGAAACGGCCCGGTTCCGCGCGGAACGCGCTTCCGCTGACCAATCGCAGCCGTCGCGCGTCGCCATCGGGAACGCTATCCTCTGGAGAGGATCCGTCCAAGTATCTCTGCTTTTTATACCCGGAGAAATCGGCGTCGCGTCTCCGCGGATTGTCGCCCGAATCAATTTTCGCGCGACCGAATTTCGAAGGACGACGAACAGAGAGCTCCGAGCAGGAAATTACGCCGGTGTGCCGGGGTGTAGCTGCGCGTCGTACACTTACTCTCTGCCGCCCGAAAGCGCGGTGGCTCCAGAACCTATTTCGCTAAAATCGCTAAATTTCCGATTCGGAAAATATCGTAGCGGCTAGCTGGGTGCCGGAAGAGAAATCTTCGGCGCACCAGCACCGAGAAAGATTTATGGTTTGCACAGAATAACACGCTGGTTGCGAGAAAACGTCTTCAACGATTTTGGCCACTTAGCGGACAGGTGTGTCCTTGTAGTTCCTAGCGACGAACTCAATAGCGCAAGTGGACGTCATAAATTTTGGGTAGTCGAAGGGTCTCCAAGCCTAGAGTGTCCGAAAATGTCGTGGAAACGCGTCGCACAATCAACGTGAAAGCGCAGAGATTCTGAACAGTCGAAACACTTTCTCCCGGCATTCGAACGCCACCGAAAGTTTCATCTGAAAAATTCCGCGTCGTTCCGCGAGGACTCGACGGCGTGAAAAACTTTTGAAGCATCCGCGATGAAGATTCGTACTCGAAACGTTCGACTTTCGCGGCTGTTCTTCCCGATCTTGAAGAGTTGTTGAAGTAGTTCTGCTCTTTTAGAAACGGCCAATCTGGGAACGAAACTGGTGCCGCAGAAACGCATTCTCCTTTGAAGGAAAATTGTATCTATAGACGGGAAAACCGTCCCGATGGATTGCTTCGAAAATAGCGAAACCCGAGAAACGGAGAAGGAAGTACTTCTGCTGGAAATAAGTGAGCCACTACCCTTACAAATGCAAGCGAGATTGGCGCTCGTTGTTACCACGCTAGACTACGTGCTATCGAAATTTTATCAGCGCTGTCGTAAATGCAAAAGTATGTCCGAAAGCCCCGGCGTATTGATAAACATTAGGTTCGGTTGCTTGATTACCGGATCTTTCTCTTTCGCTTTCGTTGCCTTGCCTCTACACAGATTCCGCCGACCGATCGATGCACTGCGCCGCTTCGAATTCCAACAGCAAGAAACTGTCGTTCCCAATAAACCAAGGATATTATACGCAACAAGAGTCCTCGGAAGTATAACGAAGCGAAATCAGCGTGCAACAATTTGGATTACCACTCGGCTCAAAGTTTTTTGTGTCGGTAGTAACCACGAAAAATTTTCTATTTCCTTCTTCCGTCCTTTCTCAACTTTAATTTAAGTTTGTACCGCGAAGTGTTTTCACTTTTATCGCTTTAATAAGCGTCGCCGAGGTAAGATTCGGTAATATCGCGTGGCACAGAGTTAACAAAAAAAAAGTAATTAGACGAAGGACAAGAGTTGCGACAAATTAAAACGGAACGGACGATAACCTAGTAAATTAAAAAGATTAATCGCTTTTTACTCTTCGGTGCGGTGGTAAATATCATAGCAGTGGGAGAAATTCGGGGTGAGTTCTCTTCGACTCTTAGGCTAATTTATTGGCTCTGGTAAGGGTGGTTGAAGTTATTGGGACTCGGTGTCAAGTTCGAGAGACCCTTTCGTGGGTCTTGCATTGCGTTGCGCCTCAAGAGTACTCCCGGAGGTTAATGCGATAGAGTCAGTCCGTTGTCTAAGTCTGCTAATGTCGACCCTAAATGGATTAGCGGGGGAGAGGGAACGTCGGGCTAAACGACGATATAATACCCGGCGAATTTCCGTTCTGCAAATCGGTTTAACTGCCCGGCCGGGTCCACAAAGCGTGCCGACACTGCCCGCGATAATGTACGTAATACTCGTTAACAAAAACAAATTCGACATTACGCGGCTCCGAAAGGACCGTTTTGCACGGCCGCTTTTGAATCCTGAAATTGGATTATGCATGCCGTCCTTTTCGGGAATTACGGGCTGCTTCGTGCTCCTGCTCCTCGCAAGAAGTCGCGCCAAGTTTTAGCGGGGTGACGGTGATTTAGGCGTTCCGAAGCCCTGGGATTAATGGCAAAAGAAAGTTTCAATGAGAAAAGGGACAGGGAATCGCGGCGGAGCGCAGATTCCCGGGGAAATTACCGATTTTCGAGAACCTGCCCTCAAAGGAAGAATATTTAACCACCAACATTTCTGACCAAACTCGAAAGATAAATTTCATCAAAATACTCTTCCCCGCAGAATTAAAAAAAAAAAAAAAAAGTTTGGGGATCTTGTATTTCTGTTCTTCGCATTTGTAAAAGTCCTTCGTTTCTTTATTGACACGTCGTTAAAGAATTTATATAATTTTGATTTGTATTCGAGGGAAACAGTTGATTCGAGGTATACATATGTATAAGATACGTATATGTATCTTTCTCCGGTTTCGACGACAACTAAATGTAAAATTCACGCCGCCTGTTACTCCGTCGCGTCGCTGGGTTACTCATTCACGGTTCGCGGGGTTTTCGAACATGAAGGCTTTGAGTATGTACGTAGACGTAATTTGATTTATTCATACGTCGTGTGAATACGCACCCGTGTGACGCAACTACGCGTGCAATTCGGAGCGAGGTCTATTGCAAACGTCTGGATCCTTTAATAATAACTTTCGCTAGGAAATGTCGCTTTGCCGTCGCGAATAATGTTTGTTCACGAGACGAATATTTTACCGTTTGTCGTTCTCGGTATGGTAAATATCAACCCTCATATTTGTCGGTAATAATATTAGTGTACGGGTTTCGCGTATTTTTACGATTTTTATTTCGAATAAATATTCAAAATTTAGCCAAAATTTGTTTGATAAAGTAAACGCTTCAGATTGCGATTTAGATGACATTTTTTTCAAACGCTGCAAAAGGACTTTACGTATTCAGTGACCATAAATTCGTGGGGAATAACATGTACATCCGTGTACAAAACTGTTAAAAGAATCAGCTTTCCATTTCAAAATGAAAAAGTTTTTCCATGTTGTCGTGCTACGTATATTCAAAATACTGCCGCTGTGGGTTAAAAAATATTTACAAAAATGCCAAGTAGCTTCTGTCGTAACAATTATTCGGATATCAGCTGTGAAAAATATCTCCATCCATGACAAAAAAGCAAATAGAACGATAAAAGCTACCATGTGGGAGAAAAATGTAATTACGAGGATTAATAACAGCAACGTAATAAAACTGTTGAAGTTTCTGTCTCTGATGATAAAAAATCGAGGGACGAAATGTGACTCGGGATCTTGGAGCATCCTTGGAATACGGGCTGGCCAGTTTCGTCGCGCGGAAGCTCTTCATCGAGGTCGAAAGCGGCGCTAATTTTCCGACGACTTCTTCTCGAGATTTACAACGCCGTGTGCCGAGCTTTGCCCGTGCGCGGCCCGGCCGCAGCGCAGTAAAACCGAAGAGGGCCTCGCCGTCGCGTCGGAGCCCCCTAAACTAGTTGCAGAATTCAATTTTGAGAATTAAATTTAAGCCGCACTTTGAATTATATCGCGCCGCAATAAAGCCGGACTATAATATATCGCAGCGCATCAGCGATACCAACCGAGACGGGGGATCTAGAATCTTACAGAGAAAGCTTAATAAATCGTGACAAAACACGAAATTACTGTGTCGTTATCGTTATCATTACGAGTAGAATAAGTTATGGCTGAGCATCTCGTTCTTTGTACAAACCTATTTTAGCAATGATCCCAGATACACTCTGCCTTTTCTTTTTTGGATAAACCATTGCACTTTCACAAATTTTGTTCTCACGAGACAACAGATTGTGCCTGCTCGAAATATGTCCAAAACACGAGACATGTAACGGCTGGAAGATACTGTTCTTTGACACGGGTCGAGTGTATCGTAATTTGGAAAATTCCGGGGTGGAACGTAATTTACTGGAAATCATCTGGAACTGATTTGGCCGGGCTCTCTGGGTTTTGCATCACGATCGATACAGAGGCGCGACGACGTTTACAGATCGGTGTTTTCACGGGGATGAGAACGAATTCGAGTTTTTGCCGGTGGACCGGCCTTGAAATCAGCCCGAGATAAATCGGAAACATCGATCAGGTTAAATGTCGACGGCGCACCGGCAACCCTCTAGACTTCCGGCCGTAGATTTCCCGCGCTGAATGAAAAATCACGCGGGTTTCGGCTTGAATACCAACCGGGTCAGGTCGCGGCGACGCCGGTGGCGACCGTGTGGCAAACAGATGCTTCCGATTTAGCATATCACATTGTCAACGTTCGTTGTATACATGCATGCATAAAGGGCGTTCGATTTCATCTATGCTGCGAGGGAAATCGCTTTCAACGGTTTCCTTTTGCGCACCGTTATTCCGATTCCCCGGACGCTGACAAACACTCGAATTTCGCCGGGCACTTCTTCCGCTTCGCCTCCGTTCTGCGTTGTTTCTCTCTATACTAGAGCTGTCGGGAGTTGAAACAACCTATTTATTACTTTACAATAATTAACACGGTGACGTCACTCTTCCTAATTTTCCACCACTTTCAACCAATCATAACCACCGAGAATCTAACAGCAAGCCAAGCCTTGCCACATCGCAATAAAGACCACTTCTCCGGAGATTGACGATACAATCATTCGCCGTTGAACCTTTACCGAGTCGCGATACGTCTTCTCCCGATTCCGGGATCGACGCGACACCACGTGACCTGTAAATAGACGTAAACAACTAGATACTAGACCAGACGAAATATTCAGTGGGAAGGAAGTCGTGCAAAACGAGCGACGTCCCCACCTGTTCGTCGAAGATAACCTTAAACTCTTGCCGATCCTATATCCGTGACTTATGGAGCCGACACGAGACAGTATTAAGGGGTTGCGTAAGAAGGGCGGCGATCCATGCGAGAAATAGTAGAGAGGAAAGCGTGGATATGCGCGCAAGACGGGGATGTTAGTTCGCAGCCCGGTCACGATGCTGCTAGGCGGTGGCGAGGGGATGGTTTTCACAACGGGGGCGGCGGCAGGCAGATGGGAGACACCAGGAACTGCATTATGCATCCGAAAGTGGCTGACTACACCCCCATACCCGACGTTCGACGTGTAGCTGCACGGTTTTCACAGAATATTCGACGAAGCTGCTGTACTTATACCTCCTGATGGTTCGACACCGAACGCTTTGCACCTGTTCTTTGACGAACACCGAAATGAATAATTGCTACGTTTCACGCGTCCACGGCGCAAGCGACGGGGACAAGAGATGGAATTTGAACGATTGAAAAATAAGAGAAATTCAATCGTTTGTTTTACATACGAAACAGGGGTATGTCCGTGTTACTCCCTGAACCACCAGGCTAAATAACACAGACGTGATAGCCATTTTCCTAAAGCCATTTCTACGGAACACCACTTTACGCGGAGCATGCGGAACACGGGGAATTCGTGTATACCGTTCCCCGGATTCGCAAACTTTGCGCTCCACTTTGTGCGCATATTTACATTTGATCCCTGCCGCTTCTCAAATCAGGTTTATTGTC
The DNA here is from genome assembly GCA_028454255.1 of Halictus ligatus. Taxonomy (NCBI): domain Eukaryota; kingdom Metazoa; phylum Arthropoda; class Insecta; order Hymenoptera; family Halictidae; genus Halictus; species Halictus ligatus. The sequence continues at coordinate 8,602,780 of CM052136.1, forward strand.
TATCGACAGCCCGTCAAAGGAGAAGGAATCGTGGCCGTAACGCAAGACTCTGGTCTACCGAACGGGACGTACCAGGTGTGTGTGTGTGTGTGTGTGTGAGAGAGAGAGAGAGAGAGAGAGAGGCGGGGGAGAGGGAGAGAGGGACCTGCTGTGTGCAATCGTGCGAAACTACTCAAGGACATGTACAGCAACCGTCACAGCACCGTCGACGGATCCTGTCGATGCCACCACTCGACAGGCTTACCACTAAAGCCCTGTGATTCGATTCGAGCCAGCGACCCAGATCGTTCCTGACATTTGCCAGACGATCCATGATAGATCCGCCTTTGCTCACAGTACCACACTGACTTCCCGGCTGTTTCATTTTTATGCCCCACGGGATCTTCCTGTTCGTATAAATAAAGATGAAATTTTTCCCGGCTGCGTGTGAAAACGAAACTTCCTTTTTGTTTGACGGATACCAGTTATGCTTACCGGGAAAACGTATGTCAACCGACAAACGCTAAACTCGACGTGACTTCGGTGGAACCCGCTGCTCGCAAAAATATTCGAAGACACTGGCGCGCGTAGGGATTCCGCCCTTCCGATCTTGTTGCGTCCCCTAATACCGGATTTCTTTTCTCCAATTTCGCGGAGTCGTTCAGCCGACGCTGACTGTTTGTCAACTATCATAAAGAGGCAATCGCCCTTATAATATCCATATATTCGTCCGCGATTTTTAATATTACTTAAAATATTTGTTCTCGGAATTCCGACAAAAAAGTATTACCGACGCTCGTTCCCCAGGAGTGGCATTATTCAGCGCGAAAAAGGATCGTGGGAGGGAAATTCTGGAAATTTCATGAAATTCATTGCAAAAACGAAGGCCCACCGCGAACCGTAAGCGCTATAAAAATAGCAATCGCCATGCGCCCAGTGATTTGTCTCCCTGTACGGTTCGCCACTTTTCACCTGCCATCGATTCCGTTCTCTCCGGCTCGATCGTTCTCTACCCTCTTATTTTATTTTTATAGTCGGTCCACCGCAGTTGCAGTTGCAGCTGCGCGACGCGTCGGTGCAGACTCCTCTCGAGTGTATGCCGCGACGGCTCGCATATTCGGAACTGCATTACTTTGATTCAGATTCTCTCGTTAACCATCGCGATGATAGGGAAAGAAAAAGTTACTCTCACCCTGCCAGTACCGGAACAGTTACGTGATTGGGCCGTGGCGAAAGCGAGGTAGAGGTGACAGGGTAGAGTGGGAGACAAGTCTTAATCTGGCGACTCTGCTGCGCGATACGATACTTCAGGCCTGTCCAACGTCTTCTTCGTCACGGGTCACACGGTTTCCACCATCAATCTGTCCGTTTCCCCACAGGCTCCTCGTGTTATAATATGGCGATACGACCGTGTCAAATAGTGGGGGAACGTCGCGCCCCACCTAAGCGGAACGAAGAAGTGGGAGAGCGGGCCGCGAGTTGGACAGGCCTGCTATACTTCGAACTGTTTCCTATGTAAGACCCTGAGTTCCGTGCGCATCGTGCGCTTATTCAAGATAGATCGTCGAGTCGATCGACCCCGAGCAACGTAACATTTTATAGAATCTTTTATCAGCGCGCACCAGTCGCCGGACCGGGCCGGGTCGGGCCGATATCGGCGTTCACCGACGGTTAAATATGTACATTCAATCTCGTTCGCGTAGATACGCGTGTCCGTACACTTCCACCGCCTGCTTTTGTCCAACTAATCCGAAGAATGAAAGCGGTAATGCGTGGCCGGTTCGCGCATTGTCGACGGGGACGTCACTCTTGGCGCAATAACGCCGGCCGCGAATAGGACAAGGGGATGAAAAATGACCGAAAGTTCTCGATAGCGAAGGGCGGCGACGAAAGGGGTTATCTGCGATATCGATTGGCCATCGGCATTGTTGTTAGTCGCGCGGCGTGGGATGGGCGAAAAATAGTTGGGTATCGTGGGCAGGAATCGTAATGAATTGATGTCGAAACTACATCTCCCGTGGCACCGGGAATATTCTCTGTCGACAACAGTGTCGTTCTCATCGGGTAAACCCGTAATGGGTTATCATTAGTTTTTTCAAAAGTTCCGCTCGAACTTGTGCATTTCGTTTAATGGAGGATGCTTGTTCTTGCGGAACCTTCTCCGAAAAGTGTTGTATTTCGAATAGTCTATACTTTTGATCGAGAGTGCAACGTTTCTGCCGAATCATAGAAATATTCTGAAAGTCTGGCAAAAGGAGATCGATCTCCGAAATGGATGAAGCTGTCGAACAGTTATTCCGTCGAATGGAATTCGATATGGGAAATCGTGTGCAAGTCATTTTTTCTTTCTTTTTTTTTTGGAACAATCGTTTGTAGAATTGGTTTCCGCGCTGGCCGAGTGACGGTTTAATGGATCCACAAAACGGTATGTCCCCCCTTGTAACATTCTGAAAATGGTTTCATTCTATTAGGTGGATCCATTTGTCTTTCTTCGCTCCCTTTTTTTCACGGAAGACAACACGGAAAACTTTCTATTTGACGTTTCCCTTACCCTCGCCATACCGAAAAGATAAATGATGCTCCAGCAGCACGATTTGACGCGCCTTGTGCTCTTCATCAGACTTCCGTGATTTTATCGTGGATTTTCGTGGGCCGGGAAGCCTCGTTTATCAAATTTTAAAAATCCTGCCTGGTTGTTTTCGCGCGCTTAATTAAACGAACGCTGACGCTATTTTCTTATAATTCTCAAAGACTCGATAGAAACGGAACGCGATGCGGGTACATGAAAATCCGCAGTGAGCAACGTTCACCTAAATATGGCATGCAATTAAATATTTCCCGAAATGCAAATGTCTCGCGCGAGATATTAGTTAACGAATAAGTAGCTCCAACACGCGGGGAACACTGCAATTGATAAGCGGAAAAAAGTGAGGCACAGGCAGAGTCGACGAATGGAGATGGAACGAACGAAGAGAAGCAGCAAAAAGAACCATAAAAGGACGTGTTGCACCTTCGCTATCTGTCCGGCTCGTTCAATTTCTTTTGCATAATGCGACTAACGAGCCGGTTTCGGAACTGGCTCGGCGAGCGTTGCGCCGATGCAGTTGCTACGGACGCAAAAAGTTGCACGGTTACTTGCAATCGGGGCGCAACTACTTCGCTTCAAATCTCTCGAACGTAAATCCGTGCCAGTTCCTGCCGGTGATACAACGCTTACTATCATGCGAATGCAGCTTCAGTCGTCTCTATAGCGATTAACAAAAACGGACGGAGATGTGTGTGTGTGTGTGTGTGTGCCAATGAAAATGCCTAACGACTGATTGCTACTCGTTTGCATGTATTGCTCGAGAGATAAACTGTTCCCTTCTTTTTCTACAAATCCTATTGTGCACCGTGCTTCCAAAAAGTTCCTGCACTAACGCTAAATAAAATCGACGGGGACGCGTGCAAATCGAATTTCGCTATTCGAATAAACTTCTCGTGAGAACTTGTTTAGAATGATATATTACATATTTTATCGAAACAGTTGTTTTGTAACACGACATTCTATATGTACGTTCCAAGAAACAACTCAATATTCCCGAATGATACGGTGTGACAGTTAAATCCAATACGATTTGTCAGTTCCAGACAGACAGTCTGTGTATTGATGAATTTATACGGCAGAGTAATATCCACAATTGTCGTTCCACCTTTCAAGGATGTAAGCTCTAAAGCACGGGACGTATTGACGTACAAAACTTTCAGAGTATGGTCGTATAAGGCGAACAAAAAATATCGAACTGTTCGAAGTGAAAACCCTCTATATTTTTTCCGGGTTTCAAACCGTGGGGCCTAACGATTGCAGAGACAATTTCAACGATGTAATAGTTGAAGGTGATTCGAGGTCATTTAAGGTCAGAAACGTAAAAATGTAAGAAAAATATGAATTCGCTGCGAATGCGTACGTAACGGGATACTTTCAGCTTTATTCGGCTGAAATCGAAAATAATCTGTTACGACAGCCCGAGTAGAGGCTCGATTTGCTTCCCGACAGCGAGCCGAACCTCCGAGATGAAAGTGCGCGCCGCGCGAATCTAAGAATCGATCTTCGGCCGTCGAACAGCCGTAGAACAAAGGGGTAATTTAGCGAACGGGAAGGAAGCGTCCGGGACTGGTTGCGTCTCGGGTGGTTCTCACAATGCGAAGCTCGTGTCGGAGGGAGAGTAGAGGCTGAGTCGACGACGCTCTGCGACGCGTCGCGACGCCTGCCTTGCTAGAGAATAGGCGTGCCCCGTTCCAAAAGAGGGGAATCGCGAAGCGTTTCGGATGAAACGCGGGCTTCCAATTACACGGGAATTGAGAAACAGGAGGAGGTGCGTGATCGAGCATGCGGAACACAGAGGGAGAACATAATCCGAGAATGACCTGCATTCTTTAGATTCGACGCGGAAAGGGAGGAGCTTGCCGTGACGTGCACGAAATACTTCTAAGCGTTCGGAGCGATGACGCGGAAGGGAATCTTTTCTCCGATAGATGTGTTCAGATTACTCATAAACGATCCGACTGTTCTCGCGAATGCAATCCTGGCCCCTCGAGTTTCTATAGCAAGCAAATATAGCAAGCAGAATCTCGAATAAATCGTAGGATTCATCGACTTTCTCGGAAAGGGTAGATTTTCGAAAGATGGAACATTTGCTATCGAACGTGTCGCAGCGTCGTTTGCGTTCCATCTCGTTTTCATAAATAATGTCGTCCCTTAGCAGACACGGGTATCCGATCTCCGCGAGATTTCATCATGCATTCATGTCGCGCGTGTTCTCGTCACATAAAATCTAAATTTTCGTGGCTATATCCATAGGTATTTTCATACATCTTATTAGGGGCTCCCTTGGTAATTCCGAGTGAACGCGCCAATCTTGTGGTCGGGGATATCGCGGCTCTGTTTTTCAATTTTCTGCCGCTGAAAATCGGAACACCGGCGAAATCCGGGGAGATGCATAAAATCTCAGGGCCAAGAAAATTCGAGGGTTTCATCCGAGTCGTCCGTATAAACGAGAATTACCGTTACATTATTCTCGGCATTTTCGTAAAAAGCATTCACGAGGGACAAAATTTTTGTTGAATTCGAAATATTTCGAAAAAAAAAGAACTGTACACGATACAGCTGATTTGAAATGTAGATATGTTTACCTGCGAAATCACAAATACCCTGTTCCTACGAACTTTTACCTCGACTCCGGCATGCCCTTTGAAACGTGATTTACCTTCGAAGCACTTTCGAGACAACTTCGATAAAGCAGTTTCCCAGGTCTCGCTGTGTCTTTGATTAAACCCGAGAAATTTGAGATGAATAAATTTAAAGTTATCTCGGGAGGTCAGGTTAAAGTAAATTATTTGAACGCGAGGAGTTTTTGTAGCGAGCACGGATGCGATGCAGACGCAGTAATTAAGACGAAAGTGACACTGGGAAAGCTGAGGCAACGTTGAATGCGTAATTATAAGATGGAGTTAATGCAAAGTTTGCGATTACAATCATGATAATACGACAAGTATAATTAAGACGTACGTAATACGAAGACTATGAACTCGGTGGAACCACCGGCGAAATGCTCGAGCACTTTACAACGCAAAGTATCCGACGTAACGGCGAGAAACTGCGAAACAGAGGTGTGGGTACGTGCGGCGTTCAAACATTTTGAATTTCAGAAAAGTTCTACAGGGTGTACCAAAATTATCAGTGAAAAATTCAGTCCTTGACTGAATTTTCATGCTCCGGTTAAAGGAAAAAATAATTCTTCTACCTGTTTTACGTTGATTACGGCAGTTACGGTGCCGGTCCCTGCTGGCAAGAATGCTGTCGAAAATTTCGGCTGGCTCCTATTAATGGGATTAGCATTTAACGCGGGATTTGCGATTCAAAATGCGTTTCCGAATGTAAGGGCGGCAGTCGGCGCTCGTATTATCGAATTTCGGTGACAAAACCCTCGCGGAAAGTTTCGCCGGCGACAGATGCGAGCAGAGAAATTTCACTCATCACGCCGGCCGCGTTGAATAATGCAGAAGGTAACGCGCAACAACGAAGACAGGCCCGAGCGGAGGTGCGTGGCCGCCCGTAGTAGCGAAAGGGTTAAACGGAAGACAAAGATAGCGTGGTTTGCCAGACGTAAGTCACACATAACGAACAGAAGTGTTTAGAAAATACAAAATTTCTTTTCCGAGCAACAAGATTAGCTGGGACTATTTTCCACTTAGAGGTCCAATTCATAAATTAGCGGATGGAAATGTAAATTTATGCGTACGGCCGCAGTCCGGTTACGATAAAGCCTGATCAAAGAAGTTATGCGCGGCCCACCACTATCTATCTATAACCGTAACACGCAGGGCGCGGTGTTAATTTCGTTATTCACCGGCTACTCCGCCAGGTAGCATGAATAGACGTCGCGCGACTATTTCCATTAATCACGACGCACTTAACTTGCGCGGAATCTGTCAGAGCAGCCATTGATCAGGCGTCCGGATGGATTGCTCCTGAAACAGCCCGCAGTTGGATGCACGGCCCGCACACCCGTGATTATTTACGCAATCGGTATTCGTTGATGCGTTCGCCCGTGCACGCCTAGCTCTGAATACTCTATTGTTAATGCTATAAGCATCACCTTAAATTCGTGGCCGCAACAGATCACCCATTGTCTCGCCTCGCTTCCACCGAATACACTCTTTTTCATTTCTGATCGGATTAGGGAGGCAGTGCAGAACAGTATAGCCATCCGATACCTAAAATCAGTGCAAACTATTTTTTTTTTCATATTCACATCGGAATTCTACGATTCGCATTTCAAGTAAAAATATTCACTCGTTTTGAGTTCTTAAAAATGCAGTTTTCAGGTAAACGGCATTAAAGTTTGGAACGATGGTCCCTACAATCTATAACTTAGTTACGAAGCTGATTTTTCGGACACAAGAGGTATTATCCGCTGTAACGATTTTGTTCAAACGTGCCTGAATGTGACAAATTAGCAAAATCATGGGGAATGCGTTTGTATCTAGCAGAAGAGAAAATTGGAACGTGCAATAGCAATTACTACAACTATCCGGTACACTAAAATGTTATCTATTGCTTCGCGCACATCGCTACGCGTGTACCATTTTTCAACCGTTTCGGACGTTAATGTGCGTAATAGCTTAATTTACTCTACCCGAAAAATTAGCAAAATTTATTCAATGAGTAGATTAAGCAGGACATTTTGCCGCGGAAATGATCGAATATGAGAATTTGCCGGTGACGTTTGCACCTGTGCGCTACATGATGTATGCACCTCTCTATTACAGTTTCTGCTTGGGATTAATGCTGCTGACATATTATTTACATTACCGAATAATTTGATTTACAGTATTAATTAGAAAATAATACCGCACCATCGTTAATATTTATTACAACTGGGAACAAAGAGTAATGGGCGGACATCACGGTAATCGATCATTTAAAAGCATGCGTTTCCGACGACTTTTCAAGATCATCATCTATCTTGCCTCTCCCTTTATTTGCGAAATCTCATTCAATGGAACGGGAACATCCGGATGAAGGAACATACAACAGCAACAAAAAGTTGGTCGTTGTTGTTCGAATAAGAACGCTGTATAGGGGTATTCCTTATGAATTTTATAACAATTTTGGAACAGACAAAAAGTAACTTGCACACTCCGTGTACCTATAAGTACGTGTGCAGAATTGCAATGCGAGAAGCGTAATAGTTGTTCCGCGGAAAAACAATTTCTAAAAGTTGATGAAAAACCGCCTCGAAAACCGGAATACTCCCTTAAGGGGCATCCCCTGCGCGTTACCATCGCGTTCCACCGAGTCGGCTTTCACGATTGTCGCGCGAATCGTATCCGTTTAAAGCTGTCCAAATCTTTGTTATGAAAACGCGTTGCACATAGTTCTTCCGATTTCCATATTTCACTATTCATGAACGAGGCTAAGAAACTGGCCACGAGAGTTTCTCGGTTCACTCGGGTACCCGTGATCCGGCATTCCGAAACACCAGAAACCCGTCGGGTTTTTCCGTGGAACGTATTTCGACCCTTCTGAACCCCGAGCCCCGAATCCTCGCCACCGCCGAAATCATTCCCTCTGTCCCAGCGGCGTGGTATTCAGCTGTCTCGGTTCGGCACCAATTTAAGAAGCTTATAAAGAGGAACTGCACTCTCGGCGGAATGCAAATCTTCGGGACGCCGAGAAAATTGCGCCCACTTTAAGCCGTTGTCGGGAATAGTTTCCGTTTTGATGGAGATCGTTGCCGCCCGGGCGAAACGGAATCTCCGCTGTCAAATTAAACATCCGGCTCTTCTCCTTTTTCTCCGTTCTCACTTACTTTCGAAGCGGTGCTAATGTTAAGCGCCTCTTGTCCAACCAAACATGAAACTCATCTTGGGAAAATTATAAAGCAAAAGCCCCCCCTCGTTAGAAAACACAGAATTTGCAGATTTTTAATCTGTTCCACCCTATATTTGCGTCTATAACATTGTTGCTGCGAGAAAATACTTTCGCGCACGATTTCATGGAGAACGGTTCCCCATTCCTTACCGCGAGAAAATATTTTTGCGGACGATTTCGCGTGGATTTCTCGATGAGACTCGAGCATCAAAGGTTCGAAATCGCTTTAGACGTCGCGCGGCACGACACAGCAATGCTTTTAAAAGTCGATTCTCACCGGTTGTTCTGACCGTTCGAGTAACCGGTGATTAATTCCGAATATTTCGTCGATAGTTCTACGACAGTTCCACGCGGAGCATCTATCAAGCGGAGCATCCGTATGGCTCGAGGCTATTTTAAATTCCTGGCGGAAGCCCCGATTATTACGGCGACTAGGAACGCCCCATGAACTCCATTCAGTTCCGTACCACGACGTAGTCGAGTCAGGAATCCGGAGTCGTGTGCCATTTTGTTAGGAAAGCCGTATCAATCCGTTTGTACACATACAGAACGCGCCGAACGAGCATGCTCCTCTGACCGAACCCCCCTTACGCCCCTTACACCCCTTCCACGACCCCTTCTGCGACCCCAACGATGCACCGAAACTTTCCCAACTGGCATCAAGCCACCGTCACGCCGGACAGAATTCCAATGTGTTTACAGTTATGTTTACGCTCAGAATCGTTCCGGAACAATCCTATCTAGCACCGTTTCGTCTGACTTTCCATCCTCGACGGCGACCGTTCTCCTTCATGGGATTACTCCGCGCGGCCAAGATTGATAGTTTCTATTCGACGGACGGAAAATGATTGTTTGCCGGTGCCGTACGAATGGCTTGTCCTACCAACAGGACAGACTGATATTTCTCGGAGCCTCTCCACTCTTTTCCTCGGATCCTTTGCTTTTTTCGTTGCAGCTCGGAGAAAAACTTAATACTGTACAATTAATAACTTGTATGTTTTTCACTGGTTCCTCCTATCATCTCGTGGAGAAACAAGTAAATAGAATTCAGCAAAATACCGGGCAATGTTGCGAATAACATTTTAAAACCGAGGCTGCATCGGGTGCAATAACGCGGACAAACATCCGGCGACAGGGGCAGGGTAATTACATTGGCTTATCGTTCAGGCGAATTTAATTAATTGTCCGATTTAATTGTAAATTCCAATTGGTTTAATTTAAAGCAGGAAACTAATCTTGAATAACTACACACGGAAAATAACATCTAACTTTTGTTTGTCTGTTTCGTTCCTTTTCTCGTTTTACCGTTGGATCTTTTATTTCCATTCTCGTCGATAAATTTAATGCATCGTCGAAAACTTACGAGTTACCGTTCTACCGGATGGCCAAGCATTTTTCACCACGCCCACAGTGTAGTTAGGCAATTTCGGCACAGTAATCTATTTTACGACCTCCAATTAGCAACTGAAGTATACATATGGTTCCCTGAAGAGCGTTTAACGTTGCGAAGAATAGACCGGAACAATGGAGAACGAGAAAATATATGGCCGCGTGTGTATCGGCAGAGATTGACAATGGATCGGTAAATTCACCAGTGAAGGAGGAAAATTAATTCCCGATTAAGTACCAGCCTTATTGTTACCATACGAGTAGAACACGATACTCAGCCACCAATTGACACAATAAGAGGTAATTTAGAGTACATTCCAAATGTCTACAGGGAGTCCCAAAATGGTACAAACCTGGAGGGTTTCTACTTGAAAAAGTGGAAACGAGTTTGCGTGCCGCCATATTTTGAAAAACAGCAGAGATAACGATGCGCTAACACGTACTGGACTGCACCCAGTAAAACCGTATCTCGAGGGACGTGTTCTTGAAAACCTCCAAGGGTTTCGAAGAGAATGGGCGTTTGCTATTGCTCGGCGTGTGCATTACCTGGATACGGGGCAAGAGAAACGGAAACTCTAATGAAATCTGGGCGGCTTAAACACGCGACACGTCTTATCGTGATAGCAGATAGCTGTGCTCTTTCAACTTTAATTCCTTAATTCGTATTTGCTGGTGCCCGATTCCGCGTATCACGGCTTAAAGCGTAATGCGAGGGCTTTTGTTCAAATATTGTTACAACACGAAGAGTTTCCCGTCTGTTTATCAGCCGGAAGTTGGGACATAAGATGGATTCAAGCTCGTTCGGCCGGGTATACAGTTGAGAGGAGGACTTCGGGGATAATTCCGTCTGTTATATTATCGCAAGCGCGGTGCAAGCTGCAAGGTCAACACGCGAGAGACACGGTCACAGCATCTTGCAACGTGACATTGAAAAGTGGAAGCAGAAAACTATGGAATCTCAGCTAGGACGAGCGTCGAAAATGTTTTCATTGAAATTTCAACTTTCTCGGACGAAGTATCGTTGACGGAGAAAATTTTAACGAAAATGTTAACAGCGTTCGGGGCGAATACGATTTACTTTGGTAAATGAGAGGACCAACGAGAACACGAAGAATGCTTAACGGTGTACGTTTCGGATGTTCAATTGATTTTCTCGAAGCAATTTTCGTTCGCCCAGGAATTTTTTAAACAAACGTGACTCGAAACGCGTTCCGTGCAGCGCGGCAATATGCCGGGTCTCTGAAGGGTCATGAATATTGTCGCAGACGACAGCGCGAGACCAATTCGTGCCCGACGACGAATTCACAGTTCCATAAACGTACGGCCCTTGACAAAGCTAACAGACAAAAGTGCATGCGAGGTAGTCGCGCTGGAACGAGAAGTGGCGCGCGGAGACGGAAAACTGGAGGCTGCGGCAGGCAAAAGAGAACGCGGAGCGAACCAGCCCCGCCGGTTTATTAGGTAACGAGAAATACAATTTTAATAACGAGGTACATTCTATCTCCTCAGCCTTTGCGTCTCGATGGCCGTTATCGTTACCTTGGATCCACGCAATTTCCATTGCAAGGGGACAAGTTCGGAGACATTACAAGACCTCGGTTCGGAGACTTTATCCAAACGCATTTATTTATTATTTACGGAAACAAGTGGTACTCCATTTATCCGGACAATTACCGTCGGAACGTCCAATTTACCTTGAATTCTCTTAAGCTTTTCGTTGTTTAAAATTTCTATTTCGAGAAGCCGTACCAAAGCGTCAAATGCTGATGCATTTTGCTGATCAGCGGGGCGCGCGCAATTAATATTGCCACGAAACGGGCTGATATTTTCCTGTAGCAGCGACGAAGCGACAGGCGGAAAGGTAGAACCGCGATGCGTCACCGAGAATTTCTATTATGCAAAATATTTCAGCTCGACGGAAGCCAGGCGATACAAGCATTCGCGTAATGCTTAAAGAGCGACACTATTTCCGCGCGCCGCCAAAGTCGAAACATTTTCCCCTTCGCCGTGGCGTGGGATTAAAGCTTCGTAAATATAACCGCCCTATTGAAAGGGAGCTCGCGAAAGAAACGCTGCGGCCGGGAAGAAAAAAGGCAGAGATGAGGGTGTGCCGACGCGACGGCACGGAGATGGCGGAAGACAAGGAAGATAGATAAAGAGAGTAATTTTCGTGGGTACACAAGCCGTAATTATTAATGTCACGGATGAGGCTGCGTCGCAGAGGATTTGCAGGCTTCTGCATCTTGGGTTACAAGACAACAAGCTCCGCGAAAGACGTACAGTTCCGACAGACCATTTTTCATTCGCCGTCGCTGTAACAATCTCTTCCCTCGCTGTTCGCAGACCGCTCAACAAGAAACGAGAGAAAATGTTTCCGTCACAGTTATCGCTGCGTGTCCCGGCAACGTATTTATTCGTTAGTTTCTCGAAGCTCCACTTAAAAATGTGACGGCCGACGAGAGATACCTTCGAGTTCCGCACATTTTTTCACGACTTTCACTTATTTTCGACCTATCGGATACGCGATCGTGTGCTGAAAAGGCATACAGAATCTAGTTATCTAGGGTTATCTCGATTTTATCGAATGTGAAAGTTTCGAGTTGGGAAACTTCGCTTTTTAGCTGTAATTATTTTCTCTCGAGAGACCGATCGTTATTCCTTTGTGTGGTTGACAACGTAGAACGTGGCTGCACAGTTTAGCAGAAAGTGCTCGGGCACCTTTCAGAGGAACTCGATTGGACGTTGTAAAGGGACGAATGCAGAAGAATGAAAAGTTGAGTATCGATCGAAAGGCTTTTATTAATGAACCGTGGACGCTGAGGTGGATGCACGATAACAGCCGATTGACTGTCTGTCGAATTAGTCGATACGGATGATTACCCCCAGATGAGGCTGCGTCGATGACTCGGGTAATTAGGCGGCTCGTCTCTTCAACGTTGCGTTGCGCGAGCACCACCGGCTGTTGCCACATCATTGAACTGACATTACTCTCGTGACTCTGACCAGCATAAATACGAACGATGGAACGTTGACCACTGTCGCTTGAAACAATGATCGCTGCACATAGATTTAGAACGACCGTATCGTTGGAATTGTCTCGAGAGGAGCCACGCCGGTCCCCTTAATGCGTGGAGCAGAGGGCTGGTGCAAAGTGTTTGGCTCGATAGAGTACGATCGCGTCTCTCTCTCTCTCTCTCTCTCTCTCTCTCTCTCTCTCTCGCGTTCGAGCGCGCCCGACGGACATCACTCCGGTGCAGAGTAAATTCTAGTTTGCGCGTGCATTATCTCCGCCGGTCGCCGATAAATATTTCGCGCGAATGTTTCGACTGTACGCGACGCGGTACATTGGAAAGCCATTATGCGCGGAACGCCACTCTCTGTCCGCGATTTACGCCCGTTGTGTTCCAATGGCGTTGCCGCGCCATGCCGCGCCATGCCACGCCATGCCACGCCACGCCACGCCACGCCACGCCAGGCCGCGGCGTCACTTAATTCGCGTTGAATAGCATCCAACTTATACAGCCGGATGGTTCGATACTTTTGTCGTTAAAGTGCCTGCGAACTACAGCCTCCCGCCGCACCCGGTTCGACTACTTACCATTATCAACCGTGAAATTCAGGTTGCTTTAGACGATACGGGGTTAGCTCGGGGAAACCGTTAGCGCGTCGCCGTGTGTTAATAGGAAAGTGATATTGGATTTCTGTCGAGAGATACACGCGGCCGCCCCACCGCTGCCGTTGAAAAAGAGGATCGCTCACTCTAAGGCGCACAGCGCTCATTAAACCGCGTGAAAATGCAAACCGAACCAGAGATTGAAAAATCAATACCGCTCGAGATAGGGGTGACTTCCGCTTCCTTTAACCCGAACGATTTTCCTACCACCCCTGTTGTTCTACACCGAAGGTAGAATTTATATTTCGGATATCGACCCTCTTGTTTTCTGCGCGTTTATTTAAAATCTTGCGGTCTACACGATTTTGCGTCGGACTCCATAGTCGAAAGACCTTGAACGAGTTCACCTTCAACTTTCGAGTGTTCCTTGAATTGTCTGGAGTACCGAAGCTACTGGAAAGTGTACTCGTTCCCCAAAGATCGATGATATAGTAAACTCCGGATCGAAAAGATGAACAGCCGGAAGCGGAGTGGAACGGTCGTATTCCCAGCTCCTCGACAGGACCATATTCGGTGGTTAAGAATTAACCTGGCCACTAGGATGGCTTTGTTCGAGATTTCCCCAACTCTCGCGTCTTATTACGGACAATCCCCGAGACTCTCGGATTTCAGTTCGTCCCTGTTTCTGGGACGAGTACCTCGGCTAGTACCGGTTTCGACAGAAGAGCTTTTGTGCACCAGCAGAACACCCATTGTCCACTTCACTCGCGCCCTACGTGCTCACCCTCCCTCGCGCGTCTTCTTCTACTTCTTCTTCGTCTTCGTACGAACTCTCTCCCGCTAGCCGCCGTTGTCTCGAGTATCTCCGAGGGACACCAGACTGCAGAAGATCTTCGTGAATGCTAAATATAAGCATAAAACGCCACCCTTGGCTCCGGGATCGGACACATGCTCTTGCCTGGCCGGCGAATTCGCTCGAGTTTCTCCTGGGTTCGTATTAAACGGAATTTCGTCTTCTAATTGGACACACGGAAGTCCTTCTGGACACTCGTCAGAGAGCCACCATTGTGGACCTCCTTTATTTCAATGCCGAGCCTGTTGTCTGAGTAATTAGCTGCCGGGAATAAAGCATTGCGAGTTACACAAACGTTGGTGGCCGCTACATATTTCGACCGGACCCTTTCGACACGTGCGCGACGATCACAGCGCCGATCGTAACACAGAGAAAGGCAATCTATCGGAAGGATAAAAATCGAATGAAAATGATTTTCTTACTCCGATTGACAATCCAAGGAACAGTCGACGAGTGGTTTCGATGGATCCGCCAGAATGGGCTGCAATAATGAGTGCGGGAAGAGAGTCCATGAAATCGTGCACGCAGTGCCGCAGCTTAATGACGCTCGCCTTTTAATGAAGGATTATGATACGCTCGTTAAATCGCTCGTCAGGGAAAACTTCTCCGTTTCCTGGCATTACCTTGATCGATTGCTTCGTTTCGGTGGCTGAAAAAGGCCGGAAAGTTCCGCGAGTTAGACGGACACGTAATCAGTGACTGGGGTCGGATTTTTTAATTACGTATTTATTTTCGCCTCAGGATAACGCCAGAGACCGAAGATGGTTTCTTAACTAAGACCGAGCGATTTTTCCTATGTCGAAAAACTTGAACAGGCTATTAATATAATGAAACGATCGATCACTGGAACTCATTTTTTCGAACATTTTCTTCGTTGCCCGTGGAGCGTGTAACTAATAAACGATTAACTGATTTTAATGAAAAATAGTCAACATCTCTTTTTCAATATTCGCTAATAAAATTCTCTTCGAAAATAGGTATAATTGATATTGGCACAGTAATTGGCACCCTCGCGTTGTTCGGCACTGGTCAACGCGTTAGTTCGTTCCACGATGAACGCGTTCCAACTTTACAAAACATTTCCAATCCGAACAAAAGAGGGATAATAAAAAAGAAAAGAGCTGCGCACTCACGGAATCAGCGATCCCGCGGTGCCGAATCCATTAGCAAACGTTCGGGCGTACCTGACTTCCGGTGATCCAACCTCGAATTATTTCACTGCGGGCAAAAAAAGGAGGTAGGGGAAAAGCACGGATTTAATTGTCGGCGAACCTTCCGCGTTTCCGGGACGTGGAGAACGTACGAGGTACGTATATCGATTATACTTATTTTTAAAGCGTAACGAATATTTAATTTTTTCACTTAAAATCGGTTATACATCTCTTGTTTATCGTGTCGTGTGTCCGAGGCCTCTCGAGCTTCGAGATGTACCGCGACGTTTATCATCCAGGCCTTGGCGACAGAGAAATCGCTACTGTACACCAACATCGAAAATCCGAGTAGAATCCCGGTTTGTACAGGTTTAACTGATCCCCGTAGCAGGCGTGCGATCGTCGACGAAATCACAAAATCAATACCGAAGAACAAGGCGAGCAGGAGGAGGGAATAAGGAGAAGGAACGGAGAAGGTCGCGTCGAGATGACAATGAGGATCCGTTCTATTAAAAACGCTTTCAAGAATGGAGGTCGTGAGTCGATAAAGCGATATTTGGCCTTCCTAATGGATCGCGCGATGCGACCGATCGAATGACAGTTTGTGGGTGGGAGTGGAGGGTCAGGGCAAGGGCGGGGGCGGGGGCGGGGGGCGAGACTGAGAAACGGAAGGGCGCGATAGGACAGCTCGAACAAGTCGAAGGAAACGGGACAGAAGCGAATCGGTCGCGGAAGAGCCGACAGTGTCGATGACGAAACCGAGAGCAGGTGCGAGATCGTCTCCTATCATCTGTCCCCTCGCTTTTATTTGGTGTATTGGTAATAGCGTAGAGTGCTTCTCTCTCAAAGTAATAGAGGCTTGAAGACCCTTTAAGTGACGTTCGGCACTTTACGATCGCTCTTTATAGACGTTCACTCTATATACCACCTTTATTCCCCGGTCGATCCATCTCTGGTATCTTTTATCGCGCACGCCGAGAAAAAAAAAGAAGTTGAACGCAGCCGGGTTAAGATACGTCGTTCTCTCTTTGTTTTCTGTTCGCAAAGAAAGCGACTCCGTTTGGCGAAGACACTTTAATGCTCGCGATGACGTGGAAACGTATCGATGGGTGTGATTGAAGCAAGTGTCGATCGAGTTACCGGGAATAATTGGAGGGCGGAGTTCTACGGGAAATTAGTTTTGTGAAAGTGGCCCGAGGAAGTGTGGAGAGAACTTTTCACGACTCGAATGTTTCTGTGAAATGATCAACTCTCGCGCCGAACTTCGTTTTATTTTAGCGAAACGAACATTAAATTAGTTTCGCTCTGGTCTTTCGTTGAGAATAAAAGTACAATATCGTACTCGTACTCGTCACTAATGAATAAAGTGTCGAAACGCCGCTAATAAATATTTATCGATCGCGAGATGGCTGCATGCACTGGAAATGTTTAAGGACTTACATCGCTAAAGCCGCAAAAATGTTCCAGCGAGGCGAAAAGAAGGCACTTTATGAGCTGTTTCAACCTGAGGAAAATCCTCTTTATGGTCTAGAGTCTAGAGATAGCAGATTAGAGTAAATGCCATAAATAGCCGACTATCTGTTTTAAAATCTTTCACCCAGCTTTGAACGCGTTTCCCTTGAAACTACCTTCATCTACTGGTTCGGTTTCAAGCTTTTAAAAATTTCTTTGTCTAGTTAAAAATTACAAGAAGGTAGTATTAATCGATTAATTTTACCGAAGGAGAGACAGACGCGAAACATACCGGTCAAGAGAATTTGTCTGTTAGATCGGAATGTCGTAGAAGAACATTTTTATATCGTATTTATACTACGCTCTCGATAACCACGGAACCATTACATCGACCCACTTGTTTCTTTGAGCCCGTTCGACTTGGAAATTTCTCGTTGCATAACCGGTTTTCTCTCGATGTTTTTATTCCGGCAGCGGCGGCCATCGTTTCCCATGGAATTTCTGAAAACATCGCTTACCGCGACATCGAAACGGCCTTTCTGCATTCCCGATGTGTCGAAATTGCATATATGCGTAATGCGGGAGCACCCATGCCGCTGGAAATCCAGCCGCGCGCATCTTCTCGGGCTCCTTTGATGCCGTTCGCATGTTTCTTATTTTGCGGGAGATCGGAAACCAGGAGCGAGGCTGGCTTTCCCTTCGCGTTCAACTTCAACCAGGTTTTTCGGCCCGTAATTTCGCCACGCTTCCGCGTACACCATCCGGATTCGTATATTTTTTTCTGCTTCATCCGAACAGTCTGCCTTAATCATCACGTAGACCTCGCGCTCCCGAGGGAATTTTGCCTTTCGCTTGCTCCCCTCGAAAGCAAAACGGTTAGCTAAACGAGTTCCGAAAAAAATCACTGTTATTAAACCGTTGCCTCGGATCTTCCTTCGCGTCCGAAGTTACTTCGTCGTTAATAATTTACTGCAAAAAAAGCAGGAATATTTATCGTAATCTCGCGTTTATTTTGAAAATGTATCGATTATTTTATCTCCACTCACGAGAGATGTTCGCTAACTCTTTTTGCCTGTAGAAATTCCTAATATTACTGTGAAAGTTGTACATTTTTCGAATAATTGCTCGCATCCGCAAGGTAGGCCTTGCGGAATGGACCGTTTTACAGTGGAAAAATTCGGTTCGGTTATCAACGTGAACATATTTGTTCGATCAAACTCTACGTCGGGGTCTCGACAGACGCGACAATAACTTCCGGCCAGCGTGCAGCAGCGTCCCGAAGGTGTTCCGTCTTGTGCAGCCACACCCCTTCACACCTTTTCACGTCTGCTTTCCTGTTCTTCGTCCATCGATTCGTCTTTATCAAACGCAAGAAAGAGGGGAGGCAAGGGAGGATCGGCGGAAGCGACGCGACGCGATGCGATGCGACGCGGAGAAGAGAACGAACGGATAGGCTAGGCGGTCGTAAAGCCGAGAATTCCCCTGAAAGTGAATTTTCTACGGCGAAGACCGGAAAGTGCAAGGTAAAAGAGCAGGTAACTCGCTTCGACGAAACTTCCTGCTCGCCGGAGATTCCCGTGGAACTGTATAAAGAGCCCACGACGTAGACCACGTTGGCCGGCAGAGGTCTTTGCCGCTTGAAAGATTAAATCGCCGTGAACGTATTTATTCAGGCTTTCAACGAGACCATGGATACCATATTCCTTCGAATCGGATTCCACGGAACGTGTTACGCGACGCACGTGACGGGCGCGGTCGCCGAAATCGACTGATCGCCAGAAATGTTCTAACTCTCGTAATCGCGGTGCGTTTGCATCGCTCCTGAAACCTTTTTCGGCTTCTATCTTCTAGCGGTTATTCGTTAAGGTAATAATCGCTGAAATTATTTTTCATCGTTGGTGGTTCACCTGATCGCCGTAGAGTGTCTCGAAAGTGCAACAACGTGCAGGACGCTTAAGGCTAATGACTTTCCGCGTCGCGTTATGAATTTTAATGAGATTTATAATTACAAAGCGGCCCATGCTCTCTTTCCGATGGGTCGGACGAAAGACAAAGCCGGAAAGAATGGCGGAAGATCGATATTCTGGATCCTGCTCGCGCTTCCCTTTGTTGCTTCTAGCGTTGCCATTCCTTTTTCACAATCCGCGTATTTATTCCGAGGAAAAATCAGTGTTCCCTAATGATAGCGGACGAATGATAACACCTCTACGGCGAATAAAGCCCCGAGAGTTCTGGAAACAGAAAAAAGAATAAAATTTGATAACTCTCTTGACTCTCGGTTTAGTCTGCAAAGGAGGATAGCAGAACGCTGAAATCCCCTTTAATCCATCTGTTCGACCTAGGTCCGATGATCGTGCGCTAGGTAAGTCGTAGATTTTCGAAAGTGCCAACCGACCGGCGTAATTCAACGGGAGACTCGTCTAGGACTCGGGCCCGCTCGATCGATTATCGAACTGGTCGCAAGAGAGCCTCTGACACTTAACATTTCGATGTATCTCACGTAGACACGGCGTCCAAATAATCGTTAGACTGTGACTGTTTGTCTGGCAATTTTCCTCCGTTAACGAACATAACTATAGATCACCAATGGAACATATGAATAAATGTTTCCTGTCCGCTACTTGGACAACACATATTTTTAATTCTAAATATTGTTCCACGTTTTTGTTTTCTTTTCTAAGTAGGTCATCTCTCCCCGATTTTTCGTATTTACAGTTCCGCGAGAAGAATAAAACCAGAGCTTTCGTTTCTTATCTCGAATGAGATCTGTCCAACTCCGCGTCGCCAGAAATCATCTGGAAAGTCATTGTCCAGTGTTGTTCGCAACAAGGATACTGTTCGCCACAGTAATAATTCACCTTCTTCGGTGGTAGCTCGCCGTTGGAATTGCAATTTCCAGCAACGCGTTATTTCCACCGCGTGTTCTGCCGGCCTGTGGCCCCTCCCTGTGGTCTCTCTACACAACCCCAGCGAGAAGGGCTTGCTCAGAAGGTAAAGTGAGCTTCCTGGCTGAACTAAAACATCCCTTATGATGCCTACCCGGCTGAGTTTCGATGGTAGGTATCGCGCTATGAGAAAAGAAAAAATGTACAGGAATGTACAGGATGATGTACACATTGCAAACATACGTAAACAATTGGACCGAAGAAAAGGTCGAACTCGTGAAAATCGCAGAGATATAGGATCTCCGATGTAAGAAGATAAGACGATCGAAATATCGTTGATACCGGAAGCTTGGAATACATGCATATTCAGCCGTTATTCCCCCGAGAAAAAGGTTCTAGATACGGAAGCATCCGTTCCGTCTATAACGATTTTCATGGTAAACATTTGCCCATAGCTCAGGCTTGCTGCTGCGGTTCAAGTTAAATTGCCTTCAAAATTGCATCCCCCTAGTGGCGCTGCGTTATAATGGTAACCCGGCCGGCCACCGACTCGGATCGCTCGCATAAATTTCAACCGGCGAGCTTTGCCAGAACTCGCGGCGCGATGCGCGCTGCGCGTGCCGGTAATTGAGCGACGATAATGATAAACAGGAATTTCTACGCGAGCCTATCGGCGACGATGACGATGATCACAGGTTCCGTGTTTCGCGTGGCGGCTCCCGGCTGCGTCATTTTGTTGCCGTAGGTGTTTTACACGGACGGGGGATGTTACCAAAGCGAAACACGCCGTGCTCCGTGGACTTTTAGAGTGACATAGAACTCGCAAAAATACCGGACACGTATTCTCCTTCATCGGGTCACGTCCACGTTGCAAAATAGTCCCCAAAGTTCCGACTTTGTCAACAAAAGTATTAGTAGTGAATTTCAAATGTTTACAGCGGACCGAAGAGGAATTGGGAATATTCCGGTCTCAGAAAGATTTCAGAGTTTTAGGGGTTTGACTGCACGATATTACATGTTTGCAATCTCGCTGGTACGCCATTTTTATCAATTGACTGGGAACAGGCCGAAAGCCTTGCATATAACACGTGCTCGTTCAAAACTTGCGTTTTATTGTCCACGATCGCGAAACTTTGATATTGAAAAAGTTGGGAGAGCATAACCAGAATGTAATTTAACACGGGTCAATTTCAGTTTCAGGTCTAAAGTGTCTGCTCCGAAGTAAACGTTCTCTATTGTGTATGATCACGTTTAACGTATACAGTAAGTGAATGTACGTTAAATATTCATAAAAAGGAGGACAGTTGGAGTTTATATACCTTCTAACTTTAAATAGCTCTAACCATGGAAATGACTGATATAAAAGAAATGTAATTCTCTGGTATTAAGGTCGGATAATTAATTTTTTATTTTCTTTTTTTTTCTTTCTTTTTCAGAGCCTGCCACAAACGCCAGCTGGCGGTGGCGGTGGAAAAGGAAACGGAAGTGCCGGCGGCGGTTCTGGTATGGTAAATGGTTCCGGTGCCGATCTCCAAGATATACGTGACGGTGCTGCCATAAACACAGAACACGTGAGTAACGTACAATCGTTAGTGACGATAAACCTTGGTTGCTATGTATAGTCCTATAAATTTTGTATGAACTTTTGTCTGTAAGTTACGATTCCAATGTGTACTGGCCCTTTCAGGATCCGAAGAACTTGTGAAAAAGAAACGAAACAGAAGAAAATGTTTTCAATCACCTTTCTAATATGATTCTATTCTTTTTATTCGATTGTTTAAAGCTCGCATGTTCCCCGTGGTCGTGAAAGGTTCGATAGGTGATTGAAAATCCAAGTTATCGGTCCTATCCACGGTACAGTTCCAATTTATCTCGCTCCCGAGTAATCGCTAGGAGTCCCCTGGGCGTGCACGTATGTCGACAGTTTTTCGTTTTTTCTTTCTTTTTCCTTTTTTGTTTCACGATATCCGCTACCCAACGATATAAAGGTGGCTGCGAAATAAGGCGAAAGAAAGCAAACAATGCCCGCCGGCACGCCGAATGACTCACTTTGTTGCCTTCAATGCGAAACTTTCCTCGTCGAGGCACTTTTAAAGAAGTTTCGAAGAATCGTAACGGCAATCATTGCCGAAAGAACGGCCGATTTGTTCTTGTTCTCTCGGTTGAGGAGTCGTCGACATTTTTTTACCATCGTCGCGACGCGAAGCGCCGTCCGTCGGAGTTACAGCTAAAAGCGCTACGTCACGAGACGATTGTGTAACACTGTAACTCAACACAGGGAACTGGCAATTTTTTTTCTGGCAATGAAAAAAATTCTTTGCTACTTTAAATAGTAAAAGTTCAGATTTCCGTATATATGTCACCAAGGTCTGGAGGATAAAAGTCGCGGAGTTATCCCCACTACCGGGGGGTATACCCTGTGAGGGTCCCCGAAGCTCGAGAGGCCTTAATGTAAACATAACACGGCGGGAGGATATCTCCTGGACGATACACGACACTGACAAGACCCGCGTTGTTGACATACATCGAGAATTCACTGTATAGTACTATTTATACTTTTTTATATCGATCTTATTATCAGCAGCTTAATATCGCGCTCGTCTTTCACAGCCGCAGCAAAACAGTCCGCAGACGATCGATTCGATCAACAGGATTAAAAAAAAACCGAAAAGACAGTTCAATCGGAAATCGCCTGGACGTAGCCGGGAATCCAGGAATTAAGCGATTACTTCCGAAGTTAACTATTGTTCCAGCTGGTCCATCAATCGAGCCAACCCTCCCCTACCCCCTGGCTCGGTTCTCCAGCACTGACTGCCCATTCCATCGCGCTCCACCCCGTTCGATCCTCCCTTCCGATTTTCGCGCGTTGATCCATTCGCACGGAATTAAAACCTTTATCTACGTTTCTCCGCCTGCTTCGCCGAGCCTCGAGCCTCGAGCCTCTAGCGGCGAAAACGGATGGGGATCGGACTCGTGGAGGGGGTTTTGGCTGGAAACGGTGGACCCGGTCGAGAGCAATACCTCCTGGAATACCTGCGATCCCTTCTTTCGGAACATTCCGTTTCTTTCTCCTTCCTCGATTCTCTTTTCTCGTCTATTACTGTTTATCACTTTTTTAAAAAATTCGAGGTTTCGATAAAAAGTCCACGAGTATATTACCGTTTCCTGTACTTAAAACCTTTCGTTAATTCTCTTATGTCCTATTTCTCCGCAATTTCCGCTGTTATTTAATTCCATTTCTTCAAGCTTTCCATTTTCACCGCAGTCGTTTCTCCGTGGCGGCGTTTTTTCGGTTCCGCACACTCTAAAGTCTTTCTTATTTATATGTCTGCATTTCTCTTTCGTTCTCTTATATGCCAACGAGGCTTCCACAAAGCTTCGCTTCTTTTCGTTCTCGTTTGTTTTGCTTCTTTTCCCCGGCAATTTTGACCGCGTTTTTTTTTTCTTCTCAGAGCAGTCGACCATCTGTTTTTCCCCCCGTTATTTTGGTTGCGGCCTACGCCTTCTTCCGGCGATCCTCATCACGCAAATAATTTGCTCTTCTTCTCCGTGTTTTTCTATTTCCCTTTTCAACGTCGGAGGCTCTTTTCGCAATTTTCGGAGCCGTGCTATCGATTTACATGAGACAGCAGAAAGAGCTCTCCTTCGTCGATTCCCGTGCTGGTTGTATTCTTTCCGTGATAAAAACGAGAGTACGTATTTCTTCTTTCCATCGTTTTATGAAGTTGCAGAGAATCTAACGATATTCTCGGTCGAGTACCTCCGAAATTCGTATCGATCGGTATCGTTTTCTTCTTCAACGAGAGAATTATGTCCAACAATCACGACAATTACCCGATAAGTAAATCGTCAGCGTTGCACGCGCGAGCGCAGCCATTGCTGGTGCAAGTTCGTGGCTCCCGAATGTTCTCAGGAATTCTCCCATTAAGGAATTAGTGAGCGTGTTTAACAAGGGGAAGCGGGGTGCAGCTACACAGTCAGCACGGTTTCCGGCTAACTGCCGTACCCAGATAAATCGAAACGGAGGAAACTCCTACAGAGATATGGTTAAGTTCAACGCTATTCAGTTTCTGCGAAGCCGAAATTCTTGGATCGTCCCGTCACGTCACGTCACGTCTCGTTCGTTATAATTTATCGCTGCACCTCGGTTCTCTATGGAAAATCAAAGTTCTCTGCGTTAATTTTCGGAGGCCGGAAATAGACGGTTCGTTCTGCCCTCGACGATTACTACATTTAGATAATAAAAGAACAGTGATCTGTTTCCAATGACTGTACGTATACGTATAAGCATCGGATAAAACTATACCGTTTTCGTTGAAGCGCTAGAAAGTGGCTGTTGTGTTCGCCGGCATCGCCGTGATACGTCCTTATCTGCGCCGGGGTGAATCAACGAAAACAGAAAGAAGAAAAACTGCAATGGTAATCCAGCCAACGAAAATTCCGTCGGCGATCTTCCATGCAGTTATTCGTAAATGTAGAGAGATTTTTAAAACGGGAATATTACCGTCGTAAAGTCCGTTCGTCGCGAAAATAGTCTGAACAGCGAGCAGCCGGAAAATTAGTCGGCGACATTCACTGGGGGACCGGAAGTACCGAACGACGAAAACCAACGACCGCCGACCGACGACCGACGACCGACGACCAACGACCGACGACGACGACCGTCGAGGAGGCCCGTGGCTTCGCTCGGCCAAGCACGTACACATCCGAGGACGTTTTATTTTCGCCGCGCGCCACCGGTTGAACGCCGCGCCGCACCGCACCGCACCGCACCGCACCGCGTGCAAGGAAAAAACTAATTCCGTAATTGCAATCCAAATTTCTTTGCAGCAACCTCCTAGCCGGTGCCATTCTTCCGCTCTCTCCAGCTCCGTCTACGCAGCGCTCTTCGCCAACGACGACGAAGACGACGACAACGACGACGCGACGGTTAAGAGAGCGACGCGCTTTGTTTGTTTCCTTTCCGTCGTCTTCCTTCCCGCGTTTTTTCTCCTTCCGCGCCGCTTTCATTAAATTCCTCTCCCACTTATTTCCTTCAATCGAGCCCCACATTCCTCGCCTTTCTTTCAGCGACCGACTTCAGTGGAGTTGCCTTTCTATCACCCCCACCCCCACCCCGCCCCACTTTGCATTAAATACCACTTAAAAAATTGTCAATCTTTACCTCCGATGTGTCAACAAGTCACGATTCTTTAACCGTAATTTTTTTGACATTAAGTCTGCCACTTATCGAACCGTTTATTACGGAAGTGGGAGAATTCCTGCATATTTTTGTACGAGATATTTCAAGGCAAAAACGGATCGGGCTCTCTTTTCTGCGAAACTCTCGAAAACTTCATGTACTTACAGACTTGGTTAACTTAACGTTGCAGATCCTTCTAATTTATAGGCGATGACTGCCGATCGTCTTACGCCTTCGGCGAAGGAAGTTTGAGTTTTTAATTTCTCTTAATCTTTTGTTTTCTCTTGGTAATTTCTTACTCTCGGACCCGTTCAAGCTGTTCTTTGCCTCTCTGCTTCCTCTGCTCCCGTTGCTCCCTTTTTGGTACGTTTCTCGCGGGGTCCGTTCGAAATTCCTCTCTTTTTTGCGGCTTCGTTTCATCTTCTTCGAACCGCACTCTAATTCCCTTGGGTGTCCTTTGCAACTCCTTCTTCGTTCCTCAGCACCGGGGACGTGCGCTGTTAACACTCTGTTTCTGTTTCGTCCGTGCGCCAACGAGTCCCTGCTGTTTAATCCGTTTAAGCCATTATATTTTCCAACCGAGTGCAATCAAACAATCGCGGTACACGGAAATTGTACGGTAAGGGGTTAAAAGAAACGCCAAATCATTTTTATTAACCTCATAACTCCCGATCTTGTTACACAGCGACAGGATAAATGTCCCGATAATAATGTGCCAGGAGCGATTTCAATTTTTGTGAGAATTATCCGGTCACGGTGCAGTCCGCTCCATTTTGCAGAACATATTTCGACCCTCGTTCAGCGATCGGGATTAAAGGTGGCGAGTTCTTTGTTTGTTCATTTCCTGTTCCTGTCCGAGACAGGAAATGAAAAACGCAACGATTATGCGAAGACAGACTGTTGAATTAAAGTTTGATCAACTGACCTTCTCGGGGGCTGTTGGCTCTCTCCCTCTTCGCTTCCATAGCTCGGCGGCTCTGGTTTTTATCGGTCACGTCTCAGAGTTAATAGAGCTGAAGCGGTAAGAGATTAAGAATGAATTGTTCTACAGGAGAGCATCAAACTTTCCTCGCATAAATAGACCGTGTAACGAGAAGCTTCAATCTGCAGATCTATGACAATCTTATGGGCAACTTTGATAAGATACAGTTTTGTCTGTTGAGGCTTACACCCGAAAGCTTTCGGGCCGTGAAAGTCTCAAATCTCTGATTCGATAAGATAGTTTTAATTTTCTGTATTGTGCGGATTAAATCTTTTCGTAAAGTGTCCACGTAGCCGTGTGCCATTTTATGTAGCGTTCCACGCGTTTTATGGTCCGGGAGTGTGCCATCCTTATCGGCCAGTGTTATTACGATAAAATTGAACGCGCAAATACGTTCTCGGCATACCGTATAAAAATCACGAGGGCGGCGGAGGGATAGCAGGCCGCTGACGTTCGCATGGTTGAAAACAAAGGGACAGAAGGGAACGGAGGGAAGTCTCGACGCGATATAACAAAAGATCCTGCCACGCTGGCTCTGAATTTTGTTCGCCGCGGTCCGCGGCAGTCCTCCGGCCCTCGAGCTCGCCGCCCAACGCCCAACGCCCAACACCCATCTTTCCCAGAGCGTTGCTCGTCGGTTTTTCTTTTCCTCTTCCCTTCTTTAGACTGTATAATGTGGAAAGCGTCGGAAAATGCTCACAGCTTCCGTTGTCCGTTCGCCCCTCCTGAATTCAATGGCGATCGTGGTCTGGCTTTATTAAGAGTAGAGTTAGGTGTTAAGCAGCGGACTTGGCTTAGCCGCGGTCGCGTCAAAAGCGTGGGTCGAGTAACACGGGGATTTTATTCTTCTGCCATAATGAATTCCCCGGTCTAGTCTCGGCGCAAGCTGCTAGCAACACGGTCTAATTAAACGCCGTCTCTCAAAGATCCTGCTTAATTTTAATTCGTTGCGAAATTATACGGTTTTCCGATTAACTATCAACCGTCTGTGGTTTCTGCGAGTTTGTTTACCGACGGAGTAAATTTGTTAATGCATGATTTGTGACCAAAAAAAAAATGGATATTAATGTATAGGTTAATCGGGAGCAGAGTGGTGTTGAATTACGATCGACTTGCTTCACGATTTATAATTACAAAGTAATTCAATTACTTCGTAATTCAATTAAGTTAGAATGTAATTTGCAGTTCTGGCCTGTCTCGTTCAATTAAATTACAATGAAATTCGTTTTTACGATTGAAATACAATTACGTGTTACGGTGTACATTTCGAAACACGTATGAGAAGAGAAAGGGGTGGCAAAAACGAATTGAGCGTGAAGCAGTTCCAGGGGTCAAACAGATTCCGGATCTTTCACATATTCTCTTCCGGCGTGGAACCGTGAAATCAAACCATGGAACTTCAAAGAAAAAGAGCAAGGCACTGGAAGCTGGTATGCGTTCTGAAGTCATGCGCGCGACGGTACAAAGTTACTATGCACGTATTTACATACGAAATTCCAGCGCGGCCTTTTTCGCAGGTTCCAGTTTCGCGAGCATCGCTCGTTGATCGTAACAATTACTCGTCACACGATAAGGTGTAGAACCGTTCGGAATTCCGCGGAATCGGTAGAAAGAAAGAAAGGACGATAAATGGAACGAACAAAGCAGCGCGCGGTATGCGAGCAGCCCTTTGCCCCGGACAAAAATTTCCCGAGTCATGCTTTCACTCGGCGACTCGTAAACTGCAATCTCTGGCCGACGTCGTTTCGTATTTTCCACCCCCGGAAATTTGTTATCGTGATCACTTCGACCCTCGTTCCATCCAATTTCCCCGGAATGGCGGCACGGTTCGCCTCTTTGAAACGGAACGGAACGTAACAGAACGGGCGTCGCGTCGCGTCGCGAGCCACTCGGGGGCCTCGTGCGATCGCTCGAATTGCAACGAGTCACACGGAAATCGCGAGCGGAACAACAGCTTCCACGACAAAGGCGGGACCGTATCTTGAAAACTCGCGATTGTCCGGCGCATCCCTTTTCAGATTGCTACGTACCTATACCGCACCGCACCGCTCGTGCTCATGCTCGTGCTCGCGTCCCTAACTCATTCGCCACTTACACCGGGTTCAAAAGCTAATAGAAACGCACACCAAATTTCCGATTTTCAACTCTTTAGTTTCACCAATTCGATGTACTAAAAATCTGAGAGCTGAGGGGTGAGTTTATTTTTCTTTACAAGGGATTATTAAAAAATTAGGTGCTTCAAAGAACATGTAGACATAGGATGACTTATGCTCGGCGCACCTGGCGAAACTCTTTCCACGCTGGTAAACGATAAAAGATAAGACGCAAATAAATCGCGTCCCTTTTTATATCTCCGGTCAGCGATAGGATCAGGGTGCTACTAAAGTTTACAATCTTTCCGCGCGCGCGAGCGCACACGCACGATTGTAATTGCTGATGGAGCATCTGCACACTCAGCTCGGACACGTTTCTGGATAATGCGTTTTCTAAGCCAACCGTAAATTTTCCTATGTTTGACTAACATTTCCAAAGAACGGTTTTTACCTTGATAAGACTTGGGCAAGACCTTTATGATTTAGTTGCATTAATAATTAAGTCATTAGTGGGTCAGTAAGCGATAACGAAACTATGAAACCAAGCCATTGTATTGTCAAACAAAAGTGTCAGCGCTCAATGAAATCATTGCGAAATTCAGTCGAGTATTCGACATAATCGAATTTCCGATCCGAACCGGCGTGACTATATGGAAAGACAGGAAGGCTTTATTTAATCCTCTGTACCTCTCTATTCTACCATTTTTTTCAAATTTATCCAGTTTTCTATAACTGCTGCAGGCACAGGTTCGATTTCCATGACGGAACTTTTTTCGGCAATTATTTCCAACGTTCCGGTCGAAAGCTCGACATCCATCGTGTTCGCATTCATAGCGGGCACGTTTCGTGTCCTCCGTTCTCTCATTTTCCTCGATGCCGCCCACAGTCACTTCCATTTCGCTCGAAACGCACCTTTATCTAGCGGCGAAGAAGCTTCACGTTCGCGCTCGCGTACACAGCTGTCCCGCCGCGAAAGCTTCACGGAAATAGAAAAAGCTCGCGAGCTTTAATGGATTCATCAGCCTGGACAAATTTCAGGGATGTAGAAATGTCCGGTGCAGGCTGACTTCGATACGAAACTACACGGGCCGGGGACAACACGAAGTTTACCAGACCGTTTCCGCTAACGGCCGATTTGAATTCCATAAAAATTCATTTCGCGGCATTCAACCGCGCCACTTTTCCATTCAACTTCCCCCTCCCCCTCTCCGAAAGTTCTGTACTCCGAAGAACAATCGTTGCGTTCCAGCTTCTTCCTCTAATCGGTCTGTGCGACCGAGCTTTGCCGCAGCGCTCCGCACAGGCACAGAAGGGTGGAAACTGGTGGAAACTGGTGGAAACTGGAAACCAGGGTGCAAGGGGTTTTAAAGGACGGGGGGCGGCTCTTTCCGAAGCCGTTTCCCCGAACAATCGCGACGCGCGTTTAATCGCGAATCACCGGCAAAGGAAGGTGGAAAACAAATCCGCGAAACCGGGTCCCCACGTTTCAACTAAACTTTTGTCGTCGCCGTAACAATTGCGGCCAGGCCATTCAGCATTTCGAGCCGGCGCGGTTTTCCCGTGGGAGAAAAAGGGGGCCAGGGGCTCGACCAGCCGAAGAAAACACGCGGTCCACTCGTTAGAAAACATTCCCCCGTCACCGTGATGTCCGCGTTTCCGCGAGCTTAGCCGGGGCTGTTTTTCTTTACGACATCGATCCCGCCGACGAAACAGACCTCCAGACGCTTCCGCTTTTACCCTTCTTCCTGCTCGACAGACGAAACCGGGCTGAAAAACCATTTTACAAAATTGAAATTCATTTTTGCGCATTTTGCTTTTCTCCCGTGCAGGCGGCACGGGTGCGAACCCGTGTCTTTTTGGAAGTGTTTTCCTAGAATTCACACGTATCGAGAAAATGTAATCGTTACTCAGATTATAAACGTGGTAAAACGGCTAACGGGTTCGTAAGATTTTCTCACAGAACTGAAACTGTTTGCGTTCGGGCGGAAGCTGGTGGAAACTGTGGTCGTGCGGAAATTTCGAGGGAAACTGGGCAAGTTTTTCATAAAACTCAGCCCGGAGGGTGGACGTGTCCTCCCAGTGGCAAGTTTACGATGCAGGAATTCTGCCTCGTCAATACTGTATTAGCCCGCGATAAGTTTAAACCATTCGAATCCTCGGTGAGTTGTTCGGGTTTACCGGTCGGCACAACTTTAATGGCTCGCAGATTTAACAAGGCACGGGCACACCGGTACAGGTACAGGTACAGGTACAGGTTCAGGCAGAAACTTTGCTGCGGGGACAACCCGAAAGCTCGAGGCATTCGACCGTAACCCCTCGAAACGAATTTCTAATTTCGTACACGTAGCAACTTGAAAGAGTTTCCGGCCCATTGCGGAGTCGGAATGAAACATTCGCGAAAATTAACGAACCCGACAATAGAAAGGTCGTTCGTTCACCGATCCCGAGAATTTCTACGTTGTGCCAACTTATAGGCGCATTTTTTCTTTCAACGTGTCAGAGACATTTCGAACATTGAGAATCATTCGCACAGGAAAAAAATAGAACGTGCAAACTCTAATGACGTCGCACTGTTTGCTATTGTGTCCTGTAATTCTTCCGTGCGAGAAGATTGAACCGCGCGCAACGTTGTTAGCAATTAAAAGTTCCTTCTTGTTACGTGAAAATTGGCATTAGTGAAAAACGGGCGTTCTTCCGCGACCGTTGCGAAATTTAACAATTGTTATAAACTCTTTCGGAGCGATGGTACGTCTAACGTGGTAGCTTTTCCTGTAATTTCTGTAGTTACTGTTTTCATTTCAATTTTGATGGTCCGAAAGAACGTTCTGATTATTCTAGTTCTGCTTTCAACAAATATACAGACAAAGAATAACTTCCATTAGTCTTAATTCAGCTATTGCAAACGATATGTGTCCTGTGCGTGCGTAAATATGAATTTTTCGAAATGAAATTTAACTCCTCCGCGTTAAATTTAATGCTATTATCGAATTACTGTGTACATTCGCTGCAGTTATAGCGGGCATTATGCGACGGCGCATATTAATCATACGGGAATGCTGCTCTAATAAATATGTTTGTCCGTAATGTTTTAACTTGAAGCGCAATGTTATTTCGACAAAGTAGTCATTTGCGACGGAATAACATTTGATAATTTCGTGATAATTAGTCGCATTAATTGCCTTTTTAATCGTTACGCTTAAATAAGGATATGAATATGTAAAGCTTTTGAATTGGTTTCACCAACAATTTGCATATTAATCAATAATATAGAACCTCGGCGGTTATCTCCAGATATATCTCTGTCTAACTTTTATGGATTAAAGATTATGCAAAAGAGAGATCGATCGTTGAGATTTCCGTAATGCACGCTCGATCTTGCATCGAAAGATCAAGGTCCGATTGTTCGGGGGGATCGGATCGAATGATCGGTGTGCGGTACCGAAGAAGGGGTTTTTCCGGCAGAAGGGGTTGCGCGTAAGCCGCGGCGCAGGGCGCAGGGCGCAGGGCGCGGCGCGCTCGAAAGCAGCCCCGGCCCCGGCTAAATCCCTTAAAACACTCTCTATCAATTAACCAATTCCGTGTTTCGTTTCAGGCTCTGGTGTACAGGGACGGCAACCTGGTCTCGGGTTCCCTGGAAGCCCTGGTGCAGCACATGGTGCCCACCGAGGAATATTATCCCGATCGGGCGTACCTTTTCGCCTTTTTGCTGAGCGCCAGGCTCTTCATCAAGCCGCACGAGCTCCTGGGCGAGGTCTGCGCCCTCTGCGAGCATCAGCAAAACCTGAATGGAGAGGGTGGCAAGGTGAGCCACGAATCCCGCGTCCCACAAAAGCCCACCGAGAGCCTTCCGGGCGTGCACTTTACGGCCACCGCGTGCATTATCGTTTCATCGTCTCGCAGGCTCGACCCCCTTTTGCATTCACCCCCTCGGAGAATCATCCCGGCACACGCTCCCGCTCTTGTTCCACGTTGTAATAACGAGCACGCGTATCCAGGCCAGAAAAGTCTCGCTCGCAAATGAATTTCCTCCCCTTCTCCTCCTGCTCCTGCTCCTCCTCCTCCTCCTCCTCTCCGTCCTTCCTCGATTTCTTTTTTTTTTCAATTTCGACCCGCGCTACTTTGCTCCTTCTTTCTGTGTTCTGTTGTTGTTTTCCTTCGTTTCTCTATCCCTATCTCTCCCCCCTCTCTTCCTATCTCTCCCACTTTTTGTTTTGTTTTCGAATGGAATCGGAAGGGACAACGTGTCGGTGCTTTGGCGTGTCTCCTGTTTCATCAGAAATGTAATCGGTGTTTGTTTTTGTCCGGGCACAGTTTGTCCGCGTAACCGTGTTTTTGCCCGAAAATGTGTAGCGTAATGCCTAGAGCTTTCTACGTCGACTGACCTGTTTCAGGAACGTCTGCAACGTTTCGTTCCGCGGCTGGTGCAGCTGCTCGCCGAATGGACAGAAACATTCCCGTACGATTTCCGGGACGAAAGGGTGATGGGTCACGTCAGGTCCATCACGCAGAAGGTTGCCACGGTCGACGCCGCGGCCAGGCAGGAAGTTTCGGCGCTGCTGCAAAACTTGCTGCTCAGACTGACGGCCCTGGAGAGGTACGAGGAAGGACTGGCCAGGCTTGCGACCGAAGCCGCGACCGAGCAGCTTACACAGGTATGTCAATATTTTCTAAACACCACGCACGACCGTCGCATTTATTTTTTCACCTCGTACTTCAAGCATTCGATATTTCGTATTTTTTTCGAGGTCATAGAGTTCCGACCGACAGTTTTTGTTTGTTTTCATTTTTTCCGTTATGTACACATGGAAACAAAGCGATTAAAAAAGTCCCGTTAAAATCTGAGGGGTGCACCCGAGTCGACAAGTTCACCCTCTTCGGCAGCAGCATACTCGTTCGCCTAGTACGGTCATTATTGATTCGTTTGTACACGCGATCCGATAGCTTAGTAATATTTATCGATTTGCATAGCGGTTATTCGGTTCACTGTAACTGCGCCAGACCTTCGCGAAGTTGCGGTATAATGAACCGATAATATTCTGTCTACGATATTCTCCCGGCTCCGGTTCCGTTCATTTCGTGTGCACCAATTCCGGCCTTGTAACATCAGACCCTTGTTTCCGCTTAAATGACTCGGCCGTGTCCTCTGCACTTGTATCGATACGAACGCACTTTCGACCATTTGCATATGCATGAGTAAATGTTTGCATAAGGTGTTCCGTGGCGCGGGGCCCCCCTGCCACGGAGAAGTTTGCATAAAATGAGTAGTGGATTGCCCCGTGCAATATCAAATGATATTTTCAAAGCATCCGGTATAATTGTAGCGGGTTCGGATAATATTTGAATAGGTATCACGTGAAACCACTAAATGGATTAGCTCCCAAAATTGTAGAAACACTTGGACGTTTGATGTTATCATTCAACGCAAACGGCGGTGGACCTTCGACGTTGATCCACCTCTATACATATTTCCAAGAACGAGAACACGCCTTTCCCATTCCATACCGTTCAAATCGTCGTTTAATTGCTCAGGTTTTGGCGAGTTAATTGAATCAACAACTGCAGCATTAGGAACAACGATCAGATTAATCTCGAGACTTTCTATTTCACGAATACGTGCTTTCTCGGGTCGCGTACGAACGACGAAGATGATTTCAACTTTCTTAACTTC
The DNA here is from genome assembly GCA_028454255.1 of Halictus ligatus. Classification (NCBI taxonomy): domain Eukaryota; kingdom Metazoa; phylum Arthropoda; class Insecta; order Hymenoptera; family Halictidae; genus Halictus; species Halictus ligatus. The sequence goes on from CM052136.1 coordinate 8,636,443, forward strand.
GGTGAGTCTTCTTAATCCTTTGATTGTCGAAGTTGAAGAGCTTTCGGGAAGCCGTAGAAACATTTTCGACGCGAGATCTCCCGTCGAATTCTTGAATCTCGGCCGGCGAGTTGCGACATCCCGTAGTTACGGAGAACCATTCGCGACGTATTCGCGCAGCATCCGGCCACGCATGATCCTGTTTATACATGTTGTCTCGCGCGGGACGTTGACGCGGACATGGGCGCACACGGATTTGCGAATTCGGACGCGTTCACTTTGTGCAGTTAAGCTAACAGGGTTACGTAGTTTCCTGGCACGGGAGACAGTAACTATTCGGTTTAATTTGATTACCCCGCGCCTATCTGCCGCCGCGTGTAACACCTACTAATAGCTAATTTGCAACTGCATTAGTTGGTTAAATATGCCGGCGCGACGCGACGCGCAGCAACGGGCGCGGCGGCTGATCAGAACGGAATTGCGTGACCGCGGTCCGCTACAAGCTCCGTCGACGATCGTGCGGCTGCAGGAATTGTCTCGTTCTGCGGAAACTGGCATTCGCCGACCGCGCCTAAGTGTGCATCTGTTTTCGGCCGTGTGCGCTCGATCGAACAGCTAGCATAACGAACATCTTCGCTCCACTCAGAGGTCAGACAACGCTGCACGCTGCGGTGTGGTGATTCTTCGACAAAGTGGGACAAAAACGACTTTGAAGCTTCGTAAACTATTTTATCCGACATTTCTACAGGGTGCCCCAAAATGGCATAACCGTGGAGGGGATGATTCTACAGGAGATTTGACGTCTCGTTTGGCAAATCTTACATCTCGGAGGGGCAGCTCCGATGACCTTGATCTTGACTCTTTTTTACGAAGGTCACCCTCCTGGTTGCTCCTTGAAAAGTTATCAACAAAATAATTTTCGTAAATAGAACATTAACTTTATCAACGCTAGGTTACACATTCAAAGAGTCAACATGTGTTGTTCACGGTGAACTTGTCGAAAGTTACTCATTGATTCGGAGTTGGTTGGGGTTAGGTCGTGAGAGGGCGGTGGGCGCACGCATACGGGGTGTCCCGAAATGCTGGACTTTCTTGTAAAGACGTAAAATCAATATTTACTGTTATTTTTTTTTCTGAGTTCACAAATTGTCCGATGCAGTTTGAAAAAGTTACTCGATTTTGAAACGTGCACGAAACTCTTAGAGAAATAGATTTTCGTTTCATCGTTCTTCCTGCTACATACCGTTCGATTATCTCGAACTTCCAATCGTCTTTTTAACGATTACGTTGGCGAACTGGCTCCGCTGGTTTTCTGCCCGGCGCCATCCATTCGAAATTATCAGAAGCGCGTTCATCGAGAACCGTACTGTTCCTACACTGCATTTACCTGTGTAAGTGTTCGCTCCCGGTGCCTTATGGATGGGACTATACGTCACTGCCTAGAACCCTGCCGAGCACGCAGAGGTCAGAGGATGGCCAGCTGTGGAAGATGTAGTTTTCTCGGCTTTCACCGTAGGATAAAGGCTTGATCGACCGATTGAACGGTCAGTGTCCTGTTCGACCGAGAGCTTTGGACGAAAGAGGAGGAAAGATAAATGATCGCGGAGAAGCCGTTAATACTGCTTGGTCCGAGTTCACTCGATCGGGCTAACTCGGTCGGGACTGTCAATAATAGCGCGTGTCGCGGTATCGGTAGAACGGCTTTATCGCAGCTTCAGGATCCTCGCAGACGTTCCATTGTATGAAATTTTTTATTTAGGTCGCGGAAAATATCTGGCACCCTGTATTATCTTCATATCGCAATTAATCTTCGAGAAACTACAAAGAACCATTTCTTTTTCTGCGGATAAACTTTGAAAAGATCTCGATTTTACGCACCGTCTCGCGTATGTTTATTGTTGACAAACTAGAAGTCTTCTTCGTCGACGAACGTTAAAGTTCAATGAACTCTCGTGTAATTTGTAACTACGCTGTGCGGCTGTTTCCGTTCCCTCCTCGTTCAGCTTTCGTTATCGATCGACCATGCTCGTTCGTTCGTTCGTAATTTCAAATCTGTTGACATTGTGAAAGCTCCCTTGTAGCACCTAATGCTAAATTAATAATTTTCGACCAATTCTATTAATTCTTGATATTACTCTAAAATTTTTCTCTGGTTATTCCGCGTAAAAAATAATTACGGTATAATGGTTAGAGAATCGTTGATTATTCAGATATTTGTAAAAAATGCTTTTATCGCGATGCTCCAGTCCTTCTCGATTGCTCTGTAAGCAGTATAATCGTTTCACAGGGATTAACTTCGTATCGCTTTATCCAGCGGCAAGCGTTGAAGCGAATTTCCACATAAATCAAACGCTTCCGTTTCGCTCTGTTTGCTCGAAGCGGTTCGAGTCAACGCTGTCGGAGACCGACGGCTCTCCTCGAAATCTTTCCGCGCTGTCATATCGGTCGGGCCCGCGGCTCGTTGATAATTCGATTGGCGATCTAATTCGAAGAAACCGGGGCTGCGGGAACGCTATTCGCTTCTAACCGAATCACGCAGCTTGCCGATTTCGATCGAGCCCGACGGTTCTTACTTTTATCGCGTCAAGGAAACGATACGACGTTCCACGGACACGGCCGATGCGACCGACTTTCTTTCGCTCGCGAATGCCATGCTCGGCGAGGCGTCTTTAATTTCATGGAGAACCGGCAGAATCAAACGGGACAGAAACGCGAAGACAATCTTCGTTATTGTTCCCAACCAACACAGCTGGAAAATGTAAGTCGGTGGAAATAAGCGACGATGCCTATGAGAACAACATTTCCAGCGCCCGAATGGTTTAATCCCTAAAATCACGAACGGGGTAATTGCGTTATAGGAAGGTAATATTTTTAGCGAGATTTTATACTTTGACGTTTCAGTCGAAATAGCGGTATTTTAAGCTAATATATTCTAACGAGTTCGTCCGACAATTGCGACTTTAAGAACGGTAGTCGGACAAAGAATTACCACCATTGTTATTGCTCGATTGTTACCGCGAGCAGTAATTAACGGTAATTTCCATATATTTCGTTGAAACGTGAGCAACAGCCGGCTAATTATGGTAACTGGAGCAATTATCTCTAAGTAATCTAACCACGCTAATTGCCATTTTTAGCTGTTGATAATTCCTTAATGCGCTAGGGAAAGAGGTTGTCAAAATTTTTGCGCAGTAATAATTACGTTCCACCAACGAGCGTCGAGTATTCTAATTAATTTCATTGCAACTCTTCTCGTAACGCGATCAAAATTCGAGAATTTAGTCAAAAAATATTTGAACATTTCTGTCTTTATATTTTCCCATTGATTGAAAAAATAAGGGTGATAAATATTTGTATTTCTTGGAATTATAATATTACATGTTTACATATGTATATCAAGAAGAACGATCTCGCGACAATGATGTCTCGATGTAGCGAAAGAAGGTCAAGAATTTCAGTGGAGGAAAGAATGCGCGAAACAAAGAACGGTCGGCAATAAAAGTATGAATAATAGGCGAGATAGATGACGATGGAACCACGCCGCGCGCCTCGCGCCTCGCGCCGCCCCGTTTTTTCGAGTCGACAGCGCGGCAGTGATATAGGTCAGTGTTTGCAACGCCGCCGCGTTTCCCACCCTGTTATTTCGAGAGACAAGCTGAGCGAGAGAATATAAATTTTCCGGGGGTTGTTCCGTCCAACAAGGAGGCGGGTGCAAATGGCCGGGCGTTCGATTCAAATTGAAATGACTGTCGGACTTATTCTCCCTTGGTTCGCGGTGGGGGCCGACTGCGATGACAACGATGGGCATAAATAATGGGTATGGGGCGTCGTCGCTTTCGCCTGTTCGCGCGTAATCCCCGTAACCGGGACGCGCGTTGTGCTCATCGAAGTCGTCGCTTCGGCCTTTTCTTCTCGAGTTTAACGAGCAACCGCTCGCTTCGTTCTTGCTCGATCAATTCCGTGTAACGTACTGGCTGGTTTACACATAGGAAACTTTAAAGATACGGTTTTATTCGGAATTTTAGGGTACTCTCCGAGCAGACGTCGTACGTTGTATGGCGTCGTGTGGTATACGCGCGATATTAAGGAAGATACACGGCGTGTGCTTAGCATCCGGTAGTATCCGCGGTAGAAATGACATCGTATATAACCGGCAGTCACCAGATCTTTATCAGGGGTGTCCGAGAGCGTCGAATGTCCCCAGAACCACTTCGGGGCTCTGGTTGGCGAAGATAAGAACTGGCTCGAATTTGTTCGGCGGAGCACGAGAACGTGAAATTGGAAAGGAAAAGAAGGGGCGTCGCGTCGCGTCGCGTCGCCTCGTGACGCCCTGCACGTTCGCCGTTCGTTTCCGCTTTCTGTCTTTCCGCGTTCCCCATGAATCGAGTTCTCGTTGACGCCCTCGTTCTTCCCTTTCATCGTGTCCTACCCTTCCCTTCCACATCCAGCTTGTGTTTCCACCCTGCTCCCGCGATTTCCCGTGGACCTTTTACTCTTCGACACTTTAACCGAATGGAACTGTCACGTCGTTTTTCAGGTGGACATCACCGAGCTGTGTCCCTCCGCCACCGTTCTGGCACAGCAATTGACCCACGTGGAACTCGAGAGGCTCTCCTACATCGGCCCTGAAGAATTCGTCCAAGCTTTCGCGAAGGTGCGCGTCACATTTTCTATGCTTTTAGCAATTTCGAGTCTATACTTTTATTCGTTTCATTCTGCTCTGTACAGGAGTCTCCCCATTTGGAAACATCCTTCAAGGACATGAAGAAAACTCGTAATCTCGAGTCATACGTCCAGTGGTTTAATAGACTGAGCTACTTTGTAGCAACCGAAGTGTGCAAGGTAAATCACTTTGCCGAATCATTTCGAACATGGACAATTTTTGTAGACGCGTCAAGTGAAAAGGGAAATGTATTTCCTTGATAAACGTCGAAGAGTTAGTTAGTCCGCGTGCGTATACATATGCATGCGACGAACCACCGGCAGGTAAAAGGTGAAACCAAAAAACATTTTGTAAAACAACATTTTCCATTTTCCATTTTACAGCACGCAAAAAAGAAGCAACGCGTTCGCGTGGTTGAATACTGGATTGAAACGGCCCGTGAATGTTTCAACATCGGCAACTTCAATTCCCTGATGGCTATTATTGCTGGCCTGAATATGTCGCCAATATCCCGTCTGAAAAAAACGGTAAGTAATGTACATACGTACATACACAGTACAAACGCTACCCTAACATCATTTAGACCTGATTGATCAGGGGATCGACCGCATACATTAATATTCGCAATTAGTTAACGCGCGTTAACCTGCCCGTTAGAAGACTAAGGGAAACTTATTTTATCTCCCCATGCTACAATGGAAAATTCCATTTACCAATTCGGTAAAAAAGGTCCAAGGTAATATGTCAATGCGAAGAAAATATGACAGCCAGGTGACACCATCTCACGTGAATAAATTATTAGTCACGCTTCCTCCACCGACGGAAGCACGAACCGTCTGTACGGTTTTTGTCACGGTTTTTCCAGAATTGAAATGCAACCGTGAAGAACACGCCGCGAAAACAGACTCTGTACAATAGCGGCAGTTTTGTTGGTAGCGTTTAAAAGAACGTGTCGATTAAATTCGTTCGAACGAACGAAACGAAAATACCCTCCAACATATTTAACGCAGCCTGGACAAATTGCTAGACGCAACAACAGCCATTATATGTTTTTTTCTCGTTTTTAATTACGAGACCGTGCCGGTGGGTCGAGTACGTATCCCCCGGCTGTATTCGATGCGGACTGTAATTCAGGGTTCATTTGGTTCGGCCAGCTGATTTATACAGGTCGCGTTTAAAATAATTGCTGGAACTATCATCGGCCGAGCGGTCCAGCTCGCTGCGTAATTTCCGTTAATGAAAATTTAACGTTCGCGTTCGGTCACGCACGCGCCTTATTTTCACCCCTCCCCGCTCGGTCTGTTTAATCGCAACTCGTTGTGCGAACTCGCGAAAACATTCACGGATTTTTCATGGCACGCAACGCTAACGCGATACGTTCCAACTCCTCAGCGAACCCACGGAGAACATTTTCGCAAAGGAAAAAGCATTTTCGCGCGAATGCCCTCGGGAAGAATCGTCCCCCTTTGAAGAAAGTACAACATTTACGGGGCATCCCGTGCAACGTTCGAGTAATCGTCATTTCAATTCCATCGCGTTCCAAACTGCGGCAAACGGATCGCGTTAATTCTCGAATTCGATCGCGTCGAGCTAAATCGAAAACGAAAATCCGGGCGAAAGAACCGATCCGTTCGAAGTCCATTGGAACACGGCTCGAACCCTGGCGACCGCCATTTGCCCAAGGAGAATATTCTCTTTGCCGGGCGAGAGAAGCCGTGCAACTTCAACTCCCTCGGAACTTTCGCGAGTTTCGAGACGAAACTCGGCTTCGCAAAACTCGTCGCCCGTATCTCGAGGCGCGTTCGTTGGCTCGCGTTCGAGAGAAACCGCCGATACGGCGACGTCGCTGGAAGATAAACGATACCACCCTCCTCCTCCTCCTCCTCCTCCTCCCCTCTCTGCTTTTCGACGCCCATCCCCCCAGCCCACCCCTCTTCTGCACGGGGGTTAATTTCCCACAGAGATAATCTGCGAATGACGTCTCCTTCTAGTCTCGTGAAAAGGGGACCCCCGCTCACTTTTCGCCCCTCAAAAAGCTAATTACGTTCGGTCGTTGCGATCCGCCTGGCAGATAGCACACCCTTCCGCTCCCCACCTGCCGGGTACAGTTCATTATCGCGGGAGAAAGCAGCGGGACGAAACGGGGTGAAAGTCTTGCGGCTTGGCAGCGTCGACAGGTCGAAGCTGTTCGAAATCTTTATCGACGAGGTCGACCAGCGAAAATGATTCGCGCACGGGGCCGGAGTTTGATAGAATTCCTCCACGGATGCGGCGAATGCGAAAAAACCTTAGCTCGATTGATACTTTGACTGCCGTGTCAAATTTTTTTCTTACTTAACCTGTTGGTTCACTATTTCTTAGTTTAGCTGATTCAGCGGTCAAAGTACTGAAAGAATTGCTGCTGGTTGGACTTTGGACGTTTATACGCTTGTTCGCGTTCATACAAGTCTATTCAGAAAGGCGGGTATTAAATAAATTGGACTGTTGTAAAGAAAAATAGCGATGCTATAAACACGTGAAATAACGAGCTTGGAAGAATTTTTTACACTGGCGGGAAACACAATAGATCTCCACTATACGCGTATGTATGTATGTATGTGCATGGTGGATTGAACAAGTTCCCCGGAATTTCTTTGTCACACTAAAATGAATGATATTATCGCTGGTTGTATTGTGTGTATATTCCCCTGTGTAGATATACGAGCCGCTGACGGTGACACGCGTTTCACAGAACTGTTTCAGTTTTTCGATTGAAAACAATACATACGTTGCACAGCTTTTCTTGGCGATTTTCACGTGGAAAATAGCTGAAAAAACCTATGTGCGACGGACACCTTGCTCGCTTTCAACATTGCTCGAACGTGTTTTCATATTTTCGATGACATTTTCGCTTAGGACAGTCTGCAGGATCGTCCTACACGGGGTGGATCACCTAACGTTTGTACATTAAATATCTTTGTCCTTTTGAACGCACGTCGAACGTCCATCTTTCCTACCGCGTGCGCGCTGGCGTTTGAACAGGATCGACAATATGAGTACGCGCAAGGAGAAAACGGGCCCAAGCGAAACGTGTTTGCTGCGACAGACAATAAGTGCATCTCGGCCATCTGGATACAATGCAACGGAGCTGATCCCATTGCTTTCAACTCGATACCCTGCTCCTATTCCGATATATCGAATTCTGGCCGCCGCGCCGCGCCGTTTGCACGGTCAGATAGTTAACTTCTCTTTCTGACCCTGCTCTTCTTTTGTTAACCTTCTCCCCTGCAGCTTTCTATCGTGTTCCGCTTGTTATAGCTATATCCTCTGTTTGCTATAGCATAAGGAGTTACCGTAGAAAAATTATATTGTTCCGAAAGCGACGAATGTATTGAAAAATCTGAGGATTCAAAATAAGAGAAACTAGAGACGCGCGGTCGATCCCCTCCAGATTAAATTCTCTTTACCCGAGTAAATTCGTAGCGCCCTTTAATTTTGGTAAACGGAGAAGCACAGGAAATCGGCGTTATACACTTCCACGGTAAGCACATCGACATGTTTTCTGTTACAGTGGTCGAAGGTGCAGTTGGCGAAATTCTCGATTCTGGAACACCAAATGGATCCGAGCAGCAATTTCAGCAGTTATCGTAGCACGTTGAAAGCAGCGATGTGGCGTAGCGCCGGCGCTACGGACGAGCGACAGAGAATCGTCGTGCCCTTCTTCAGCTTGCTGGTCAAGGATCTCTATTTCCTGAACGAGGGATGCAGCAACAAGTGAGTAAAAAAGAAACTTCGAGTTCGATCGAAATTCAGTTCCACCTTCGTGATCGTCGCGACTTAGACCCTGATGAAACCGACAACCGCTTCTCGTCAACTTCTCCTCTCGGCTTGTCCGCGTCCATTCTTCTTTAGAATTACTTGACCGTCGACCCCTTGTCGTTCCTATCAGAAATCTCGAGAATTCTCCCACGATCTCGTATATCGTCGTAAACATTTTTCGACCTATGCTCGTGTTCCATCGTCGCTCCGACACGCTCGCGGGAATAGGTTTTTCATTCGGCAAGCTTGCCGCTCGCGTACGATTGCACGGTGAAATGAAACCGTTTCTCGGAAAAGCACGGTACCTGGTCGCAATGAGTTTCGTCAGGAGAAAAAAATTCTATTCGAAACTGTTCCACTACTTGAGGCGGTATTTACTGGACAACCGCGTGCATAATACTCGGTCGCATATATGGAACGGCGCGTCGCGGCGTCGCATCGCGTAACATATGTGCATTAAACTCGTAACAGCGTGTGCTATCTCCGAAATAGCAGAGGAACGGCAGTCCCGGGCAAAATGTACGGGTTCGTGGGAGGACATCGTCGGAACACCGCCGGGAACGTTTTCTTGAATTGCTGGAACAGATCAGCGTGTAGAAACGCGAATATAAATTGCCCCGAGACGCCTGCAGGTTACAGCCGAATTCCTGTTTATTAAGCATTTTCGACCGTTGACTTTGGTAATTTTACAAATTTTGTGAACGCAACATTGTGGAGCCAACGTGTTTCGGTTCTGCGTGAAAGGAAGTCTGTTTGGTCCGAAGTGTGAAAGAAGAGTGTTTGAGTCATCGGTGACAAGAGGAAAGTGTTTAGGGTCTACGTGACTGTTTGGGTTTTCCGAATGGATGTGAAACTGATAGAGAGAGAATGAGAGTGCGAGAGTCCTCCTGCTCGAACGAGGAAATACATACAACTGCAACGGGAATGTCAATGGCGTGGCGTTTCGATCGGGCGAGTTCTGGCGAGGTCCTCGACCACGAGGAAAGATGGGCTTCTCGGGACCCGCCGGGCCGGGCCGTACCGGGCCCCGCCGCGCCGCGATAGATATCGGTCCTGCGGAAGATCCGGTGACTGAAGAAGAATAGCTGTGCGTATGTAAACGTCTGTTACGCGGCCGTTACGCGGCGGTTCCCGTAACCGGAAGCGAGGGTCGTTGGCATGCGCGCGTATTCGCGTGCTTCCGACCGACGATAAATTGCTCAAGTTCGATTCGTAATTTTCCGATGCTTCCGCGAACATCCCGATACACCGGGCTCCGTCTATTCTCGACCGTTGTATCGCTCCCGCGGATCGTTACCGGGATGTATCGTTCCGGTCGTGCAGGATGCAACGACTCCCGAAATTCGTTCCTTTTTCCGGCGTATCAAACAACTTCGAAACGGGAGCACAGCTGCGCGAACAGTCTTCAAAACGCTGGCGAACGGCAACTTTCCCTGGGAACTATCGACTTTTCTTTTTTTCTTTCTCTGCCGCCGCGCCGCGGTGATTTGTCTAGCGTTCCGTCCGTTGAGCAGATGCGTTTTTTAACCGTAGAACTTGTCTTCTTGGGTTGGCCGCATCGGAGACAACAGTTTCTTTTTTTTTTTTTGAGAACGGTTCGATGCCAGGAATACTGCTTTCGAATGCGGACAATGCTGTTTGCGTTCGCGTTTGCGATCCAGGGAATAATTATTTGACATTGTTGCTTCTCGCGAAAAATATTTCGGGATTGTTTGCACATGAAATTACAGTGGTTCCGAAGAGTATACGGAACTTGAAGGGACCACCACGAAACTTTCCAAGTCTTCTTCGCAAACTGACCACTTTGAACCCACTTCTTGAAATTACAAAATGCGAAAGTACCGGAAGCTTGCCAGGCCATAAACTTTCCTTTTGCCGAGTGAAATATTCCGTTTCAATATTAACTCGTTGGAAGAATACATACTGTGATGTTGCCGGAATTCGTTCGTCAAGTAATTAACGTGACCCAATTAGACGTAAGCCTACATGTTACGATTACGCTCTCACAAAAAGAAAGAATCTTTTGACTAGCCGAGATTACATAAAATACTAGATAAATCCTGTTTTTCAAAAGTAAACTTTATCGCCCTTTAACGTTAATCACATCGTAACGGCATCGTTCGAATAAATTCGAAGAATAAATAGAATTTGTCGTTCGAGCGTTATACCGTTATCTATTTCCAGTCACGTAGTATCGATTTCTTCGTGGGGCCTGTATTAATTGGAAACTCGTACGATAGACAGCAGTTCTCATTAAATTCAAATCAATTGAAGCATACGTCAAACTGAAGATTGATTAATGTGCCCTAAGCCTGGAATTTATGGAACCAACCATTAACTTAACGTATCCATGCGTATCCCGCGGTAGCTAATGTGATCGGGATTATCCGAAATTAATTTTACAAAATAACAAACCGCCGTCAGTCCGCGGGTAACGCCTAACGGTACGCGAGCAAGAGATAACACATATATCGATCCGCCATTTTCTGAACGAAATATCTTTTTCAAAGCTCGGAGGACATACCCTAAACGAACGGTATCGATTCTTTCAGATTACCAAATGGCCACATTAATTTCGAGAAATTTTGGCAACTGGCGAAGCAAGTGACGGAATTCATCGCCTGGAAACAAGTCGCGTGTCCCTTCGAGAAGAACCCACGCGTCATCGCGTTTCTACAAGCAAGCCCTGTGTTAACAGAAAATGGTAAATTTTTCGTAATACTTTTTATTATTATTACATGTTCAGACATTAAAAGTACATTTTTTCTTTCTGTTTGTCCAATGTAGCTTTAGCTTTGGCATCCTTCGAGTGTGAACCGCCAGATAACAACCCGGAGAAGGAACGTTATAAAGCTTTGAAGTGAGTAAATTTGAACAAACTATTCGACCTTAAAACTATCTACCACACCCGCCCAAACTGCGGGTCTCATATCGTTTCCTTAAGTTTTTCATTTGTGCCGGCTAGATCATTCCCGTTCTGTTCTAATTTCTGCAAACAGGTCTGAACTGAATGCTCAGTGAAAAAGAGCTAGCGCGCCACGCGTCGAACAGGAGCGATATTAGCGGACCGAGCATGCGAAATCGACCAGCACCCGACAAACGTTAACACGCATCAACGTGCGCAAATCAACTAGAAAGGGCGAGGCTACGCGAGACTAGTGCCAGAAGAAGAGAACCAGGAACACGATGCATCCGAGCAATGAACAAGAGACGCGCCCGAGAGAAGATAATCTGTGCGACAAGGAAAAAGAGATTCTGATGGTCTCGCGATCAATAAGAAGGAACACCAGGCAACACAGAGCTCATCGTAGTGATCTCACATTCTTTAAGGACATCGTTTAGATACTATCGCGGCCGGTGCAGTTGCGATTCCTCTCGAAGCTGCGACTTCCTTCCTTTCCTCCTTCCTTCCTTCCGTTTCGTTGTTTGTACACGCGCCTGCCGACGAGGTTCGTCGTTACGTTACAAACACGATTACGTCGCGTTATCTTACGCTGATTACGCGCGTCCTGTCAAGATGGCCGTTGCGCCGGTGCATTTCCCTCGCGCTGTCAGCTGTTCGATGCAAGCGGAAGACGACTGCACCGGTCGGAGTCGTTCACGGATTCTCGAGACCGGTCGAGGACTGCCCTGGCCCGCAAAAACGAACGCGAAACATTCGCCGGACAGACATCGCGTAGCAGTAAGTATAGTTCCTAAGCCCGAGGCTAGCGGGGAGGCGTTCTTCTCAGCGAGTACTGTCAGCGCTGTCCGTGCCCCGACTTCCGGTCCCCGCGATCACTTTCCGCCGATGCGATGCGATGCGATGCGATACGATGCGATGCGATGGGCGCGAGAGGAGGCGTTCTCGCACGACCACTCCTTTTGTACATAGTCCTTTTGATATACGCTAACGAAACTCGTCGGCGTGAACAGAGGATACTGATACGAGGGGGAGGGGGAGGAAGAGAAATCGGTCGAAAATAGGTTCGTTCCTGTAGCGTAAGCTCGAAGTTGTCGTTTTAAGGTTCTAGGATACGTTGTAGCGGACGGACGACGGTCGTCGGTGCACGTACTTAACGAACGTTAGGTGATACATACGTTCGAAACGTCATCATTCGGAACACGGGGATATATGTATGTATGTATGTACGAGTCGCTCGCAACGCAAACGGCTATGTCGCGTCGTGCAGTTATTCAGGAAGCGTATCTATCTTTCCGATTTTAGTCGACGGTGACGCACGGAGGAAAGTCCGTCTTGCGATAGAGCTCATTCGGTACGATTGCTCTCTCTCTCTCTCTCTCTTTCTCTCTCTCTCCCTCTCTCTCTCTCTCTCTCTCTCTCTCCCCCCTCTCTCTCTCGGTTGACTATCCGTTAACCCTCATCGTTAATACAACGTGATATCATTGCCCGCATAAGTATTAATCGAATATTGAATATTTCAATTATATATATTTGGAAAAGATTTGAATCAAATTCTTTGCTTTTTATAGGATATCCTTATTAATGTAAAGTACTTGCCCATTTTTGTTCAGTGTCGGTGAAACGTATGTCGAATCGCCGCACAAGACGGATGAGGGTTAAGGGATTCCATTCTTTTCCCCGTTATCGATGTTATTATGCAGTGGCTCTTGTAGCCATGAGTCGTATACACTCATCCGACACGAGCACGATCCCTTAATGCCCGTAAATTAATGCCTGAAAATATTGATAAACTGTCTGAAACAACAATAATACTGTTGCAATTTCATTCGACAATTATGTCGGCATTGTCCGCGCACGAAACGAGGATCCACGTATCTGCCTTGGGTTCCGTTCGTTGCGTGGACGAGCACACAATAGATAGAGAAACGTGAGAACAGAACAGGAGATTGTAGGAAGGGAGAGGGGGGAAAGATTTTGAAAAAATATAGGGACCAAGAGTTCGTTTTTCCTGAGTAGAAACTGCGTCTGCGAAGAGAAGGCCGGATCAGCGCGAAGGACTCGCGATTCGAAGACGAGATGCGGGGGAAGGTTGTTGTTGAATTTTTCCGTTCGGTGATTCGTCAAGTTCGCGTACTGAGAGAAACCTTGCAGTCGTTGGACGATTAAGCGAATAGCTTTTTCGTAATTCTGAACGACCATGTGTCGCGGTTACGAGGCGAACGTTGTACCTACCGGGTATTCGCAGGATAAGGGGGCTAATAATCATTTGATCGTGTTTGCGCGCACTGTTGTGCTGTTTGCAGTCAAAACTGCGACGGTTTGTGCGATCACGGTGCGATCCGTGTACGATACATTGTTTTATCCCTATTTAATTATTTTTACGAACGTACTAGGGAGCATTTGTTCTACATACAATTCATCTTCGAATCATGCGTGTTTAGGTGAGCGGGTAGAGGGTGTTAAGAAATTATGTGTAAAAGCTGTTGATTCTACAGCTTAGGATCACTTTAAGATCTCTTAAAAAGGTTTGATACAAAATGGCCGATCCTAAGGCGTAGAATCAGGTTGCAACGGTATTTACACATCATTTCTCGACGACCTGTTCAAATCTTTTTCATCCGTCGATAATTTAATTTTCATCGTCTCGTCGTATACTTTCGTTCGGATTATAAGTTAACGAATGAACGCCGAGGGCAGCTTGTCTTAACTGTAATGTTTAGTATACGCGTATTGTTTTCTGTTTCTTTTTCACTCTTGTTCCTATATTATTGTATTTATACGATGAATTTTTCGATGTACAATCTATTAGCGCCGGAGATTATTTTTTTACATTTCTATCAACCGTCTTGAGAGCAAAGCTTCTATCGTAGTTAAGTTTAATCGCAAGAATTATGTAATTTGTAGTTTATGAGATGCAGTTGACGCGGACGGTAGTCGCTGTTGAAAATACATAGGTATGTTCGAGGAATATGTATATTTTTTCTCTCAGTACGAGAAACAGAGGAAAAATGTGTATCATAAAACAACAGAGCAGCGTTGTACATACGAGGACGAACTGCAGTCTACGCGAAAGTCGCGTGATAAAGAAAGTATAATTCATCGATCGAACTGATAAAACCGAGGACACGATTGTACTCTCATTGTCAGGCTCTTTTCTCTGAAAATTTTCTTTACAACGGACAAGTCCAATCACGCGCGAGTTGACCCGGTTCAACGCTGGCACAATATAATATGGAAAATATAAATATTTATTTATATTTTCGATCTTTCCGCTCGGTCGTATGTTTTGACCACCGAGCCCAGTATATGTACATATGTTACAGCAAAAGTGATTAATCGATGCTTCGTTACTTTTGAAATTCTATAAAACGAAAGATTTTTGTGAAATGTTGTAACTTCACTGATATTACCTGTCGCGTAACTAATCTAACACCTGCAACCACCACGTAATCTATAGAAGCATTCGATTAACTACTTTTCTAGCGATGTATAATATATTAAAGTATTCTATTTTAAGAATTTTGATAAATTATTTATCTTTAAATTATTACGTAGACTTACGTTTGGCAGCGACAACATATTCTATCGTCACTTTACACGTGCTTTATTTAACTATCTATTAATTTATTTATTGCATCGCTTATTTATGAAATTTTCTCGTTTAATCGATCATATTCGTACTAATCGTCGAGTAGTTGTAGAGCAATTTTGCGTCGCTCCATAAAAATCGCTCAACACAGAGGAAAGAGTCTGACACGTAACGCCTGAAAAACGTTCTGTTATTAGGGCTCGTTTACATTGCTACGTCATTTTGCCGGAAAATAACTTTTAAGCAGTCCAAATGGTTCGACAATTTATACCCGCTTCTGTAAGCGGAATACCTATCGTTCTCCTAGTGTAAAATTTTGTTAGCTAAATGTTAATTGAATACCGAATACCGAATATGTAGACCAGTGCTGGGCACGATGGAGGCTCCTGTACTTTTGTCGCGTCTCTCCATGGCAACGACCCTTACCGGAAGGGATCAGTGAGCGCTGAAATGGGGGAAGTTTTGCTTCGATCGAGCAAATATGCCCAGCACTGATCTAGGCACTGTTTTATTCTCTAGAAAATTCGTTTGTCCACCTCTGCGTCACAAACAGCATTTCACTAGACATTTTCGCAAGAAAAACAAAATATATCCTGTTGCAAAAAAATGTGTTCTATCGTAAAGCGTAGCGAAACAGCTTTGGACAGGTTCAAATGTGAGCGAAACGTGCGACTGTGCTTATTTTGCAAACTGTTGCAGCAAAGTGAATGATACCCTCCCGATAACGAACGCGTTGACAATTACCCGTGCGCGATTATCATAACGCTGTACGATTAACAGTACGAAATTATCATAAGTTGTAATAATTAATGAATGTGACCGTGTGAGCGTCTGCGCATCGCTGTTGTCAATATTCGAGAACGGGATCTACCTAATACCTAATCATAGCACGTTCAAAAAAGGAAGAAAAAAAAACGGCGATCGCGATGTCCGCGTTCAACGAGACGCAACGATTTTCTCCTGTGAGACCGGAGGGCAGGAGGAACTCGATTTCTCTCGATCTAAGCATGTCTCGACTGATTAATCATGGTCAGCGGTGCGACTGGTCGTCGTGATATTTTCTAACGATCGCTTTTTTCTACGATTTTGTAAGAAACAAAGGGGAAATGCGAAGAACATGGAAACGGTACACCATCGTAGCGAACGATCTCCGACCAGCCGTGCAATTAATCGAGCGCCGCGCGGGGGAATGAACGGTTTGCGAGAAATAATAATTATTGCGAGCGCTGCCACGCGTCTCTGTCCCGCGAAGAAACGATTCAAACGATTTCGTGTGGACCGAGGATGTGTAGCCGAGACGTGACGTGACGAACACCCGCGATAATTGCGAGTCTGTACATAGGAGAGGAAACAAGAAATCGTGTATATAATACATATAGTTACATATATGATACATAAATAAGCAGCATGTGCGTATATCCATGCGCTATCTAAGATCCAAGGTCCAAGGTACGAGGGCCGTGGTTCAAGGTCCAAGACCCAAGGTCCATGGTCCGAGGTCCGAGGTCCGAGGATCCAAGGTTGGATAAGCCGTAATCGAATTTAAGCGGAGCCACGGCTGCAAAGGAGAAAGGGGCCGCAAAGTGTCCCTGATCTTCTTCGACGTCGACGTCGACGTCGACGTCGAGGGCTTTGTCGGCCGCGATAATCGCCGATCGATCGATGTAAGATCGCCTAACGATACCTTATAGTACACACGAACCTTCATCCTCGAACGATTGATTGATTGGAAGAGAATACAAACACTTGCTTGCTGTCTAGTCATTAGATCGTTAGTCGGGAGCCCGTGTCCATGTTTCCGCCGCGTGCCGATTGCGCTCACGGTTCAAGGTGTTCGAGAAAGCGCGACAGTGTAGCCGATATCAGATTTCATTAGACAGCGCGCGAAAAAGAAAAAGATTACTCGCGAACCTCACCGCTTTATTTCTTGCTATGTCGTGATTGATTTCTTGATTTCGAAAATGGAACAAGGCTTGTCTAAACTTGAATTCAGTCAGAATTATTTCTACCGTCAAGGAGATTCGATAAACAATGAAAGTAATTGCTTCGCGAGAATGAACACAATTTTAAAATCGACTCACGACGAATTGTTTGTAATCTTTATCTATAGAAACTGACTCTTCTCTCTCTATTTCTCTCTCTCCCTCTAAAAACATGATGAAAAACTGTGAAACGCGTTGTTAGCATTTAGTAAGACTTTAAGCTACCGGATATAGTGGATTTAGAAATTAATTAAATAAGAGTGAGTTGCAATCGATAATACATTTTGTCAAGGAACAAGGGCACGGGCCGCGTTATGCCTAAATTAAGAGTATTCGGGTTAGAATTAACGTTAAGTTTTATATTAAGCGTATTTTTGGTCGACATTCCCTTAATTGTAAGACACTTATAGTTACACGATAAAACGATTTGGGTAGAACATCGGATTTCATTCCCCAGTTCTGTTGCGTGTATTTCTACGATATTTTCCTGTTTTATTCCGTGTTTAATTTCGTGACGATCGTCGTTCATGTTTGTTCGTTTCGCATGATCATGGTATTAATACTCAACTCGAAGAATTGCGGTCCGGGAGAAAATAATGAGGAATCGTGCCGATCGTTGCGAACTTTTACCCATCGAATTTATCAGCGCGTTCACGATCCAGTTTTCAGATTCGTGACTCGAGATTCATCGCGGAAACGAGATCAATTGTAATTCGTTGAACGGTCAACAGCTCGATTGCCCTTTTTATTATTAACAGATTTGTAGTTGAAACGTTTCAGAGTGAGGAGGATTTATCTGTGTATATAGAAACGTCGATTTCGCGGAATTGTTAAGAAAAAGGTCAGAGGAGACGTTAAAATGTAAGAGACTTATCTGTTCCGGTTGAACGCGTCAACTTCTTTTTCCTGCATGAAATGCGTACTTCTAAAAGATTTTTATCGACAGTAAATGTTTAGCTGTGCTCCAGAAATTTGGTGTCGAATAAGTTTCAATAGTAATAGACAACATAAAATTCCGTCTAATCAACAATAGTTGAATCTCGATTCTAGCAAAGTTTCTACAATTATTTTCAATGAGTTTTTGAATTCGTCGAAAACTATTCGTTCTAATGTTATACGATTGTTTTAGGAAGAAAGCCGCGACGGAAAATGGTACGTTAGATAAAAAAGGAAATTCGTTTACGAAATAGTACTGCCAGCGTTGCAATAAAGTCAATAAAGAAAATTGTTTACGGACAATCGAGCTGTCGATCGATCAAGCTGACCCGTTGCGTACAACGATTCCATATTGTCGCTCGATTTTTGCAACTTGCTAATAATGTAAGTTCCCGAGACCTCTCTCCCGCTGTTTTTTTTTCTTTTTTTTGTTTTTCGTTTTGTTGTTCGTGCATTTATTGTACGAACGTCGAGATAATACGTTTCCGCGTTTTGATCTATCCGATCAAATATGTTGGGACTATTGTACATACATAGGCTCAATCATGTAACAGCGACAAGACAGCAATTACAATTATTGTAGAAACGATGATGTCTTACGAAATAAACTACAGATTAATGGATGTTTCGTTAAGAAGTTTTCTTCCACGTGCTCTGTTTCCGCCACAAAATGAACATGCCACGGTTGCGTCCCACCCTAATCATTCGGCTCCCTCACGGAAACGTAATAATAAATTAAATAAAAACGTTTAATAATAAATTTTTTATTAATAAATGTACATTTTCTGTTTTGAAATCAGTGTTGATTCAACGAACATCCGCTGGGTAGCGCCACGTACACCTTCCGGCAAAATCTGCCAACAACGCCATTACCTCGTAGTGGCAAAACGCCCAAGCATGTAGCCGATTAATGGTCAGGATTCCTCCGCTGGGCGGCGCCACATACACCTGTCGGCAAAATCTGCAAATAGCGCCATTACCTCGTAGTGGCAAAACGCCCAAGCTTGTAGCCGATCAATGTTCAGGATGCCTCC
Source organism: Halictus ligatus (assembly GCA_028454255.1). NCBI lineage: Eukaryota > Metazoa > Arthropoda > Insecta > Hymenoptera > Halictidae > Halictus > Halictus ligatus. Next base: position 8,655,329 of record CM052136.1, read on the forward strand.
GCTAGGCGGCGCCACATACACCTGTCGGCAAAATCTGCAAATAGCGCCATTACCTCGTAGTGGCAAAACGCCCAAGCTTGTAGCCGATTAATGTTCATGGTTCATCCGCTGGGTGGCGCCACATACACCTTTCGGCAAAATCTGCAAACAGCGCCATTACCTCGTAGTGGCAAAACGCCCAAGCTTGTAGCCGATTAGTGTTCGGGATTTCTCCGGTGAGTGGCGCCACGTACACCTTCCGGCAAAACCTGCAAACAGCGCCGTTCCTCGTAGTGGCAAAACTCCCAAGCTTGTAGCCGATTGGTTTTGGGTTTCTACCGCTAGATGGAGCCTACGATGCCAAGGTTACTCGGTCGGTAACGTTTGGCTAACAGTTTCAGCATTTTGCCGCTACGGCCTCGTAGCGCTATTTACAGATTTTCAGTAGCAGATCTCTGAGCCGTGAGCACTCTCATTTCCTCTCTGATAGAGTAGACATCTACAATTCGGAACACGTATATGTATTGTATACGATAAATTTCTACCATTTTTGTTTGTTTTTCTTTGCTTGATTCTGTAAATTTCACATATGAAGAATGAGATAGAAATTAAGCATTGGTTTGTTTTAACATTGTCATTAAGCAAATGACTGATGCAATTTATTAATATGAGAAAATCGATGTTTGTATGCAAACATTAGCGGCAGCCACAACAAAGGTGTTGCGATACAATTATTTTTTAGTTGTCTAATGAAATAAATAAGTGATCAATTTTACTGTTTTTCCGAATATGGAAGTATTGGAATTAGATATATGGAAAAGTGATTATGGCCTACCATCGTTTGATGTGGAATGTTTACAAGTTTTGGTACGTAATCAAATTATCGTCAGGTTATGTTAGAATCTACCGCATAAATGTTTTTGTCTTTGTGAAACAATGAATTGAGAATGTTATTATAAATTACGTACTGTCGAATGGGCTGTCTCTGTATTAAAGGTTCCTTTATTTTCTATACCTACTATTATGACCTGAAAATGATGCAATTTCATTCATAACAGTTCCACAAAAGAATTACGTTACGGTTACTTCTTTAAGAAGTAAAATAAATTAATCTCTGCGTCACACCGCATTTATGCTCTTTCGAATGTATACATATATTACTATAGGTTTCAAAGTCTGAAATAAATTTGGTAGATTACCTACGTATATTAGCCGATGGACAATCTTAGCAAACCAAGATAAATCGTTTTAATATTTCTATAAGATTATTCTACAATTTTTGTTACCGTTACAGGTTTATGCTAAATTTAACGGTATACCTGTAAAAGTAAATGCTTCCAATAATCCTTTTAATACACCGCACGGTCGGTTACCTGTATTACGAACTAATAATAGCAAATTTGATACGGTTAGAGAAATAATACTTTACTTTAAACAAAAAAATTGGAATTCAGAAAGTGAATTGTCTCCGAAAGAATGTACGCTAATTATGGCTTACAATGAATTATTGAAGGAGAAATTACTACCTGCTTTACAGTTCATTTGGTAACTACATTTTTTCACATAATTCAAAAGCGCATGGTACAAACGAAATACATAGCACGAATCATTTTTATCTTTAGGTGGATAGATAAAAAAAATTTAGATGAATTAATAAGACCATGGTATGGTAAAGCAATGCCTTTTCCACTAAATTATTACTATCCTGGGAAATTTGAGCGACAGTCGCAAGCTTTGTTCGAGTGTTTGTATCCTAATGAAGATAATGTTAGCGACATAGAAAATAAGGTAAATAAACGTACAATTGATTTTCCTTTTGTAACGATAGTAGATTGCTAGTAATCGCTGTAGTATATAGTTAAATTAGTTAATAATAAAATTTAGTTGAGATTTACACATGATTTATTGTGTCGCTAAAAAGTGACTTTAACAATTTAATAATGGTCAATGTATAAAACAGGTATACTCGGAAGCGCGAAAATGTCTGACGCTTTTATCTACAAGACTCGAAGATTCAAAGTATTTCTTTGGAGAAAAACCGACCGCGATAGACGCTATTTTATATTCGTATTTGGCACCGCTGCTCAAGGTTCCTCTACCAAATCCAGCCTTACAAAACCATTTGAAGGCCTGTACAACTTTAGTGAAATATATATCGCGTATATCGCAAAAGTACTTTGAAAATGAATATCAAGAGTACGAACAACGTAAAACTGAAGAAAATGCGCAGAAAGCAAGAAGAGACTCTGAAAGCGATTCGGATTTTCCTAATAAACGGAGAAATCAATTTTTTGCTGGAATTTTTGCTACATTGGCAATGGCAGCCTATGCAATTTCAACTGGGATAGTTCAGGTAAATACATTTTTAATAAAACATTTCGAAGGTGCAGTCTGAATCGCCAGGTTCGATGCAATTTTCATAGGCGTGAAATACCGAAAAATATTGTACACACAATTGAATATTACAATTCGTTTTCGAAAAAATAAAAGAACAAATCTTTTATGTGAACGTTAAACGGTCTTTTATTCTTGCCTTTTTAAAAGTCTCTAATAATAGATCAGAGTAATAAAAGGCATAATAGAAATGCGAATGTAATGTCTAATTACAAAAACGGGACTGTTAAGATAAAACGAGAAAGTTGTTAAAATATTTGTACTATAGCTACAACTATAACCACAACCAAATACACTTCTGTTTTTGCTATTTCGTTTTTATACAATTTACAGTCGTCTACGCGTGAACAGCACCGATCACGCAAAGCTAGCGAAATCGATCCTTGATGGCGCAGAAACAAGATGCTGAATCGCCAATATTGTAGGACAAAATTCAGAAATCTAGGATTCTATTAAATTTTTCAATTGATATCCTTAGAATTGTATCGTACGTGAATAATAATAGAATTCTTATGCAATTTTGTTTGTCTTTGTTAGTTTCAACGACATAATTTCGGTCATTTATAACTATACGTAAAGTACAATTGTATTCGCCAAAACGCTCGCAAGGCAAATAAAAAGTGTTAAAAAACTATACATTATACAATATACATAGTCGTTCGTTCAAGCCTACGCAATCGGCGCGCACCTGTTAATTGTTTTAATTGTTTACGAAACAAAGCGTCATTAATATTTATACAACTATGATGACAAATTAAATAAACAATTTTAAATCATAGACTAGTATTAGCACATTACGTTGTATATGGAAATAAACCAGGTATGTTAAGTATTTTTAATTATTTATTTATTTATTTGTTCCATACAACTGATTACTACGTTCTAGAAATTGTCTAACGATATAAATGATCTGCATGAATATTACTAGCAATTTCTGACTCCCATTTGTCTCCATTGTTCAACAGCTTCTCTTTATTAAATAGCATTTCTTCGTGTGTTTCTGTAGAGAATTCAAAATTTGGACCCTAAAACAATTTCAATGAAAAAATTATTAATGTCATAGATAATCGATTCTACGTTAAACAATCAAATCTAATATTAATCGTAATAAGTACTTCTACGATCGCGTCCACAGGGCAAGCCTCTTGACAGAAACCACAATAAATACATTTAGTCATATCGATGTCGTATCTCGTCGTTCGTCGAGACCCATCGGCTCTTTCTTCAGCTTCGATGGTAATAGCTTGTGCCGGACAAATTGCTTCGCATAATTTACAGGCAATACACCTCTCCTCTCCGGATGGGTATCTGGGAAGAATAATAATATAATTGTGTGATTAGCGATTAGTGCGATTATATTTCCAAAATAAATTGACGAATTGTAAAATACCTTCGTAACGCGTGTTCTCCTCTAAATCGTGGACTCAAAGGACCCTTCTCAAATGGATAATTTATCGTGGCTGGTTCTCGAAATATATAGGATAACGTAATTCCCATCCCGCGGATGATTTCTGTGAATGCTATTTTATTCATTGCAGTGGTAGTAACGTCACCCCATGTCTCGCCCGTCTTTTCTTCGACGTGAACAGAATAATATTTGCTTCGAGTCGAAGGTACATTTAAGACCTTCGGCAATGTTCGAAATAATTTTAAACCTGAAAATCGTCGCAAATCGTTGAATAAAAGACGAGTAGTTACAGTAAAACTAATAATCGAGTTTACGTATTTCCAACAATTAAGCGAACTGAACTTCTAAAATAACCTCTCGGAAGAAACAATTAATAATGACTTATTGTAGATTCAGAAGAAAATCAATATCTAATTTACCAGGTTGCATAATTTTAGGAGATGTCATCTTGAAATGTTAACAATCCCACTTAATGTATCAATAGATCTTCTTCAAACATAACAGATTTCAATAATTGCAATCACAGTTGCAATCGGAGTTAATAATAATTTTTCACTAACCACATAGACTAACTATTATTATATTCTAAGTGTATGTACAATCTACCGTATATATCAGAGAGGAAATGAGAATGCTCACGCTCGGGATTTTAATGTTCTCGATATAGTGCTGCCCCCTAATCTAATTTTTAGCCTGGATCAGACTGGATGCAGGTTTTGGTCCAAGCTAGAAAGATTTTGCAGGTTTTGGTCCAGGCTAAAAAGATTTTGCATGTTCTGGTCCAGGCTAAAAGGATGATGCAGGAAAAGTGGAAACACAGAAACCCCGAGTGTGAGCACTCTCATTTCAAACCAGAGGAAAGTCTATACTTTGCTGCACCCCAGCGGAATGCGAAATAGAAATACCAACCGGTACAGAAGGACAGAAGAATAAGAATGACCGTGGCGCCGGCTCACGGTAAATTGATGAAACCTCTAGCCACACAGTACGTTCCTCAGTCGTCTGTTAGATGGCACTACTTCGAGTAGCCACGACATCACGAGTACCATAAGAAAAACGATTGTTTACACTTTACGACAGTGATTGCGATAAGATACCGAGTGGTATGACAAAATGAACGATTAATCTTGCACGATATTGGTACACCTACGGTAGTTATAATGTCTGCAGTGGCACAAAATTTAAAAATAGTTTGTAATAAAATTTCAGTTGCTTCAGCCAAAAGACCATTGGTATGTGCGTTTAATAAAGCAGTCTAATGTTTAAATAACGTTACAAATAATAGAAAACTTTCTTTTTTTTTCATAGGAATATAAAACTGCCGAACCACGTTTGGTTGCAGTAAGTAAATTACAATCTCACGAGTTGATTCTAGATGCGTACGAAGCTGGTCAAAGACATTTCGGTGAAAATTATGTAAACGAGTTAGCCGAAAAAGGGCATCACCCAGATATTCTAGCAAAATGTAACGATATACGTTGGCATTTTATTGGCCATTTACAGCGGAATAAAGTGAACAAATTATTAAACATTCCAAATTTATACGTCGTAGAAACGGTAGATAATGAGACAATTTCATCCGCATTGAATAGTTCTTGGTCCAAATGTAGAAAGCAGGATGAACTCAAATTAAAAGTGATGGTACAAGTTAACACAAGTAAAGAAGAAGGTATTATATACTGCATTTATAGAATACTATTTTCATCTTAAATTTCAAGTTATACGATTCCGATCGAATGTAAAATTTACAGGAAAAAGTGGTTGTCAAATTACAGAAGTTTGTTCCTTGGTGAAATATATTATAGATAATTGTAAAAATTTAGAATTTGTGGGACTTATGACAATAGGCATGTATGGATATGATACCGCCAAAGGACCAAATCCTGATTTTCTGCAACTAAGAGAATGTAAATACAATCTTTCCAAAGAATTGAGTATAGACTCAACAAAAATTGAGTTATCTATGGGAATGTCGAACGATTATGAGCATGCGGTAATTTTAATACCAGTTCCATATTATTGTGTTTGTATTATACATATGTATATAACACGTACGTAACAAAATGAAAATGAAAATGAACTTTTTTAGGTGGAATTGGGCAGTACAAATGTGAGAGTGGGCAGTGCAATCTTTGGAGAACGACCAAAAAAGGATACTTAGAATGAGGTAAATATGTATGTGTTTAGCATTGTTCTTTTATAAGAAGAATAGCAACAGAATATGTCTATACATATAATATTGGTGGAGATCTGTTAGTTAGATAACCAAATCGTACAGATTCACTAAATTCTATGTAAAAATAAAATTGTACTATAGTTGCGTAACAAAAGTTATATGGTTGGAAAGCGTAAAAATGTGTAATTGATGAAATAGAAAAACTTATTGTTATCATGTATACACCCGTCCTTGTCGAATGTTACGATATACGATACCACTGTCTGTCCTTGTCTTGCATTTGTCTCAAGGTCACTTGTCACGCAATCTAACCAAGACGGTCGGTAATATTGTTCGATTAGAAGTTTCGTTGGATCGTCGTGAGAAGGCGCCACAGTCGCTCTTCTATGTTATCCGAAGTCGGGTCTCTATAAGTATATATGGTCTCAGGTTTTTGCACGGTTGTGGTACCAATAATAAAGAAGGGATTTCCTCTCTGAAGCCAATAGGTACCAATCAGTAGTTAACTCCAACAGGAAAATGGAACAAAAAGCCATCGACGAATCAACGCTTAGCAGAGGACGTCTGTTTTTTTCATTGGCCGAAAGAAACGGATAGATGTCGAAAGTTTGTGCTCTTCAGAGGACAAATTAGGCAGATTGGCATAGCATTCTGTTATCAGAATGCGATTGTACATATATATATATACATACATACTGTATTCTGTGACACGGACATGACGGCGAACTAAAATTTTCATGAACTATGGTTTTATTCAAAATGGCGACGTACTTGGTATTTATCTCATTCGCGAAACAGGTTATACAAGAATAGTTAAAATATTTGAAGACGTATAAATTATCAAATTTGTTATAGCTCTGAAAATAATAGTATGATTACATTGAAATAAATTATATATTTGTGGTACGTTTTTATGTTTTGTTGATCAATCAAAACGTGGAGAATGGCTGAAAATGTTACCCAGTACGATGAAGAGGTTTTACGTTCCATTAAAACACTTCTATGGGGTAGCAATGTTAAAGAAGAGGTTTTCAAACGTTGGGCACAAGGTAACTTTACTTTCAAATACTTTACAAACACCCGATATTTTATCAGATTTTTTCAAATATGTTTTCATCATTTTAATCAATGAAATGTAATTGGTCAGTCAGTTGTCATTGCATAGGTATCATTTAGTTGTTAACTACGAATGAGAAATTATAAATTGTAAATATTGTAAAGTCGTACAAAAGTTTCCAATTACCTGCCCATTTTCAGTAAAAACTATATTTTAGGAATATAGTACAAATTTTAGGTGCAATATTATTTATTCTGTACGAGCAAAGTGGCGTTTATTCGTTGCATGCGAAGTATCATTATTAAAATGAATGTCGATTTATTTCAGGGTTTTACTTTAGTCCGGACGAGCCAACAGCATTGATACAAGCAGAAGGTGGACCTTGTGCGGTTCTAGCTCCTGTTCAAGCTTTCATTTTAAAACAATTACTGTCAGAAGCTGATATTTCTACCTGGAGAAGTGTATGCTCGCACAAGTGTTATCAATTTCTTGTTCGAGCAGCTGTCGAAATTCTAAAACAAGCTGCAGGAGAAAAAGTTCCAAAGTTTTCTATTGTGTATATGAATTGTAAATTTCCCAACGAAGAGACCGAAGAAAACTGTAGACTGTTTGAAAATACGTCTGAAATCCAGAAAGAAGAGGAAGGAATAAATTCGGATAGAAAAAAAAACGACCAAATGAATGAGAAAACATTACCGAAGGAATCGGACGAAGTATACAAGAGTGTAAATTCAGACGATTTTCATTCTCATTTGAGGTACTCTAATCTAATATATTTCTACTAATTCTTTTATTTCTTCTTTATAGCTTGCTATCTAACTCTTGCCACATAAAACCTATTAACTGTAACGCATCGAGGGTTACAGCAAATGTTTCCAAAGGTATTTATTCGTTGGAAAGTTTACAATAATGTTCACTTCTTTTTCTAGGTTATTTACAACAAATTTCTCGGAACAAATGGAGGAATTCCTCATAGAGAGGTTGGACACATTGAAACGACGATACGGTGTCTTACTGCTTCTGTATAGTGTAATTCTTACGAAAGGTGTGCCAGAAATTCGTGGTGAAATGTCGGACCCTTTGGAATCGATGATTGATCCAACTTATGGTTATGGAAGTCAGAGTCTTATAAATTTGATGCTTACTGGTAGGGCAGTCAGCCACGTATGGGACTACGATCAAACCATCGGAGATCTCAGTAAGAAATTCGTTTGTCATTTATTTGATGCCATATTTCAGTGAACGTATCGATCGTAATAGTTGTAACCGATGACTTCCTTTTTTCAGAATTGCGAGGCATAGACAAGCAAAACACTATAGGATTTCTCGCCCTTCTCGAACATTTACGTTATTGCGAAGTGGGAACATTTTTTAAGTCTCCATCCAATCCTATTTGGGTGTTGGGTTCGGAAACACATTTAACAGTTTTATTCTCCACTGAAAAGAGATTAGTGAGTCCTGACACACCCGCAGAACATGCGAAAAGAGTATTTAGAAAATTTGATTACGAAGGAAACAATTTTATTCCTGACAATTTGTTACAAGACGTTCTCGCCGAGCTTGGATTAGTAGCAGATGCAGAATAGTAAGTATCATGCATGTTGCACCTGCATGCCTGCGATGCATGTTGTACACTCTAGAACATTAAATATTAAATATTAGGTGTTAACGTATAATTCTGTTCATATTCGTTATCTAATTGATTCTCTTTTGCAGCGTCTACATAATGAGGAAGAAATTGGATAGTGAAAATTTGGGTATTATTTTGCGTTCGTCTTTTATGGATGAATTCTTCCCCGAAGAATCGCAAAGTTGTCCCGATATATTTCCTTTGTACCATTACAACGGTCTTCGGCGTAGCAACGAGGGAAGTAAAGTGATGTATCGTAAGGGACAAGCAGTTTTATTGGAATGTACCATCAAAGGTATTTTGGAAAGTAATCCTATGTTGACGGTTCTGCAAACGAAATGGCCGAGAATCGAAGTTCAATGGGATATTGGGCAGAATCCAAGTCTTAATTAGTAAGTGTTGCTCAGATTCCGTTTTTCACAATACTATCGGCGCTCCTGCATAAATGAAAGTGATCACGTATTAGAAAATTTACGCAAAATATCGATCATTTAGAGTCTAAATTTTCGACGGAATTTCCAAAATTGTTCGATTAGAAATCTGATTTTGAACGGACAATTGATCAATGATCAAAATCGTTACGTAGCTTTTGTTATTAATTGTCAATTTCAAAAATTAAAGGTTGTCATTATTTCGAATAAATCGACTGACTCTTCCATTAATGAAATTACGAGGAAAAAAGAATATACGAGATACATTCATTGTGATATCGGTATTGTAATGATTATAAAATTACAATTTTTGAAGGAATTTTAAAATTTGTGCAACACTGACAAATTGTTTCGACATCAAATAAGTTGTAACTGCTTACCTATGTAATTTATGTAAAAGAAGAACATAGTTTAATAATTTATGAAAAAAAACCAGAAATCAAATAGCCGGTAAGATTAAAATAAGTATTGAATAATATATTATAAATACTATAAAAGGGAAGAACGTAGCATAAAAAATAATTAGAAAAACTTATAAACCAATTTTGATTACTTACGTGGAAAATTCATGAAAATGAATTGGAGCGATGTACACATACATGCGAATAATAGTTAGAAAATTAAAAAGAAATAAAAACAAAAAAATATGTAATAGAAATAAAACAAAATAAAATGTATATGAGATAGAAACTCGAATAAGGAAAGAATTATACATGTATAACCCTGTATAAGTCGTATACAATAAGTCGTATTCAAACAATTTCTTTTAATGTTGTAGTCTAGTCACCTTAAGAATTGTTCAAATATGTATTTACTGTTTTTTTTACATTTGTATAATTTTTATGGCAATATGTATTATACATATATATATATATAAATATTCCGTTTTCTTTTGATATGCAATATAATACTCATTCTGGTATACAAAATTTTCTGTTTATGTTTCGTACCGACATTTTCATGCGATAGGAAATTCATTTTCGCAAAAGCGTAAACGCATCGATTAATTACATATCATTCTTCATCTTATCGACGAATTTTACTTTTTCCTAATGAAATAAATCAATAAACTCTATATCCGCTTTCGACAAATTTATGTTTAATTTTGTGTACAGTGTGCAAGCGAAGGGGTAAGTATTTGTCGAATAACGGGTCAAATAAAAATAATTATGGTTGAAAACAATTTAAATCTTCCGCCAAAAATTCGTTTTTCAATCGCCATCTGGCGGCTTAAAAATCAGCGAACAAGAGCGACAGAGAGGAAATCTGAGAGCGATATGTACCGTACGCTAATTTTTACAATTACTGTTTACGTATAAGATGTATACATGATGTGTATATATATTAGCTGTGTCAGTTAAAAATCTTCTTCGTTTTCTGTTTTTCTGACTAAAACTAAAAATGGAACGCCATCGTATACAAGAAGCATTTACAGTTTTAAAGCCATTGTGCGATTGCTTAATGCAAAATCCAAATGTAAACAATGCACGCAACGTTGCGACTGCTCTAACAAGAATTTCCGACAAAGTTATTCAAGATTTACTAGAATATATTCTGTTTCCTTTAATTACTCATTTACCAAATGAATCGTTAAGGTAAATATTATTACTTGCTATATAGAGATTACGGTGTCGTTAAATAATTTTTACAGGAAAGACGTAAAAGAAGAATTGGTGAGAACAATGCAAGCAATACTATCGAGAGTAAAGATATCCAAATTGGAGTATTTTAATAAATTGTATTCCTGTCTGTTGATACAAATCTACGATCAAACTCAACCAAATATGTGTGAGTACGATAATATTTCACATTATTCGTACGTCGTCTCGCTCTCGTTCGTGAAGTTATTCTAACAAAGTGCAATCGAGGTGTTGTACACGAGTTGGGGCAAATCGTGAGTACGATTTCAATTTTAAATAAAATCATTTAACATAGATAATTTGATTTTTTAGTGATCACAGGCCACGAAGAACTAAAAGAAGCTGTACTCTTAAGCATTAAGACCTTGATACATTCCTGTTTCACAGAAGTTATAGAATCGCTGTACGTAAGAAAGAATGCCTCTAAGGTGGGTCAAGGAATATTATTATCTGTAACGATAGGCAGAGTCGAAAAGTCAAACTTGCTTAGGTAAATATATCAACAAAATCCTCATATTTATCGATCTTTTAGTCAATATATTGTCACGTTCGTTAATATATAAGATCGTGTCTAATAAATGTATAGATCGAGAGCAGTGGAGACAGTAATGGCTCTGTGTCAAGTCGACGACGAAACTGATAGGTCTGATATTATACTACAAGATCAAGTAGCGGAAATTATCATGTTGTTTTTACCTGGTATCGCAAGCGGATTGCAGGAGATAGCAATAGGTGGTGAGATACAAGGGCATAAACTGACGATGGTAATGTAAAACGAAAGGTTGAACGATTAAATATTAACAAATACAACTTAATTTTGACCAGAATATAAAATTTTAGCTAGCATTAAGAGCTTGGGGTAGAGTAATCTCACTTGTAATGAAAGATAAACCAGAAGACGATACCGAGCCTTCGTTAGATGCTCTTATGAAACCGAATATTAACTTGCTCGCCGATCCTTCGAAGAGTTCGCCACGAGCAATAGACTCCAGTGAAATGAGGGAACATCTTCAAACCGCAACAAGAAACAGAGAATGGTTTGATGCTAGTGCGAGAAAACTTAATGTACTGGTGCATCAGTTAGATGTATTAAAAAAGCATTCTCATTACAAAGTTAGAAAGGAATTAATCGACACCATTGATTTGTTGCTCACCACGTGTCCTAGGTGAATTGCGTTGTATCATATCTATGTATATTGCTTTACAAACAATATTTAAAATGAACAACTGTATACTTTTTACACAGGAATATGAAACCAAATGTTATGTTATTAATCGAGTATCTAATATCTCTGACCGAAGATGAATTTCCAGAAATTCAAGAGGAAGCTGAGAAAGCATTAAATACGATTAGTACGAACCATATGCAAAACAGAAATATGCGGCCCTTCGTGGAATTACTAGAAGAACATTTTTATAACTTACTTGCAAAGTTACCTAGGATTATCAGGAGGTTTGGTACGATTTCTACTTTTTATGATTGATTAAAATGTTTCTTTCTTTCAGTCAAAAAAGACATTGAAGATTGCTTGTGTTCTAGATGATAACGATCAGTTATCTTGTTTGAATCAAATTGCGGGTTACTTGAAACTTCTTGGAGAACAAAGATTACCGTGCATCATGATGTCTTCACCACATATTCGTAGGTTGATATTAGCACTCGTGTACGTGTCTGAAATAGACTGCAGCAGTGTATCCCTTCTGCAGACTGCAAATGTCAAAGACTTGGAAGATCCAGCTTATTTGCATGGATCGAGCTTATGGAGAAGATTTAAATTCATTCAGAACAGATCTTGCGAGGAAAAAGTCGTAATAATATGTAAATACCTTGGAAAATTTGGTGATCTCAGACTATTAGTTGATACCATTTTTGACCTTATCCTTGATGTCCCACAGCATAAGAAAGAGTTGTTCTTGTTACTAAACTGGATGATAAACGGTAAACGATATACAATATTTTTCTTCTCATTTTTCTAAGAATGATACAAATTAACGTGATCGATTAATCGGCAATTCTAAAATTATAGTTCCATTGAAAGATTGTTCACTTTTGTCGATCTATAAGGACGTTATCTATTTGTATATAAGCCATGAGCATTGGTATCCTCCTATCGAATGCTCTAAGGACACACCTTTGGGTATCGCTCAAGCTAACGTGGTACAGCATTGTTTATTACTAGAAGGACTGGGACTAATTGCTCGAAACTTGAAACGAGACTACGATAGATTTCTTCTTAAGACGTTGTACTTGATTATTGAAAGTGCAGGTAATCTTCTTTCATCTGTACTAGGTAAGCGTAACGGATGATAACGGTAAAGTAATTGTTTTATTTCTAGGTAGCAGGCACAGTTTGATCTGTTTTGTTGGAACCGAGACCCTCGAGGTGATTGCAAAATCTCTACAATACGACACAGTCGGTGATCTTCTACGCGCAAATGTAGACTACTTTTCTTACCACGTAACAGTTAAATTGCGCCGAGTAGAACGTAATCCTGGCGTACTCGATGTTATCGGAGTTGTCATGAACTATAGCACAATAGACGTATTACCTTGTATAAAAGAAATTGTGGAAGACGTTCTTCTGCAATTGAAAAACAGTTTCCAACAGAAAAATTCGCTTGCATTTTTAAAAGTTTTTTTCACATTTGCAATATGCATCAAAAGAATGGCCAACCTTCAGCATGCTTCGACAAGACCACAGAAACAAAGTGAAATCGCTGAAATGAAATCTTCAAAAATTATTCGCTCTCTGGTAGAATATTATGAAGCGAAAAAAAAAATTGACGAAGAAATAAGGGAACCTCCTATCGATACAAATCTAGAAGAGGAAGTGTTGGAAGAGGAAAATGGTCAAGCAGATATCACGAAGGAGGATGAAGGTAAAAATTCTATTCGTATCAATTCGCAACTTTCCATTCAGACACTGTTAATGTAACAAATTCTAGAAGAAGCTCAAGATCTACCTCCGTATATAAAAATGATCGGAGATGTGATGCAACATTGTTTACATTTCCTCTCGTCCAAGGAAGTAGAAAAATCACTACTTGCAATGTCAACTTTACAAGAAGGTCTTGAAATTTTAGCTGATTGGGAAAATCAATTATTACCGATAGTACATTTGATATGGCACCCGTTAGTAGATCGATTTCAAGATGAAAATCTCTTAGTTATCAATCGTGCGTGGCAATTGTTAAATGTCCTTGGTCATGTTTCGAAAGATTTCATTCGATCTAGAACTCTCAAGTAAGTTTTATTATTCCCTTTGTCATATGTATTTATATATATATAGATAGATACATGTACCTATGTACATGCAGATAAAACGATTAATAACTATTTTTAGGCAAATCTTGCCAGCACTTTCAAAGTTCTTAAGTGCATCGGCAAAGGAAAGTTATAACAAGAGTACCGAGAATATTTATAAATTCACTCAAACTTACAAATTACAAAAGGAATTACTTTCGTCGCTAGGTGCAACCGTAAAAAATTTAAATCTTCTTGAAAAAGAAACGTGGAACGTCCTAACTGTTGCAGAACCGTACCTCAGTAAACATCAGCATTCTATATTACAAGTAAATAATAATATAGAAAATACATATGTATTTAGATTCATTCAATTTATATGTGTCTCCTTCTTTTGTTGACAGTCTTGCTGTGTACAATTATATAAAGAAATTGCCGATTACAATGGAGATATTGCATGGGTGAAGTGTCTTAGTATTTTTTCGTCTAAAATATCGAAAATTCCTACCGATGGAACCTTTAATATGAAAAATTTCAAGGTAATTTCGATGTACATAGATTGCAAAAAGATATATACACGCATATAGAGTTATGTTGACGATTACGATTCAAACTGATCGATATTCTGTTGGTTTTTTAGATAACGGAAAACATTTCAACAAACGAATATTATAAAAATGTTCAAATTATTCTACAATACATTGAAGACAAAGATTTATCTTTGACAACGTGATGAAAAAAAAAGTAGAAGAATGATAATTTCTTGGTAATTTCAACATAAATTTAACATAACTATAGCGTTATCAATATTGTAATATACCGTATAAAATACAAAGACTTGTATTATAATAAATATTAATATTTTTATTATTCTAATGCATTCATAATGTTACTGCAGTAAAGTCTTGATCTAAGCCGATAGCCTTCGCGTATCCCCCTCCACTGGAGAGGTCACAAAACAAATAATAGCCCTAGACGATCTAGGATACGGCTTAGATCAAGACTTTACTGTACCAAAGCCTTAAAACTAAGATACGGATAAAAATAGGTACGCTGTTGAAAGTTTTTATTATTATACAATTTATATTTCGTGTTGGTACTGCAAATTTTACATTTTCATGATATTACTGTTTATAGTCCTATTTTTCTTCTTTTTTTTTTACAATAAAACTTATGTCTATTAGAAACTTTACATGTATCTACAAAGCAAATTACTATTCTATACAAAGAAAATGATTCTATGGTTTTTATCCGCAGATGGTATAATTAATTTAATTTTCAATCATAAATATATAATACAAAAAATCATTCGTTTGTACTGTGGCATATGTTGCGGTTCGTACAGTGCTGTGTTGGTGTTAACTTAATCGGATACATATAAAGATAAATTGACATCCTCCTTCTGATTCTAAATATTTAAATTAGAAAATTAGTATACTAATGTCTTTTTAATACTTTACTAATAACAGTGAGAACATCGATGAAATAAATCTTGCTTTAAAAACGAACAGGGAAATGCTTATACATAAATGCTGAGGATTCGATATCTGCAATGCGTAGTATACCATGTATGTTTACGATTCTCTTTATCCATTGCTTTTTGTGTGTTTGAAAGTTATAATTAAATTTTTTGCAGTTGACAGTATTTTATCTTGTATCGTGTGTTACTAGTTTTATAAATTAAAAGTAAGTGTAAGTAGCAATAAATTAATGTATTTATAAAATGCAAAACACGAAATTTGCACATGTATTATATACATTTAAAAGTAAACATTTACGTTTTCCTCTATAATATGGTTTGAAACCAATGTCATAGGATGAAACATAAATGTAGACAGAAAGGAACATAAATACTAGTTAAATATCGTTCGATAGTATGTGATACTGAGATAATCCGATCTTATTTTTTACCAGAAAGAAATGTAGTTGTAATAACAGAGTTTACACTTATAATGAAACAGATTGTTGAACACTGTTGTTTGAACGAAATATTAATCGTAGCTTGAGCATGTTGTCAGTTATTTTAGTGATCTAATTAGCGATCATGGTCCACTCTTTCCATAGAATGACTAGCACACTATGTCTCGAATATTCGGATATACGTTATCGTTATAGCGTGTGCGTTCTGTTCAATAAAAGAAAAAAAGAAAAACAAATAATATATAATACATGTAATACGTTCAGATATTTCAGGTAGTAATAAATTGTTAACATTTACTTTTGCAGTAACATTATCTTTTTATAAAACAGTATCATTTTTTTTTTACAAATTATTATTAGCAAAATGTTTTACCTTTAAGAAACGGATACTTAAGAATGTTATGCACTAATTTTTCTAGAGAAACGAATCATCATTTCCATGCTTGTTTCTGCGCTTTTTGCGAAGCTAACTTCTTTGTGACGTACGATGAAATTAAGAGTCCTGCTAACACTATCACGATTAGATAATAATCGAAATCTTCTTTTAAAACATCAAACGTTTTCGACGGTGCCACACGCGTGTAGAACAAGTCTGCAATAATTATTATTAAACACATAATTGATCGTCTAAATCATTCATTAATTTTATTATCAAGTTGATGGAGTAACGTTAGTGAATCTTTCGCTTCGCGTTTCACTATAATATGATAAGGCGCTCAGTTTGGGACAAGTTAAGACATTTTGAAGTTGCCGTAATTTTGCATCAACTTGATATGACATGATACTGTATGATATTATATATGATTAAAAAAAAAATAAAAAAATAGAGATACATGCATTTAAAATAATGGAATACATACCAAGACCGTGTACAAAAACTAAGCAAGTACTTTCAAGGCCACTAGGACTAGTGTGAACACCTGATACCCTAAACACGCTTTGATTATAATTAATTATTGCGTCCATATGAATAGGTATCTCTGGCATGTATGGTATTACACCTTCTTCGCGTACTTCTGGATTGATAGGCCGCCGTGGATCTACCATTTTCCACGGTAACTCTAATACACCACCATTGGCAAGAGCGACTGTGAAATATATAGGTGTACATGTAAGTATTACACGTATTCTATATTCTTAATTCGCTGTAAATTCAGGCAAATAATATGTGAATATTTCACCTATAATGTGCTTGCTTGTGATACCCTTCTCCGTGATAGTCTCTCGCATGGATTCTATTGCCGCAGGAAAAATGAAAGCTTGTCTTTCCACGATCGGCAATTTAGTTGTACACAAAGACGAGAACACTGGAGCAGTACACGAATGTTTTAACCAAGTAATTAAAACGAAAACGAAAACCTACCAATACTTAAAGTAATGTCGTATCGTACCTGTGGTATTACTCTGCACCTTTCCTTCGTAAAGTTCTAGACTAGCGATTTCAGTTCTACGACTCTTTTCATTAAAGTAACTGTATACTATCCAGTTCTCTGAATGCACAACGTGGACTGGACCGCGCACTCTTTTGTGTATAATAGAAAATATCATTGCTCCAGATACAGCATCCAATAAATACAGATTAAGCGTATCTGCGAAATATAAATCAATGGTAAAAATGCATTGGTATTAGCAATTAATAATACTAATCATTTTCCCGTTATACGTCAAAATACCTTACTTTGACCTAATATAATGACCTTACTTTTATTGGTATATCCAACCCCTTCGGTTACTATAGCAACCAAGTTGGGATTAATATATTTATACAGTACAGATCTATCGCTCAAAACTCTACCCTGAGAGTGTACACGTTCTATCGGATTTTTCGACACAACGTGTGTTATTTTTTGGTTTTCTGGCGAAAATAGTAACTCCCATACTTTATGAGCGATAAGTTCCTGCAGAGTAAACGCAATTTTAACAGATACTTTGTTGACATACTATACATATTTATAAATTATAGAAGTTCCAGCGTATGTACCTGAGTCGTGCTATACGAAAGAGAAAATCCAGATAGTACACCTGTCGTTTGATCCGCGGTGAACATATATATGTTTTTACCAAGCGATGCAGCCATTGCAGTCGCACCCTCTGGATATACATGCGGTTTGTCCTGATTATCGAGGATAAGAATAATTCGTAGAAAATCGTCGGTTGTAACATGAAGCAACATGGATTGCTTTATTTTATATCCCAGTTTGATTAATCCATCCAACGGTTGACCAGTAATTGGATTAAATGTGTATAGAACTCCCTCTCCAGTTTTCTGAAAAATGTTTCAAGTCTATATTGTAGAGTATCGAAACCATTGCTTCTTGTTGTATCGAAGAAAACATACTCTATCTTCTGCTAATAGCGTACACTGTGGAGGATAAGGGAAATGCCTGCTGCCACGTTGCACATATAAAACTATTGTGCTAGATCTTTTGACGAACCCTCGAATGCTTGGCACTCTAAGCTGCCAAATAATTTCACCTTTCCTAGTTTCAATACCGTATAGCTGAAAATAAAATTACTCTTTTCTTTCGGAAAGCATAATATTCTTATCTATCGATACATGCTACCTATTAACATTAAGTAATAGCCATCAAACAAAGTCATACTTTTCCAGTTGATGTAACAAGAACAATCATTTTGTGTAATCCAAATTTATCTCGTACTAAGTCAGTACGCAGATTGGATGGTTGTGGTGTTATACTTAATATCGATTGGACGAATGCCTTTGCCTGTTTGAATTGTGAGCCGACTCTTCTGATCATCATACTCAGTACATCCCCTAATTATAACAAAATTATCAAGTTGTATATCGTTTGTACAACAAAAGCACTGTAAAGTAAACTGTTTCTTTACATACTACTGTTATTTAAAAAAACAAAACATTCTACTGCAAAACCAAAACTAAAACGGTAACGAACAGTAGGTGGTTGACACGATTGTAGAACCAGTTAATCAAGTACCACTTTCAAATTCTGTTATTTATACACTTGCAAATACAAATAATGCTCTGCATTATCTGGATTTATATAATTATTCATGCATAATACTGAATATAAATGATATTTATTATTCGATTATTATTAATTCCAAACATGTGATTTACAACTCTTTCAAAAGAAGAGAAATACTTATTAAATTAGAAAATATTTAAAACTTCCATGCAGATACTAATTGCAACATTATAACAATTTTCCTAAGTAATAGAGAGAAAATGTTCACTTTCTATTGTCATGATTATCTAAGAAACAATCAACACATGCGAATAAATCTAATCAATAGCAGGATAACAAGATAATTTTCAAACCAACCCTTGCTGCTTCACTACTTACATGAACTGTCTACATCAATACCTGTCAGCAGCCATTCACAAAAAAGTACAATTAATACAACTTATCTAATCTGTTTTCGTTAAAAATTAAATTATCAAAAAAATAGAATATGACTTTGTTATTATGATTACAATTAAATGTAACGACAAGCCATTTTACTTGTAATTCTTGCCATATGTATTATAGTATTATCAACGAGTTCAGTTTTGTGAGTTCAGCAATATGAAACGAAAATGTTATTTCGTTGATTTGATTTGTCGCGGGTTTTTAGTGTGCTTGAATAAACGTAATAGATGTACATATTTTGTACTTACTTTCTTTCTGATCAAATTCTGTTTCGATAGCCTGCTCCCTATCAGACATAGGCAACTCTATGATTTCCACAGCTACGATGCTAGCGAGCGCTTCTTCTCTAGTCCATATTAATTTATTGTGTTGTAATAGTGCAACACTGTGATCTTCTGAACACAGCAAATGGCGACATGTTACGCCTTTTGCTTGTCGAGGACAAACCGAAGACATAATTGTTGGTGTTATCAACGAAGAATGTGTTAAACTCATGGATAAATTTGGCATAGGTTTTGATGTTAGAAGTTCTGTGGCTGTAATTTCAGTTGTCTAAAATCAAACAATTTAACGTGTCAATAATTGAAGCAATATTTAAGAAGTCTCAAGATGGAGGTACAAATCGAAATAAAGTATTTACTTACTCCAGCTTTATATGTCGTTTCCAAAAGCACTTTTTCATTGTCAACCGAAACAATATAGAGCGCGGCATCGCCTGGTATATCTCTTTGAATTGGAACCACATCTCTCACCACAAGAATTCGTTTCCTTTGATTACCATCTGCGCTAATCGATACAACAGGTTCTTCGCCTAGCACCGATTCTATGTGATACGGACCTTGTGCACCAGCACCAAATATTGTATTGATCGTAACTGATTGTGGCTCGGCATTCGAATCGAATAAGTGTACCAAGAGTAATACAGCTAACGAGCTATCTCCTTTTAAACATGCCAGATACGGAGCTGCCAGAACGCATCTAAAAAAAAAAAACGAAATACAGTTATTACTAGCATTCTAATTAAAAAATATAGGATGTAATAGATGAAGCAGTTATATATTAATTTAGTTCCTTACTCTGTTTCTTGACTTATAAACGATCCATAGACTTTCCTTGTTTGGAGTTTGTGTCCTGTCTTACTATCGTACGATGTTACTTTAATATCGCTGTTATAGCTGGGTAAAATGTGATGTACCATACCATCTTTTATGTACCATTTTACATCTTTGATTCTGAATAGTAACAGAAAATTGCAGATATTTAAATAGTATCGAAAATTTTATATAAATAAACGAAACATTATCGTGAAATTTGGTGCTTTAGTGAAGTCATTAGTGATACGTACAAAATATATAAAATACGAAAATTTTATTACAAAATATCGAAAATATATTAATTTTGTAAATGTATCTTATTTTCCATTCACAAAGTCTTTTCTCTTTGCTTACAATTGTTTTGCAACTTTACATTATGACAATTTAAAGAATATCAATTAAATTCAATTCTATAATTATATGTACATTATACATATATCAAATGTGAGAAATCCGTAATAGTTGAGTGAATGAACATGTATTGTTTATTGTGCATTAGATAAAGGTAAAGAAACCTGTTAGCACTGTACAATCCCAATGTAGAAAAAGATATAAATGGAGAGAAACGTCTGAAAAACCAATAATTATAATTACCTCTTACTATGTATGCTATACCGTTTTTATACGCTATACACCATTAATCTACATAGTTCAGTAAATTGTTATTATTACTATTACTACGAAGCAATATGTTATATATGTTTAAGTTAATTCTGACACTGGAACTACAGAGTCACCGAAAGTGACTCTTTTCATTGTTAAAGTTATCTTTAGCCATGAAATTAATAGAAACAAATATAACAGTGAAAGTAGTAGAAATCAGTTATATTAGTGAGAAAGTAATATAAATATTAACCTCTCTGGATTTTGCTCAGCCATGGGCCATTCATGAAGAATGTGACCTGTGGCTACATCCCATGCCCGAACAATAGCTGGTACTCCTCCGCTCACAGAAACTAAATCTCCGTCTGCGACTCCTCCCATTGCACGAATATGACCTGCATATCCCTTTTCTAATACTCGTCTCCATAAAATTTGTCCTAAACAAACAACATTTCTTATCAATCTATGTATCTAGTTTGTTACTTTTCAGAAATTAACTCTTCGATTATGGGATATATGTATCCTAATTCTAATCTAATCTAATCTAATCTAATATAAAACTAAGCATTTTGATACACTATAGAAATTATAGTTAATTTTAATACAGTTATTTCAGTTGAATAAAGTAGCAAGTATGGGATAAACATATTACAATTTTTCCAGCATTTCATCTTTCGGTAATAACAATAACGATAATAGTAATAATAATAATAATAATAATAATAATATAAATATTGAAAGGCAAAAATATTCTTTTGTAATTAATGACTGGAAATCCTCGTTTACAAGTACGAAAGAATTTTCATTCGTGACACGTAATAGTTTTTATATTAATATTTATAGGCTACCTGACTTCAGGTTCAGCGCAGCAATAACATTTTCCTCGGTAGCAACAATAATCTTCTTTGCGGTTGAGACCGTATCGAAACTAGCGAACTTAATTTTACCGACATAATTCTGCTTCCTGTAAATAAGAACATAAATTCTTCGTTTAGCGTAATTCGATTAGCAGGCAGACTGTCAAACACGGAAGCATGCTACTGCATTATTAACGCGTATGAGCATTACAATCAACATTTGTTTCAGAATACGAAACATTTTACCAGTCGAATTTTCCAATTTGGTCTTCGTAGAGACACACAGACAAATTAAACAGACCGATTAACACGAGAAAGAATTGTAATATTTGAACATCAGTTAAAAACCGGTTAATATTCCCTCTAAAACTCCATACGAAAGGAGCCATGACGATTACTGCGAACGTATCAATCCATCTGATTATACAAATTTCCTCTGCACCTGACTGACCGATACAGTCATCGAGTATGGGAAAGAAAGAGTAGAAGCTCTGTGGAAAATTTCTGCTTTGTTTTCGCAACCATCAGAGGAACACGTCTGTTTCACAAGACTACAAGACGAATGAAAAGCTCGCTTTGTCCTCGGCAATGATTATTGGAATTTCTAGTCTACAGTTATTACACTTTTACGGTTGTACTTTAGAACGTACGGTACTTTATTATACATAAATTCATCATTTCTACGCGAAATGATTATGTACAATTGACACTGATAAAAATTGAAATATTAATTTAATATTATTACGTAATTGGATAACGGACATTTTTCATTCGCTGGTTGTCATTCGTTTTTGTACTTATTCGTGTTGTATGTTGTACAAATGAAGTATTTACGCCGGTATACCGCGGTATATGAAAACATGTCTGCCTTTGATCTTTAATGAAAATGGCGACTAAGAAACAGGAGAATCAACAAAAAAGGAAATTGCGGGAGGATGAAAGTGATACGGATGATGATATCGAAAGTAAGTATTTATAACAAGATTTCTCACCATTCACAATTGTTATCATCTTTGACTTTCACTGTAAGCAGAAATGTCAGTGATAGAATTCATTGTTTACACAATTCGAATTTAAGGTTAGGTGATTCTTGAATTTAATTATGTATTTAATTAAATCGAAGCTTTTAATATTATCAATGTACGTTCGTTTTTAGAACTATTTTATATCAAATCGACTTATGTTAAAGTAAGGGATCGCATTTATAAATACATATGTACATAAGTATTTGTTACTGGTTTCTAACCTAAAAATAGGTTAGATTATAAATTTGTTAATTTGTTTTATTTTAGAAAATGTTAAATTCATGAAGACGAACTCTGAAGCACCACGACTATGTCCTTATTTAGACACGATAAATCGACAATTTTTAGATTTCGATTTTGAAAAGTTATGTTCTGTATCGTTATCGAGAATTAATGTGTACGCTTGTTTGGTATGCGGAAAATATTTTCAGGGTAGAGGTACTAACACTCATGCGTATACGCATAGCGTAGCAGAAAGTCATCATGTATTTCTTAATCTGCATACTTTAAAATTTTACTGTTTACCAGATAATTATGAAATAATTGGTAAGTTAATGTTCTTATTATCTTACATAGCGATCGGAAGATACGCCAACATGAAATAATAAACGATTCTTATTCAGATTCGTCGTTAGACGATATAAAATACGTGTTGAATCCAACATTCGACAAAGCACAGATCGCTCAGTTGGATAAAAGCGATAAGTTATCGAGAGCTATAGATGGCTCGTTATATTCTCCAGGTATCGTGGGGATGAATAATATAAAAGCAAATGATTATTGTAATGTCATATTACAAGTGAGTTATATTTAAATATACATACGCATATAATTCGAATGTAATCGGTAGCGATAAGAAAACGAAAATTATGTTATTTAGGCCCTTTCTCATGTCACACCTCTAAGGGACTTCTTTTTAAGAGAGTCTAATTATTCTCATGTAAAAAGACCACCGGGTGATTCTTCCTACCTTTTAGTTCAACGTTTCGGAGAACTAATGAGAAAGTTATGGAACCCGCGGAACTTTAAAGCGCATGTCAGTCCACACGAAATGTTACAAGCTGTTGTATTGTGGAGTAAAAAACGATTTCAGTTTACCGAACAAGGTATATAGTGCGATACGTCATTGCGAAAGTATTCGCGAACGCATCCGATTCTATATATGCTGTTGTATACATGTTAAAATGAAACTTTCAGGTGATCCAATTGATTTTCTATCATGGTTTTTAAATGCTTTGCACTTGGCATTGAATGGTACAAAAAAACGTGATTCTAGTATAGTGTACAAAACATTTTTGGGTCATATGCGTATATATACGCGAAAAATTCCACCGCTCGAATTAGATGAGAATCAAAGAAGCGAATTGCTTCATACCGTAGAATACGGGGAAACGGTAACAGAGAGTCCATTTTTATATTTAACGTGTGACTTACCTCCACCTCCTCTTTTCAAAGACCAATTTACTGAAAATATAATTCCTCAAGTGAGTGTACGAATATAATTATATGCGCACGGAAACTGTACCAAAATATACATCTTTTTTACTCTGCTAGGTCAATTTGTATACGCTATTGAATAAGTTTAATGCGGTGACTGAAAAAGAATATAAAACTTACAAGGAGAATTTTATGAAAAGATTTGAAATTACAGAACTTCCCCCTTACCTGATACTTTACATAAAAGTAGGTATCAAACGGTATTCTATAACCAATTATAAAATCGATCGATACACGCTGATATTGTCGTCTCCTTTTCAGAGATTTACAAAAAACACATTTTTCGTAGAAAAGAATCCGACTATAGTTAATTTTCCAGTGAAGTAAGTGTTTTGTCTGGATTTTTGATATTTGAAAAATAAAATCTAGTGGTAATTCGCATGTACTGTATAGTATATTATTTTCAGGAACGTAGATTTTGGAGATATTTTAACGCCCGAAGTGAAACAGAGACATCCTTGTACAACGTATGATTTAGTAGCAAATATAGTTCACGACGGCGAGCCTGGTCAGGGAACATACAGGGTTCACATTTTACACAGAGCTACCGGTCAATGGTACGAATTGCAAGACTTACATGTAACTCAAATTCTACCGCAAATGATAACATTGACCGAAGCGTACATCCAGGTACGCAGCTTTATATAGTGCATATAAATACAATTCATTGAGTCTATCTAAAGCATAGGTATCTGTGCAATTTGTATACGTAAGTTATCAAGTAGATGTATATCAATATTCTTTTTCTCTTTTTAGATATACGAGTTGAAGAAAGACGCGAACATCGAGAATGGTGAAAGTAAAACTAAGAAAACTACATGATAGATATAATTTTTTAAATAAAATATTTCGATTTTTCAGCTTGCATTTTTATTCGTATCAACTGTATGCGTAAATCGTGCCAGTTTTATACTCTACGCTGTTACATTATCCTTGGTTGATCTGAAATTCGAATGTGAGCTGAATTTTCCGTAAGAAATGAACAATAAAATTTACATTCAGTTTAATGCCTTCTTTATCGAACACATGTTTAACGAACGATAGCATGGCCTCTAAAGCTTTTATTTTATTCCTTAAAATGTTATTCTGCCGACGTTCAGGGTATCTTATACTTTTATTATATTCTAGCCAGCTTAGGATATCCTGTCCGGTAGTTGGATAAATATATGGTACGATATTTGCCATACGCGTAACGTAAAATCTAATCGTTTTTCTAAATGGTCAGCAGATGACGAAGAGACGCGCGAGGTCGCGTCACGCGGTGCGCGCCGATCGTGTCGAAAAGCGCCGAAAACTGGCGAACTTTGCCGAGAAGATCGGAAGCGTAAACTGGAAGTAGAAGTTGTGTCGGTAGTGGGGGAATGAGGCGGTGGAGGGGAGTCGTCGGAGTGTCGCGCCGAACTGCCGAAGCCCGGAGCCTAGCCGGAGTAGAGGAGTAGAGTCACAGCCGGCCACGCGAGACGATTACCAGTGAACGTTTTCTTCGAGCGGCGTTTCGTCTTTTTCACCGTTTTTCCCGCCGCCCCGTGCCTTTTCTTTTCCGGAGTGTTCTATCGGTCTACCTATGTATATCGAACGCGCGACATATTTCTCGTATTGTTTCCGAACGCGCGTTTGTGATACTGACGTTTCACCTCGTCCCTAGTTGATTGCCGCGAGTGTGTTTCTGTCTGACTGTCTGTCTGTCGGTCGGTTGTTCGGTCTTTTTCTCTCTCTCTCTCTCCGTCTCTCTCCGTCTCTCTCCCTGTCTGGCTGTGTGCACGTTGCGCGTTGTGTTGCCCAGTGTGTTCTCAGCACGTGGATTATCGCCGGTGGTAGCGACGCGCGTGTAAATACCTGCTACATACGTACCTACCTATATACAACGCAACAGTGAGTCTTCCCTTTCATTTGATCTTTTTCCCTTTTTAATGAGAACCACTCCGTGAACTTCTCCGCGAAACTCGTTTGTCTGTCCAGCCGTGTCCTGTTATAACAGTCGAGAAGATGTTCGCGCGTCGAATATCTTGTGCACCGTGTACCGGGCAGGATGCTTGTTCGCGAGCTTTTGGAAAATCGTGCCAGCCTGTTGGCGGTAACCGGTAACGGTTCTGTCCCTCGTCTCTCGTCTTTCGTCTCTCGTCTCTCGTAAATGGCACCTGACGGAGGATCCCTATCTCCTTTAAAGCGTTCCCGCCTAACTTTTCTATCGGAACGAAACGCTGCGTACACCGTAACAGACGACGAACGCACAAGTTTATTGTACACGATACGTGTACGAATGAAATAGAATAGTATCGAAAGCATGGCATGGATATTTTTGTTTCGAGTATTCGATTGTTTTGAATATCGGTCGCAAAAATTTTGATTTCGTACGTACCTATCTAGGTTTTAGATGCGCATACATCGGTAAATAATTTTTAATGGTACATACGTTTCCGAGATACTCGAGATCGAGTGTCCACGGCCTAAAGCCATTTCTGCGTTTTTTGTCACGCTCTTGGGGCCTGTCGCCTCGAAGCCCGAAGCCTCGAAGCCGGATAAATTGGGGATAGGGCTGGAGACCATGACACCCCACCGTGAAATGTAAACCAGACCTCGTTACGGACTTTGAAGCACTTTCGGACTCGTATTTTATCCAATATTCGTTCGCAATTTCTTTTCTTTAATTCAACGCTTAGATTGAAAATCTGCAAATAGCCTTTTCGAATACGAGTCGATTAAGAGCAGAGTCGAGCATTAATCGTATTTGAAATCGCCCCTTTAATTCAAACGAAACTTTGAGCGAGCCGAGGGGCACGTGTACAAGGTTCTGCGAAACATCTTGTATCTAATACTAACTTTAATGTCCGCGAAGCGGTTATTCTCGTTCGTGCGAGCAATTCGGATTTATGTCGGCGCGTTGCCAATGCCGCGCGTACCTTCCAGTAGGTAATCGTTCCGAATGTACATACCTGTTTCACGCAAACCTCGAAAAAAAAGTGATTGCGTGGCCTCCGCGGAAGAAAGGAACGAGCCCCGCAACGTTCCCCGTTTAAAACGGTAGAGGTAGAGGTAGAGTGAAAGGGAGGTGGTGGTACACGTTGCTTCGAAGAAGAAGAAGAAGAAGAAGAAGCCACGAGTTTCGAATTCCTAGCTTCCATCTCGCTTCTGATCGTTGATCGCGGTATCGCGTAAACCAGTTTTTCGCGCACGAAACAATCATCGATGACAGATCGGTAGCGCGTCATCGGTCGCTGGTTTCGTACGTCGCGGGAATCGTGTTTGTGGACAGGAAGTGGTCGTAGAAATCAAGCGTCCATCATTGTAACTGTTGATTGTATTTTTGTACAGGCTACAGGTCGCGTTTCTCGGACTCTATAAATTGATCCTGCAAAGTATGAACGCACGAAGCAACAGTTTTCGCGGTGAAAAGCTGTAAACGCCGTGTCCTCGAGTAGAACGACATAAGCATGCATTTGCAAACCCGAGGGATTCGAACTCCCGGACCGCGGTCCTCCGCGAATAACATCCTGTTATTAGCGAGCTTCTTGTGGAATGTCTCGAACGTGGGTAGCCTATTAAGTAGAAACGTAGCGTACACATAACGTATAGTTTCAATTTCGTTTCGTTTCATGATCCTTTGTTGGCCGTCACACGACCGTTGTACGATCTATTTCAATTCCAATGTCCTTCGGCGAGCTGTTTCAGAAATTTCACGTAAAATAGCCGAGGGGAAACCGAACCCTCTATCATTTCACCACTCTACCGCTTTTTAAGCACACGACTTCCCGTTCGTGGGCGCAAACGCGTCGAGGATCGAGATCATGGTTGTACTCGTTGTCTACGAGAAACAGCCTTGAGGCAGTTAAATTGTATCGATCGAGGATACAGGAGCGCATCGGGGAATGCTTCCTGTCGGTGCAATTTAATCGTGCGCATAGTCGTAACCTGCCTAGATCATTGTTTTGTTACTCGCGCTCATATTTTTGCCTTGTAAGCAGCTGGTCGTATTTGTTGTTAACAATTGTTTTGATTGTAATTGAACGCGGAGAAGAAAGTTTGGTTGAACGCATCCTCCTTTTCCTTCATTCTTCGTTGTTCGTTGAAATTTTTCCGTCACGGAGAAAGCATTTATTGTTTCGTTCGCGCAGGAAGCCGCTCGGCACGGGAAATGAATCTGCATCGGAGAAAGTCTCGCGAGTTCTGTTGTTGTCGCTCGTATGCCGTGATTCTCTCGTACACCGTGGTACAGTGGCGAGCATATCTGGTCCTATCGAAACGACGCGACAGGACGTTTCATGAAAGAAGAAAATGTACACTTTCCACAGAGATCACGCTAAATCTGAAATAGTGTGCTCGCTTTATAGGACATGTCCAATGTACGCGAAGAGTGTGAACGGAATGTCGTTTAACGTTGTGCGCCGGTACTTTGGTCGAGCATGGCACTGTGCGGGAATCGAGAATCGGGAATCACGTTTCCTCGCGGGTCGAAGGAGCGTCGTTGGAGAGAAATAGTCGACAGGTACACAACAGCAGGTGGGCAGCTGTTGCGGCGTGACACGCGTGCATCTGCATCTGCCTATAGGTGAACGATTAAGACACGCGATGGCTGCTGGCAACTAAGCGGTAAATTAGGTTACGCTGGTCACGTTTCTCGCGGAAATGTTGAGTTTCTGGCCGAGAAGCTAGTGTTACGCGGTTCGCTAGTATTACGGGACTCGCGGGAGTAACTCCGTTCCTCCGAACAGTTAGAAGCCGATGATCCGATCAGGATTCCACGCAGAGGCGTGTATCATGCCTGGTCCGGCCGCGTAACTTCAAACGGGCAAAAAGATCGTCCGGAAGGATTCTTCCGCAAAAACCGAAACTCGAAATGAAACTGAATATGTGCCGCAAACATTCTGCAACGTTTACCGCTACATACATATATGTAGAAGTCGCAAGGGAAACCTTTGCGACGTATGTTCGCCTGGCGAACGGCTCGTGCAATTTCGAGAGAGTCGCAAAACGCGCGCGTAGATATTTGTTGAGCGATTCGGAGCACCTAATGTCAGCCGTATTGTTTGAACAGAGACACCGCGTTCGAAGCACGTGGCGTGGCAGACGTCTCGGATGGAAGAATGTCACTCGAGGCGGATCGACTCGCTCGGATAACGATCGGGAATAAGTTTTCCGTTCGAGTTCCCGTGTTTTAATCGCACGTTGCGCACAGAGCGTCGAGCGTCGAGAGTCGCCTCGCGGACGAGATCTAAAGTCTAAAGTCGTCCGCGAACTGGGACGCGCTAGCGCGAACTGCCTTTCGTCAATTTTGTAATCTAGGACGGCCGTCTAAAAAGAAAAACTTCTTTTCTTTCTTTAAACGGCAAGGGTGGGTGAAAGAGGAGATGAGGCGAGCGTTTATATAACGGAGAAACTGTCACGTTAGAAGCGCTAGATCTCGTACCATTCGAAGCGTGGGGGGATCAATTAAAACGAGCGGAGCGCAATATTTCCTACCTGCCCTGTCAACAAGCTGAAAATGAGTTGGCATTGTCCGGGCTGGATGTCGCGAACACTTTCGGCGACTGTGTTGTCTTTCGCGGCGCGACGATTAGAACCGGAAGGAAAGAAGGACACGCGGAGACGTTGCGACTCGCGCGGATTCAACGTGTACGGTCACGGTGTGCCTTCATTTACGTAATGCACTACGAGAAAAGGACAATGCCGTCTGGCGCGCTCCTCTCGTTTATGATTCGTTGCACGGGAGACGCGAAAAGAAAAATTACAGGGTGGCTCGTTCGTACGTTCGTTCGTTCGTTTGTTTGTTTGTTTGCTGGCTCGTTGGTTTATTGCTGCATCATTACCGCTTTTCGAACACTGAATCTCGCGAGCTTTCCAGTTTCGTCGAATCTCATACACTATACCGCGTAATCGCGGTGTAGTCTGTCTCCAATAGAGAAGCGAAGCGCATGCAAAGGTTGACTGGGTACAACGACGCGACGATGAACTCATTTCTCTGGGGACTTTCTTCTTCTTTCTTTTTTTTTTTCGTAGGAACGAACGAAAGAACGAACATGTTAGAGAATAAAAAGTTCTTACCGTCCTAAGAAAGTCGATTATAACGCTACACGGTTTCGCTATCGGTTTCGTGGTTCATAAAGTGTTGGCCATAATTCTTTGACCAGGGTAAACGGCTTACCTTGAATTTAAAATCGATACATGTTAGTTTGCCGGGATGTGTGGAAGCGCAAAGTAAAAGTTATTACGTAATTAAACTCACCGTGTCTCCGGGGGAACCTCGAGAGCATGACTAAATCGAAATCTATTCTTGATCTATTCAAATGTAAAGTTTGTTTAGAAATCTTGTAAGAGAATTTTCACAAAATTTCCTATCTTCTGGCTTCTATTTTTTGTGCTGGCTAAAAGAAAGAAAAGGAGAACGCAATTGGAAGGTCTAATTTGTCAAAACCAAACGAAACGATTTGGATGCGCAGTCGGATGAAATAATCGTTCGCGTGCGTGAAACGAGAAACGAGAAACGAAAACTTGGAAACACGCGAGGAACCTAAAACCACGGGAAAATAACGTCTGATCGCAATCTTCCGTGTCACGGAAAAAAGAACGTGGTCCCAGGGTGATTTTCGAAGCTCTTATGAGACGTTAATTACCGGGCAGAAATATTTTCAAGTTTTCCTGCCCGCTGCGCGAAATTACTGAAACGCGACTGTAGGAAAAAAAAATTCACTTCCGTTAGTCTGTCCTTCTAGCCGCGATCTTGCTTCGAGGTAACCCATATGACGAACCACCCATACGCTTGCCTTTCTTGCCTTCCTCGTCTTCGTTGCTTCCATTGCTTTTCTTATGTCCGTATGCACAAGTTGCATACGTTGGAGGCGCGCACACCGGACATTTCTTTTTTCATAGAAGCTTGACGAGCGAACTACACTCGCGAAGGGCCCGTGACCGGCACAACTAGCATCGCTGAAAGCCAATCGATCCGTACTCTCGTTTCTATCCGTCGCATCGCGTCGACTCGACTTTTTCTTCAAATATGTATGTAGAATGTATACGTGGAGTATTCGCACCAAGTGTACGACAAATATTTGCACCGAGAACCTGAACATTTGTGAAGGATGAATCATCTAATGTTCTTTTTTATAATTCGCAGTCTGAAATCATGATAAAATGTGGCTGCATAAAGCATAAGCTACTATTGTGACCCACAGCCTACATTTTCCGTTAGACGTTACTATCCGTACCACCTGTCTTAGCGTGCGCTCTTCCCCTTCTTTCGTTATCTCTCTTCTTCCATCTGAACACGTTCCCTCTTTCTCTTTCTCTTTCTCTGCACGCCTGTCTTGTCTATCTATCCGAACACACGTATTCCTTTTACCTTCTCTTTCCAGACGATACGTACACAGGTAGCCAACTCGATCCCTCTTACCGTCTTCCTGTCTTCCTTCCTCCCTCCTACGATCAACCCGCTCTGCTTACGTTCGTGGCCGTTGCGACTTGCGACTTGCGACACCCGCGCCACTTTAAAGGCTCTCGACTCTCTGTTTTATTTAAACTGTTCGTGTACTGTTCCTGCTGTCGCGTGGTTAACCTGGCCAAAATCGGGCGCGCACTGTTCGAGCCGCTGACAGCTGCGTTGCCATAAGTTTCGAACGAGGCGATGGAAAGCTAGCCTACTAGCTTGTCTTGCGCGATTGCGTTCTTCCTGTTTTGCATTTGGTACGATCGAATCCTCTGCAACACTGTTATTCAGCTGTTTTAACCGTTTCACGGCTACGAGTTAGTGGTTGGAAAAATTGAAAAATTGTGGATATTTAAATGATTATAATACGGTAGGTGAAAATGGTAATCTGTTGGTAGCAGAAGAAAAAAGTTGGTTTAACTTTACCGGGTGACACAAAGGTGCTATTTATATTCCGCTTTTTATGGGAACATTTTCGAAATCTGACCTTCGAATTTTTCCACCCACTGTGCGCGTAACGTTACGAGAACGCAGCGAGTCCTACGCGTGCGACGTGTCACAACGTTGTTCGCATAAATCAATCGCTGAAACGCATTCTAATCGCCAAGCTCCGTTTACGTTCGCAAAATAAATATGTATAATTATGTTAACTCACCTGTTCGATTCGCTATTTCGTAATTGAACAGAAATCGAAAGCCAAGCGTGGGTGATCATTATAATTCCAAACAGAACAAAGCGAACGATCGTTGATATTTTTGGCGAGACATATTATATCGCGCGATATATGTAGAACATAGAAACGGTGAAAAATGGTAGTTTACGTAGAATCGGTTTCTGTAGAAACTGTGCTAAATTTTTGCGAAAGTAGCGGTGAGTCGAGCGTAGGAGCACAATGGTGCGATGAAATTGCGCAACAAACTTAGGGCCCTACTGTCGTTGAGCACTCTCTGGAACTCTGGGAGCCAGTTAGCGAAAGAGGAGAAACGAGAAACGAGACACGAGAAACGAAACTCCAGGATAATGTTCCACTGGCTCGGTTCGAGAGTCATCCGCGATCTTATCGAATCTCGGTGGAAATCCTCGAAACGAGTCCATCCTTCGGGCCGTGCATCACCTTCGAGGGCTCCTTGCTTCCGGCTAATTGTGCCGCTCGATCGCATCCGGTCGCACGCTTCGCATAACTTCTTCTCGCTCGCATCGTCTACTCTGTGTTCTTCTTCTGTGGTCCCCTCGCCCAGACGCGGTATAACAGTTTAATCGTTGCTGTGAAACGGTTTACACGTTCCGCGAATTCGTTCAATTTGCGAACAGAAATATCCGCTGCTCGTTTCATGGTTGAATTTTTTCAATCCGAATCGCATTAGGGTATCGACCGTGAGCCCATCGCTATGAAAATTTATTAATTCCGTCCGACTCGGTAAAAAATTCTCGTACGAAGATGGGAGAAAAAATTCAATTGAGACTTTCATTATAGGTACCACTACGGTTGAGCGTATACCGTATACCTACATAGGAGGTGTACATGCACCTATGTGTACGCTGGGGTTATACGGCGACTGAGATTTCAGAGGGTGACTGTATCGTATAAAAAAAGATTAGGTAAGAAATTGTGATTCCTCGTGGGGGTGAATGCGGCAACGCGTTCACGCATCATATTAAACGGCGTGTTGCATCAATTTTCGGGTAATTTCATGGCAATTTCCTGATCCCTTCGGAAATTTTGTCAAGCGAAAAGGTTCGAGGGATGGTTGCGTCTTCGAATTTGCCTGATTTCCTCTTCCCGAGGGGGTGACCAAGGTGACGGGAA
Organism: Halictus ligatus; assembly: GCA_028454255.1. Classification (NCBI taxonomy): domain Eukaryota; kingdom Metazoa; phylum Arthropoda; class Insecta; order Hymenoptera; family Halictidae; genus Halictus; species Halictus ligatus. The sequence continues at coordinate 8,688,900 of CM052136.1, forward strand.
AGGCCGATTATCACTTTCCATGCGGCTTCCGAAGCTCTCTCCGTCCAAACTTCGTCTTTTAAAATGACTGCGCTTAGAATAATATTTTATTCCACTTGTAAGAAAAAAGAAAAGCGTAAGCGATATGTTTGCATGTTTGCGTTCTATTTCTACCTACAGAGCTTTCGCAGACGGTCCATTGAAATTCTCGTTGCCGTGCGACTGGGAGGTTGTAGACGAAAACGAGTCAAATCTTAATTACGCACCTGTGCTTGCACCTTTGAGGTGAAAAGGGGTGAAGCTTTAATTACAGGGTAGACCGACGAGACGTGACGCGCCATATGCCATATGCCATATGCGTGTTCATTACTTTCATTCGTCGTGTATTGCCTATCGCGTTCGCGAATGTGCGGGGGGCCCTTCCAGTTGCTGGTCTTACCCTTTTGCTACAATAATATATTAAAACGTTGGCGAATTACAGGAGGATTAGGAGAATAATACCCAGCATCGATGAATCGTGCATTCTACGATAAATCAATTCGTTTCAATAAAGTCCTACGCGCTTGAAAAAATAATTCCGAGAAATGGTTTGCTTTCCGATCTCCTGACCGAGCATAATTCTTTTCGACGCGCAGACATCCCCTATACGAAAACGTCTTTCCGCGGTTCACGGCTGGCTCTCGTTTCAAGTACACATACTGTGGTTGTTTTCGAGGGATGCCATGCCGCGTGTGTGCCGTATATGCCGTGCGCGAGGAACCGGAAGTGGTCGGCTAAATATGCGCGACCACGTATCAGCTCGGCTCATTGTCGTTGGAACAACGACCGCCGAAGAGTCATTCGAGTGGCATTAAATCGCGTGATCCGTGCACGACATTCTGCCACGATCGACGATCGACCATCACCGGAGATCGATCGTGAGGAGCATTCGAGGGGCTCGATGTGTAACCATCGCGTAGCATTTCCAGAGGGAAAACGTCATCGCTCGTAGAATTCTTGGAATGCCTTTTCGTTGCCGCCGCCGCCGCCACCGCAGATGTACGAATCGCGAAAACGTAATTTTCATGTTATTCGAAATAACAAAACGATATTTGTCACCTTAATATACTCGTGAGTGGATTGAAATCATATTTTTTCTTTTTACGCTAAGACTCTGAACAAGAAATCGGATCGAGATCAAAGCTCTAGACGATGAAACTTTAGACCGGCGCGTCGCGTCGCAGCGGGGGTGGGTGAGGTGCGCGAAAAGTAAGGGTGGTTTCTCTCGGTGTGTTTGCCAAAAAGTATTCGAATGCGAAACTCGCGCGCACGGCCAAGCTCTTCCTCTAATTGCTTCCGGTCCCGAACGTCATCATTTTTTAACAAATACTCCCGCGTATCCGTTGACGGAACCGCTGTCGACGCCGCGCGCCAGTTCCTCGATTGCGCCTCGCTTTGTCCGTCTCTCGCATTCTACGCTTTTCACGAATTTCACTCTCTACCTTTGGATACGTCTATATATGTATGTGTATGTAGCGATTACTACAATCGGACAATTGGTTCTCCTGGAACTATGCACACATGTACACGCGTACACATATTCATTTCGTTTCGTTTTATTCCGAGTATTAAACAGCTGACATTTTTGCCCACTGATTTGTTGGTACAGTGATCCCTATAGAGGAAGGTTATTTTTCGCGTGTCGCGAAATCCTGGATAATAAAGGTCGCGGAGTTATCCCCACTGCTACTTGCTGCCGCTTCGTTCTTATACCATTCGATAAGTGGTAAGGTAAACGTTCGGGTGATAGATTAGCGGCGTGGTTTGTAGTGCGTAGCTGATAACGCGTAGCGAAGACGTTTTCTACGGTGCGTTGCGTTGCGTTGCGTTGCGTTGCGGCAGGTGCGCGAACCTGGAATTCGATCGTAGGGCAGGTGAGTTTTGCTCGCGTGCTACTCTTTGCGACCTCGCGTGCTCCTATTGAAACCGACGCATTATCGATTCGTTAGGGGAGGTTCGCGGGCCATTGTACAGCGAGCAACGAACAGAGAGGGCTAACTTGCCTCTTGCTCCGCGATGTCTAGCGATTGTTTCCTATTTATAGAACGCGGCAGGATTTTCTTCAACTTTCGGCAAGGTATTTCGGACCGAGGTTCTTCGATGGGATACACAGGGTTCGTAGCGATGTTGGAAACTCGATTCTACGATATCGATCGACTTTGATATTGATGTCGTGTTACCGCTAAACGTTCGGAAGATTTAGACTTCACAATTTAGAGTTGACAGACAGCGGATCAATTGGAAATTTATTATACAATACTGTACAGACCGGTTCAACGATATTGATTCCTTCCGGTATTAATATCGTGTGACCCGGTAGAATTCGTTGAAAAATCTCGTTTCGTTTACGATTAAAGAAAGCTAAAAAGTTATAATAACCGATAAAACTTGGAATTAGAATTAGGAAGGATAGAGAGAAAGCGGTTTGACGATTCGTTGGGTGGAATTTAAAGTAAGCTGGACATAGCAGGCCACGACGAAGCTTGCGCGAAAGTCAACGTTGAAAAAAGTGACAAACTATGCATTTTAATCAATCACGATGCAAAAAATAGTCACCCACGCTTTTACTTTATTATTATGTGTTGCGCGTAACAGTTAATTGGTTAGTGTAAATTGTACACGTGTATATTTAGATCGAAACGAGTGTTGTAAGTAGGCTGCGAATGTTTGGTCGAATTCATGTTTTTAAGGACTAATAATTGACGTAACGGTACATGCATGTATCTTTCTACGCGTCTTTTTGAAGCGCGGAATTAGCAATAATGGAAAATTGTGGGTAACGATGGATAATAATGTTTTCTTGAAATGAAATTCCTGCTGTCACCGTGCGGAAACCATGGATCACGGGGTTGCGATTTCTGACTCGATACGTACGGCGCAAGCTCGTTACAGCGTTATCGTATTTATTCCTTTATATCTTTCTCTTATACTATTGAGTTTTTCATACGTTCATACGCGACTCGGTTTGTTATTTCTTGGACGAGATAAAAGCGGCTACGCGATGATGCTGTTACGATAAAATCATAGGATGGAGTTAACCAAGCCTGGCAGAAAATGCGAGGATGTGTAACGATGATGAATTCGAGATTCTTCGCTTTATCGTTCAATGTCTTTGAAACGCATGCTTGGAAGAAATGGAATTTCTCTGGTTTTAGAAACCATGTCGAACCGCCTACAAACTTTCCTTTGTTTCGTTAATTGAAATACTAAAGAATCGGCTGAAGGGTATCATGTAATAAAAGAAAATGGAAGGGGAAAATAAAGGGAACGCTGCTCTTGCGATTTCCTGGCAGAAGCCATCTAGGTATGGTCGTGGTGTTGCATTCGCCGTCGTCGACGTACGACGCGACGCGACGCAAGGCGTAAAACGTAAACCAACACACTGTCTCAATTGAAACGTGAAACTGGTCTGCGAAGCTTTAGCCATGCTCTTCGATTATGCGAAGGTAATATGGACTGCGCCTACGACCGTACTACCTGACCGTAGCTGTAGGTGCAGGTAGGCCCAAGTGTAGTACTCGACCATCCTTCTCGACATCAGCCTTCTGTTCTCTTAGGACGACGAATTTCCGCACTCTTTCCACCTATCCGATCGCTCGAGCAATCTTTAATGGAGTATTAGGTTGATTGTAGAGGATAACGCGATCGATTTATAATGTCAATGGCCGGGGTTATGGCTGGGTTATTCTTAAGGCTATTGTCCGGTGTATTATGTTTTGCGCCTTGCTCGGGCAATCGATCACCCAGGCCGATTCCGGTCAAGTTGACGTTCAAATGAAATTGGGAAAATCCATTATTGCGTACGCAAGTGTGTGGCTATGTATGCTGTAAAGTAAAGTTTTTCTCGCGCGTTGTAGTTATACATTTAATCTCAGACTCTGGTAGATTTCTGTGCACGTATCTGAAAATAATCAGCGGGTTCGACGGATCGAGAAACAGGCTCGAGACAGGCCTGTTTATCGCGAGTAACCCACACTACCGGAGTTATGGTAGGTGTATGGCTACTGTATACGCAGCTAGAATCGACCACCGCGTACCGGGAATAATAGAGTTCGCGTCGTGTTCCCTCTATCTACACATTTCTGAGAATTTGAGCGAACGATGACGCTTTTCTCTTTAAAATTCACCCGTAGTCCACTTGTCCCGACCAAGGAAAAGACGCGAGCGATGAGCTGTTCGTTCGCATGGGTTCGCGCGATGATCAAGCTATAATTTATTCGAACTACCTGCGCTGCATCGCGTCGCCTCGCCTCGCCTCGCCTCGCCTCGCCTCGCCTCGCGTCGTGCCGTGCCGGTTGCGAGTTTCCTGCGCGAGTCGTCAGATTACACGCTTGCGAGTCAAAAGACTTGCATAAACTCCAAAAAGACGAGAGAAAGAGCACCGATTATGCTCGCTGCAAGCGATGCCCGCGTAAACGATGATCGCTAAACTAGTTCTCTCCAACGACGTTGGTTCCCGCGGTTGGACCCGATTTTCTACGCAATTCTTCTCACGCATAATGCTTTTTGCTCGTGTAGTCGTACAGTCTTATAGCATCTAATACCCCGATTCCTTCGTCTCCGATTGATCCAATTTCGTTGGTTCTATCGGGTGGTGCTAAAATAATGGCGAAATTTGCCCGGTTTAGTGACCGAGACATGCAGCGTTTCCGATGATGCGTGTCGCTTAGCCTTGCATCGAAAGCCGTAGGAATCACCGACTCACAGTTCTGAGAATCGTGAACGCGCGGAATCCCGACTAGATTGCACGAATTCCCAAGGCTGGTCTTTTGCACGGAGTGAAATGAATTGTTATGCGACCTCTCGTACGAGAGTACGCGTCGAGCGGGGAACGTTTCCCTTCTGAAATCGGCAGATGGTCAAACGGAAGCGGCTTTTTTACCTCGACACACTCGGTGCCGAGCGGCGAGAACC